>CALYLW010000042.1:543241-1230741 GCA_944989445.1 Ampullaceana balthica | reverse complement strand
GCAAAGTGCTCTTGTGTTATTTGTTAAGAAACTAGGCGCAGAAATTTGGAATTTTGTGCATGTTATTTTGTGTCGCCAGTGTGAATGACTGACGAACAATATTCCCCTGAAGCTGCACGGCCGCACAGATATCTGACCAACGCCGCGCAGCAGTTTAGAATACCACGCAGCAAAATTTGTAAAATGTTGCACCAAAAAAAAGGATTTTGCACACAATTTTTTTTCATTTTGCACACGGACAAACGAACCTTAGAGGGGACATTGCTGACGAAATGTTAAGTTTTCTTTTTTTTTAACCAAGAGACTTCTCATCCCCCCTCCACCCCCCCCCTTTTTCCCACAAACACACCGAAAGGATTAAGGTAGAAAAGATTATTGAACGATGTAAAGACCGAGATGATCAGACTTTGAGAAAAAATATTTAAATTTATTTTTATTTGAAGAAATCTATACGACGAGACCGGAGTATTGCACCCGAATATCCCGGATGTAGAGATTGGGTTGGGTGGGTTATTGGGTCATTTTTTAGCGTGGGACCGTCCCACCCAGGCGAGAGGGGATGAGTTGCATGGTCGAGTAGATTGTATCCCGCAGTAGATTGTATCTGACACTTGGCACGAAATATCGGACACAGTCAATAATTCTTCGACTAAAGATCATACATTTTAGATACGCGGTAAAAGAAATAATAAACTATGGCAGAGAAATCTCGGACTCGTGAAATTAATATTGAAATATCCATGAAATCTTGCTTTTTAAAAAAAAATCTTCCACTTCCACTTGTAATCAAAAGCATCATTGTTGTTTAACGCCATGTGATATCCGTATATCATTAGTCGAAATAGGGCAGGTAGAGTGGCTGAACTAGTCCAACCGGATGTAAAACAATGGCTAGGTGTCGAGCCCCACCTCGCTTGAAGCAGTCATCCAAAACAAAGTGATGATGTTGGTCAGAGGTCTACCAGGTGTCTGAAAGGTCCATCGTCTCATCAGATTTACTAAATAGTTATGGTTTATCCCTATCCAGGACTGCCCGCACTTAATATACCCCACACACAATACTAGTGGAATAAATGTCAAATTTTAACATGTGCTTCATAGTGTCTTTATTTTTTCCCCGTCGTCACGAATCCGTCTACCACTAGTGTGAGAATCACTGATTTAGATTTCCTTTGTTATAACAGTGAGCTATATATAGCCGATAGCGTCGACTGATTTATACAAGAAGGTAACCTCATTATTCTAGACGTTAATAGTAATAGTCCGTTACGTTTCTCCGAGGTTTCAAATTCATTGTTGAAGATGAAGACATTTCTGGGACTCACGGCCTTTCTAGCGCTCACACTGATCAGTGAAGCAGGTAATAGTTCAACCAACATTACCTGATGGTGTTGGATTAATTAGAGCTTGATGCGCCTATGTGTCATAATTTATGCGCTTAAAATAAAAAGTATGTTTTAAACATGATTATGTACAGTTTAGTGTAATTATTGCTGTTTCTATTATAGGCTTATTGTTTAAATGACAGAATAATCATAAAAGTAAACTGCATTTTAAGCGGTCACAGACTATAACATATTTCCCACAAAGAACGATTGGATCCTGGATAAATAGTCAATTCTACCCGGAAAACTTTTTTTTCCCAATCTTCAATTTCTCCGTTAAATACGTTTTATTGAAAGAAAATGATAAGTAAATGACAGAAAATTATTTTAATACGTAATCGACTATTGGGATCGAAGTCGGTCACAAGAGCGCGCACTCTACCGCCATGCCTCCATTGTCTTGTGAAAGTTACCTAACAGAAAATAATGCAAGTTATAGGAAAGCTTTTACAAGTAGGAACATATAATATAGAATACCTAGTAAAGAAAGACCGAAATATAAAAAGATAGGCTTTTAGAAATCAGTTTATTTTGGTACACGCATTTTTAACAAGCCCTTTTTCAGGGATGGTATTTTCAAATCGTTCTGATTTAATAATATTATAGAACAAAATGAACATTACATTATAATAACCACTCAGTTTAGAGGCCTACATAAAAGATGACTTGGCGATTACATTATAATAATCACGCCGTTTAGATGCTTACATAAAAGATGACTTGGTGTTTACCATCATGACATACAAATTACATCCAAATTTTACACTGCGCCCCTAATCGAAAGTATTTTATTTTTTAAATAATTTTTGTAAAAATTGGTTTGTTTGTAATTTTTACTTTTTAAAGTGGTCATTTTTAAAATCTTGTTCGTTTCTCAACTCTTACACACACAAAAAAATTAAAAAGAAATCCATATTACTTTCTTGAAAGGTGAGTTCCTCAACTTGAGGCGAAATTGTTGATCAACGTTCAAGTAATTCAACAACAGATTTTACTCCTGAAAAAAAAACGCTGACGCTGTTTCCATAATGATACAGAGCCTAAACGAAAAATAAATGCCGTAGTTAGAAAGGGAGACGTTTTAGGCAGTTGTTAGGAAATAAAACTGATAGCGATTTTTGTGTATACATGTCGGTGATCTAGCGGAAAGGGGGGCGGGGAGGGGGCGAACAATTATGATACTTGACATTGGATTTTTATTTTTAAAAATCTCTCACGTGCTGTTTTTCAGTTTCGATTTAACCTACGCAACATCTAATTAGTTGTTTAAAAAACAATTTAAAGAACCTCTTATTTTTAATTTTCCTTCTATAGAAATTTAAGCAGAAAGTGAAAAACATTTGAGAAGCTTTGTTCAAAATGGATACATTAATAGTGGAGCAATCTTTCGGTCTTAATTAATATATATAAATATATATATTAACAAACCTGTGTCATTTTTCAAACGATGCTTATTTCTATTTCCATCAGTTGGAGATCCAGATCCCATATGTGCCAGCCCACCTGAGGGCTGGGTAGCGGAGATCGGCTGCTGGGGCAGCAAAATCTGCAGAAATGGAACACTGGTCATCAACACCTGCCCGTCTGGAACTGTACTAGACAGAGAATCAATGACGTGTGTTGAGTGAGTACCCTTTGACCTCTGGCTTTAATATCCCGCGAATGTTTCTCCGATTAAACCGATTAACCCGGTTAATGTTAAAAAGGGGGTTTACGGTTCAGATAGCCAGTCGTTGTCCCTTTTGAGTGCCGTTCACATTAATGGTGTTCATGTGACTGCTGTACATACAAGTGATGTTCATATGAATGCTGTTCATACACGTGCTGTTTATTTGAATGCTGTACATACAAGTGATGTTCACACAAATGCTTTTCATAAGAATGCTGTTGATACAAGTGCCGTTGGTACGAGTAATTTCTCTCGGAGCGCTGTCGATATGAGTTTAGCTCGTTGAGCACTCACAATTCGGTAGATTTCTTACTAAGTGCTCTACCTTTCCGTGCTGTCATGCAGATACAATAGTACTGTTGATATGAGGTTGCCCAGGTTTGCACTTTTAACGTGAGCGCTTTCCATATTGTTTCCATCTATTTGAGTGATAACCAAATGAGGTGCTAACCATCTGAGTAATGTTCCTTATGAATACCTACGATTTTTGTTCTATCCAGATGAGTAACCTCCAGGTTTTAGTTAGTTCTCCAGATGTGTTACTTGACGCCACCAATGCAATTTCGTGCAATTAAAGACGTCATAAGAGCAGGAATAGCGGAACTTTTGTGTAGAGACACTAAGAAAGTTATTTTACTGTTGTGGCAACGTTACATTTCTGGGAATCTAATATTCTAGAATTTTAACACTAATAGTGAGCTCATGTTCAAAGCATAAATTTTTATATCACAATAGTTATAAATCTAATGGGCTTTTTGGCTCGGGCAGAAGGAAAACAACAAATAGCCTTCTATTAACTGAATGTGGAATTCAAATCTTCACTTTGAGTTCATTTAGTGATGTTTCCGCAAGATATTGAACATCTCATACACGGAGCATTTTAGCAACGAAGCTGTGCGCGATAAAATAACTACTGTCATCGGTCCAGATGAGGACCATCTTACCTCAATTAAAAAAAAATATACTAAAATAAAATTGAAATTTAAAAAACTAAGATAGTATGGACACGTTGAAAGATCTGCTGGTTTCGCAAAGACATCAATTCATCAATGCAAGGCACAGTCCAGGCAATAAGAAAAATAGGCAGGAAAACGAAAAGATGGTAGGACGACATTGAGGAATGGGCTGGCCAGTCGTTCATCAACTCCCAAAGTGCAGCCCAAGACTGGGACAAATTGAAGTTGGGGACAGTCTGGGATAGTGGATAAATACTTGAATAAATTGTTCATACAATGTGATTAATGTTTGTTGTATTTTTAAACGTGAGAATTTATACTGAATTCTCAAAGTTCTTTAAAGATAATCTTTCACACTGTGTTAGTTTTAAGAGAATTTCAAACTCCCATTCGCCCCCGGGTGACAGTTTTAATTGTCTTTAAATTGAAAGCGACATTGCCAAGCTTCGTCCCGATCGTCGCCTTGTCTAGATACACCTCCGTGTCAATGTTTTCTGGTCTAGATACACATCCGTGTCAATTTTTTTCTGGTCTAGATACACCTCCGTGTCAATGTTTTCTGGTCTAGATACACATCCGTGTCAATGTTTTCTGGTCTAGATACACATCCGTGTCAATGTTCCCTTGTCTAGATACACCTCCGTGTCAATGTTCCCTTGTCTAGATACACCTCCGTGTCAATGTTCCCTTTAAGGTTCGTTGGTCCGTGTGCAAAGTAAAAAACTGTTGTGCAAAGTTTCACAGCGTCCATATTTTGTGCGATATTTTACAAAATTTGCTGGGCGGTAATTCTAAACTGCTGCGCGGTAATTCTAAACTGCTGCGCGGCGTCGATAAGATATCTGACCAGCTTAAAGGGAACATTTCTTCGTGTGTGTTTCATGTTATTTTTTCGAAATGAGAGAAATTCTCGTCAAACAGGGGACAGATTGTCCTTAGGATGTCGTTTTTCGAATGTACCCATCAGCTAACCCTCCTCTCCCCACCTCCCACAGTCCAAGTTCTAATTCCACTGACTGCGGCAAGGCAGCCGTGTGCTTGGGTCGGGCAGACGATACTTACCCGGATGTATCGGTGAAGTGCATCTCTTTCTTCTCGTGCGTAAACGGGGTCAACCGTGGCCGCTTCTACTGCACGCAAGGTGAGTCGACAAATAACTATTTGTAGGCAGTGATGAGAGTCTAAACATCTGGATTGCAATTCTTGTGCTTGTATCTATCTAACGTGAAATACTGTAGGGATTATTATTGCACTTAAGACACATCTGTTCAAAATTTATTTTCAAAATTAATGAAACAACATTTCTTGTAAATGATTAACGTAGCTTATGTATAATGTACTGTAATTTTTGTGTTTGTTATTATATGAAAGTTAATTTAATACTTATAGGTATGTTATTTCTTTCATGTAAAGCGCTGTGAGCCCAGTTCCTTACTGGGATACAGCGCTATATAAATAATCAATTTATTATTATTATTATTATAAAAAAATATAAATAGGACTCGGTTGTGTAAAATGGTTATTCGTACTTGCAATAATCAATCTCAGTACAGTGCCTCTTTATATTATTACTAGCAACAAAGCCCGCCCAAGGACGGGAATAAGTGTAGCGTGACCTGTGAAGTTCATGGTAGGACATCACAACATTACCCACCCCCGTCTGTCCAGAGACCCTACCTCCCCCCCCCAACACCGCGGTCTGTCCAGAGACCCTACCTCCTCCCCCCCCCCACACTGCGATCTGTCCAGTGTATCTGTACGGTACACTTTACAGGGCTATGAGTTGTAGTACAAAATTCGCTATGCACAAAAAAATTGTTTTACTCTTATGATTTCTTCTATTCCTCAGGCCTTGTCTTTGATCCTGAGAATAAAATCTGTAACTATCCTATCGATGTACTTCCACCGTGTGGCACCAAACAGGCCCCTGCGTAAGATAGGGGTGACTTTGACTGGCCGAGAAACTATTCCTATTGAACTGCTCTGTGTGAAGGTTATTACTTTCATGAGAAAATCATGATGGCGCTATTAGTTGACATGTCTTGAAATTAATTTTTTAGTTTTTACAAATAAATCTCAGATTTAAGTTTTTTATTTACACCAAATGATTTCTGTTTTTTGTTTACTTTTTTGCGGAATTGTGTTATAAAACCTACGTCTTGCTGAAATGTTTTCAATTTTCAAGGCAACTTTATCGTTGTTTCCATTCATGATTTCATAATGTCGGGTTCACATTTAAAAAAAAATTATCCAGAAACTAATTTGGATGTTGTCTTTGTAAAATTAATTGATAGTAATTGCAGACAATCTACAGCAGACAATCTACAGCAGACTATCTACAGCAGACAATCTACTGCAGACTATCTACAGCAGACAATCTACTGCAGACTATCTACAGCAGACAATCTACAGCAGACAATCTAGAGCAGACAATCTACAGCAGACTATCTACAGCAGATAATCTACAGCAGACAATCTACAGCAGACTATCTACAGCAGACAATCTACAGCAGACAATCTAGATCAGACAATCTACAGCAGACAATCTACAGGAGACAATCTACAGCAGACAATCTACAGCAGACAATCTACAGGAGACAATCTACAGCAGACAACCTACAGCAGACAACCTACAGCAGACAATCTACAGCAGACAATCTACAGCAGACAATCTACAGCAAAAGCAGTACGATAAAGTGATTAAATAAACCACCGAGGACCGAAGTATTTTCTCATCATTTTGCCTATCATAGAGTAAAACCATTGTTTTGTTAACTGGTGCAAATCTCCTTAAAGATTTTTTTTTCATTTTACCTTGTTAATAAAAGCTTTTTAAAAAAAATTAAAAATCCTTGTTCTGAAACGAATTACTCCTTATTTTGATAATTTTAAAACCGAAAATTATCTTGAAGAAGCATTAATTACGAACTATCTCACTCAGAGGCGTCACTAGGGTTGGTGTCACCCGGGGCGGTAGCTCATGGTGTCACACCTTCACGACTGAATGGGCCGTCCATAATTGACGTCACGCGAGGTTTCCGATTTTTACCCCACCCTCCCCCAGCGTCATACTTTGTCACAAAAACTTAGACCCCCCCACCCATTCTTTTACGATATGGGTCCGTCCATAAATGACGTCACGCGATTTTTGCCGATTTTTTACCCTCTCCCCCCCCCCTCGTCACGAAAAGTCAGACCCCCCTCTAAAAATACGTCACAAAGCTTTGACCCCCCCCCTTCCAAAAACAATTACTTAATTGACATTGATAAGAACAATTCCATATTGAAAGAAAAAGGATCCAGGTTTTTATGGCTGTACCACAGAGGCGTCACTAGGGTTGGTGTCACCCGGGGCGGTAGCTCATGGTGTCACCCCTTCACGACTGAAGGGCCGTCCATAAATGACAGCACGCGAGGTTGCCGATTTTTACCCCACCCTCCCCCAGCGTCATACTTTGTCACAAAAACTTAGACCCAACCCCTTTTTTACGATATGACCTCACAAAGCTTTGACACCCCTCCCCCAAGCCGTATTTTCTCAATAAAAATTAGCATGTTGCAAATTATTTTTTGTCATTTAAATATGTATTTAGGGTAAGTCTGCACTGTAATATCGTAACACGCGTGAAGTCATTGAAAACGTAATTAAATAAATGGTAAACAATCAAATTATTAAGTGGAACTTTTATTTAAAGCTTCGCGTTTTTGATGTGACGTCACATTTCTTAAACACCCCGCTCCTCGTACCACATCGTCACAGATGCGTGGACCCCCTCACCTATGGCGGATTAAAAGTGGGGGTGCTGAACGGGCTAAAGCCCCCAATAATTTAAGGGCCCCAAAACTTTTTATGAATTATAGTGTGTAATAAAGATGCAGGCCATCATGTTTGTACGAATCCCTGAAAATGCCTTGGACAGTCATACGGCAATGATGCAAATAATTAGGAAATATAACGGAAGCCAGGATATTCTTCGTGAGAAGTGCATTGTAGCTCATTATGTGCCGTGCACAGCTCATTCCTTTAATTTGTTTGGGAAAAGAGCAGCAGGTTGTCCTACTGCGGTCAGATTTTTTTGTCTTCTGCAAAATCTTTATACTTGACTTGTTGCATCTACTCATCGTTGACAGGTACTTCAAAAACATATGAAATTGATACATGCTAACAAAGCCTTGTCTGACACAAGATGGTCAGCCTGACATTATGCTGTAAGGTCTGTTAATAGCTCACACCATGAGAATATCGCAACACTGGAAGAATTAGCAACGAATGAAAATCAGCCACGTGACTGCCGACTTGAAGAAGAAAGATTTCTAAAGGAAATTGAACAACTGGAAGTCGCTATTTTACTTGAAATTTGGGAAACAATTTTAGAAAGGAAGTCTCTCATTGAGTTTTTAAAAAAATTGCATTCTTAATTTTATTCATATGAAGACAAAGGAAAGGAAAAGTCCGTGGTAAAAACAGTGTAAACAATCTTCAATACTATCAAACAAAAAAGAAAGCGTACGTTTGATAAAGGGAAATCAACAAAACAGTATTCTCCAGGAGAAAAAAAATTTCAAGATTTAGGTATTTCTGGTAATCATTGACAAACTTTCTTAAACCCTACACCATTGGTTAGGTGCATATAAATACATCCATGAGAAATTTGGCTTTCTTACAAACCTAACTGAGCTCAGCACTTTCACCACCCGATGGGCAGCAGCCAAGTTAATGGAAGAACATTCAAGTGATTTCGAAGAAGGGGTTGGGTAAATCCGAAGCAACCGTTTCGTCCCCCTCAATTTAATAGCAACGCCATCGAGCGGTGCCGGTTTAGGGCCAGGAGCGCCAGTACGGATTAGCAAAAAGTGCCGCGAAGAACGCATTGGACGCCAGCTCTGAGGAAACCTTCCAGTGGTGGTTGCACCATAGGTAGGTCTTTGATGATCCCCCGGTCTGCGGCGGTCCTAACCATGGAGACCCGTGTGCTTTGCCGGGATGGCGCCAAAGTGGTAGCGGGTCGTAGTAGGAAATTCCAACACCTCCTTGTGAGGGCAACTTAGTGGGAGGCATCTTCGACTGTATGTCCTGGATGCCCAGGTGGCCGCTTCAGAAGCGACCGCTTTTGGTGGGGTTCCTCAGCTGTTACGTCCCTTTGGTGGCCAGATGGCTAAGGGGGTCTTCCGGGAAGACCCATAAAGAGCACTAGGCTCGGGGTTTCTGATTTTCTTCCACATGTAGGTTCATGAGTGATTTCGAAGACTGCTTACCTTCAGAATTAGTCCAATTTTCAGAACTCTTAAAAACGTTATTGTCCAGCCCCAGGGTAAGGAAAAGGAATTAGCACAAAGCGAAACTCAAAAAACTTGCACAGAGTTAAAATTTGTGCTGCTTTTGAATGAGCTATATTTCACACAGTCCTTTACAAATGTACACATCGCACTTCACATCTATCTTTCAATGATGACATCAAACTGCAGCTGAGAGCGATCCTTTTCAAAGTTGAAAAGAATATATAATGAGTTATAATTTGCATGGGACGAAAAAGGCTGAATATGCTCTCTCTAATGAGCATTGAAAAGGAACTTGTAAGCTTACTCAGCTTTATTAACTTGATTGAAAACTTCGCCATTTGAAAATTCGCAAACGAAAGTTGTAGGTTGAAATAATAATCATACATATTTTTCAATAATTTTTGTTATTTCAAATAGAGAAAAGAATTCGTTACCTCGTGAACATTTTTTTTTAAAAATACGGAATGACCAGTAATACTATTCTTTACGGGGGCGCGTTCGTAAGCACTAAACTGCGTAAGTCGGGATGGGACCGTCGTAACCAGAGGACTACCTGTATATAAACATGCATATGTATGCTTTCACGCCTTTAATAAATATATATATATATAAAATATTAACTCAAAGATATTGAAATCATAATTTTCCTCAAGAAAAACATCAACAAAGAAAACCCATCTTTTGATTTTTTGTCTTTGTGATAAAAATCGTATTCCCCCCACCCCACTGTGGTGAAGGGAGTCGTGAGGTGGGATTTGTTTCATGCTGTCGGTGTGTCAAAGCCCAAATGGCTTTATATCTTTTAAAACAGAAGACACTGCCTCTTTCATTCCAGCCTTTTTTAAAGATCTCTCTGCTGCGATTATTTCTTCTTTTTTTTCTTTTCTAATTTGTTTTAATGTTGTTCGTGTGTTTGGACTGTTTTATTATTGCAAGTTAACTGATATTTTCATAATAAAAAGTTTTCGTGTTCAACGTATTTCATTGTATTTCTTAATTTCTTTCTAGATGAAAACAAAATGTGTCTTCTTTTTTTCTGACATAAAATCGTTCACATTAAAATTTTAGGCTTGGGTGTCACCCCCTGATGGGTGTCACCCGGGGAGGCCCCCCGCCCTCCCTAGCGACACCACTGCCCCCGAAATAAAGTCTCCCCCGGAGAGTTTATTTTAAAACAAAGTCAACCCCGGAGACTTTGTTTTAAAATGAAGTCTCGGGGGTTAAAATAAATCCTCCCCTTAATTATTGGAAATTATAAATAATTATTTTATTAAACTTTATGACTTACAACATAATTTGTATTTATTCTACATGCAATTGTGTATGATATTGGAAATTCAACAACCATAAGCCTAGTCAGGGGCGTAACAATTTGCAGGCTAAGTGGGTTTATGCCCGTATAGACACATATTTAGAGATGGTTAATTGCCCAGAGTTATTCAAAAGAATAACAGACAAATGAGCTGAAATACAAAGATGATCAAGTAATACGCGAACGTGACACTGATGAATTTCTTTACGTTTGTGAGTAGCACCTGTGGCTAGGATGTAAACGAAATTTGCGATTTCTATGTGTGCATTATAATTATTTTAAAATATTATTAACGTCTTTCAGAGGCCGTCCATAAATTACGTCACGCTTCAGAGGGGGGAGGGGGTGTAAGAAAGTGTGACAGGGGGAGGGGTGTCCGGCCATGTGTGACGTCACGATGTTTTATATTAAATTTTAATTATTTTGTTAATAAAATAGCGTGACGTACTTTATGGACGGCCCATTATCAGTAGCGTTTACTAAATTTACAGCGGAAATGTAGCAAAATTCAAGTACCCAAGATTTGTAAATTTATAAAATATTAAAGTTTACTCTTAAAGTATTGTTTTAAAAAATGCTTTTAAAAAGAATTACTTTATGTGTAGCCGTCTCAAGAAACACAGCACATGCCACAACTTAGACACACAAAAATTAGGTCACGCGTTTAAACAATGAGTGTGGTAGCTCGGGTTAGAGTCAACCGATACGTAATATTTATTGAATAGCCCAGATCACAGTACTGTGGAGATCTGGATTGAGGTGAAGCGGACGCTTAGTTAGTTTGAGATCCGCGTGCCACTGAATTAGTTAGGCATAAAGTCAATTACCTTACGGAATGTTAGAGTCCAAGAGACTGAAGGTGTAGCTGAGAGGTGGGCTTTTTTGTTGATTAAATGCTTTGTTGCACGTCTGAAATGATTGTCATATCGTTTCCCAAACATACAACAGCCAAACGTGCCATGGACGTTGATAACGTTCTGAAACTTTCCCTATTCATTCTATAAGCTTATCACTTACTTCACATTTTTTGTACGTATTTCTTCGATAATATTGTAATGACCTGCAACGAAGTATTTGAAATTATAAATTTAATTTTAAAGTTTTTAGGTTCACTGTAATAAAGTATTATTTTAATATAAGGAAAACACAAGTTCCAGTGGCATTTCCCCGCACACAAAAACACACACAAACCTATATATTAAAACTAGGGGTGATCTGGTCGGATTTGACCGGATTTATAAAGTGAAATTAGGCCGGAGACGGATTTGTAAACATGGCCGGATTCCGGATTTGTCAGAGCCGGAGCTATTACAAATATATATATTTTATGGCTCTACCGGATTGGACCGGATTTATGAAGTAAAATTCTGTCGAAGCCGGAGCCGAATTTGTAAAAATGGCCGGAATTCGGATTAGCCGGAGCTGAAATCCGGTACAACCCTAATTAGAACTGTAGTAAAAATGCAAGACTATACATAAACCATGAATAAACCATGGACATGCGTAGGACGCAATAATCTCCGGTAAAGAAGTAGCGTCTGTAATGTATAAAGTAATTTTTATATCCATATATGAATGTATGTATGTATTATGTATCTATGTATGTATGTATGTGTTCGTATATATTGAACGTATATATGTGTATGTATGTATGTATGTATGTATGAATGAATGAATGAATGTATGCAGCCATGCATGTATATATGTATTTGTTTTAAAACAGAGGCTCTTTGGACTTTGTATGGGAGAGGATTTATTTTGCAACACCGGCTGCAACACATGAATTTCGCGAAGTAGGGACACCAACTCAGCAATATGATATCGGTAGATAAGTTTACAGTTACTGTATAGCAAAGTACACGTAGCAATGCATTACATGATGATTGTGTTGAATATGCTGTGGGTGCCATTTCCTAGGCCACCTCTTCTAATACTACTGCTGTACCTAAGAATCCGCGATAAACGAGCCACAAAGTAGCGAGGGATCACTGTACATGTATATTGTATATGGATGTACATTTTTCTACTAGTTATCAGCCCCGCTCACAGGATGTCAAGTTAACAAAATAAGAAACTTTTTCTAGGGAAAATCAACTTCCAGGACCATATCCGTATTATAAGAGTAAAACTATTTTCAGTCCTAGCCCCTTTTGTCCATGGGCGGGGTAAGGTGAAATAGAAACAACAGGCACCAGCTCCTTAAACCCTTCAGTTTTAGCAGCCCAAAATTGTTGCTAGGACCAACTGGATACTCAGATCCTGGCATTTCTCTTGGCCCTAAACGTGTTTCCTCCAGTCTCCAGGACACATCTATCAAAAACGTTTCACATCTTTTAGAATGACCATGATATCATTCATTATGACAAACAACATCACGTCAAAACGGATCGATTTGTGAGGCTTTACTGATGGACAGTTTTGATCATCTTTGAAAAATAAAAATTGAATCACACAAGTAATGTACCTTTTCATCCATGAATCACACAAGTTATGTACCTTTTCATCCATGAATCACACAAGTTATGTACCTTTTCATCCATGAATCACACAAGTTATGTACCTTTTCATCCATGAATCACACAAGTTATGTACCTTTTCATCCATGAATCACACAAGTTATGTACCTTTTCATCCATGAATCACACAAGTTATGTACCTTTTCATCCATGAATCACACAAGTAATGTACCTTTTCATCCATGAATCACACAAGTTATGTACCTTTTCATCTACGAATCACACAAGTTATGTACCTTTTCATCCATGAATCACACAAGTTATGTACCTTTTCATCTACGAATCACACAAGTTATGTACCTTTTCATCCATGAATCACACAAGTTATGTACCTTTTCATCCATGAATCACACAAGTTATGTACCTTTTCATCCACGAATCACACAAGTTATGTACCTTTTCATCCACGAATCACACAAGTTATGTACCTTTTCATCCATGAATCACACAAGTTATGTACCTTTTCATCCACATTCATGTAAGCCACACATACATAAAGTCACATCAGATTTCTGTGCTGCAGGGCTGATCTATCAATAACAGTTATGTCTATGTTAATATTCTTGTACTTGTAGGTATACGTAGAGTGAAAGGTCCCTGTTATAAAACTACTTGACTAATATCTAAGGACATACACTACAAGATTTACTTAAAACAGAAACTATTTATAAATGCGTTTGTATTTATTGTTGAAACTGTCAAGCAATTGTAACAAAAATATGTTTTTCTTCAATTCACAACAATTTTAGGTCTTTTAACTCAAAACTGAATTTAATGAAAAAATAAATACAAAAAAAGTAAAAATTTGATATAATTTTATGAACACAAGTTAAGATCTGCAGGGAAAATGTTGTTTATTAATTGCACTTACACTACAAGTGTCATTTTTTCTCTGCTTTTAACTTACAAAAAAAAATATAGAAATCTACAGTGTCACCACCAGTAGACACACAAATAATCTGGCATTTGTAATTATAATTTATAACAATAATTTTTTTAAAATTTAATTAATATAGACATTGCTGTTTATCTAAAAAATTAAGTAGAAGACAAAAAAGTAGAAGTGAAGGATTTGTTTGTGTAATATTGAAACTTGTTCAACCTTAAGCTTCATTTGTAAAACAAATGATGTAATGTCCATTATTTCTATTATGGTCAGTGATCATATCGGCTAGACCTAAACAAATTGAGATCACATGACTTCCAAAAATACTACTAGATAGGTTGGCTTCACTAGACCTAAACAAAATGAGATCACATGACTTCCAAAAATACAAAAATTATAATTTGTGCGAAGATGTCTATCTAAACATGGTTTTATTTATTGTGATGTGTTGGCGAGGCACAATGCCCCTCTTATTATTTTCAAGGTAAACTCCAACAAGGTAACTTGTCTACTGAAGAAACCACTGGTAATACACATGTTCTCCTTTCTTGGTGTGGATAGAACTCCATGGCAATGGAGATTCAACTTTAAAAATTAACCCAAAAAAGAAGAAAAAAAGAAAATGAAAACAGAATCTCAAGTGACAAGTGATGTTGCAATATGAAACATCAAACTTGATAAGATGGCCATTATGAAACACGAGCTATTTATATATTTATATAACCTTGTCTCCAGGCGGTTCAACTATATGCATGCTGCTGTGTTATTATATTTTCACTGTAACTGAAATGATAGAAAGCTGTTGTGAGTGGTACAACAACTGCCATCATCAAATGTACATCATCAAACTGTTTTGGCATGTTCAGTATCTCCCTGTTTTATATGTACACCTGCTATGTGACATTTACATCTATGTACACCTGCTATGTGACATTTACATCTATGTACACCTGCTATGTGATGGATGTCCAGATCATCTGTCCATGTCAAACTTTCCTTGCATCCCATTCGACCTGTACAACAGCTGTGCCAAGGAAGTGCTACAGACCTGGTGCAGAAGCTTCCTAGCCGTCGCGGCCTGCACACAAACTCAATGTCATTCAGTATAACAGTGTTATAATAGCCTGCCACGACATGTGGCAGATCCACAGTAGCAATACAAGACTTTGTCGGGGACGCTGCCGACCTCATAGTTGTAATCCCAGGTCAGTTCAGTGCCAGCACGGATGTACCTGGAAAAATACAACACTGGTACATAACTTGGTGTGCTCAAAGGATGGAGTCAATTGATATTCATTGTAGCAAACTTACTATTTTAGTAAGATAGTTCAGACACACAGCTATGTTATTACCCCATGCGGCCTACTTTATTGTATACCATCTGACCTGCCAACCTGCCCAGAAAGAAAATCTGTATAGGGCTCCATGAGCGGGGTCGCCGAACCCAGAGGCGCTTGTTTAAGAATTACATGCTAAATAAATATAAACAAATAAAGTTAAATCCATTATCATTTAATTTCAAGTGTCTACAGAACACCACAGAATATGAGAGAAACATTACTGGAAATGTTTACATTACATACAGATATCTAAGCAACAGAATAACCATGTTTTTCACATATGAACAGACGCTGCATAGAGTTCAGCTTTCCAGCATTTCCCTAGTGGCATTTTAAACTTGTCAAACAGTTCTTTGGTCAATTGAGTTAGCTTTGCAATTGATTGTAGTTAACTTATTGTTAGTTACTAACTATTTAAATCAGTAATGATTGCTCTTGTTTCATTGCCATTTTTCTGGAAACATTTCTTTGACTCTGGCATTAAAAAGATAGGTATTGGAAACATATTTATTTATTCCAAAAAGAAGGGTAAAGAAGGGTGGTAAATAAACATTTCGATCTCATAACTGAAACTGAATTTCGTATTCCTTCAACAAAGAATTGTTAACAGATGTAGATTCACAACTCTTACGTTACTTTACTAATTTATCAGCAGTTGTAATTTTTGCGTATAACTATTTTTATTGGGTAATCTTGCAGTTTCTACAAGTATATTATTTACAGAGAAATTTAATTTTCTCGTGCGAACTTACGTTTTTAATTTATTAAATGCATTATTATATGTTGTATTTTAGCTATTACAATGCTTATTTGTAAGTCTTATTAATTTCTAAGGCTTTTTTTTCGACCCTTGAAGCTACATAATCGGAATAGGATACATTATAGTTTAATACATCATATAGAATGGGACTGCAATAAAGCTTTTAAATAAAATACAAAATACACAAACAAATTATCAGTCTAAAAATAAAGCTCAAATTTATTGTTTTCATTGCACAATTTGTTTGTGTATTTTGTATATTATAGTTTAAGCCCAAGGTGGTATAGATTAAGCCCAAGGTGGTATAGTTTAAGCCCAAGGTGGTATAGTTTAAGCCCAAGGTGGTATAGTTTAAGCCCAAGGTGGTATAGTTTAAGCCCAAGGTGGTATAGTTTAAGTCCAAGGTGGTATAGTTTAAGCCCAAGGTGGTATAGTTTAAGCCCAAGGTGGTATAGTTTAAGCCCAAGGTGGTATAGTTTAAGCCCAAGGTGGTATAGTTTAAGCCCAAGGTGGTATAGTTTAAGCCCAAGGTGGTATAGTTTAAGCCCAAGGTAGATTAAAATGGTACAATTGTTTAAATGTTTTGGTGGCTCCCCCTGTCATCCCGACACACACTGGTGAGACATGCACTGGTGAGACACACACTGGTGAAACGTACACTGGTGAGACACACACTGGTGAGACACACTCTAGTGAGACACACACTGGTGAGACACACTCTAGTGAAACACACTCTGGTGAGACACACTCTAGTGAGACACACACTGGGGAGACACACTCTAGGGAGACACACTCTAGGGAGACACACTCTAGGGAGACACACTCTAGTGAGACACACACTGGTGAGACACACACTGGTGAGACACACACTGGTGAGACACACACTGGTGAGACACACTCTAGTGAGACACACACTGGTGAGACACACACTGGTGAGACACACTCTGGTGAGACACACACTGGCGAGACACACACTGGTAAGACACACTCTAGTGAGACACACACTGGTGAGACACACTCTAGTGAGACACACACTGGTGAGACACACTCTAGTGAGACACACACTGGTGAGACACACTCTAGTGAGACACACACTGGTGAGACACACACTGGTGAGACACACACTGGTGAGACACACACTAGTGAGACACACACTAGTGAGACACACACTGGTGAGACACACACTGGTGAGACACAATCTGTTGATGCAAACACTGGTGAGACACACACTAGTGAGACACACTCTAGTGAGACACACACTGGTGAGACACACACTGGTGATATACACTCTGGTGAGACACACTCTAGTGAGACACACACTGGTGAGACACACTCTAGTGAGACACACACTGGTGAGACACACTCTAGTGAGACACACTCTAGTGAGACACACTCTAGTGAGACACACTCTAGTGAGACACACTCTAGTGAGACACACACTAGTGAGACACACACTGGTGAGACACACTCTAGAGAGACACACTCTAGTGAGACACACTCTAGTGAGACACTCTAGTGAGACACTATAGTGAGACACACTCTAGTGAGACACACACTGGTGAGACACACACTGGTGAGACACACTCTAGTGAGACACACACTGGTGAGACACACACTGGTGAGACACACACTGGTGAGACACACACTGGTGAGACACAAACTGTTGATACACACACTGGTGAGACACACACTGGTGAGACACACACTGGTGAGGCACACACTGGTGAGACACACACTAGTGATTCGGCTGAGATGGTTCAAAGCATCAACTTACTGGCCAGCAAAGAAAGCCACCCAAGGGAATCTCAGGTCATGAGTGTCCACAAATATGTTCTGTACAAAGACATTGGGGCTGCAGCTATGCTGTTAACAAACAAAGAGAATGGTGACATGAAATTGTTACAAAAAAGCAATGAAATGATTGAATGATAAGATTTATGAAACTAATGTTGTATGATTCTATTGTAAACAACTCATTGCACGTACTCCACCAACACATTTGCGTGACATAACAGTTGGCTCAAGGTTAGAACCTTTCAATATAAAATAATACTTGACTTTTGATGAAAAAAAGTATAAAATAATGAAATGTATGAGGTACAGATTTTAAGACAATTTAAAAGTAAATTTCAGGAAGCTCAACATTACACATTTCAAGGTTGTAAAGAATGCTCATGTTAACAGTTCAAAGAAAGGAAAAAAAAGACCCGTTAAAAGTAGCAGTAGCAAGTTACTTTTCTTTAAGTTCTCAAAAACCCCAAGAGCGTAGTCAGCTTAGAGCTTAATGAGCTTAGTCAGACCCCCCCCCACCAAATCCCCTTGCAGTCAGGTTTGGACATGAAAACAGCTTTGATGTCACCACCACCATTGGTGTTGAGCTTTCTCATGTCAGCTAATAAAAACAAAAGTTGCCAGTCAAACTGAGGGGCAAACAGTGATGAGTCAATTTATACAAATATATTAATATTTAGGCCCCCGGAACTTAACGATTAATTTCTCGATTAATTGTTAAAATTTTTAAAGTCAAAAAGTAAAATATTTCAGCCGATAAATATAAACTAATTTCCGGACGATTACACAAACATATTGGTTTTATTCTATTGACTGACGGGAATTTTCAAAATATTGATAAAGGTTATTGTAGCCATTGAGAGAAATGGTTTGCCTACAATGCAATGTTCCCTATACGTCTACGCTTCGTTGGTCCGTGTGCAAAGTTAAAAAAAACAACTCGTGTGAAAAGTTGCACAACGCCCATTTTTTGTGCAATATTTTAAAAAATTTGCTGAAATTTAATGTTTAAGATATGACACAAAAAAATGAATGCCATGTAATATGCTGAAATAGACTAGTTGCAGTTACATTTAACCAGTCCAGATAAAACAGAACTGGTCCCGCTCTTAGGAGCGGTTAACTGTATTAACGTATTTGTAAACTTTCCTCTGACATTCAGAAAGTGCTGTTATATTTACCACTGCCACGTAAGATAAATTAAAAAATTGATCGTTTAAAGACACAGTTAAATATTTGTTCAAATAGTCTGCTATTGTTTCCACATACATTAAACCATTTTCAATAGCAAATGTTTAATTATAGTATGCCATCACAGATAAGAAAGGAAAAGAAATGTAAGCAATCATTTGAAGCATAATATCTTACATTTAAGTATCTGCCAAGGTTCCCCATCAACTTTGCATCCATGATGTAGCATTCTGTGTCGTCATGGAAATGTAAACGAGTTGGGATGTTCTCTTTCTTCACTGGTAATTCACCTGTAGAAAGGATTCAGTTTATATAGTCAATAGAGTTCAACAAAACACTCATGTTAGAAAATTATACACACTAACAAAAGAACTATAAAAAAAAAGAAGTTCAGATGGAGAGAAGTTTCCTTTACTTGTGTTGGTTTATTATTGAGAACATTTTCGGGAGTCATATTTGTAAAAATAAAATAAAAAACCGTAGAAACAAAGTTTTTGACTATAAATCCCTTATATATGAGACATAACTATTGATTATGTTCAAACGCGACAAACATTTACAGACTGAATCTGTCTTAACTCCCCTTTGCTTTATAACCCGAGAGGGGAAAGGTCTGGTCACCAATCGCTGGGACGAGCTCGGCGCGACACGTTAAATGTAAACAAAAGCACGCCGGTACATCGACGATGTGGCGTCAACGCGCGAACTGAACTGTCACATGAAAAAAAAACCGTGAAATTGAATTACATATGTCGTTTAGAGAAAAACTAAAAATGCATTAATTTAATTACGGTACGTTCGATCGATCTGAAATTTTGATACGATGCATTGTTAGGTGACACAAGTCTATGTGCCAAATTTCAGCTCTATGGCATGACGGGGAGTGGGTCATTTTTGACTTTTGTTTCTCCGCCCGACGAAGAGATGACGACAGACAGAGACAAGATTACGAAGTTAATATAAGGGATTTAAAAATTACACATTTCAATACATGCATGGTGCTATAATTTAAATGCCTTTTTTTTCTTGATCACAGCTTTTCAAATAAAACTAATAATTTTGGGTTGATTTTCAACTCTTCCTTATATTTAAAAAGATATAAAATACCTATTCCCATATAAGTTAGAACAAATACACTTTAATCACTTGGATAAATTTTCTATGTCCTTTGACATTTGGCTTGTTCCTCTAAGTAAATCAGTTTATCTCATTGTTAACAGAAACATGGTGTGACAAGAAAAACGAGTTGGAATTTTTTTAAAGGATTAATTGTTCTCAGCATTTGTGGACACAATTTTCATTGGAATAATATGAGAGTACTTGTCTACAAAACATTTGGTGCATTTTATTTAGCCATAGTTGATGCTGCTTGTGGTTTAATACAGGTGTAATTGTTTGTCAACAGAGAGTGGGTTAGAAATATTGAGAAATATTAAGAAATTCTCAACTATTGGCAGATTACAGCCTCAAGAGGGGACTTGCATGACATTTATATTCTTTAAACAAATGTTTTATCTTAACAGAATTTATAGCTTCCCAGTAGTGTTAATACATATTTTTTGGTTTAATATAAGACTCCCTCTTTTAACAATCATTTTAAATTCATAGATTTCAAGTTGGAAACATAAGAAATTTTTTAGAGCAATCTGGAACAAATTGACACCTAAAGATGTAAGCTTATTATAAGAGCAGACAAATGTGTAATTGGGCGTTAGTAGTAGCATCGTAGGTCCCTGGACACGGCTGAACCATGGTGCACTCAGCTTCTGACGCATGTGTAAGATGTGAGTCATTGAATTCCTGATGAAATTGTAGCATCCAAAACAGTTTCCATGGACCACCCAGATCTCTGGAACCTGTTATTCCCCATGGAGTTGTAATCCATTTCTGCAATCTCAGGACATCTATAATAAACATTTCACAACCTACTTCATAACTACCCTATAGGGCACAGCTATTACAAAAAATTACATCACTACACACTTTATACACAACATATATAAAAAAAAGATATTTTAACAAAGTTACTTGTCTCGGGTATTGGCTCCTGGCTTGTTTTGTAAGAAGTTGACAAGTTAAATCTTGAACCACCAGTGCTTTTTTTTGCTCTGCTCCGCAATTTTTTAGTAACTAGAAGGTAAAACCAGAAAAAGAGTAAGATTAATGTCTGATCACTGTGTGTTACCTATCCTAAATGAAGTCTCACCCTGATCACTGTGTGTTACCTATCCTAAATGAAGTCTCACCCTGATCACTGTGTGTTACCTATCCTAAATGAAGTCTCACCCTGATCACTGTGTCTCACCCTGATCACTGTGTGTTACCTATCCTAAATGAAGTCTCACCCTGATCACTGTGTCTCACCCTGATCACTGTGTGTTACCTATCCTAAATGAAGTCTCACCCTGATCACTGTGTGTTACCTATCCTAAATGAAGTCTCACCCTGATCACTGTGTGTTACCTATCCTAAATGAAGTCTCACCCTGATCACTGTGTCTCACCCTGATCACTGTGTCTCACCCTGATCACTGTGTGTTACCTATCCTAAATGAAGTCTCACCCTGATCACTGTGTCTCACCCTGATCACTGTGTCTCACCCTGATCACTGTGTCTCACCCTGATCACTGTGTCTCACCCTGATCACTGTGTCTCACCCTGATCACTGTGTCTCACCCTGATCACTGTGTCTCACCCTCTCTTCATTTCATTCACAGAATATGTAAATTTATTATTTAAATGTTTACATTCTAGAAACCGACCTCATCTGCCAACATTTCATTTGTTAACATTCGATCATTTACCCAATTACACACCATACTACCCCACCATCTCTGATTGAATAAAATAATGTAGACCCTCACCCACCACCACCTTAACAAAAAATGTCAATTTGTCCACAACGAACATCAAGGAATTGATTTAGATTTTTCAGCAAGTCTTTAACATGGATTAAACTAATAATATGACCCACCAATTCTGACATGTTCTCTACAATGTCCAGTCTTACTGTACCACACATGTTCCCTCCAATGTCCAGTCTTGCTGTACCACACATGTTCCCTCCAATGTCCAGTCTTGCTGTACCACACATGTTCCCTCCAATGTCCAGTCTTGCTGTACCACACATGTTCCCTCCAATGTCCAGTCTCGCTGTACCACACATGTTCCCTCCAATGTCCAGTCTTGCTGTACCACACATGTTCCCTCCAATGTCTAGTCTTGCTGTACCACACATGTTCCCTACAATGTCCAGTCTTGCTGTACCACACATGTTCCCTCCAATGTCCAGTCTTGCTGTACCACACATGTTCCCTACAAAATCCAGTCTTGCTGTACCACACATGTTCCCTACAATGTCCAGTCTTGCTGACCACACATGTTCCCTACAAAGTCCAGTCTTGCTGTACCACACCTGTTCCCTCCAATGTCCATGCCAATTTGAGCTAATTATTTACAACAGGAGTTCAGCATCGGTTGCCTCCATAGATCTCTAGACCAGCAAGTTCCACCTCTGATCATTCTATTCATAGACCCCCCCACCCCCACATTCTAATGTTATTTCAACACTCACCGTTCTCCACCGCATCTTCATCATCTTTCTTCACCTTCTTTGATTCACTGTCTTCTTCGTCATCCTCATCTTCATCTGATATACTGATAGGACCCTCTGCTGTGGACTCTTGTGTTTTGGGTTCAGATCTATTAATGGTACAAAGAAATTTGATAAGTTGAAACAAAACATTGAAAATTGTTAGATTTAAATGGTGGAGGGACTTTGTGAAGTAAACAAATAATGGATGAGAAGAATTTAGGCATGACAAAAAGGAATAAAAAAATTAAAAGGATGTCCTCTGAAGTTAAAAAACAAAATTAAAAAAGTCATATTTTTCTTAAAAACAGTGATCGAAATGCAGAGTTCTGTCTCTATATTGAAAGAAAGGTGCAATATAAAAAGAGAAGTTAAGTTATTCTAAATAAAAATCCTGCTATTCAAATTTTAGACTACAAAAAATGGAAAGGGAGGGTGGCCTGAAATAGCGTCTAAACGCAGTGGTGGTCAAACTTTTCGGGCCAAAGGACTCATCAGTGGAGGGAAGAGCCTGAAACATTCAGCCTCAGTTCAAGCATAAAAAGGTTGACTTTTAGATTCATTATTCATTTTTTAATTTTTATGAATTTCGCCACAGTTTGCACACTCATGGCTTAGAGAATCAAATTATTTTAGGTGCCACTTCAAAAACATAACTCCCACTTAATCATTTGATTTTTTTATAAAAAAATGTAAAAATAAAATTTAAAAAATTTATTTTAGGTGCCATTTCAAAAACATAATCCCACTTAATCATTTGATTTTAAAAAAATAAAAAAATAAATAAAATTTTTTAAAAAAAGGATCTATTTGAACATTTTATTTATAGTCAAATTTGATAATTTGGGAGATATTATAAGAATTGTGAAACAGGTTTTTCTTAAAATACTGCTTTGAAAAAAAAACCTTGTCAGTCATTTTATTAAAAAGTTGTACTGAATTATTTATTATGTGTAACATCTACAAGTTAGTTTCAATATTAAATTGAAATAGTTACTTGTTTGTGCTCTCTTCATCAGCTTTTATCTTTTCAGCTTTGGACTTTTCAGCTTCAGCTTTCCTCCTTCTCAGACTTCTGCAACAATCCAACAACAGCACAGGCTGATATTTTAATGCAGAACTGTGTGTATAACCTTATTGTTTTCTAGGGCATGGTTGTAAGTGATTAATTCACATAGAAACAACAGACTTTTCTATTTATTATTATAATTAAATCATCTCACCAAAAGATGTTTTGAAATAGTAATAATAATTTGAGAACTTATATTGTGCAGTACCCCAGCAAGCAGCTGGGCTGACAGTGCTTCACATAAAAACAGTAACACATATGCAGTCGAATCCGGTTAAGTCGACGGCGTTGGGTATGAAAAATGGCGTCGAGATAATTGATGATCGAGTTAAACGAAAACCAATATGGCGGCAAAATATTAACATGTGCTTGAAATTTCTTTATGTACATGATGTGCGTTAATTAGTGATTAATCGGAATCGTATCGGAATATAAGGAGCCTAATATTTCTTCACTCTTTCCTAAGGTTGTAATGACCGTTCATTTTTAAGGACCGTTTAAATATAACCATGGTTCCCACTCAGTCAGGAAAACGGGAAAAGGTCGGGAATTCTTTAAAAAAATTTCTCTGCCTTGAAAGTCGGGAAAACTTATGACTAGTCGGGAATTTTTATATATATATATTTATGCCGAAGTAAAGGACTTTGATTACGTCTCTGTGGTCATGTTTCGATTCCATTTAATAAAAAAAAGTTACCAGTTTATAATTGTCTGCGCATGCGTTAAAACTAAGGTCAAATTTATCGCCTCGCCTGGCCTCGTTCCATGGTGCGTGTGGCGTGGCATGTCACAGCCGCTCGCGTTTGCAATGCCCGTCGAATCAGCGAATTAAAAAAAAATAAATAAACATATCAATATGGTAATTTTAAGTTTAATGCTTTTGACGTGCAGGATATCTGTCACTATGAGACCGCTCTCGAATTTCCTCAGTCAATCAAACTTGTAATATAAATAAAACTATTGCGGCCTTGCCCGTTGATCACAGCATGCTGTGTTAGACCTCGGCCGGCAAATAAGTCTAAGCGAATTTTTTTAAAAATCATTCGGTATCAGAATTCGACCTACAACAGTAATGACGTGTATATAATATATATATACTGGAATAAGAATAATAATAATAATTGATAATTTTTATAGCGCTGTATCCCAGCAAGGAACCGGGCTCACAGCGCTTTACATGGAGATCTTAACATACATATAATAATTAAATAACCATTCATACCATAATAACAACATAAAGGACAGTACATTACACATAAGCTACGTTAATCATTAAAGAAATGTTGTTTCATTAATTTTGTAAATATATTTTGAAAAGATGCGTCTTAAGTGCAGTCTTGAAGGACTTGGTACTTTGAATACTACGGATGTGCAATGGTAGAGAATTCCATTGTTTGCCTGCACAAAAAGAGAATGACCTTTCGCCAAAAGTTTTAGTTCGTGTCTTAGGAACACAGAATGATTTGATTTCACAGTCACGCGCGTGTTAGTCACAGTCATGTATCTTACTGGTAACAAAGCAACAACAAACTTTTAAAAGAATAATAATTTTTTATTTCATTAAATAAAAACAACCGTCGATTCTCGATAAAAACCTTTATTTTCATTTCTAAAAATATTTGTTTATCTTAAAAACTAAAATGATTAATGCATCAGAAAATGAATTAAGTATAACATGCACTGCGAAATAATGATTAAAGACCACTAATGCGATTTTCGAGTACCTCTGGTGAATACATACTCATTCACACACGGAATCAAATTGAAAGTAATAACATCCAATAAGTTTTATTGAAATCTCGAAGAATCACACTGAAAGTCTCGAAGAAAGCGAGATGTCAACACTGTTTTGAACTAAAAATGCCAAATGCTAGGCAAACAGACGAGGATCGAGCTAACCAACGTTAGTTTGCAAATTTGGCCCTCTTTTGTGCTCAAGGTATTAGGTATCGGCAACTTAAAAAAATCGAATTAATTAAGACAATGAGAGAATTTGGGGGTTCCAATAATAAACGTCGAGTTTGTAGGGTGGGCGAGTTAACAGGGCTCGAGTTAAGTGGGTTCGAATGTATTTATAAATACATTTACTTTAAAACATTCATATCCTTATTACAAAAACATAAAATGACATGAAGGTGAAAATAAGCTACAATTATCAGTCAGAGAAATGTTTGATTATTAATTTGGAAATATTCTTTCTAGTCAGGTTTTCCTGATACAAGTGTACCATACCATAACCGGCTTTTTTTTCCTATGTGATCTGGAGTTTATTAAATTGTTTCAAAAATGTTTTAAACAATTAAAATATAATTTTTTTAGCAAAGTTTTTGGCAATTAAAAAATATCTACAACTTAAGAATTTCATTAAATAGTATTTGTTAAAAAGCTGAATCAACTAAACAACCAGTTAACTCACAAGTGTGTACCACTAAACTGAATCAACTCAACAAGTTAACTCACAAGTAGGGGTCTACCGATATGCATTTTTGCCGATATTGCCGATACCGATATTACCAATATTTTTTTTGCCGATATGAGTGCCGATATGAGTATTTGTTAGGACAAAAACCAGCGGTCATATTTGATGACGTTATTCTTAAGTTTATCACTCCTAATTATTTATTTTTTATATTAGTGGACTACCGATATGCATTTTTGCCGATATTAGAGATATTTTTTTCCGATATGAGTATTTGTTAGGACAAAAACAAGCGGTCTTATTTGATGACGTCATTCTTAAATTTATCACTCCTAATTATTTATTTTTTATATTAGTGGACTACCGATATGCAGTTTTGCCGATATTACCGATATTTTTTCCGATATGAGTGCCGATATGAGTATTTGTTAGGAGAAAATTAACAGCGGTCATATTTGATGACGTCATTCTTAAATTTATCACTCCTAATTATTTATAATTTAGGGGTCTACGGATATGCAGTTTTGCCGATATTACCTATGTTTTGTTTTGCAGAAACAAAGATTCCTATTCAAATTACGAACTCCTTTTGAAAACTTCAACTTTGACTCATGATTATTAATTCTAACCAATAGTTTAATGGCTTTTGCACACGGCCACCTTTTATGAATGAAACAATAAGAACACAGTAATAGTAATGATGTGAAAATGAGGTTGAAGAATGAATGGTTGCCAATGACAACAAGTCTGCACATGGTACATTTTGTTATTTCAATCCAAACGAAATGTTTCAGACATCTGTGATTCTGCGTGCATCTTTGCTATTAGAGCAATTATGTGAACATAATGTTTACATGTTATCCATTTATTAGAGCAATTACGGTATACTTGGCATCGGCACTATTTATACAGTATTTCCGAGTATACAAAAATCGGCCGGTACCGAAACAATATCATAGCACATGACACAAAATATCGTGGCTGAACAATACCGGTATCGGGGTCGATATATTAATTTGTCGAGATATTGTAAATCTAAACATAGTTTTTTTCTGTTTTGTTGTTGTTCTTTTTCTCAAAATGTCACTTATTATGAAATATCGGTGACGTCAATATTGGGACCTTTACATGCTACCGATACTGATATTGCCGATATCCTGTTATCGGTGCCGATATATCGGTAGACCCTACTCACAAGTATGTACCACTAAACTGAATCAACTCAACAATCAGTTCACTCACAAGTGTGTACCAATAAACTGAATCAACTCAACAATCAGTTCACTCACAAGTGTGTACCAATAAACTGAATCAACTCAACAATCAGTTCACTCACAAGTGTGTACCAATAAACTGAATCAACTCAACAACCAGTTCACTCACAAGTGTGTACCAATAAACTGAATCAACTCAACAACCAGTTCACTCACAAGTGTGTACCAATAAACTGAATCAACTCAACAACCAGTTCACTCACAAGTGTGTACCAATAAACTGAATCAACTCAACAACCAGTTCACTCACAAGTGTGTACCAATAAACTGAATCAACTCAACAACCAGTTCACTCACAAGTGTGTACCAATAAACTGAATCAACTCAACAAGCAGTTCACTCACAAGTGTGTACCACTAAACTGAATCAACTCAACAACCAGTTCACTCACAAGTATGTACCAATAAACTGAATCAACTCAACAACCAGTTCACTCACAAGTGTGTACCAATAAACTGAATCAACTCAACAACCAGTTCACTCACAAGTGTGTACCAATAAACTGAATCAACTCAACAACCAGTTCACTCACAAGTGTGTACCAATAAACTGAATCAACTCAACAACCAGTTCACTCACAAGTGTGTACCAATAAACTGAATCAACTCAACAACCAGTTCACTCACAAGTGTGTACCAATAAACTGAATCAACTCAACAACCAGTTCACTCACAAGTGTGTACCAATAAACTGAATCAACTCAACAACCAGTTCACTCACAAGTGTGTACCAATAAACTGAATCAACTCAACAACCAGTTCACTCACAAGTGTGTACCAATAAACTGAATCAACTCAACAACCAGTTCACTCACAAGTGTGTACCAATAAACTGAATCAACTCAACAACCAGTTCACTCACAAGTGTGTACCAATAAACTGAATCAACTCAACAACCAGTTCACTCACAAGTGTGTACCAATAAACTGAATCAACTCAACAACCAGTTCACTCACAAGTAGGCCTGTCAACGGGTACCCGGGACCCGGGTACCCGTTGCCTTGCGATTACCCGGGTAGTAAAATTCCGCCCGGGTACCCGTGAAAATGTTACTTCAATGTCTATATTAACCAAACTTTGGCTCGCATGCGGTTTTTTTGTGTTTAATTTACGGCTTGCGAAACAATTTATCACATGAAAATTTTTGTTTCAAATATATGCTGAGAAATACGTCTAAATAACGTCTAATCTGTCAACGGGATTTTAATAATACACCAAAATTTGTACGTTTTTAAAGTCAATAAATTAGTTACTAACAGTGTAAGATGGATAAGGGCCCGCTCATAAATGACGTTATACACCTAGGGGAGGAGGGGGTCACCCATTTGTGACGAGGATAGGGATGTGTTTAAGAATAAATGTGACGTCACATCAAAACGCGCAACTTTAAATAAAAGTTCCACTGAAATATTTGATTGCTTACGTTTTACATGAATTTAAGCGTGTAGCGATTTTTAGAGTTCAACTTCACACTAAATACAAAATTATATGACAATTAAATTATTTGACACATGCTCATTTTCAAAAAGGAAGTACGGCTTTTATGGGGGGGGGTGGTGGTGTCCGCAAAGCTTTGTGACGTCATATTGGAGGGGGCTCTAAGTTTTTGTGACAACCTGTGACGGGGGGGGGGATAAAATCGGCCAAAATCGCTTGACGTCATTTATGTACGGCCCCTAAGACGTCGGCCGTGTGAAATAAGGTGCATGAATAGTGTCTAGGTAACATTGTATAGCGGTCATAACGGGGAAAATTATGTGATGTTTCGATCGGGTAACCCGGGTACGCGTTCGAAATTTGGACGGGTACCCGGGCAGCATTTTTCAACAATATTGACATCCCTACTCACAAGTGTGTACCAATAAACTGAATCAACTCAACAACCAGTTCACTCACAAGTGTGTACCAATAAACTGAATCAACTCAACAACCAGTTCACTCACAAGTGTGTACCAATAAACTGAATCAACTCAACAACCAGTTCACTCACAAGTATGTACCAATAAACTGAATCAACTCAACAACCAGTTCACTCACAAGTGTGTACCACTAAACTAAATCAACTCAACAACCAGTTCACTCACAAGTATGTACCACTAAACTAAATCAACTCAACATCCAGTTCACTCACAAGTATGTACCACTAAACTAAATCAACTCAACAATCAGTTAACTCACAAGTGTGTACCACTAAACTAAATCAACTCAACAATCAGTTAACTCACAAGTGTGTACCACTAAACTAAATCAACTCAACAACCAGTTCACTCACAAGTATGTACCACTAAACTAAATCAACTCAACAATCAGTTAACTCACAAGTGTGTACCACTAAACTAAATCAACTCAACAATCAGTTAACTCACAAGTGTGTACCACTAAACTAAATCAACTCAACAATCAGTTAACTCACAAGTGTGTACCACTAAACTAAATCAACTCAACAATCAGTTAACTCACAAGTGTGTACCACTAAACTAAATCAACTCAACAACCAGTTCACTCACAAGTATGTACCACTAAACTAAATCAACTCAACAATCAGTTAACTCACAAGTGTGTACCACTAAACTAAATCAACTCAACAATCAGTTAACTCACAAGTGTGTACCACTAAACTAAATCAACTCAACAATCAGTTAACTCACAAGTGTGTACCACTAAACTAAATCAACTCAACAACCAGTTAACTCACAAGTGTGCACCACTAAACTGCTAAAGAAGATTGTAATGACTGTTGTGTAATCATATTTGGTTAAATTAACAGAATCACTACCTTACCTTTGATTTGCACGGTCTGGCGGGCTACCCTCTTGCATGTAGTCACTGAAAAACAATAAAATAAAGAATGTAAGAAAGGAAAATACAAGTATTAAAAAAACAGTACAATTAAAAAAATGTGTTTTTAAACTTGTACACAAAAATTTATCTAATTTATTTGGATTCTTTTTGCACAGGTGTTCAGTTAAAATGAGAATATGACTGTGTGAAAATTATTACAGGAAATGACACATCATACTTGACCCATTACGCTAAAAAAAATCTCCACATAGGACTAATAGCTCGGGTTCTATGTTGCATTGATAAGTATAGATCGTGCATCATCATGCTACAAACATGACATGAGTTAAAATGTGTTCACAAATAATAATATTTTAATTTTAGAAACAGAGCCAAAACAAATCTTTGTTTTTTTTAACTTAATTAACATAAAGCGTAGGGACTATTTGAAGACGCGTAGGAATTTATTTATTTATTTATTTCCAACTCAAATATTGCAACACGTTTTCTAAAGCAGTAAACATAGAAAAAATAATTCCTTTTTTATACCAAAATTAACTAAAAGATTTGTCCTATTTGATTATTTTATTGGTTACCGAGTACACATACTTTTAGAATTAAAATAAAGCCTTCAGTGCGAGAGTTCTGTGCGGCACAAACTGAATCGCAAGATGGCCGAACACAAACAGAAAGTGAAAGTGTCTTGAGTCTTGGGAAACTCCGAAAAGGCAAAGATTGATGATTGATTTGGGTAAGTACTAGCTTTTATTTTGCTGCAAAAGTGCTTTCATTCATTTTTGTTAGATAATGATAATATAATATAGGATGCGGATAATTTATATTGGATCAGTAATCACATTCATTAAAAAAAAACCAACAAACTGGTAGTGATAATCATAATACTTTAATAGTAGTAGTAGTAGTATGTCCTGTATGTAGTAGTTATAGGAGCTTGTTGATGTACAGGCTGTTCTGTTAGGCCTTTTAGGTGCTCCATCTTTGTTAACTTTATATAAGGTCAGGTTTATGCATGCATTAAATTTTCTTATTTCATTATCATTCGTCATAGCATCTAAACTGCAGTATAAATTTTGGATTGCTGTCTATGAGATTTTTGAAATTGTTTAAACAATTATTTTTCTCTTTCTTTTAGATTGTGCAGCCACTTTTTATTCAGCCATGGATAATCATAATGTAAGCCATGAAAACCAAGATGCTGCTAGTTTTCAACCCACTAACTGGGATATGTGTGCGCTTTGTCAGAAAAATACCAAAGAAAAATTACAGTGTCCCGCTAATGCCAGACAAACAAATCAAGGATCTACATATGTGACTTTGGCTGAAAATCTGACTAAGTTTGGTGAATGTGGCGCACTGTCACCTGGCTTTTTAACTAGACTTGATGATGGAGATGGTGTTGAGGAAACATTCATGAAAAAGAAAGCTTCATTTCATTTGTCATGTCGTTTAAAATATAATACAACAAAACTGAAGAGAATACTTGCATCTTGCGACCCAGGTGAGGAAAGTGTACCTGCTAAAAAAGTTACTCGCAGGGAACAGAGATCATCTGGAGACGGAGTAGTTGTTAAGGATCTCAGTTGTTTTTTGTGTGGTAAGAAAGCACCAGCAAAGGATCTTAGACATGCTTCTACTTTTAAGCTGGATGAAAGGATTAGGAACTGTGCTCTGATTCTTCAAGACAGCCACCTTTTGGCAAAATTAAGTCGAGGTGATGTGATTGCCCAAGAACTGAAATACCACCCGCCTGTCTCACTAGCCTATACAGAAAAGCTCAGCCTAAAGTAGACTGGACAGATCAGAGATCTGATCAAATTCGAAAAGCTTTGGTCTTTGCTGAATTGACAGAGTACATCGAAGAAGTAAAACATTCATCTACAGGTGACAACTTAAAAGTGTTAAAACTGGCTGATCTTTCTAAAATGTACCTTAGTCGTTTACAGGAAGTTGGTATAGAAACTGGCTGTTTACACAGTAGCAGACTGAAAACACGGCTTTTAGCACATTTTCCAGACCTTCATGCCCACAACAGTGGCAGAGACATTCTGTTAACATTCACAGACAGTTTAAACACTACCTTACAAGAGGCCTATGCTGAAACCATAGATGACGAAGCTGTACATCTAGCAAAGGCAGCGAGGATAGTACGCAGGGACCTATTTAGTTTGCAGGCCAGGTTTAATGCTTCATGCACTGAAGATGTTCAGAACACAAGCGTTCCAGAGAGTCTGTTGGCTCTGATGCAGATGATATTGCAGGGCCCAAGCATTACATCAAACAAAGGGAAGAACCCTTTTGAAATAAAACACAGCAAAGAATCAGACCAGCATCATGAACAAGACAAAGGGTTCCAAGAAAAATTCAAGGCTGACGTGTGTAGATTATTGGATGTGATACAGGAAACTGGCAAACCATTTCTTGAAAAAAGTGCAGAGTTAGTCACTCTTCATGATAACAACATTGTTGATGCTGCTGTACACAAGACCTTGAGTAATATACACAAGACTGGTGAAGCTCAATACAACGAATTTACGCAAGAAAGACTTGTTAACATGCCCAGTTTCTGCTCCAATCAAGCGAAACTATTTCATATTGATCGCTGGTGCAAAAAGAAAGAAGCGATCAGCACCACAGTATAGGATTTCATCCCTGAAAAGTGACTGTTACCTCTTTTCGAGGTTGTATGTAGCATGTCAAACCAGAAATGGGGGCTTGACAGACTTTTTTTCATATGAAAATCAGTCGGCTACTCCATCACTGTCCTGTGAAGGACGAATGAGAGTGTCAAGCAAGTCGGGGTTGCTGGAGTGTTTGGAACCTCTCCAAACTTCATCAGCAGTGCCAACAGTCACTGACATGACCATCCTTGATGGGGCTGCTGTTGTCAATATGTTGAGGCCAGGATCTGCAAGAACATTTGCTGACTACGCAAACCAGGTGTTTATCCCCTATGTGATGCAGACCCTGCAAAATGTCTCCCATCGTCTAGATGTAGTGTGGGACTGTTATCGAAGTGACAGCTTAAAAGCTTTCACAAGAGAGCGCCGAGGACTAGAGAAGAGAAAGCGTGTGACGCCAGAGACCGTATTACCATCGCAGTGGGGAAGTTTCTTGCGGGTGGATGCGAACAAGACCCAGTTGTTCGCATTCCTAGCACGATATCTTCTTACAGTACAATCACAGAAGCTTATTGTTACCACTCAAGGTCCAGATGTGATCTCCAATAAACCCATTGACCACACGAATCTTTCACCATGTAATCACGAGGAAGCAGACACACGGATGATGCTTCACCTGGCCCATGCAGCTGAACATTGCCGCAGGATTCTGATTCGCACTGTCGACACAGATGTGGTGGTTCTTTCTGTGGCTGCCATGACTCGCCACCATCACCTGGAATTATGGATTGCCATGGGTACAGGAAAAGACTTCCGATACATTGCAGCTCATGACATAAGCAAAGTTTTAGGTGTTGCCAGAGCCAAGTGTCTGCCTTTGTTTCACAGTTTTACCGGTTGTGACACCATCAGCTGTTTTAATGGTATCGGCAAGAAGACAGCTTGGGAGGTCTGGAGCAAATGCGACCATGTTACAGCCACATTTCAAAAACTGTGTTGTGCTCCATTTGAACTAACATGTCAGTTCTGGAGCGTTTTGTTACGCTTTTGTATGACAGAGGTAGCAACTGCCATGATGTCAACAGTGCCAGGAAATACCTGTTTACAAAGACTGGCCGCCAAATTGAAAACATTCCTCCAACGAGTGAGGCCTTGTTTCAGCACTGCAAACGGGCAATTTACCAAGGAGGCCATATTTGGAGCCAGACACATGAACGACAGCCAGTGCTTCCTGATCCAAGTGAGTGGGGTTGGCAGTTAATGGACAGACAATGGCAGCCTTTTTGGACTGTTTTGCCACAAGCCTCTATGACTTGTCGTGAACTGTTGAAATGTGCTTGTAAAAAAGAATGCAGATCCAAGCGTTGTAAGTGCAACAAGGCCGGATTAAAATGCACTGCTTTATGCAGCTGTGTCTGTGGAGACGACTTTTCAGTACAACATCCAGTTCAAGCATCTAACACAAATTGAACTAATTGAACCAGATTAAAAAATGTAAGGTCAATTTATCATCATACTCAAAATTTACTTTTGTGGCCATTTTTATGTAAATAAAAATAGAAACTTAACAAACTTGTGCATTTTCTGTCTCACATTTAGATGCGCATTATAAACTGAACATGTGTGCCAAGTTTGGTGTTTGTAGCTTAAAAATTATGAGTTTGTCACCTTACATGAATTTCTTTAAGCGGCCATTTTTAATGTTACTATAAATAGAAACTGGTCAAACTTTTGCTGTGGCCCTGTATCACATTTTATTCAGCATAAAAAACTGAACATCTGTGCCAGGTTTGGTGTTTGTAGCACAAAAATGCATGATTTGTCAACATAGAACCCGAGCTATAAGAAAGAAGTTACTGATAGATGACAGTCTAATAAACACTATCAATCTGCTTGACATACAAACTTTGTAATAACACAACCAGCTTAAAAGAAAATTTTACTATAACATTGAATGCTGTAACATTAACTTTATATTCCTCAAAAACATACAAACAGAATAATTAGCTTCCTGATGCTTATTAACCTATTTCAAAACATTGGTACTTGCAGTCACCAAATATCTGTGACACTACAAACGACCACTTCAGTGTTCACCTATTTATCCATGAAACACTTTCACGTCCCGCAAACCAAAAGACAGTCATTCAAAATAGAAAATACTCTCACTAGAGTGGTACATACAATAAGTAGCAAAAAAAAACGCATTAACACAGCAATGTTGAAATTTGAATAAGTATGTCTAAAACAAAAATGCTGCTTCACAGGTGTTCCAAAAATGATTTTTTTCAAATACCTGTCATCTTCAGAATCTTTGGAAGCCTTGTAATTTGCATCTTTCTCATCATCAGAGAATTCCGTAACATCAATGTCACTTTCATAGCCCTCCTTCTGTCGCTCCACCACTTCAATAAAGTCTAATTCAGCGAGGTACTCATCACCATACTGCTTACCATCCTGAATTTATCAAGTAAACAAGGTGGGCAAAATGTTTGCATGAATATTATATAGTTTTATTTTAAGTGCACAAACTCTATATCTAAATGTTAAATAAACCTTACGTGAATACATTTTTGAAGGCATCTTGTAGCAACTTTATAAAAATTTCAAATATAACTTTCATTGTTTTTCAAAGTTTAATTTAAGTCTTTAGATTTTATTGCCTTTATGGAACGCTAGTTTAAAAGAAAAATATAAGCTTTGACCAAATGAATTTTTAAGGTAAACTTTTACAGAGATGTGAATGTTGTTTATTAACACAAAAAATTTTTTTGACTAACAATAACATAATTATGATCCAAGAAATGATTACCTCATTGGCACCCTTGTCAGTGAGCAGCTGACCTGCGTATATACATATAAAACTGCCCTTGGCTATGTCATCAAGACAACGTAGACCCCAGCCTCTGACAAGAGAAAATATAGAATGTCATAGAATGAGAACTTAAGAATTTTCATTACTCAAAGTCTAATGTCAAATTATTTGATGAACCAGGCACAGAGCAATCAAGAATTTACTGGAAAAAAAGTGGGAGAAAAAATTATGTTTAATTTACCAATAATGATATTAAACAAAGGCTTTAATTAACAGCCATTTTTAAAAATTATGAAATGAAAAAAAATCCTTAGGCTGCACTAATATTGAAAAATCTTGGGGGAGCTACCATCTCCTACCAAGCGCGTCCTCAGGCGGTGGATAGAGGAACGACCTTTAGATATAAAGGTTAGCCGTGAATATTGAATAAGCGGCCGCGGACCAACTGGTTTGCTGTCGTTGAGGATGAGGTGGGGTACCCCTTGGTAAGGATACTCTTAAAAAATGCCTCATAAATCCCAGGAAATGACTGCAAAAAGCGAACATAGAGCGCTTAAACTCTAAACCCGGACAGATGAGGCCGTTAGCTAGGGATAGCATTCATCTAGGAGAGAAAACTCCGAAATAAAATCAACTGCTGCCTTGCAGGAGGTGGAGGGATCCACAAAGGCTAGGGAACCTTACCCGAAAAATAAGGCAGTTATCCAGAGAGCTGAAAGGGAACCCTCCCAGATGGTTTTGCGCAGGGCCAACAACCCAGCCATGTAAAAAGAAGATTGTTACTGAAACTGAAAGCAAAGCAAACACACATAACACAGTCAGAGGCGAGAGTAGAGCTCCGCAAAGGAGACTAATGAAGCCTTGTGGGGAAAGTCAACAGAATCCCACAAGGCCGACCACCCTACTCAAACCGATGAAAAAGAAAAATTACCTCATCCACAAGGCACCTCTCAACTTGGGAACATGGAATGTCCGAACAAAGACCCAAGCGTACATGGAGACGGAGCATGTTGGACGAGGCTGGAAGGACTGGGAAGAGCTGGGAAGAACTAAAGCGACTGGCAAGGGACCGTGTAGAGTGGTGAGCTTTGACAGAGGCCCTATGTTCCACAAGGAACTCAAAGGACAAATGATGATGATAATATTGAAAAATATATAAATAAAAATCAAATAAACTCACTTTTTTTCTGTCTTGAAGACTTGTAAACGTGTCCTTAAACCAAGCTGGGCAACTCGGTTGACGCACCGTTTGTCACACTTGCATCTAGAGTTACACTCAACAATGCTGCAGTACAAATTTAAAAAATTTTTTTTTAAAATCTAAACAACCCAAGCATTTAAGAATATTTTCCATTTACTGTTCTTTGTGAGGGTTTTATTTTGAATCTATTTAATTTTTGTATCCTTTCAAAAACTTTTTAAATACTTTGAAAAAAAAACAACAACAAAACAGGGCTAATTTATATAGATAGATTCATACTACAGCTGTACCTTCAAAGGGAATCAAATCTAAATTTTATAGCTCATGCAAGTAATTTTTTACCATAGAGATGAATGGTTAAGATTGGCATTGTGAATTATTGATCAAATATATAAATTATGTTTCAGTATTTAAGAAACAAAGAAAATAATCGCACTTGCTGTTATTGATAAATTTTTTGTGAGTGAGTATAAAGAAATGGAGAGAGGAAGGACGGCTGCAATTCCTCAGTACTAAACACAAGTTTCAACTGAGTATAAATTACTTGAAAGTTATTTTTCTTTTGAAAAACATTTGTTAAGGATAATAACTCTAGTCTCAATGCAAGGCAGATGAGTTTACTATGAACACTAAATCACTTAATAAAAATGCATAAAATGTAAGGGTGACAACCATGCTGCAATTATGTGTTTGTTGAATAAGTTGTTAAAATTTGGTATCAGACACTGATCAAGTGCACATTGTTAATTGTATGGTTCTACATCCCAATGACAGCCCATTGAACTCAAGAACCCCCAGAGACCACCCACTTCTCCATGCACCCACCTTACCCAGTAAACAATGGCTCAGGTAAACGTCTGTAATGATAACCAGCATCCGGATCTATTTCTCCAATCCAGGAAGTGTTCTGTATGGTCATTTGTTGGCAAGCACATTTGCTGCGATCCTAGGATTGAGGGACAAAAACACATGTTCTTAGATCAACAAGACACTGATATGGGGTTGTCTCACCCTTCCAAACAGGGTATGGGGAAAGTAACAAGACACTGATATGGGGTTGTCTCACCCTTCCAAACAGGGTATGGGGCACATAACAAGACATTAATATGGGAGAAAGTTCCACATCTCCTGTTATTGGATTCAATAACTAACTAACAGTATGAGAGCGAGTTCAACATGTATAGATGTTGAATGCTCTGCAATGGCTTTTGAGGAGTCATTTAACTTTCTTCCATCACAGTTGATATTGTAACGATTGTACAAGGAGAACTACTAGGTGAAGAAATGATCAAATTTGTTATTTTTAATTAAATGTTACAATGAGCACGGGGTAAAAATTCAAAATGTAGTCATTTATTGAATTTTGAGAACTTCAGATTTCCTGAAAACTACAACCAGCAAGATATCTAAGAAAGTCTATCTATTATGCATGAAAACCTGAAATGTTTCCTACCCTGCAGTTATCTGTGCAGTCACAGCATGCCAAGAATTCAGGGTCGAGGTTCAGATTAACTCCCTTGGATGGTATGCGATGGTCTGAGTATTCCACGTAGTCAGGATAATGACGATCAACACCGTTGACACATGAAATGGGATAGTTCTCTCTGCCGTAAGACAAGTCTTTGATGTCACAGAAGGTCTGCCCGGGGGATAAAAAAAAATAATAAAGAATGTATTTTTGGAAAAAACATTAAATTACTGTTTATACTCGAGTACAAATCGAGGTATTTTTTCAAAATGTCAAGGCCAAAATCAGTGGGTCGACTCATACACGTATACGACTTATACACGTATAAATCTTTTTATAAACGCCATGAGTTTACTGCAGCGATCATTAAAGAAATCTAAAATTCCACTTTTCAAGTGACAAAACAGGGGGCCGACTTATACTCGAGTATAATATGGTATCCGTATGTCCAATTTGAAACGTGCGAGTCAGAATGAGTCCATCAAAACATCTGCCTATACGTTGACTCACCTTCACAGGTACAAATTCTGTATTGACATGAAGCTGTTGATCAAAGCAGAATAGATCGATTGTCAGCAGGGAGTCGGTGAGGAGGAGATACTGGTCTACCTCTTCGATGGTACGCAGCCGACGTCCACAGGGAGTGCGGTACACAACAAAGCGTTTTGTCGCCGGCTTCGTCTTGCAAACATGTCTGAAAATATACACACCATATTATTGGACACAGAATATTCTTAGTAAATTAAATGAGTAAAAAAAAAGACAGTAAAATATGACCAATATCAGGGGAGAACAACTTCCAATTTCAAAACAAATAATGATGACTGATTGCTGGGGTGGTGTTTGAGAGTAAAAGTGTGGCTCACTTGTTTTAATGGAGTCAGAGATATTTTAACTATCAATTATCATGCACCCCCACCCCCCCAAGATATTTTTAGCAATTCCAAACATTTTTTAAAAAAATGCTTTGATTTATAACATACACTTCCTATGAGCCACACTATGATGGTGGTGTCTTAGTATATATATATGAAAGCCAAAGATTGGTGTGTACGTTTCTATAAATAGCAATTGTTTTTTTTACACTTCAAATAATTATTCTTATGTTTAATAAACTTTGGACACCGCATGATTTGAAACCAACTCAACTGAATCTTTCCTTTTAAACATATTTTAGACTGTATGGAGCTGTTCAGAATAGTTCTTAACAGAGAAATGATCAATGGAATTTTCAATGCAACATGTTATGTATAAGTTATATATTATGTTTTATTGAAATGAGTTATTTTTTAGTTACGCTCTCTTTCGTGTAAATTTTGTTGAGAGTTGTACCCCAGCTTGTTACACATTTGTATTTCCAAGTTCACATATTAAACTGCTGTTAAACTTCAACCCGTGGCTTGAGTTGAATTTATTTCAAGTGAACCTCACCCCTGGACAACATAACAAACTGGTCAAATTAGAGAAGGGACTTGGTTTGAGTGGCCAACATTGCAGGCCTGGGCTATCGTGAGTTCAATTCAGGTGATTACCTTTCCCAGCCGCACAGCAGTGGGATGAGATGTGCACTTCGACCTTTGAACTTTGCCACATCATTACAGTCCTCTATGCAGCCGGGGTCACACTCATGCTCTTCTAATAACAAGAAAATAGACAAGAAATATGAAGTTCAACAAGTTAATGATTGATAAATTCTAATCTTAATGTGTTTAGAAATGTTTATGCTTCACATGCAATTGTATAGACCAGTCCATCACTACCTCAACTTTCATGTATTATAATGACAGGTTTCTCAAGATCTTAATATAGACTAAGGGGTGGCCGGATATTCAGCATGTCAGATATCCGGGCCAGATTTCAGCCACTATCTGGATTTTCCAAATACGAATGGCAGATTGGGATATCAATGTAGTAAAGAATTATTTAATTTTATGTTTAAAAAATAATTAATTTTAAGCTTAATTTGTAATTATTAGTTTTTACTATTAACTTTATAGTTAAACAGGATCCTTGGAGAGTGGGACAGACTGAGTGTTGGCTTTCGTTTTTAACTTCTTTGTCATTGACCAGTCTGTTGACAGTAGTCAATCACTCAATTATTTCAATTCAGTATTTACATTTAAATTTTTTTTACTTATATGATATAAGTTATATCATTTTAGTAATTTTATATTCTTCGTTGAATTGTGATTTGATTTGCAAACTTAGAAATAAAAATTTTGCTTGTCTCACGGTGATAAATAAGTCTCTATCTTATTCAGTCTTATAATTTTTAAACTCTAGTCTATTGTGAATATTATAATTATACAAAATAAGTTAAGTAACAAATTAAGTTATACATTAAATTATTAATATATAACAAAATAAACAAGCGTTGATCATGAAATCATTCAAATCCATGCAAAATATAGTAAAACAATCAATTTCAATACGAGAAAATAATTGTAAGTTAAAAAGTTACAAGTATAGATATTACTTTACTACATAAGATAACAAACTAAGATAACTAACTGCATATTAAACTCAAAACGTCTGAATAAAATAACAGTTTTTATTATGGCTCTAGGTCATGAATTCTTGTACACCACACTTCACACTCAGTACAACACTGTTTGCATGGTACACACTACACAGTTCATTGAACTTTGTTCAAGTTCGTTCATTCAATTCATTGTAAAATGTTCATCGTTGACGTTGACAGTGTCACAGACTGTCATTGTAGATAGTAGATACTAAATATGTGGGATAATAAAATACAGTATTAAATACTAAATAGAAAGTAGTAAAGTACACCCCCTTAGCTTTACACTTAAATGTGGAGATATCCGGATCCGGCAAAAATTAGGGCCAAACTATCAGGATCCGGCAAACAGTAAAAAACCATATTTGGTCACCCCCTAACATAAACTAGTGTTATTTTCAAGCAGTTGATTTCATGCAGTCTCGGAGAAATTCATGAACTTTATAAAAATATGGATAACATTGTATATTAATATTGTCAACTGGCATGTAGTTTTTGTTTACATTTTAAGACCTGTAAAATGCTTTTTGAATCACCATCCTCCGGTTCCAGTTTTTAAAGCTATAAGTATTTTTTTATCAAAATGATTGTTATCCTCTAATAATTACCTGGTGTCAATATTAGATAAATAATAGAGAACTGCAACCAACCCTTTTGAATTGAAGATGTCATTTAATTATTTGAAAGCTTGGTAACATTTCTTACTAAATGGTTTACGAATTCTGTCCGTGACATCCAACAGAATATCCTTGCGCTCTCCAGTAAGTTGCTCCTCATCATATTCTATTTGAGTGTTGTCTGTGGACAGTCTCTCTTGCAAGACACTAGCTATGTCTTTACTATTGCGTGAGCTTCTACCATTGTTTTGTCGTGCACCTGAAAATTTAGTGCCCAAATGGCATTATTGTTTTCTCCTAAACAATATTTATATGAAATAGATGTAGTGATGCATACACATGCAATGTACATTTTATTATTATATAAATTCTAGGGAATTCTGAAACAATAAAATCTAGGCCCCCCCCCCTTTTACAACACTCTTAACTATATTAAAAGCCCTCATTCCTAGCTCATGAGAGCTCTGTTAGTTAAGGTACAACCCATCCCTGTATTACATGTAGGTTAAAAAGAACAAAACAACTACTTTAAAAAAATAAACTTAAGTCCACCAATATTTGCTAACTCCAATGACCTTTTGCTGATGATTTCTCTGAATCTTGTTGTAAACTGGCATCACTGGCTGGCTTCTGAGAGCCAATGGGGGCCTTCCTCTGGTACTTGATCCATGGTGGCTCCCATCTGCTGTTCTTGGGACCCTCTCCAGGCTCAGCTGCAGTCAAACCTCCAGTGCTTTTCTTGGCCACATTGGACTTCTTCTTTTTGGGGTCAGGCACTCTGCTAGGTTTGGCTTAGAAACAAATAATAAACTTTTCTTTATGAAATGTGTTCAAACATGCATAACATAAACTGAAATAGCATGGTACTGTGTTTAGAATACTTTCTTTAGACAGACTGGCAATGTAAAATATGAATTAATTATTCTTGAAAAATTATTACATTTCAACAATCCTCTGTACTTTTTACCAAAAAATATTATATGCCGCTAGATGAAAATTTTTATCAGCCTAACATTATACATATAATAATTTATGTACATCAAAACCCTTGTTGGTAAGTTCTCTTAAAGCTAAGGGGAGATTTATCCCCCATGTTGGCAAGTGTCATGAGCAATACCTCACTAGTGCCTACATTAAAACTTTTGTGCAAAACTAGTCTTGACCATGTTAAAGATACAATTAAAAACCCTGTGAGGAATTAATTTCCATCAGCTAAGTATTGATCCTCTAATCACGTTATGTTCCCACTCCCATCATCAACAGATTCTTCCTTGTGGAACTGATGTTTGGGTCAGAGAGAGAGAACAATTTCTGTTCAAGAATTCTGTTCTATGAACAAGGCTGTGTTGATTACATTGATGTGATTCCTGGTCTTATCTGCATTCTTTATGAGAGTAGCAATTCTTATGCAGTTGTTGAAAATCTGCATAATACACATACCACAGGAATGCTTTAGTCTTTTACTTATTCTCCTCTGATACTTCAAGTTTTCTAAATAAACTGTCAGATCTGTGAAGTAATGCAATTGTTAAGCCAACTGAAGACTTGGAATCTGTTGTTAATAGCTTTTAGTAGATCACTCCTCTTAGACATTTTCAAATATACAGTTCATATTTCCTGATCATTAATTAACCCATTCATTGCAAATAGCCAATCAAGAACTTTTTATCTGAGAAGTTCACGCATTACTATAATTGTTTTAATGGGTCAAGTTTTCCCATCATTGATAATTAGGCTATTTATAGCTGCCATTGTTAGCAGGGTATTTCTAGTAATTATAAAATATATCTCCTGCTTATACAACTCTACCTCTGCCACACGATAGCTACCTTTTTCCTTCTGGCTAGCTGACGGTGTGGATGAGTTGCTGTCCTCCTCTGCTGCCCCTCGGGTGTACTCCACAGATGGTTTCTGCAGGTCGTCTGATGGCCTCATGGTCAGATTATGTCTGCGGCCTTTAGCACTACCCGCTGCCTTGATGGCATCAGCATTGGCCTTGACAAGTGACAGGGCACAAGAGGAATGAGCACAAAAGATAAGTCTAAAAAATGTATTTAATGCAATACCTGTATAAAACTGTAAATTTACAATAAATAAGCCCATATTACTATTAGATTATATTTGGACAAATAAATACTATCAATCTCTGTTTTCTCTAAATTTACTGTTAATAAAAACGTATGTATGTTTCAGGTGTGTAAAACTTGTGAACAAATAATTTTTTCCATCCTGAAAACTGATGTTTGGTGGCTGGTTTGTGGAGAATTGAAATGGCAGTTAAAAGCTTAAAAATCACACATTTATTGTGTCAGACAGTGGTCATGTGATATGATGTATAGTTACCAACCCCCAATTGTAAACTAAAATGACAATATGCTTTGTATTTACAATAATGATGGTGAAACCAGGTACGTAGTTTGTCTTTTTGATTAGATGCGTACTGACCTACTGTGTTCAGCCCATATCATGTTCTATCTTAACCAAAATTACTGACCTACTGTGTTCAGCCCATATCATGTTCTATCTTAACCAAAATTACTGACCTACTGTGTTCAGCCCATATCATGTTCTATCTTAACCAAAATTACTGACCTACTCTGTTAGCCCATATCATGTTCTATCTTAACCAAAATTTCAGTTGTCTTGTAAATCACAGCCATACATAATCTTATAAAATGCCCAATTTCAAGAATGACAATGATCTATGTCAGGTGTCTTACCAGGGCCTTAAATAAGGGCTCAAGTCTAGTTGATCCTCTGTAGATCCACTCAGTGCGTTTGTCAGCCTGGAAGTACATCTTGACCAAGCTGGCGTCTGTTTCTTGGACTTTAGCAAGCCACCTTAATAAAATAAATATAAGATAATTAAGTAGAAGAGTCAATAGCCATTCTAAATAAATAAGTATTTCAAATTATTACTGTTATGAAATGGCAACACTGCAGAAAAAATTAAGTTATCATCATGAAAAAATTTGCTTCCACAGTTACTTGTAAATTAAATTTATTAAGCCAGCTGTAAAACATCCACTAATCAGTTCCAAAGAATATATATGTTAGGGGCATTAAATGACATTAGTAACATGTTTAACAAAAAAAGTTTTGAGCACTCTCAAAACTAGGTTAAGGTAATAAGAATGTAAAAACAACAAAAAATTTAAGAAAAATTTGAAGACTTTTTATTTTATTTGATAGAGCAGTGGTTCCCAACCTTTTTTGGGTGGCGACCCCTTTTTATAAAAGCCATGTGACCCGAGACCCCCATGAAATGTAGATTACTCATTTTCAATCACGTTTTTACAAAATAGAGCAAATTTGCATTATAGTGAATATTTTTTTAGTCTACAGTTGGGGACCCCCAGAAAACCAGTCGTGACCCCCAAACCCCCTTTGGGATCGCAAACCACAGGTTGGGAACCGCTGTGATAGAGCATTTAAATATTAGAGCACAACGAGCATGCTAGTCTAGAATGGATAATGTTAGCGCTATTGAAGAAAGCATTCATTCATTGTGGTGAAACAACTTCCCCTGAAGATCTTGTAAAATATATTGGAAAGTTTTTTAAATCCTTTTTTCTGTTTAAAACCAAATAGATCAAACAGATACCTAACTTAGCAACAAAAAAAATTGAAATAACTGATTAAAAAAAATATTATTCTTAGGAAAATGAAGGAAAAAAAAACAACAAAAAATCATAAAATTAAACTTACTAAATCAAAAATTAAGCTTATGAGAGTAAAGAGAAATTGTTTATTACCATTTTCCATTCCACTCTATCCTTATCACCTGACCCTTGGACAGCCTCACCATTGGTCTCTGAAATTATCAAATAGTTTTTATTAAACTGTTTTTTTTTGTTTTTTTGGTTTTGTAAATATGTAAAAAAACTAAATTTAAAATCATGAAAGAAAAAGCTGGAAACTAAAAGTAGATGTTTTGAATACTCAATCAATCAGTAGTCTTTCTAGAGTACATGACATCAAACAAATAAGTTATAACTGTTATCAATCAGTAGTCTTTCTAGAGTACATGACATCAAACAAATAAGTTATAACTGTTATCAATCAGTAGTCTTTCTAGAGTACATGACATCAAACAAACAAGTTATAACTGTTATCAATCAGTAGTCTTTCTAGAGCACATGACATCAAACAAATAAGTTATAACTGTTCTGGACACAATTTTAACAACAGACCTCTGGATAAATACGGAGGTACTCTTTAATGAAGGCACTGGTGTCAGGGTTGATGTCCTCCCAGACATTTTCACCTAAAAGGTAGATTGGGATTTGATTAGATAAAGACAATAAGACAATGTGCATCCTGGTTCTTGAAACAACACAAACTACATTAGAACATGTGACATTTAGATTTGAGGTGCAAGCATGACGAAGAGTTTCCTTTCTTCATAAATCTAACTCAACAGCTTTATTACATTCTTATTTGTAATAATTTATTGTAAGTGATAAAAAGAAGAAACTTCCTATAAATCAAAGCTATTTACAAATTAGCCAGTTATTAGTGAGAAACTGCAGTGAAGTATGCATTAAATAAAAGAGGATATGAAATTCAGGTCTTAAGATAAGATTAAAAAAACTTGCAACCTTCTATTATCTAGAATGAATGAAATTAAACAGTATAATACATTTTAACAGTATTAGAAAAACTGCCACAAAAAGAGTTTAAAGAAAACAAAAACAACTTACTTTGCATGTAGACTTTGTGAAGCTCTTTAGCATCGCAGTACTGAGCATAGCCATCATCAAAAAACACCAAAAACCTGGCAACATGAGCCAGGGTATTGGTAAACAATTTACATAAGTAATAAGGCATTCTATGATTCATTCAAGCTTTCCACCCCCATCTAACAAGTCACTATTAATATTATTATATGCAAAGGATCCATCGTGCACAAGACCGGTAACAGAAATTATAGAAACAACAGTAACCAAGTTCAAACATTGTTAATCTAATAACATTAAAAAATTAATTTAAGTTATTATAAGTTGGTTGGGCCTGCAATCAGCATGGATAGATAAAATTGTTATGTAAGAGGGCACGTGTGAGCCTGAAAGGACAACATAAAACAATGATCATATAGGGAGCATCAGACTGAGGTTCTCAGAGTACCACAAACTGATAGCAAAATTTACTTCTCCCCATACAGAACCATAGGGACAGGAGAACCCACTGATAGGTTCTGTCTCCCCATACAGATTCATAGGGACAGGAGAACCCACTGATAGGTTCTGTCTCCCCATACAGAGCCATAGGGACAGGAGACCCCACTGATAGGTTCTGTCTCCCCATACAGAGCCATAGGGACAGGAGAACCCACTGATAGGTTCTGTCTCCCCATACAGATTCATAGGGACAGGAGAACCCACTGATAGGTTCTGTCTCCCCATACAGAGCCATAGGGACAGGAGACCCCACTGATAGGTTCTGTCTCCCCATACAGATTCATAGGGACAGGAGAACCCACTGATAGGTTCTGTCTCCCCATACAGATTCATAGGGACAGGAGAACCCACTGATAGGTTCTGTCTCCCCATACAGAGCCATAGGGACAGGAGAACCCACTGATAGGTTCTGTCTCCCCATACAGAGCCATAGGGACAGGAGAACCCACTGATAGGTTCTGTCTCCCCATACAGAGCCATAGGGACAGGAGAACCCACTGATAGGTTCTGTCTCCCCATACAGATTCATAGGGACAGGAGAACCCACTGATAGGTTCTGTCTCCCCATACAGAGCCATAGGGACAGGAGACCCCACTGATAGGTTGTGTCTCCCCATACAGATTCATAGGGACAGGAGAACCCACTGATAGGTTCTGTCTCCCCATACAGAGCCATAGGGACAGGAGAACCCACTGATAGGTTCTGTCTCCCCATACAGAGCCATAGGGACAGGAGAACCCACTGATAGGTTCTGTCTCCCCATACAGAGCCATAGGGACAGGAGACCCCACTGATAGGTTCTGTCTCCCCATACAGAGCCATAGGGACAGGAGAACCCACTGATAGGTTCTGTCTCCCCATACAGAGCCATAGGGACAGGAGACCCCACTGATAGGTTCTGTCTCCCCATACAGAACCATATGGACAGGAGAACCAACTGATAGGTTCTGTCTCCCCATACAGAGCCATAGGGACAGGAGACCCCACTGATAGGTTCTGTCTCCCCATACAGAGCCATAGGGACAGGAGACCCCACTGATAGGTTCTGTCTCCCCATACAGAGCCATAGGGACAGGAGAACCCACTGATAGGTTCTGTCTCCCCATACAGAGCCATAGGGACAGGAGAACCCACTGATAGGTTCTGTCTCCCCATACAGAGCCATAGGGACAGGAGACCCCACTGATAGGTTCTGTCTCCCCATACAGAACCATAGGGACAGGAGAACCCACTGATAGGTTCTGTCTCCCCATACAGAGCCATAGGGACAGGAGACCCCACTGATAGGTTCTGTCTCCCCATACAGAGCCATAGGGACAGGAGACCCCACTGATAGGTTCTGTCTCCCCATACAGATTCATAGGGACAGGAGAACCCACTGATAGGTTCTGTCTCCCCATACAGAACCATAGGGACAGGAGAACCCACTGATAGGTTCTGTCTCCCCATACAGAGCCATAGGGACAGGAGAACCCACTGATAGGTTCTGTCTCCCCATACAGAACCATAGGGACAGGAGAACCCACTGATAGGTTCTGTCTCCCCATACAGAGCCATAGGGACAGGAGACCCCACTGATAGGTTCTGTCTCCCCATACAGAACCATAGGGACAGGAGACCCCACTGATAGGTTCTGTCTCCCCATACAGAGCCATAGGGACAGGAGACCCCACTGATAGGTTCTGTCTCCCCATACAGAGCCATAGGGACATGATATTATTTGTCTATTTTTCAACCATAAATCTGACACAAAGACAAATAAACCTCACCTGCGATTGTTTTTTAAACTCGGGGATTCAGCTATAACACCTGCATAGAAGGTGCTTTGGGCATCATCTTCTCTATACAATGCTGAAAAACAAAAAGTGCAGTTCTTGTAACAAATTCTTTTAAGTTGGATCAATTTATTTCATAGCATGTTAAAACTTTTAAAATGACATAAAATTAATCAAAACCATTATATAGGTCCTTATGTCTGTTGTTAGGTATAATTAAACAATCCATTTCAAATAGCATACATGGTATATTTTTCAGTGCATAACACCAGCTAACCAGCAAAGTTATAATCTCAAGAAGGTGTAAAATTAAGGACTGCACCTGCTTACCTATTCATTCAAGTACAAGAACTGAACTTTCTATGCAATAATTTGAAAATATTAAAATAACTTATAGGAAAAAATATGCCAGACATCAATACTATGTGGTTACTCACAAAACATTTATAATATTATGAGATTTTTTTAATAGAAAACTTTACATCCATACCTTAAGTGTAAACACAACAACTTTAGTAAATGAAGAATAGCCTAACACTAACACAGCCACAGTTCTCATGGTTTGTAAATGTATCAACAACCCACTCACAACTGTTGTAAATGACCTACCAACAACTGTTGTAAATGACCTACCTACAACTGTTGTAAATGACCTACCAACAACTGTTGTAAATGACCTACCTACAACTGTTGTAAATGACCCACCTACAACTGTTGTAAATGACCCACCTACAACTGTTGTAAATGACCAACCTACAACTGTTGTAAATGACCCACCTAAAACTGTTGTAAATGACCCACCTACAACTGTTGTAAATGACCTACCTACAACTGTTGTAAATGACCTACCTACAACTGTTGTAAATGACCTACCAACAACTGTTGTAAATGACCTACCTACAACTGTTGTAAATGACCTACCTACAACTTTTGTAAATGACCCACCTACAACTGTTGTAAATGACCCACCTACAACTGTTGTAAATGACCTACCTACAACTGTTGTAAATGACCCACCTAAAACTGTTGTAAATGACCTACCCACAACTGTTGTAAATGACCTACCCACAACTGTTGTAAATGACCTACCAACAACTGTTGTAAATGACCTACCTACAACTGTTGTAAATGACCCACCTACAACTGTTGTAAATGACCCACCTACAACTGTTGTAAATGACCCACCTACAACTGTTGTAAATGACCTACATGCAACTGTTGCAAATGACCTACATGCAACTGTTGCAAATGACCCACCCACAACTGTTGTAAATGACCTACCTACAACTGTTGTAAATGACCCACCTAAACTGTTGTAAATGACCTACCAACAACTGTTGTAAATGACCCACCTACAACTGTTGTAAATGACCTACCTACAACTGTTGTAAATGACCTACCTACAACTGTTGTAAATGACCTACCCACAACTATTGTAAATGACCTACCTACAACTGTTGTAAATGACCTACCTGCAACTGTTGTAAATGACCCACCTACAACTGTTGTAAATGACCCACCTACAACTGTTGTAAATGACCTACCAACAACTGTTGTAAATGACCCACCTACAACTGTTGTAAATGACCTACCTACAACTGTTGTAAATGACCTACCTACAACTGTTGTAAATGACCTACCCACAACTATTGTAAATGACCCACACACAACTGTTGTAAATGACCTACCAACAACTGTTGTAAATGACCCACCTACAACTGTTGTAAATGACCTACCTACAACTGTTGTAAATGACCTACCTACAACTGTTGTAAATGACCTACCCACAACTATTGTAAATGACCTACCTACAACTATTGTAAATGACCTACCTACAACTGTTGTAAATGACCTACCTACAACTGTTGTAAATGACCTACCTACAACTGTTGTAAATGACCTACCTACAACTGTTGTAAATGACCTACCCACAACTATTGTAAATGACCTACCTACAACTATTGTAAATGACCTACCTACAACTGTTGTAAATGACCTACCTACAACTGTTGTAAATGACCTACCTACAACTGTTGTAAATGACCTACCTACAACTGTTGTAAATGACCTACCTACAACTGTTGTAAATGACCTACCTACAACTGTTGTAAATGACCTACCTACAACTGTTGTAAATGACCTACCTACAACTGTTGTAAATGACCTACCTACAACTATTGTAAATGACCTACCTACAACTGTTGTAAATGACCTAACTACAACTATTGTAAATGACCTACCTACAACTGTTGTAAATGACCTACCCACAACTATTGTAAATGACCTACCTACAACTATTGTAAATGACCTACCTACAACTGTTGTAAATGACCTACCCACAACTATTGTAAATGACCTACCTACAACTATTGTAAATGACCTACCTACAACTGTTGTAAATGACCTACCTACAACTATTGTAAATGACCTACCTACAACTATTGTAAATGACCTACCTAGAACTGTTGTAAATGACCTACCTACAACTATTGTAAATGACCTACCTACAACTATTGTAAATGACCTACCTACAACTGTTGTAAATGACCTACCCACAACTATTGTAAATGACCTACCTACAACTGTTGTAAATGACCTACCTACAACTGTTGTAAATGACCTACCTACAACTGTTGTAAATGACCTACCTACAACTGTTGTAAATGACCCACCTACAACTGTTGTAAATGACCCACCTACAACTATTGTAAATGACCTACCTACAACTGTTGTAAATGACCTACCTACAACTATTGTAAATGACCCACCTACAACTGTTGTAAATGACCCACCTACAACTATTGTAAATGACCTACATACAACTATTGTAAATGACCTACCTACAACTATTGTAAATGACCTACCTACAACTGTTGTAAATGACCCACCTACAACTGTTGTAAATGACCCACCTACAACTATTGTAAATGACCCACCTACAACTGTTGTAAATGACCCACCTACAACTATTGTAAATGACCTACCTACAACTGTTGTAAATGACCCACCTACAACTATTGTAAATGACCTACCTACAAATGTTGTAAATGACCTACCTACAACTGTTGTAAATGACCCACCTACAACTATTGTAAATGACCTACCTACAACTATTGTAAATGACCCACCTACAACTGTTGTAAATGACCCACCTACAACTATTGTAAATGACCTACCTACAACTGTTGTAAATGACCCACCTACAACTATTGTAAATGACCTACCTACAACTGTTGTAAATGACCCACCTACAACTGTTGTAAATGACCCACCTACAACTGTTGTAAATGACCTACCTACAACTGTTGTAAATGACCTACCTACAACTGTTGTAAATGACCCACCTACAACTGTTGTAAATGACCTACCTACAACTATTGTAAATGACCTACCTACAACTATTGTAAATGACCTACCTACAACTATTGTAAATGACCTACCTACAACTGTTGTAAATGACCTACCTACAACTATTGTAAATGACCCACCTACAACTATTGTAAATGACCTACCTACAACTGTTGTAAATGACCCACCTACAACTGTTGTAAACGACCCACCTACAACTGTTGTAAATGACCCACCTACAACTATTGTAAATGACCTACCTACAACTATTGTAAATGACCTACCTACAACTATTGTAAATGACCTACCTACAACTGTTGTAAATGACCTACCTACAACTATTGTAAATGACCCACCTACAACTATTGTAAATGACCTACCTACAACTGTTGTAAATGACCTACCTACAACTGTTGTAAATGACCCACCTACAACTGTTGTAAATGACCCACCTACAACTGTTGTAAATGACCTACCTACAACTGTTGTAAATGACCTACCTACAACTGTTGTAAATGACCCACCTACAACTGTTGTAAATGACCCACCTACAACTATTGTAAATGACCCACCTACAACTGTTGTAAATGACCTACCTACAACTGTTGTAAATGACCCACCTACAACTATTGTAAATGACCCACCTACAACTATTGTAAATGACCCACCTACAACTATTGTAAATGACCCACCTACAACTATTGTAAATGACCTACCTACAACTATTGTAAATGACCCACCTACAACTATTGTAAATGACCCACCTACAACTGTTGTAAATGACTTACCTACAACTATTGTAAATGACTTACCTACAACTATTGTAAATGACCTACCTACAACTATTGTAAATGACCCACCTACAACTGTTGTAAATGACTTACCTACAACTATTGTAAATGACCCACCTACAACTATTGTAAATGACCCACCTACAACTGTTGTAAATGACCCACCTACAACTATTGTAAATGACCCACCTACAACTGTTGTAAATGACTTACCTACAACTATTGTAAATGACCCACCTACAACTGTTGTAAATGACTTACCTACAACTATTGTAAATGACTTACCTACAACTATTGTAAATGACCTACCTACAACTATTGTAAATGACCCACCTACAACTGTTGTAAATGACTTACCTACAACTATTGTAAATGACCTACCTACAACTATTGTAAATGACCCACCTACAACTGTTGTAAATGACTTACCTACAACTATTGTAAATGACTTACCTACAACTATTGTAAATGACCCACCTACAACTATTGTAAATGACTTACCTACAACTATTGTAAATGACCTACCTACAACTATTGTAAATGACCCACCTACAACTATTGTAAATGACTTACCTACAACTATTGTAAATGACCTACCTACAACTATTGTAAATGACCCACCTACAACTGTTGTAAATGACTTACCTACAACTGTTGTAAATGACCCACCTACAACTATTGTAAATGACCTACCTACAACTGTTGTAAATGACTTACCTACAACTATTGTAAATGACTTACCTACAACTATTGTAAATGACCTACCTACAACTATTGTAAATGACCCACCTACAACTGTTGTAAATGACTTACCTACAACTATTGTAAATGACTTACCTACAACTATTGTAAATGACCCACCTACAACTATTGTAAATGACTTACCTACAACTATTGTAAATGACCTACCTACAACTATTGTAAATGACCCACCTACAACTATTGTAAATGACTTACCTACAACTATTGTAAATGACCTACCTACAACTATTGTAAATGACCCACCTACAACTGTTGTAAATGACTTACCTACAACTGTTGTAAATGACCCACCTACAACTATTGTAAATGACCTACCTACAACTGTTGTAAATGACTTACCTACAACTATTGTAAATGACTTACCTACAACTATTGTAAATGACCTACCTACAACTATTGTAAATGACCCACCTACAACTGTTGTAAATGACTTACCTACAACTATTGTAAATGACCCACCTACAACTGTTGTAAATGACCCACCTACAACTGTTGTAAATGACCTACCTACAACTATTGTAAATGACCTACCTACAACTGTTGTAAATGACTTACCTACAACTATTGTAAATGACTTACCTACAACTATTGTAAATGACCTACCTACAACTATTGTAAATGACCCACCTACAACTGTTGTAAATGACTTACCTACAACTATTGTAAATGACCCACCTACAACTGTTGTAAATGACCCACCTACAACTGTTGTAAATGACCCACCTACAACTATTGTAAATGACTTACCTACAACTGTTGTAAATGACTTACCTACAACTATTGTAAATGACCCACCTACAACTATTGTAAATGACCCACCTACAACTGTTGTAAATGACCCACCTACAACTATTGTAAATGACCCACCTACAACTGTTGTAAATGACCCACCTACAACTATTGTAAATGACCTACCTACAACTGTTGTAAATGACCTACCTACAACTATTGTAAATGACCCACCTACAACTGTTGTAAATGACTTACCTACAACTATTGTAAATGACCCACCTACAACTATTGTAAATGACCCACCTACAACTGTTGTAAATGACCCACCTACAACTATTGTAAATGACTTACCTACAACTGTTGTAAATGACTTACCTACAACTATTGTAAATGACCCACCTACAACTATTGTAAATGACCCACCTACAACTGTTGTAAATGACCCACCTACAACTATTGTAAATGACCCACCTACAACTGTTGTAAATGACCCACCTACAACTATTGTAAATGACCTACCCACAACACGAGTCCCAACTCTGATAAAGAAAATGATGTGTTCCCTGTAGGCCACATGCTTGCCAGGTAGAACTTTCAAACCTTTGCCATCAAACTTCACCTTACACCGCCACTGTAAGACCAAACAAAAACAGAAGTCATAAATGGTTATAAAAGTCTGTCTCAAGATCTAGTTCCTCTATCGAGAATAACTTCAGGTCAGATTTATTTTCAGTGACAATTGTCAAATGTCTATTTTTATATATGCCCCTGTCAAATTGATCAATCTGGCACATGGTCATACAAGTTCTAAAGAAATAAAAGGGGGTGGGAGGGGGAAATGATTTTCTATTTCTTACCTCCAAACCTTCTGCTGGAGATGGAAGATAGATGTCTAGTATTGTGCCACTGTACCAAACATCATTAAATTTTTTACCTAGCACTTTATCACCCACTTTCAATTCAGGCCTGAGAGTAAACACATTTTGTCATTTCATCATTTCCTGATCAATTTTGAGATTATACAACATTCAGTAAGTGAGGAAGATTTTAACTCCTCTAAAAGATTAAATCAGACGAGGTAAGTTTAATCATAATGTGTTAAACCAAAATGAATCAAGTACAAATAATATGGTCTTTCAATTTAAATTTATACAGAAGGTATATGATAGTCAATGTTAAAGCAATCGATGGAAGGGGAAATAATAACAATAAATAATTCAAGGGAATCAATCATTGAAACACATGACCTTAATTGGGAATACAGTAGAACCCACTTAACTCGACCACGGTTAAGTCGCCAACCCTATTAAGTCGACGTTTTTTATTGGAACAGCCAAATTCTCTCTTCGCCTTAGCATTTTCTCATCAGTTATGTCGATTCTTTTAAGTTGCAGAGCCCTAATATCTCGAGTACAAAAGAGGGACAAATTAGCCACTTAACTTTGGTTATCTCCATCCCCATGACTAATCGCCAGCTTTTAAAAATGTTAACTATGATTTTTATAACCAAGGAAAGGCATCAAATTTCTGCCTCGCCAGGTCTGCAGGTGACGTCACAGCCCGCTTGCGTTCAGCTCTCAGCGCTGTGTTACTTCTGGTACTATGCCAATCGCCAGCTTTTGAAAATGTTAGTTATCGATGCCACTCACCATCTCACTACCGTATTTTCGCGTGCGTCTTATAAAAAGTTTTATGGTTTGGAAGAGAATGGTTCGGGGACAATGAGGGGATATGTAGGTTACACAGGGCGGGTTATTTATTTGTTTAGCTTGTAAGGAAAGTCACGCAAGTGCCCTCCAAGGCACAGTATCGCTCAATCTGGGAATCACTGCTGTGAATGATGCCAACTCAGAAACAGTGTAACAAACATCAAGCCCCATTAAAAAAAAACACTTATTGTTAACTGGGAGCGCGCAAGAGAGGTGACACGATGTCACCAACGTACCCGTCGAAAAAAACAGCGCTATCGCAACAAAGGGTTATATTTAAACGGTCCTTAAAAACGGTCTTAACAACCTTAGGAAAGAGTGAAGAAACATTAGGGTCCCAATATTCCAATACAATTCCAATTAATCGTCCCATCACTAAGTAACGCACATCATGTACATAAAGAAATTTCAAGCACATGTTATTATTTTGCCGCCAGATTGGTTTTCCTTTAACTCAATCATCGGTTATCTTTACGCCTTTTGGCAAACCCCTAGGCCGTCGACTTAACCGGGTTCTACTGTAATATTAATAAATACTTCAGCAGCCTTCTAAACTACTTAACATACCATTTGACAGCAGGTTTGGTGGACTGAATATTTTGAGCAGCCTGAGCTGAAGTTTGTGAGAACGTGGCCACTGGGTTCTGAGTGGAGGACAATCATTTATAACATCAATAAAGCTTAGTGCAGAATAAAGTTTTAATGAAATGACTGATTGTTAGGTACTCAACATAAGCAATTTAAAAAGAACTGCAATGAAACAAATAACATTAAGATTTCTAAAACTATCTGAAATATGTATATGCAAGGAGGCATTGAATGCTCTTAAAGAACTTTCTTTTTTACATATTTTTCCATCTTGTGGCTGGCTGGAGCATTAAAAGTATCTATAATGTTTTTCTTCAGGCGACCGTTAGATTTCCAGGTGCTGTTTTCAACACTCTCTTATCTTATCTGTTACAGACGCTCCTTCTATACAGAAGATTATTGTGTCCTACGCTTATCTATGGTTTGTGTTTAGTCCTGCATTTTTATTAGAGATTTAAATGTTGATAAAGTGTTGGTTTTCCTGGTTTCTTCAGGCAACCCATTCCACGCCCGAATTCTGGACGGGAAGAACAAAAATTTGTATGTGTTTGTTCTTGCATACGGAATAAGAAAGGTGTTTTTATCCTTATGTCTATCCGAGGGTTGTATTAAGTTATCTTTGTGTTGTATTTCCAAATTAAAATTAATTGCTTTATGTATGATTACTACTTTACTCTTGGTTCTTCTATCCTCTAGTGTTTCAAGGTTTAATGATTTAACTAATGGTGTTATTCTTGTCAGTTTTGAATATTCTCCAGTAATGAATCTGGCAGCTCTTTTTTGAATTTGTTCTAGTTTATCAATGTTTTCTTTGGTGAATGGGTCCCATACAGAAGATGCATATTCTAGTACAGGTCTCCCCAAAGTGAGGTAGCATTTTAGTTTTATATCTCTGTTACATTTGTTAAAGTTTCTTTTTATAAAGCCTAAGGTTTTGTTTGATTTTTTAATAACTTCATTGACATGGGGATTCCATGATAGTTTCTCATTTATTATGACTCTGAAGTATTTTGCATCTTTAGTTTGGGTCAGTTCTTTTCTATGAATGAAATATTTTGAATTTATTTGTTTCTTTTTCTTTGTTACTCTTAACAGTTGACACTTTTCTGGGTGGAAAGACATGCTCCAGTGAGTTTCCTATTATATCAATTCATCTAAGTCTTTTTGTAAAATTTTGCTGTCTTGTTATGATTTAACTGTTCTATAGATTATACAATCATCAGCAAATAACCTAACTTTTGTTCCTGTTGAGATGTTGTTGGGTAAATCATTTATATAAATTAAAAAGAGTAAGGGACCTAGCACAGTTCCTCTCAAATTATACTATCATGGTTAAAACTGTCAGCTTTATTTAGTGAAGGGTTAGGTAGGGGAGATCAGAACTGCTTTCAAATTGTTTCCCCAAGTAGTTATGAACCAAGATTTTATAAGCATTCTTTGAAAAGTAAATAATCTACTTTTTAAATAAATTAATTACTTCAATTTTAAAAATTAACATCAAAAATACTTTTTGAGAATACACTGAAAAGTAGAAACTAATTATTAGAGTCATTTGAGCTACATGATTTTACAAATGATTTACTGTGTTTTGAATGGAAACGACCATTCACCAATACAGACCTGCTGATTCTTTAGGGTGGAAATAAGAGTAGGCATTGAGTTGCTGACAGCGTTAGCAAATTGGGACCTCAGCTGCTCAATGGGAGGCATAATGGAGGTGGGAGCCAACATGCTGTGAATTTGTGGATGGGTGGCAGACAACGAGTTTCCTGGGCCTGGGGTTTGAGAGATGGTAGGTGCACACTGCGAAGGTTGTTTGGCAGAGGCTGCACTTTGGTCTGGAGTACTGAAATCATTTTTTTTTAAAATTAAAATTTCATAGATTTCAGATTTAAATAAAATGAGTGGTGCTAAATGATGGGATTAGGACATAGCAACAAAATCCCTTTGAATATTTGAAACGTAAGCAAACACATAACTTTATGAAAGATTTTTGGTGAATTCAAAGAAAACAACCAATGTACAAATTCTGCATGTGTGAACACTAATGTTCCCTTTAAGCTGTGTGAGTGGCTGCGCAGATATTTGACCGCTGCCGGGCAAATTAGATGCTGTGCAACTTTGCACAAGAGTTTTTTTTACTTTTCACACGGACCAACAAAACTTAGAGGGAACATTGTGTACACATATATTATGAGATATTGGGCGATTAAATCTTATAAATTTAAGCTGAAGAATGAACAGAGCAGCATGATCCCAAGAAATAATGTGAGGCTATATGTTATGATAAATGCAGCCCCAAATGGAATAACTTCCAAGAACTTTGTTACTACATAGGGATGGAGAAAGTCACATAGCTTGAATGCCTATTTTTGAAATTGCCAATCACATAATCTTCTTTATATTTCCGAACTGTGATTATAAAAAAAAACTAGTCGACATATATAAAACATTTTAAAATAAAAGTAACTTACAATGTATAAATTATTTACAATGCAAATAATATTATAATTTTTTTAAAATTCTACCTCTCTCCTGGCTGGGTGGAAGCTGAGGTATTGAGGACAGTAACACGACCGTTATCTTCATCATCACTGTCTATTAAGAGAAATGTATCACCCATTGTTTTCTCAAATTCAGTAATTCTTGAAATGAAAGAAATAATTTTGAAGAGAAATAATGCACATACAAAAACAGGTCTAAGTCATTTAGGTAAATGAAAGAGTTATTAAGTTTCTACAGGTAAAGCAGGTTTTAAATTATTTGTACAGATTATTTGGTGTTCATAGATATTTTAAAATTTTTTGTATTGTATATAGAATGTAGCTATAAAAAATTATGCTTATGATATGATTATTACCTTTTTTCTATTTCTGCATTTTCTTGAACAAGCTTTTGTCTTATCACCTTTAGTTGTGAATGGCAGTCTAAGAAAAGTTTGGAAACTGTCTGATTGGCTTCTGTGAAGGCAAACAGAAACATGGGCTTTATTAACATTTCAAAGCAAATCTGTATATTTTTACAATATTGAGTAAAATACATCAATACTTTATTGATTCAGAAGCCACTATATCAGTCTCTTTATTTTTTAAAACCTCTACATGAATTATCAATTAATTATTATTTACATAACAAATTTGTGGGGAACATTTTATACATTTTTTCCTATATACCAGATGAAAATAAAAATTAAATTATACTGTTACCAAGTGTACTGAGGGTGCAGTGAAACCTTGGTTGTATTTTTTTCTTTAAATTTACAGGTACCATTTTTTTTTAAAATACACTTTTTGTGGGTGTACACAGAAAATAGCTTGCCCCCTGACCCGACCCCCCCCCCGGCAGCACTAAAAAATTTATTGTAAAAAAAAACACAACCGAAGCCATTTAACAATACTGTAATTCAATTTTCAAAACTCTGTACAATAGTATAAAAAATAATTTTAAAAAGAATTAAATATTTAGTTTTATATGCCTGGGTTGTGTGAATCATAATAAATTAAAAACACTTTCCCTACTTAACAAATTAAAACTTAATTGAGGTAACTACAATGCAAAATTAGTTCTCGATCATACTTTCAAGAATACTAAGCTTTCCATCTATGGCCTCATACTCTTCAGGGGTCAAATCACCAAGCTCATCTATTGGCAAACGTTCTAGGATGTTCATTATCATCTTATCTAAACCCTTTTCATCCACTGGTAGATCTACTGCACATTTTGGATTTTTTACTAGATATTGTAGACTCTGGTAAACAGCTTTACTGAGATTAGCCTAAAAGAAAAATGTAAGTTAGAAATATTTATTCAATATTGATTGAACTATGATTATAAGAGTATTAGTTAAGTTTCTTATTGGGTAACAGGTCTTAAGAGCAAGACCAGCCCTATTTAATCTGGACCGGTTAGCAGTCACATCCATGCTAGTGCATTTAGAATTATACAAAACAACAATAAATTTAAACTAAAATATAATTGTGGCAGGTTGATGGTTAAAAAATAGTCTGTCATTTTAATATATGAAAGTTCCTTATCCTTATTGTTTTCTGCTTAGTTTGAATAACATAATTTTTTTTTAATTCATGGAGTTTCTGGGCATTACCTATGAGGATACCTTTGACTTAATCAATGGAAGACACCAGTGACTGCATAACATTAAGTTAGTAGTCAATGCTAATCAGAGGGAAAATACCTCATAACTCCCCTACTGCATATGGCTAGTAAACTGGCTAATCTATCTTTTATTTGAACAATTAACCAGTCATTTAATACGAGTGCTTTTAAAATTTTTGTGCAAATATATTTAGATTAATAACAAATAAATATTAAAAATCTATATTTTAACAGGAAATAAAACTCATACCTCCATATCCTCAAATTCTTCATTGAGTAAAGCAAGTTCTTGCTCCGTTTGCTTCCCAATATCTTTACCCATATGTATGGCCTTGCTTATTTCACTCAAACTTTCTTGATACTTGGATGTGTCATATTTTTCAATATCTTCTTGTTCCATAATTACAACATCATCATCTTCTTCAGGATGAGCATTTGATTCTTTGTTGGGAATCAGAAAGTTTTCTTGCTGTAAGTTCTCCATTTGTATAATGTTTTTACTCTAAAAAATGGCACTTCAAGGACTGCAGTATATAAAATATTTTTGAAGAGAAGATGGACTTATAGACATTCACTTGGTCAAAACTGTGGTAAATGGAAAGTAATTATGGATAAGCATAGGACACAATAATCTTGTGTGGAAGGAGCGTCTGTAACAGATAAGATAAGATAATCATACATTTGAAGAAGTATGACTAAATAACATTGAAATTGCAACAACAAAACTTGAAGAACCCAAGTATTAATCAACTAATCCTAAATCAATTACCACATTTTAAAAAATGTGTTTTAAGTACCTAATTTTAAAATTAATTTTGTCATTTGTTTATTACAAGAATACATTCTTTATCCTTCGGGTACTTTTTACTAAGGTTGGTTAAGACCGCTCATTTTTGAGGACCGGTTAACCATTCAAAAAAGACTGGTTAACCATCTGTCCGTATTTTTACCATGTTTTGTGAACCATTAAGAGAATGGATCAAATTTTTGCCTCGCGTCGTCTGATTTGACATCTAAGTGCCCGTGATGTACCGACGCTAGAGTTCAGCGATGCCGTAAAAACAGCGAATTTAAAATAAAAAAATAGTCCGAACAAAGAAGTAAACTGTAATGATATTCCATTTTTAATTTTATGTAATAAAAGTATTAAAACGGCATATTATCAAATGTTGTCAAGTCAGTTTGTTTTTGAGGATTGGTTAACCATTAAAAAAAGCCTGTTTTACTGTCGTATTTTTCCTTAATTTTTTTAGAACCAATAAGGGAAGGTATCAAATTTGCGCCTCGCGACGTCTGCTGGTGACACCAAAGGGCACGTGACATCACCGCCTGCTTGCGTTCAGCTCTCATGAGCTGCGCTCCTTTTCCAACGCACAGAAATGCATTTTTATAAAACATAAAATTTTATATCAATGTGGTAATGTTAAGTCTAATGCCTTTGACGTGCACGTACTTAGCTGGAAAACTGTTGATTTAAGACCAAAATCGAATTTGAGGACCAGTAAACCGTAAAAGTACTTCTAGTAGTAGGCCTATCTTTCCTCTTGTAATATAAATAATAACACTTTACCATTAGTCACATTTTGACATTACTGCGCGCTGTATTACTTATAATAATAATAAATTGATAATTTATATAGCGCTGTATCCCAGTAAGGAACTGGGCTCACAGCGCTTTACATGAAGGTATTAACATACATATAAGTAATAAATTAGCATTCATACCATAACAACCACATTAATTACAGTACACAACACAAAAAAGCAATGGTAATCATTAAAAGAATTGTTGTTTCATTAATTTGGAAAATACATTTTGAAAAGATGTGTCTTGAGTGCAGTCTTGAAGGACTTGGTTCTGGTACTATGCTTCGGCAACTAAGCGAATAAATTTTTGTATTATAAATCGTTCACTAGACGAACTCCATTAACAGTGATGACGTCTATTTTTATATTATTTATAGACCGTATATTAAGAAAACGCTTTGATGTCATGGTCGCTCGTGTATTGGCTCTGCTATTCTGCCATAACACAACAAAAACTTAACTCCGGGTAATAAGCTCATCATCATCATCATTTGTCCTTTGAGTTCCTTGTGGAACATAGGGCCTCTGTCAAAGCTCGCCACTCTACACTGTCCCTTGCCAGTCGCTTCAATTCTTCCCAGCTCTTCCCAGTCCTTCCAGCCTCTTCCAACATGCTCCGTCTCCATGTACGCTTGGGTCTTCCTCGTTGTCGTTTGCCCTGGGGGTTCCAATCTAAGGCCTGCCTAGCCCTGCTGTTATCTTTCCTGAGGGTGTGTCCAATCCATCTCCACTTTCTTTCCATGATTTGTTGTTCTACTGTTCTTTTTCCACACCTCTCCCACAGCTTGGAGTTTTCGACCTTATCGAACCATTTTATTTTCAGAATAATAAGCTAATACAGACTAAATAAAGTTACAGTTAACCAGTACTGTTTAAAAAGGACCGATCGTAATCTGAGGACCGGTTAACCTATAACAACTTTTCTTTTTACCCTTACTTAAAATAAGTAAAACAATTAGGTATGTTATTGCTTGTATAAATTATTTCTTTACAGTGTGGTTGTTTTTGTCAAATTCATTCATTCCAGGCCAGTCAGTGAAAGTAGTAACTCAAATTTATTATAAAGAATTGCTTTCATTATGAAAAGTAAAAATAATGTAATAATAAGTTGCACAATTTGTTTGTGTATTTTGTATTTTAATAATAAGTTGTTAAGTTACTATACTATGATCCATTGAAGTTAATATTGTATTTTACAGTATAAGGAATTCAATAAGATCAGAAAAGATCAGGATAAATTTTTAAGGTAGATGACAGCTTGCAAGAATAATTTACAATCTCTTTTTTTTATGACACATAACTTGCTGAAAGTAATACAAATTATTAGTTTCTAGAGGTCCAGGACTTTAATTAGTAAGCATGTACAGTGGTACCTTGAGATACGAGTGCCCTAACATACGAGTTATTTGAGATACGAGCTGTCAAGCGAGCAAATTTTTGTTTTGAAATACGAGCGAAATTTGAGATACGAGAAACCAGCTGCAAAGCTACACACGGCCCACCCAGTTTACTGCGCCTGCGCCTCTTGCATCATCCCACGTATCCCCCCAATGTGCTTGTTTACCTCGCTGTCGAAGCATCTTTGGTAAATTTTTCTAGGGCTTTGCGCTTTTTGTGCATTTACATACTTTATCACATTTTTTTCTATAACCATGGGTCCAAAGAAAGTGATTGGAAAGGTCAGTGCTCAGAAGAAGATGATGTCTATTGAATTAAAAGCGTGAAATCATAGAAAAAAATGAGCAAGGTGTGCGAGTAGCTGACTTGGAGAGGCAGTACAGGCGAGGCAGTACGTGCTTAGTTCTTCAACGATATGCACTTTACTTAAACATAAGGATTCGATAAAGGGTATAATTCCAGCTAAGGCAAAGACAAGTGAAGAGAAAAGCAGTGACTAAAATCAAGCACACAGTAGCATTTAAGTTGTGTGTAAGTTTCATTAAGTGACCAAAATACAAATATGTATGTACACTTGATAAAACCAGTTCTTTTTTTTGCTTTACATTCTCTTTCATTATGTTTTTTTACAATATTTGTCATTTATAAATACATTTTCTAATTCAAAAACAATTAGGAATTAGGGTAGCATTTTTGGGGCTGGAACGGATTAATGGCATTTCAATTAATTTCAATGGTAATGGTGAAAATTGCTTTGATAAATCGAGATACATGCAAATTGACATACGACCAAGGTTACGGAACTAATTAAACTCGTATCAGTCGTATCTCGAGGTATCACTATCACTGTAACTGTATAGGCATAGGTATTAAATTTAAGAATGAGGAATGTACTGTAAACTGTAGTAGTGTATTAGTATTAGAATAACTGCAATGAAAAATTTAAATTAAAATCTTAAAATTAAATCTTAACTTAAGTTCAATTAATTTCTGATTTTTAAAAACAAATTTAAATTATGGGCGCTGTACTCTCCATTAAAAATACATCATCTAATATCACAAGTAACTAGTAAAACGCCGGGTTAAATAGCTAGTTACTAGTTATAATAATTCATAATAAGTTTAGTGTAGGCAGTTCAGTTTACTGAGCGGTGAGCGTAGGCTAGGCTTGGTTCCAAGGCCCGTTTGTAAACGGACGCATCGCATACTAAAATAAAATCGCATTATATTTGTGATAACAATATCTCAAACATAGGTACCTGAAATATGGCCTTCGTAAAAATATAAGTAAGAAAATTTAAGCCCATTAAAACTATTTTATTTTGATTTGAGCAGTTGGAGATAAATTTAGTATTTAGCACAACACTGCGTTGGGGATTGATGCGGTTTTTTGAGCTGCTCGATATATATGATTTTCAGCGCAGAAGAATGAACAAACTATTGAAGGGTTTGAGTAGGTTAAAATTTGTGTATTTTAAGTTCATTTACTATACACACCACTTTCGCTTTTCGAAATATACTGTGTATATAAGACTTTGTATTGGTTTATTGATAATCATCACAAATTGAAAAGTGAAAAAGATAAATGAAATTCATTAGTTTGTTAATATTTTAATTTAAAACACATTTTAGACCCCACTATGTAAAATTTACATTGCATTTAAATTAACCATCGAGAGGAGTCTGATGAAATTGACATCTTATCTTATCTTATCTGTTTACAGACGCTCCTTCTATACAGAAGATTATTGAGTCCTATGCTTATCTATGGTTTGTGTTTAATGTGGGAGTAATGGACCACCCCTGTTTATTCGAATAAATTGGAACAAAATGTTTTGACACTAAGCTCACCGCATCCGTATGGCTAGAAAATTAACTACCCCATCTGGAAATACTGGAATACAATAAATGTATTTTAATATATCAAATTTAGTTAGGTATAATATTACCTGTTGCCTTACATATTACAAACTTAAAAATGCAACAACAACAAAAGTATAATAAAAATTTTAAGATATTAATATTAATGGAGGAACATTGTTGTTGTTGTAAACTGACCATCTCTCCTCTCATGGTGGTCTATTTCTCAATCCACCATGCCCATTTCTCCCACCCTACATAGTCATTAGTTTAAAAAAAAATATTCTTTAAAACTACTACACGTTTGTAAATATAAATATTGTTATTACAATCGGACCTCGCTAAGTCGAATTTCCCTAAGTCGAAAACCTCCCTATATCGAAATAATTGTTAGGTCCTGGTCAAATTCAATAAGACTAATGTATTTCAGTTTCAGATCTCTTTAACTCGAACATGTTTGGCTCCCAACCTCCCTTAGTCGAATTTTCCAAAGTGTTTGGGTTATTAATATGTGGGGACATTTCAGAACACTTGTTCCATAGAGCCACGTAAACGGACGCACATTCTTATCTTAGTGCATTTAACAAGGGATTAAGCGACTCTTGCAAGTACCAAAAATGGCCAAGACAAGAAAAGGGAGTGGCTTGAAGAATGGTAATTAATTTGCGTCCCTTTACTTCCTCCATCCCACTGTGGAGGGAGTAAAGTGAGGGAGGGGAGGGAAGGTGTCTCCTCTCACGGGCTTGTGTCGGTATGTCAAAGCAAGTTGGCTTCCTTTCATATGAAACATCAGACACCGCCTCTCTTTCCGGTCAAGCCTTCTAACCTGTATGGCTGCCCCCCCACCCGCCCCCACCCTCTCAATATCAATATTGTCCTTGATTAATCTGCGCCTATTACGCATTTTCCCTAACTCGAATTAGGCGAATTCAGTCTCCTAAAACTACGATTAACTCATTTTGAATTTGAGCTGAACTCAACTTGATTTATTTTCACATATTTCATGTCACTGGATCGTTATTTGTGACGTCATATTGAGGGGTGGGGTGGGCCTATTTTTTTGTGACGACGTGTGACAAGTGGGGGGGGTGGCAGCAAATGTCGCGTGACATCATTCATGGACGGCCCCATTGATTTAATCATGAATTTGTCAATTGTATGTTAAAAACCTTGTGTCTCAGCAAGACAACTATTAACATGATTTTATTTTCAAATCAAATTTTCTTCTATTTAAAAATAAACAAATATTCAAAGAAAATCTATAATATAAGTTAACTTAATAAATAAAATATCATTGTGTCCGGAACTTACGGTCCCTTGTGCTATGTACGGTGTTTAAATATCGTTCACATCGAACAGTAACTTCCGTAGCAACAAAAATGGCGGATGTCGACAATAAATCAAAATTAGAATCTAACAAGAAAAAAATTAAAAAGAAAGGATTACCACCTATGTCGCCCAGATCTAGTGAAATTGAGGGTGATGCTGAAATAAAAAGAGAGAAGAAAAAAATTAAAAAGAACTTAAAGATTACTGAAAGTCAATCTAATGATAATCATGATACAGCCGGCTCAGCCGCTGATGTTGAAGACCCAAATCAAACAGAGGTATAATAATAATATGCTATATAATGAGTATTAAGTAGTCAAGCTTTTTGTTAAAATTGCAGTTCAAAAAAAGAATTCTGGTTAATAAACTGATATAGACGAATGGAAGATATTACTGGTCAAGATTGGCTCAAGTGCCTAAAGCAAAGAGAACGGGGCTCTCAACTATTTACATTGACATTGTTATGGCAGAGCGCGTACTTCCGGGAATAAAATTTTGTTTTTTTACACTTAAAAAGGGAATAAGTGCAATTTTTTTATCCATAAACGTAATTAAGGATGTAGTTTTAGGGTCTGGGTTAGGTTTAGTTGTCCATTGTCTATTTTTTAATTTAACTCTTTTTCTCCGGAACAACGCTACCATTGTTGATTTTAAAATTAAGTTTTTTACGGAGCAACGATGCCAGCGTTTATTTATTAAAATGAATTGTTTCATTTCTTTCCTTAACTATTAAACGAAAATTAGTTTTAATGTAATCTAGAAAGATTTCCCTTGAATAAAAAGTCAGAAATTCTTTGTTTAAATGTATTTTCACAACAAATGAAGCTTTTGAAATGCTTGTACTTGTTTGTATTTTCGTTTTTACGTTTTTTTACAAACATGGATATTCAACCATTGCATTTGGTAATCGATCTAATATTATTTTAAATACTACGATGATGAACAAGAAAAAGGTATTCTTTTTAATTATGATTTACATAGTAATTTTAATTGTCCGATGAATCATACGCCTAGTACTAGTAGTTGTAGTGAAATTGACAATGAAGTTGACATGTCATCTGTTAATAAACTACAAGCCCCGCCCCCCTCTCAAATGCCTTGATAAACTGATAATATTTCTACTACAAATAATAATTTAGACAATGTAGAGTCTAATTTGAAAGCTGCTAAACTTTTTCACTAAAATTAAGTGCAATTTTAAATTTAAAATAATTTCTAGTTGCAATACACAGTATAGCTTCCAGTTCCATTGTAAACATTTAAATTTTCCAATTATTTTCCTATATAGGTGACCATGGATATTGAGCTCTAATTTTTTATTTGTTTGGTTTTTTAATGTGAAATTATTTCTGTTTGCTGTAAATATGAATATAGTTAAGATAAAACACCGTTTTATTACATTTTGGATAAAAATCTAAATTTTTGTGACTTTGAAAGAGGTTTTGTAAAACAAATGTGGTGTTTTTTTAATATTTTTATTTTCACTAAAACAAAATCATATTATTTTATTAAAATAAAGTTATGAGTCTGTGATTCCTGAAAACTTCATTCTTTTCCCTTTAATTCAATACCAAATATATCATTATCTGTTAAATAATAAAAAAGTTATTAACATTTTAAGTTAGCATGGTAGCCCGCGACAAATTTCCAGAATAGATAATTCCGTCAGAATGAGGAAAATGATTCCGGAGAAAAAGAGTTAAAATATAAAAAACAAATATAGCAGCCAAAAATACCATTTATCGAGCGCACCGTTCTCTTTGCTTTTACCGTCAAGATTAAACAGGACGGAGCCATGCTTTTAAGTCTTAAGACCGAGCAGACCGGTTAACCCTTAACTGGCCTTAACCGTTCACGTATCCTTAAAAATAGATACTTGTATTTTGATTAATTGCATAAATCATTTTCATTTTTCAGCCCATGAAAAATCTTTGCAGTGTTACATGCCCCTTGTTCAACTTTTTGTCCACTTTAAAATTTAAACAATGCATATGAATATTTGTTGGGAATAGGTGCATTTTGCTATCATTTCATGATTAAATTGTCTGTGGGATAAATCAATCACATATTACTTTAAAGATAATTGGATGCTAAACTTCAGCATTGCCATGTTGTTCTCCATTTTTTTCGGCTGAATTTCATTATTAAAATTAGGTAATGAGTTGAGTTATGGTTAGTTAACTATTTAAAATCTGCTAGAAACTCCATCACTCCATGTTTTGCGATTTTAATGATAACCACTGCTTTAATCATCCAAATATCTACAAGAATTGATAAAGGGCCATACCCCCAAACTACCTTAAAAATGTTTTTAAATTATCAAAACAATCGCCACTTGCTTTTTTCCTACTTTTCAAGATGACCAAAATTTCCTCCAGTATACCTCAGACAATCATTTTCTAATATAATGTAATCTGATTTCTAAACAATATTAATAACACTATTTTAAGTTGCATTATGTATAAAAGATAAACTAACAAGCAATATAAATAGATATTTCATTTGCATTTGTAAATCGACTTTGTTTTTAAAGATACTAACAAAATATCACATTTGAGGGACATTTGACTACATCTACATAAACCAGTTTTAAATAAGTATTATCATCAATTATTTTTCTCCTTTTCAATACAAACAACCTTGCTAAGCCTTACCCACTTGTGGCATGAATCCACACAAAAGATATATTACCCTTATTTAAATAACTAAAATGTTTAAAAAAATTTTTTGTCTTCAAAATATTGAGTTTATAAGTCTTTTTAACATGCAATAAGTTTAATGCACACAACTACAGTGGGGCCCACTTAACTCGAGCCCTGGTTAACTCGCCAGCTCTATTAAGTCAATGTTTTTTTTTGGAACCGCCAAATTCTCTCTTTGTCTTTGCATTTTTTCAGCAGTTAATAAGATTTTTTAAAGTTGCCAAGCCGTAATATTTCGAGTACAAAAGAGTGCCAAATTTGCAACTTAACGTCGGTTAGCTCGATCCCCGTCTGTTCGCCTAGCAATGCACTTTGGCATTTTTAGTTCAAAACAGTATTATTAACTTAATTCATTTTCTGATGCATTAATCATTTTATTTTTTAAGATAAACGAATATCTTTAGAAAAGAAAATAAAGGTTTGTATCGAATCGAGAAAATTCTACAATAGAGTAATGACCATAGTCCAGGGTCGCCCACGGAGGAACATCGTCGTCCTCATGGGAGACTTTAATGCCAAGATCGGCAATAGCAACACAGGGTACGAAGAGGTTATGGGACAGCAAGGGATAGGCGAGATGAACGACAATGGTGAGAGGTTTGCTGACCTATGTGCCGCAGCAGACCTGGTCATAGGGGGGAGTATTTTCCAGCACAAGAGGATTCACAAAGCTACATGGGTCTCACCGGACATGAGAACGATGAACCAAATAGACCATGTATGTATTTCTAAAAAATTCAGGCGATCTCTCCAAGACATACGTGTTAAGAGGGGAGCTGATGTTGCCTCAGATCACCATCTTCTTGTGGCCAGGATGAAATTAAAACTAAAGAGACATTATACCGAGCAAACAGCATACAGGACTCGGTATAATACCTCCCTCCTAAAGGACCAAGCCAAAAAGGAAGAATTCAAAATCTCACTATTCAATAAGTTCCAAGTCCTACAAGAAATACTGGAAGACGAAACCACCGAAGGGAAATGGCAAAGCATGAAAGAAACAGTACAGTACATGCCAAGAAGTGCTAGGAAACAGGAACACAAAGAATGGATGACAGCAGGTACGCTGAGTAAAATAGAAGAAAGGAAAAGAAAGAAAGCAGAAGTGAATAACAGCCGCACCAGAGCACAGAAAAACAAGGCCCAGATGGAATATGCAGATGCAAATAAGGAAGTTAAGAAAAGCATCAAGAGGGACAAGAAGGAATTTGTTGATAAACTTGCTAAAGAAGCAGAGGATGCAGCTCACCAGGGGAACATGAGGGAACTGTTTGATACCATTAAGACGCTGTCAGGGAAATTTAGCAAGGTAGAGAGACCAGTAAAGGACAAAATGGGAAACACCATACCAAGTGAGGAGCAACAGAGAGGGAGATGGAAGGAGTACTTTGAAGAGCTCCTAAACAGGCCTGAACCAAGGAATCCACCAGATATTCAACCAGCCGATAATGACCTACTAATTGACTGTAATAGTCCCACCAAAGAAGAGATTAGCAGGGCCATTAAACAACTCAGAAATGGAAAGGCTGCGGGACCCGATGGCATCCCAGCCGAGGCACTGAAGGCGGACTTGGAAACCAGTGTGGAAATGCTGCACCCTCTGTTTATGAAGATATGGGAAGAGGAGCAAGTTCCTTCCGATTGGAAAGAGGGATACCTTATCAAGATCCCAAAGAAGGGAGACTTAAGCTCCTGCTCGAACTACAGACGGATCGGCACGGGTTCAAAATAGCGACTGTCAAAACAGCGACCATCATAATAGCGACTTCAAAATAGCGACTGTATCAAAACAGCGACCGTCATTATAGCGACTTCAAAATAGCGACTGTATCAATAGAGCGACTGTCATAACAGCGACTTCACCACATAGCTATTCTTGTCCAACCGTTCACCTAACACAGTGGTTCCAATCTTTTTTGACACATAGACCCCTTTTCATTGTCTAAACTTACCCAAGGACCCCTAGTGAAAAAACTACATAAATGCATAGTAACAAATTCAAACTCCAAAAAATAGCAACATTTTTATGAAGTATTTATTGAAATTAAAAATTGTGTTTAAAATAAAATTTAAAACAATTAACTTATGCTATATATACACGCATTCATTCAAATACAAACAACTGCTCAGTAAAAAATAAAATTTGAATCATGGTTACCCGGGCAGCTTTTTTAACAATATTGACAGCCCCCTTGTCAAAACGTCCTGTGGTCGAATTGTCTGGGTGTTACATAATGACATATTACGAAGGCTAGACTAAGTGACGACCAAGAACCCCGTGTTATGGAGAAGGTAAATAAAGGGATTGGGGCTGAGAGAATGTAGGTACCTTTATAAAGGACTATCTGACCACATTGCCTTGGGGTGGGGTGGAGTTGGATAGGTTTGGAAGGACTTGCTACCTCAGAGGAGTGGTGCATTTAACACAATCATGAATTCGCACTTAATGTTGATTGGTTTTCAGTGTGTATACTTTTTAGTGTTAAATTACACGTTGAAAAAAAAAGCGTGTAATAACTATTTCATGCCATTTTTAATTTTTAAATGATAATAATATTTAACTATATTATTTTTATTAATTTTTTTTAATTAGAAAACTTTTTTTTTACGAGGTTAAAACGATAAGGGTCAAAACATCCGGGGATCAAAAAGTATTGTAGTCGAACTCTCTCTAGCTTAAAAAAGCAGCCACACGCCACCTCTGCCCCTACCACCGCAATCCCCCTTAATTAATTGACTGCATCTATGTTTGTTAATCTCTATCGAGCTTTCTGCAAAATATATTTGACTGAAGTAATAGCAGTTAAAAAATTTTTTTTACAGAATTTAAAAAAAATGTGTCCCGAAAATGTGTATACACTCTTTACAACACCAACATTTATTTATACACACCTCCACTTGATTGTATTTAATTTTCTATTGTCCCTTCTGTACAAAAAACCTACATGGCTTATCATGTCTTACTTTTCTTGATTTTATAAACTCAATTGTAGGTTACTAGGCACAGTAAGTTTTTCAAAATGTTTTTCAAACATTATCACAAACAAAAGAGAAAAGTCGCTATTTTGATACAGTCGCTGTTATGATGCAGTCGCTATTATGACGGTCGCTGTTTTGACAGTCGCTGTTTTGATACAGTCGCTATTTTGAAGTCGCTATTATGACAGTCGCTGTTTTGACAGTCGCTATTCTGCCCGGATGCCGAGGGATCACCCTGCTGTCCATCACAGGAAAGGTTTTCAACCGTGTACTACTTAACAGGATGAAAAACGCTGTAGACCCTCTGTTGCGGGACGAACAAGCTGGCTTTCGCACCAACAGATCCTGCACGGACCAGATAGCGACACTGCGCATCATTCTAGAGCAGTCACTAGAGTGGAACTCACCGCTCTATGTCAACTTTGTTGACTATGAAAAAGCCTTCGACAGTGTTGACAGGCAAACCTTGTGGAGATTGCTAAGGCATTACGGGGTGCCACAGAAGATTACGGATATAATCAGAAACATGTACGAAGGGATAAACTGCCGAGTTATCCATGGCCAGCAGGTGACAGATGCGTTCCAGGTGAAGACTGGTGTGAGACAAGGTTTCTTGCTGTCACCATTCCTCTTCCTGTTAGCCATTGACTGGGTGATGAAAACATCTACACAGCAGAAAAGGAATGGCATCCAATGGACCTTGTGGGATCAACTGGATGATCTTGACTTTGCTGATGATCTTGCCCTTCTTGCACATACCCAACAACAGATGCAGGAGAAAACAAACATTGTCGCAGCCACTTCTGCTAGCATGGGTCTCAACATTCACAAAGGGAAGAGTAAAATCCTCAAGGTTAATGCCACCAGTATATCACCCATTATGCTTGAAGGAGAAGCCCTTGAGGAGGTGGACAGTTTTGTTTACCTTGGCAGCGTGGTAGATAAGCAAGGTGGTACAGATGCGGACGTCAAAATAAGGATCGGAAAAGCAAGAGCAGCCTTCCAGCAACTCAAAAATGTTTGGGTCTCTAACAACTTAGGCAGCAAGTTAAAAGTAAGGATTTTTAACGCTATGGTAAAACCTGTGCTGCTATATGGAGCCGAGACATGGAGAACAACGGCCGTAAACTTGACCAGAATACAGTCCTTCATCAACAACAGTTTAAGAAGGATTCTCAGAATTCACTAGCCAGACAAAATCAGCAACCAGGAACTGTGGCAGCGGACAAAACAGAAGCCCATTGAGGAAGAGATTCTCCAGAAGCGGTGGAGGTGGATTGGTCATACACTAAGGAAACCTGCTCCTAACACAACAAAGCAAGCCCTGAAATGGAACCCACAGGGTAAGCGGAAAAGAGGCCGTCCAAGAAACACTTGGCGCCGAGAATTGGAGGCAGACATCAAGAGAATTGGCCATGAATGGAAGATCCTGGAGAAGCTGGCCCAGGATAGAGATGCCTGGAGGTCTCTCGTAGGTGGCCTATGCCCTTGGAGGAATCGCAGACGCCGACGATGATCGGTAGATGCCCCTCATGGACGAGAAGGCTCAACAACATCGAATCGAGAATCGACGGTGGTTTTTATATTTTATATAATTAAATAAAAAATTATTATTCTTCTTTTAAAAGTTTGTTGTTGCTTTGTTACCAGTAAGATACGTGACTGTTACTCACACGCGCGTGACGCTGAAATCAAATCATTTTCTTAATATTCTAGTAGATATATAATATACACGTCATCACTGTAGTAGGTCAAATTCTGATAAGGTCAAGGTCGCATTTGTTACTATTTATATTACAAGTTACACGTATCATTTGATTGACGGAGAAAATTCGAGTACGGTCTCACAGTGACAGATATCCTGCACGTCAAAAGCATTAAACCATAAAATTACCATATTGATATGGTTATTTATTTTTTTAATTGACGGGCATTGCAAACACGTGCCATGAGGCGAAGCAAAAAATTTGACCTTTAACGCATGCGCAGACAATTATAAACTGGTAACTTTAAAAAAAAATTAAATTGAATCATGACCACAGAGACGTAATCAAAGTCATTTTACTTTTACTTCGGCAAAATATATATATATATATATAAATTCCCGACCAGTCATAACTTTTCCTGACTATTTCCCGACTTTCAAGACCGGGAAAATTATTTTAAGAGAATTCCTGACTGAGTGGGAACCCTGGGTTATATTTAAATTGATTGCAGTCTCACCCCCATTACGTTATATTTAAACGGTCCTTAAAAATGAACGGTCTTAACCTTAGGAAAGAGTGAAGAATTATTAGGGTCCCGATATTCCGATACGATTCCGATTAAATCATTAATCGTCCCATCACTAATTAACTCACTTCATGTATATAATTATAAAGAAATTTCAAGTGCATGTTAATATTTTGACGCCATATTGGTTTTCGTTTAAGTTGGTGATCGGTTATTTCGGCGCCATTTTTCATACCCCGAGGCCGTCGACTTAAGCGGGCCCCACTGTACAAGCAGAAGGAAATTGCAATAATTCCGCTGATACATCACCACTTCATGTAGACAATAATTAGATTGCATTTCAATGCATTACTTTCTAATTACACTGTCAGATTTATCAGTCTTACATTACTGGTCTGATTCATGTGTTACTGAAGGAAGTGAACTAAATTGAAACATATATATATGGCATCCATCCGTCCACAGGGGACGATGGCGTTGACTCCTGCTCCTCTTCTCCCCTTTCCCTTTCTCCTGGCTCTTCACTCTTGGCGGTGAGGGTGGCTTCCACAACTTGAATGCCCTCAGGAACTTTTGACCGCCAGAGTGTGCGCTCCTCAGCAATGGACTCCCACGTTTTGTGATCGATGCACACCAAGTACATGTCTTTCTTGCAGATGTCCTTGTAGCGCAGGCAGGGGCGACCTCTTTTCTTCACACCAGTTTCCAGCTCACCATAAAGCAGGGCTCTTGGAATTCGCTCCGAGCCCATCCTGTGAACATGGCCCAACCACTGCAGGCGCCTCTTACTCAGGATTGAGTGCATACTCAGCATATGGCTCCTCCTGAGTACCTCCACATTTGTGATTTTATCCTGCCAGGTGATGTGTAGGATCCTACGCAAGCATCGCAAGTGGAAACTGTTAAGCTGCTTTATTTGCTTGGCATAGGTCATCCAGCACTCGCTGCCATAAAGGAGTGTGCTGAGCACGCAGGTCTGGTACACACTGATTTTCGTCCTATCAGTGAGCTGCGCATTGTTCCACACCTTTTGATTTAGCCTTGCCATTAAGTTAACAATGCAGCCTTTCTGCTGATGTTATATAGGCTTCCATCCGCTCTGGTATGAATTTCACACCCTCAGAACAGTCCTCGAAAGCATGACTCAGTAGCACTGAGAAGAAGATACCAAAGAGTGTTGGTGCCAGTACGCAGCCCTGTTTGACTCCGCTACAAACTGGGAAGGGTTTAGAGGTGGCACCATCAAAGAGCACTGTGCTGTGCATGTTCGTGTGGAAAGACTCGATGATATTAAGAAGCCGCGGTGGACTTCCTATTTTTTCCAGTATACGGAACTGACCTTTGCGGCTGACTAGGTCAAATGCCTTTGTTGATTGGCTAAATTGAAGCAACTGTGTCAGTTAAACATTTCTTTAATATAATGGCTTGATCTCCCTCCCTATGTCAATTAAACTAAACTTGTGGTCGTGTTATTACATGTACCAGCTCAAATTTTACTATCTTTGACAGCCCTAGTACATGAATTTATACAAAATATCTATAATGTAATGAAAGTGTTAAAATCCAGTGATCCAGTCAGAACATATTTTTTAAATAAAGCACATAGCTTTAATGTTAGTACTTAACTAGCTGACCTGCGGCGTAACATACGCCGCTAATGATTTAGTGACGGGTGAAGACTTCCTGAAAGACACAGTTGTCAAAATGGGGTGGGTTTGGGCAAACAACTGTGAGTGAATGAGAACGAACTCTGGAGAGACCCGCGGCGTAGCATACGCTGCAGACTTGCTCATCATAGACAGTGCAAAGAACGGTTGGGGGTGTGAGAGTACAGACACAAAAAGCAGCACTAAGTAAATAAAAAATAGCTAGTAAACGTAAAGACATGCACACTGAGGTTGTTGTTACCGGCCTCCCGCGTATTAACCGACGTTCACTGGTGTTGTTTTGATTTCTTCGTGCTGTAGTTAGTTTGTGTCCGTTCTTTCTCCAATTTCTTTGCACTCTCCATGAGCAAGTCTGCGGCGTATGCTATGCCGCGGGGCGTCTAGTTTCATAATAATTATAAATCCTCAAATCCTATTTTTACATCGTTCCCTTTTCAAAAATTAAAATATCAGCTAAAATAATGACGTCATATAATATTTTTATACAAAATCGATCGCAGCGCCACCTAACTTACATCCATACAGACAACGGGAATCAATATACATAATTAACATAAGTAACTTATCCGTGTTTGATAAATACGAAATATTAAACTTGCTGAAATGTACACAAAGTATTTCATAATTATAAATCCTCAAATCCTATTTTTACATCGTTCCCTTTTCAAAAATTAAAATATAAGCTTAAAACAATGACGTCGTATAATATCGATATACATTAAACAATGACATCATGTAATATTTTTATACAAAATCGATCGCAGCGCCACCTAACAGCATTATTCCATACATACATACATACAGACAACGAGAGTTATGTATATTGATATGGAACCAACCACATGACACACCTGAAAAAAAACTCAGATTGTTAAATTTCCTGTCCACCTGTTGCTAGCCTACTTGTAGGTACACAGAGGTTTCGCTACCACCCTTATATATCATAAACAGAAATTATTGTTTAACATTAAAAATAAAAAGGCACTAATTTTCACTGCCATTTAGCAGAAAATGGGCCTAAGTACCTAGCTGTAATTCAAAGCCCTTTTCATTCAAAAGAAATAGTCATGTAAAAAAACTACTTTAAAAAAGCCATTGCAAGTTCAGGTTAGTATGCTAATTCCACCAAATTTTCATGTTCTTGTGCTACATCTTTTTTAGAGGTGTAGCGAGAGGGGGCATGGCGGACAAATGGCCTGGTCGGCACTAGGGGGCAAATTCCTCATCATTAATTATCTTCTAAGAATGATTTTTTTTAAAAAGAAAGTGGAGCTTTTTATTGAAATAAAGGAAAACCAAATAAGAAATTAATAAAAGAAATAAAGGAGCTTTCCCAAAATATATGAATGTCTGCCAAATCATCAAAAGTCCATTTTGGATATAAATTCTTCTGATACTAATGCTACTGAACTGAAAAACAAAGAGGTTGAAGTGCTATGAGAACATGATTTTGATCTGCTGGTAACTTTAATTGATTTTTTCAAATTTGTCAACTGCTAATGTTAAAGAAGTCAAAAATTTTCAGGGACTTGAACAATATAATTAAATGGCCCAAACATATAGATGAAAATTGCAATAACTATAAGTGCAGCGAGATTGGTAAAATGTCCACCATTTTACACGCTTTTATTTAAGTCACATTGTTTGTATGTTGTATCCATCCTTCCATCCATCCATTCTTCCTTCAAAACTTGAAACGTAAAATTATACCACTTCTGATGGTCCTAGAGATCTAAAAATTTTACCACAGATAGATCTTGGATGACAATGCATTGTATCAAAATTTCAGATCGATCGAATGTACTGTATTGAAATTATTGCATTTTTAGTTTATCTATAGTCTATATATAAGCATCGGTACCCGTCTGCTTTGTTGACATCCATGAGTTCACCACGTGAACACTTCACCGTGGTATAAAACGTTGGGCGGGTGCTTATGAGGTGTTTGGTATAAAAAAAATAGTGGTAAAAAAGATGTGTGGGCTTCAGACGTGAATTTTAAAGAGTTTTTATTATAAGTTTTAAAAAATAGCTGAAAAAACAAAGTTTTTGACTATAAATCCCTTATATATGAGACATAACTAAAATGAGTGATTATGTTAAAAGCGTGTCCTTTTAAAAAAAAAGATTTTTTAAATATTTATTAACATTAATTTCCCCAAATCAGACACAGACTTTACACCAAACTAGAGTTGAGACGAGTAACGCAATAATGGTTTTAATGTAAGTTAACTAATTTAAAAAAAATGTTTCATACTTGAATTCGGACATTAAAGAAATAGGCTTTTAAAAAAAAGAGCAATAATATGTTGTTTAAGAAAAAAGAGAAAAACAAAACAAAGTGACAATAAGTTTTTTGTTATTAAGTCCTGGCAAAGTAGAACTTGGCTTAAATCGCTCACAGAGAAGACAATACTAGTGCAACTATAATTACTATAGGCAATATCAATATGTTGGAACTGATGTATCTGCTTGCAAAGTAAAATCAGTACTCCGAGAACTCATGTGAAAAGGGGTAAAAAAAACATTAAATCACTTGTATGTCAACTCAAAAAGTAAAATTCATTCAAAATTCAGTATGTCCTACAAAAAACAAAAACAAAAAAAACTATGAAAGAGCTAAATATAATTAATACTTTTATAAATTAAATAGCATAAACAACAAGATTGATTTATGTTTTAATTTCTTCTTTGTTTTTCTGAATTGCCTAGCTTTAAAAAATGTACAGCTCATTAAAAGGCTAAGAAATTTGAAAATAAAAAGGATGCAAAGATATGTTTTTGTGATATAATTAGGTCATTTATTTAAAAAAAAACAACAACAAAAAACAACACTTTTTGACTGTTTTTTTTAAAACATTAAATAATTTCAGCTATAATTTTTTTTTGTTGTGGAGATGGAGTCTTATTTTCTTTGGAAAATAAAGTTTTCTTAGAATTTGTAATGAATTTCTTAGAAAGTATAAAAAAAAGTTAATTAAATGAGCTTTCAACTGAAAAATACTAAATGATTTATTTCAGAAGAAAACAACTCCAAGACGTAGGAGGAAGCGCTCTCCCAGTCAAACTAAGGCAACTGATGATGAACTAACTTCTCCTGCATCAGCAACAGCAATTCCTAGGAAGAAAAAGAAGAAACCCAAGCCAGAGACAACAGATGAAAATAGATCCAAGAGCAGCCCTGTTGTAGGGGATCAGTTGAATAATAAGGTTATTGTAATTTTATATAATTGTAAATAGGGTTGCCAGGTGGCTGTCTCAAAAATACAGGAAACTAGTGTCGAATTTTGTCGATGGCACAATATTTCAATGTAAAATGTCCGGTTTATTTTCCATCTGGCAACCCTAATTGAAAATGTATGAATTTCATTAATTAGCCACCATTTATTTTCCTAATTTAATATTTTAAAATTTTTTTTATCGTCATGTGATACTGATGATCAAATAAAATGTTATATAATTGATATGTATTATTAGGAAAGCCAGGGAAGCAAAACAAGTCTCATATCAAAAGATGAAACAACACCAAGAAAAAAAGCAGCCAGGAAGAAAAAGAAAGTTAAAAAGGTTGAAGAAGGCGTTGATGAATTTGGAGACACTCCCTGGGCTGAGGATCTGCAGATGATGAAAGATGACATCATCTTAGGAGGCGGTGAGACGAAAACTGAAGAACTTGGTGAGACCATTGAAGAGAAGAAACAGCCCTTGACAACTTTCATTACAGCACCCATCCTTCGAAGTCAACCTGTAGACAAAATATTTATTGAAACCAGTAGTGAGTATTTTTGTACTGTTTTAAGGTTTATAATTTTAGAGCTGGCAGGTGGCCTTGATATTATAATTATTGCACTTATCAAATTTTTTTAAAGTTAAAAAATAATTTTAAATTATATTGACTTAAAGATTATCATGACTGAAGCTAAATTTAACAAACCCTCATTTAGATTAAAATGTATAATGAGCTAGGTGTGACAAAATGAAGCAAATTTTCAATGATTCATTTTTAGTGATGCTTATGAGTCTTATATATAACACCTGTCAAGATCTGATGGCAACTTAGCTGTGGTCATGATTTTGTTTCTTCCCCCTCCTTACCGCTCAGCCTTCAGATAGTAATATTTGAACGCCTTGAATGATCCTCTTTTTATGGAGTTAAATTCTGATGATTTAAATTAACCCAAGAACATCTTTTTATACATAATAAACCCACATGCTTTTATAATAATAGCTTTTTATTAACACTTGTTAATAGCCATTTCTACTTAGGATTTTTCTGTTTGCTTTAAAGGTAAATTTAAAGGCCAGAGCAAAATTTCACTAGCCAGGCAACGATTAGAGGAGGCGGTCAAGCCCGTGGAGCCTGTTTCTTACCCGCGGACAACCACCATCGATTTCGCTTTGACTTCACACAAAGTATTCAGAGTTGTGACTTTGTTTCTCCATGGCCTGACGGCGGGACTCTCTCTATGGCAGATGGTGACAGTCTTCTCCCTGACCTCATTCTCCAGTGATGATTTCTTGCTGCACTACTACCGTGTGTCAATGCCACTGCAGTGCTCCTATTACTTTTTATTGATTGTCAGTACGGTGTCAGTCTGTGACAGGTAGGTTCATTTTTTGGTTTATATCCATCTTTAAGTCATGATCCAAACAAGCTGTGCCTAATAAACGCTTTATTCATTGTGTTTTACAAATTTTGTGTGTACCTTTATACATTTGATTTATTTTAAAATTTAATAGAATGCAATTTTTTTTTAATAAGAATAATAAAATGAGAGCTGTCTCAATATTCATTTATTTTTAATGCCCCATATGTAAAGTAATTGTATTAGCTCCATGCTAATGGAATAGTGATCTCGAGCCTCTGGAGCAGTTGTCCAAATTTAGCTCGAAACCCCTAATTTCAACTTGTGTTAAATGTAGTGTTTAATAAATAAAACCACATCAATAAAAGCATGTGATAACAACTCAAGAGCATATACCCAGCTCATGTTGAGAAGGGAATGAGAGACCCCTTTCTGGTTTTTTTTCTCTCCTTGGATCTGTGTGAGGATTACCTAGTGGTTTGTCTGTTACTAAATACTCAAAATCTGACCACAGAAATTGGCTTCCATCTTTATCTCAAGATGATCCTGAAATGGGATTTTGTCTGGTTATTCCTGACAATAAATTGTAATAAGCATTATTTGGGCTTGATGAAGGTGATCTTAAATATAAAGTTTTTGAAATCCATTAAAAAAAAATAATAATTTTTTAGTCTTATATCCTCTTTTTGTGGTCGTAGGGGGTTCTAATGTTTCCATTAGAACATTCTCGGGTTTGGTAGACCCTGGCGGCGCCCATCCCTCTCCAGGTCAGCGGAGGACTTTCTTAGCGTTAGTCATAAATCAACATTTTCATAGTGGCTTTAACGTGGGCTCGAACCCACGCCCCTCAGCTTGTGAGGCGATCGCACTATTGACTTCGCTATCCATACTTTAGGCAAAAATTTCCTTTGCACTTCCCACTTGTTGTGCACTTGAAAAACAGTGGAGCCACCTCTGTCTGCTGATCCTCCTCCTCAAGCCCCTGCACTTTGTCTGTAATCACCTCTGACTGTGTCCCTACAGTAATTCTTTCACGTCACCACAACTATGATACAGAATCATAGACCTTCCCAAAACTACTTTTATGAGCACAAACTCAAAGTCCCCTTCAGTCACAGCTTCTGGTCACAAAGTCCCCTTCAGTCACAGCTTCTGGTCACAAAGTCCCCTTCAGTCACAGCTTCTGGTCACAAAGTCCCCTTCAGTCACAGCTTCTGGTCACAAAGTCCCCTTCAGTCACAGCTTCTGGTCACAAAGTCCCCTTCAGTCACAGCTTCTGGTCACAAAGTCCCCTTCAGTCACAGCTTCTGGTCACAAAGTCCCCTTCAGTCACAGCTTCTTGTCACAAAGTCCCCTTCAGTCACAGCTTCTGGTCACAAAGTCCCCTTCAGTCACAGCTTCTGGTCACAAAGTCCCCTTCAGTCACAGCTTCTGGTCACAAAGTCCCCTTCAGTCACAGCTTCTTGTCACAAAATCCCCTTCAGTCACAGCTTCTGGTCACAAAGTCCTCTTCAGTCACAGTTCTGGTCACAAAGACCCCTTCAGTCACAGCTTCTGGTCACAAAGTCATCCAAGCGGTATGAATAAGGAGATGGTTATTTATGGTAATGGCTTTCCTCTATAATGCTAACACTCTCCTTGCTAGTCTAGCATGCTCGTTGCGCTCTAAAGTTCAAAAACTCGTTGAAATAAAAATGTCTTCAAAGTTTTCTTAAATATGAATTTTGTTGTCATACCCTTTCAAAAATTTTGGAAGACTGCTCTACAATTTTGGTGGAGCCGATTCAAAGGAGCAGATGCCAAGGGACTTTCTCCTGTGTCCATCCATCCAATCAGAAGGGACTGTGCAGAATAACGCAAACCCTCTTGGGATACATGTTTTGATGTTGATTCCTTCAAATACTGCAGCGCTGATCCGTACATGCAGCTATAAGATAGTGACAGAATATTGTGGTCTCTAGTGTTTATCAATGAGTGCTAGCCCAAAACTCTCCCAGGGTTATCGCTGTGAATGTAGTGTTTAAGTCCAGATTTTTTTAATTTAAAAAAAAATAATTTTGTGTCGCATAACCTCATGATCGTAAGGGATTCTAATGTTTCCATTAAAGCTTTCTCTGGGCTTGGTAGACTTGGCGGTGCCCATCTCCTCTCCAAGTCAGCGGAGGACTTTTTAGCAATAGTCATTAATCAACATGTTTTTATTGTGGCTTAACGTGGGCTAGATCCCATGCACCCCAGCTTGTGAGGCGAGCTCACTATTGACTTCGCTGCCTAGCCGCCCAGTCAAGATTAGTGCTTGATATTATAACTAATTTTGGCCCATATAATTTCTTTTAAGTGAGAAATCAAAATTTATTATTTTTAAACATATTTATACCCAGTTGGACTTACTCCAAAGCTGATGAATATTGAGGTACTGCTGCCACTTGGTCAATTAGCATGACATTTTAATGAACAGGTTTTGAACCTTTAAAATAGTTTTGCAAATTTTTATTCATAATAATCAAAATATTATTAATACACTTTTGACCTCTAGATTTGACATTGGCAACCCAACAAGACGATTTGTTTTACGGGCAGTAACCTTACAGAATGGTGCCATTGCTATAGTTTTCAGCCTGGTTGCCTTAATTCTCAACATTGTAGCCATTCGATATGATGATAAGATGTACCTGTATAAGGAGTTCAAGGACATTTACACAGATGAAAATGTGAGTCCCGCAGGCTTAGTTGCTGTATGAATGTTTCTATTTATTTCAGGTCAGATGTTGTGATCATTATGTTTGTTACTCTCTATTGTGGTCTCTAGTCCATCTGACCTTCAATACAATCAAACTAAAAGTGATGAGTATGTTTGTAAAATAGAAATTTAAAAAAAATATTCTCAATGCCTACAGTTGTAATGCAGGTAGGCAATTGATAGAGCATTTTTCTAAATCATGTATGTGTATTAATTTGATGTCCTCATCTCACATGTCTGAAGGTCACATTTTGTTGTCAGCCTGCTCCCTTATCTGAAGGTCACATTTTGTAGTCAGCCTGCTCCCTTATCTGAAGGTCACATTTTGTTGTCAGCCTGCTCCCTTATCTGAAGGTCACATTTTGTTGTCAGCCTGCTCCCTTATCTGAAGGTCACATTTTGTTGTCAGCCTAATCCCTTATCTGAAAGTCACATTTTGTTGTCAGCCTGCTCCCTTACTTGAAGGTCACATTTTTTTGTATTTAAAGATTAAATTTTCTTGTTACATCTCTTTGTATTTAAAGTCGTAGTCATATTTCTTTGCATTTGTTCTGCCTATGGCCTGAATATAAATCCAGTTTTCCATTAAGAGCCGTTTAACTCTTCCAACAGATGAAATCTCAGGAAATCACAACGTTCCAGTCCATCAACACAGCACGTAGTGTGTTTATCATGCTCACCTGGTTTGTCCTGTCCATCACACCAAACTCTGACAGACTGGGGAAGAACCTCAAATCAGGAGAAACAGGTCTGGAGAAAGGTTTACAGATGGACCGCGTCTCCACGGCGTGAGCGTCCTCAACATCTTTCTATCTAATGGCTTGTACAGCCGCCCCAAGCAACAGTGCCTTTAGCTTTTGTAATAACGTGTATTTATTTTCTTGTACAACTTTCATTTCATGGTAAACTTTTTAAATAATAAAGCTCCACAATTTTCATTATTCTTTTTAGTTTTAATTGATATTTTATTTGATATTTAATTGATATGTACTTGTTAAAATGAGCTTCTTGGCTTACGTGCTACTTCTAGCTTAGTTTGTTAAAGCCCATTTGGAATTCATACGTAAACAGGTTTGACATTAATTATCTGTAAGAACCCTTAGACAAAAAAGATTCCACAGATCATGAGAGGATGGCATCACCTGGCGCTTGTCAAAAGCAAGAAGTGATAGAATCAATTTTTTAAAAAAAATAGTAGTGTTCTATTTAAATAAGGAAGGTTCCCTTTGCAGAGCATGCTGGCCGATGGGTCAAGTGAAACAGCATTCACAAGTTTCTATAGCCATGGTCTACGAGGGGATAGTGTGGCTAGCACAATGACCAGTCTCTTTAAATTAGTAGCCAGTTAATCACTGAAAGGCTGTTTTTATCTGGCCACAGCTACTACATTGTCTTTAATTCAGCATTCCATTGACTCCACCGGTTTCCTGTGTCCAAACGAGAGATTGACCTTGTTTATACCTCAACATAGCCTAGTGAATATTGTGGTTACATTCCATGGGAAGTTAAGTCTAATTTTAAACCTTTACATCAGATAACATGTTTTTAAAATCTCAATCATATGAGCCTCATGATGTTTGTCACATTATTAAAGGTATAATTTAATCCCTAATTTTTCCCTCCCCTAACTAAAATATGTGCGTTAATTTATTTTACATCCCAGGGACTGCAAGCCTGTATGGTTTAAGAACCACAGTTTGATACTTTTTAATAATAAATATAAATACCTTTACCCTATGATTAGATTTTCAAGACAAATTACTGTAAATAAATTGTAAATATTGTGAAGATGGCTGAGACAGAATTTAGATTCAGTGAAGGAGAACAAGAGGAAAAAAAGATTATAAATTTGATAATAGCTTAATTTGGACATTAATTTTGTGTACTTGCTATATCAAGTTTTTTTTATGTATGTCACTATAGTGACAAAAAGATGTCCAGTAATTTCGTGTGTAAAGTCATGTCAAAACTTTTTTTTTGAAGAGCAAAATATCAATTTAATCACAATGTAACCAATGTTTACTGGCCATAGGTTCTTCATTTTAATGCTATTCATATTATTCCGTCCTAATGAATGTATACACATTTTGTTAAATTTACTTGTCCAGTAGTAGATGTACCACCAATAATATTAAAACTTGACCTTGTCACATTCAGAAGGATGATTTCTGTCATTGTTTTTGTGTGCTTTTGTCTTGTTTAGACTTAGACTCACTCACCTGATGATGAACAACAACAAAAAGACATCTGTCACTGTGTACTGGTACAGACATCTGTCAATATGTAGAGATATCCGTCAGTATGTAAAGGTGATTGTCAGTGTGTAGAGCCGTGTGTCAAGATGTAGAGGCATCTGTCAGTATGTAGAGGTGCCTTTCTATTTCTATATGAAGAAGTGTCTGTCAATGTGTAGAGACATGTTTCAAGATGTCGAGGCATCTGTCAGGATGTAGAGGCATATGTCAAGATGTAGAGGCATCTTCAATGTCTGTCAGTATGTGAAGGTCTGTGTGTAGAGATGTCTGTGTCCAGTGCATAGAGTATCAGTTTTGAATGGGCAAGTGTGTAGACTGTAGAGTTGTTGATGTGTAGCTGTCTCAGTGTGTAGCTGTGTTAGTTTGCAGCTGTGTCAGTGTATAGCTGTGTTACTTTGCAGCTGTGTCCTTGTGTAGCTGTGTCAGTGTGTAGCAATGTCAGTGTATAGCTATGTTAGTGTGCAGCTGTGTTAGTGTGCAGCAATGTCAGTGTATAGCTGTGTCAATTTGCAGCTGCGTCAGTTTGCAGCTACGTCAGTGTGCAGCCTTGTCAGTGTGTGAGCTGTGACATTTTTTCGAAAATGACATTGTGGAAATATGAAATCTTTACTCCAATCCTTCAAATGCTTATTATCGTTCAAAATTATAATGACATAAAACTTGTTTATAACATCAATGGCATGCATCTACTCGCGCCCAATGAAATAATAGCAATGACATCTCAAGAGTCATTTCAAATAATATTATTGAAATATCATTATATTATAACTAGGGGTTGTAGGGCGCCGTAGCCCAAGTAACTTATCCTTGTTTGATAAATACGAAATTTTAAACTTCCTGAAATGTACACTAAGTATTTTATAATTATAAATCCTCATATCCTCTTTTTTTCATCGTTCCCTTTTCCAAAATTAAAATATAAGTTCAAACAATGACGTCATATAATATTTTACGGTGACAAACACCCCACGCTTTTTAAATCCTTTATATTAACTCGTGGTGTATTCTTGCTTGTTTGTCGAAAAAAACAGTTGATCGATTTTTAACCCCCTTCCTCGTAAGCTAGCGAGCTGAAATGTTGCAGGCAGTTTCGTGCCGATGATGAAAACGATGTATCAAAATTTCAGATCGATTGCATGTACTGTAATTAAATTATTGAATTTTTATATTATTTTATTTATCTCTATGTCTCATGTTATTTTTTGAGATAGTGTCGCGGTCCGTATTATATTGAACGACCTTTTTAATACTTTTTTGTTGCGCGATTCGGTGCGTATGATATGGACAATAATTTTGAAAAAATATATTTCCTATCGGTGCACATTATATTAAACATGTTTTACGAGACATAAGTAAAATTTTGGATTGTCTTGCGCTGCGTATTATAATGAACATTCTTTTATTTATGTCTCCTATATAAAGGATTTATAGTCACAAAACTTGGTTTTTTAAGCTTTTAAAAAAATTAAATCCTTTATATTCACTCGTGGTGTCTGATTGCTTGCTTGTTTGTCGAAAAAACTTTGGATGGATTTTACCCCCCTTCCTCGTAAGCTAGCGGGCTGAAATTTAGCATGCAGTTTCGTGCCGATGATGATAAAAGCGATGTATCAAAATTTCAAATCGATCGCATGTACTTTCATTGAATTATTGAATTTTTAGATTATTTTATTTATCTCTATGTATCATGTTAATTTTGGAGATAGAGTGTCGCGGTGCGTATTATATTGAACGACCTTTCCTGTCGCGCAATAAGGTGCGTATTTTATTGACAACACTTTTTATAAACATATTCCTGATCGGTGCGCATTATATTAAAAATGTTTTACTTTTACGACACACAACTACAATTTTGTATTTTTGGATGGTCTTGCGCTGCGCATTATAATGAACATTCTTTTAGTTACGTCTCGTACATAAAGGATTTATAGTCAAAAACTTGTTTTTTTACGTTTTTTTAAATATTGAACTGTTATGTACTGTTGTACTATGTCCCTCAGCTAACGGAGACAGTAAGTGACTTGGGCTTTTATATTGTTTAGGTTTGGCAATTTTCTATTCGCAATGGGATATGTCCATATTTTCCAACCATTTTTAAAAAATCTCTATTTACAAATTCTGTCACAAGAAGCTATAGCTACCCATCGTTTTTTAAATCATTATTATTAAACAGTAGGTAGCTTGAAACAATGTCCAATTCTTTGGTCTCAGTGCGTCAGAAAGATTGGTTCCCCTTTACAACTGCAAACTATTTTCCCTTTTATCACCCTCTAAGCTCTTATTTGCTTTGATATTGTTTTTGCTTTTACGATATAAGATTCTGAGGTCACCGCATTGGGATCTGGGTGGGGATGGGGTGAGGAGGAGCACTTTATCTCTTTTATCATGTGAACAAAGTCCAAGCAATCCCCAAACACTTGGGGGGAAGGATTTGAAAGAAGTTGCGTGGGATCAATTCCCCGCTTTTATACTCGTGTTGTTGTCCTACACGACCCAATCACACAAAGAGGCAAAGCTCATAAACGCCAGGGGCCTCACTGGATGGATCAGAGACGTGGCTTGTTTGCAAACCCAGCCAGTGTCTTCACAAAGTCAGTAAGTTGTGGACATCCACGGTATCGGGGACTATGCAGGATTTCGGGATCTTCATAAATAGATCAAATTTTAAAAAATGATTGGCTTAGCCCTATAAATAACATTGGTTCACGAGGACCGGTTGTTTTTTTTTATTGCAGTAGGTCCGTAGAACATGAGCACCTACCGAGGCGAGGTCTTCACAAACTCACTCAAAAAGAAAAACGGGGGTGGGGGTGAAATCATAATATTTCATGTACACACTGTGTGTAATGATGTTTACATCATAATATTTCATGTACACTGTGTGTAATGATGTTTACATCATAATGTTTCATGTACACTGTGTGTAATGATGTTTACATCATAATATTTCATGTACACTGTGTGTAATGATGTTTACATCATAATATTTCATATACACTGTGTGTAATGATGTTTACATCATAATATTTCATGTACACTGTGTGTAATGATGTTTACTTTAGTGATGGTTATGTTATTTGGCAAAAGGAACCTAAGTTCAATCTTCAGCCCGTCCAGCATATTCCGGTCATATTGAAGGTAATCAGTCGGTAACTATACCATGGAAGTACTGCGTCTATTGGTGAAATAAGGGGTCAACAACGACAGTATGCACTTAGATTAAATAGCACGTATAGTGGCGTGCATGGTAAGGTTGTATTTTTTTTTAAATGACCATATTTATTGTTAACAATTAACAGAGTCATATGTCCGTTATAATCGGACCACTCAGTTCCGTCCATGATGTATACAAATAAATACAATATTTAAAAATTAGGAGTTTTTAAGGTTTGATCAACCCGTGTTTGCAAATACATGAGAACATTTGCTGCGAGTTTGGGGTCATTTGATGGTTATCTGTGCTGTAATGATTCATAAGTACTTTAATGGTATCATGGATTTCAAGATACTTTAATCGTATCATGGATTTCAAGATACTTTAATCGTATCATGGATTTCAAGATAAATGAATACTGGTATTTTACCAAAATGATTAGATCTACACTATTTTTCAAAAAAAATAAATTCAATTAGTAGTGGACAAATATTATTTTTAATGTATTTATTAATTTGTTAACCTTCCCATGAAAGCATCTGAAGATGGGTTTGTTTAATGAAGCCCGCTTTGATTACGCACCGATTTGATTCCTGTGTGTCTTAAGGTCAAATAATTTGACATGTGTATGTATCTGGTGGCCAGATAAAGTAAATAATTTACTTCATGTCTGGTCACCAAATTCAGCACACGCACACACATTTGACACAGGTCAAATACAGTTTGAGTCAACTTTCTAATGAAGTACATAAATTTCAACCAAAGTTTTGCTCCTTATTTAATCTTCAAAATATCTTGAGTTTTATGATTTTAAAAAATTGTTTCAGTTTTATTTATTTGTGTGGTCGGGAGAAGTTAAAAAGAAAATTAAAAAAAAATCTCCCTATATTTTTTATTGAACCAGTAATTTAAATCAATTTCAAGACAGTTCAGAAGCGCACTTTCAGTACGTGCTGCTCACCCCCACCAAGCAAATAAAAAAATCCCCGCAACCTCATTGAAGGTCTACTTATTAAAAAAAATATCCAAAAACGTTTCATTCTCGTTAATTAGACAAACACATAAACTAAAGGCCGAAACACCCCATAATTTCGTTATATTGAAAACTTAGGAATTAATTCTATTCAGTTTTCAGGTGTGTATTCAACAGTTTCTAGCCCATGCGATATAGGTCTGTTGAATAAATTCAAAGCCATATACTCTAAAAAAAAAGTGGCGATTTCAATGTGTAAAGACTCACTTCATAAACGTTTCACACAATAACATTAGAAAAAATGAATTCAATAAATACTCTCTGCTTAAACTGACTTAAAGTTTATTGACGACATTATTTTCGCTTTGCAAAATTAAATTCATTATTTTGAAAAATAAAAATAAACACCAAACCCAAAATTGAAGCGATTTGAAAGAAAAAAAGAACAGAGAAAGTATCTGATTCTGTAGTTGCTGACATAATCGAAGACAAATTGTCGGACAACAATGGAACGACAAATTAAGGGACATTGTCAATAAACTAAACACTAACATCAAATTATTATGGTGGAACATTTTGACATTAAATATACAGTATTTATAACAGTATTAATTGATAAAAGTTTGCTTTTTGGTTTGTTTTTTTCCTTGTGGAGGGGGGTGGGGTAGGGAGAGATGTCTGAAGGGGATGGGTAGAGTTAATCTCATATCTGGGGATGGGTAGAGTTTATCTCATATCTGGGAATGGGTAGAGTTATTCTCATATCTGGGGATGGGTAGAGTTAATCTAATATCTGGGGATGGGCAGAGTTAATCTCATATCTGGGGATGGGTAGAGTTTATCTCATATCTGGGAATGGGCAGAGTTATTCTCATATCTGGGGATGGGTAGAGTTATTCTCATATCTGGGGATGGGTAGAGTTATTCTCATATCTGGGGATGGGTAGAGTTAATCTCATATCTGGGGATGGGTAGAGTTAATCTCATATCTGGGGATGGGTAGAGTTTATCTCATATCTGGGAATGGGCAGAGTTATTCTCATATCTGGGGATGGGTAGAGTTAATCTCATATCTGGGGATGGGTAGAGTTTATCTCATATCTGGGGATGGGTAGAGTTTATCTCATATCTGCTAACCAAAGAAATAGTTTTGCTTTTAATGGAGGAGGGGAAAAAATTAAATAATTATAGGTTCAAATAAAAAAATTACATTTTTGAAAATTTGCATTTTGGCTTTTCCAACATCAAAATTCCACTTTTTTTATTCATCATTTTTAGATGTGAAAAAAGTAAAGAGTTAAATAATTTAGAAATTTAATAAATAATATTTTTAACAAAAAACCTATACATTTCTTTGGTGATTAATTTGTATGAAAAAACTGTTATATAGCTAAACTGGTTTGCTAAAACGACTTTTATTGTAAAAATGAACCCAAAAATAAGTTACTATAAATATTTAAGTAGATTAGATAAAACATATTTTAATGACTTAAATGACTCACAGTTTTAATAATTTAAATAAAATAACAATTCTGTTTCCCTTTAAGCATATTTTTCTTTGAGTAAAGTCTTTTTAATTTTGTCAGTTTCAATTGCAACGATAAATAAAACTGTAGTATCTTCAAATTTAAGATCCATTTTAAATGGGGGTTTTTTGTGTGGAAAGATTTAACTCTATTCAATTTTGTTGTTGCTATGTCAGTAATACATTGTTAACACAAGACATTCACATGGGGTAGAAGGGATAAGTGTAAACTGTTTCAGAAATCGATTTCTTTTTCTCCTTCTTCTTTTTAAATGGTTAAATTAAAAGAATTTTTCTTCACTAAATTACACGCAAAAATCTTAGTCTCATTTCTTTTGTATTTATTGACAACGATTAGTTTGCATGGCACTAAAGTGGAATGTTTAACTCCGCTCACGGATTCAAACATTTCAAATTTTGAATGGCTGTCGGCGCCAGTTTGAGGCACTCGGGCTTGAAATAAGATTTGAAGAGCGTGCACACCGACTTGGAAGGGTTGCACGTATTCCACAGGCACAGCTTGAAGGCCTTTAGGTTGTTGAATGTGCTGGGCTCACCTGGGGGGAACAAGGCATCTTCATGATTAGGGGGAGAGGAATGTTAGATCGTTGTTTTATGTGTATGTAATGTGTTTGGCTCACAAGATTATTTTGCACATGAACAGTGGCCATAGTGGTTATAACTAATTCTTTAAAAACATGTAATTAAAGTGTAAAGCTATAAACATTACAAAAATAAAAAAATTAAGCATCTATTACTTTGAATGAAGTTAAGATTCTTATCTGTTAATTTTATTATTGTTGATTTCAAGGGCCGTCCATAAATGACGTCACGTAATTTTGGCCGATTTTTCACTCCCCCCCCCCTCTCATCATGCGTCGTCACAAAAACTTAGACCCCCCGTCAAATATGACGTCACAAAGATTTGCGGGGCGCCTCCCTCCCCCCCCCATAAATGCTGTGCCCCCCCCCCATAAATGCTGTATTTTCTATTTGAAAAACAGCATGTTTTAAATCACTTTTTGTCATTTAAGTATGTATTTGGTGTAATGCTGCACTCTAATATTGTAACACGCGTGAAGCCATGTAAAACGTCATGTAATAAATTGTAAGAAATCGAATATTTAAGTCGAACTTTTATATAAAGTTGATAGTTTTGATGTGACGTCACATTTCTCAAACACTCCCATTCATCCCCTTCGTCACACATCGTCACAAATGTGTGGACCCCTCTCCCCCCCCCCTAGGTGCGTGACGTCATTTATGGACGGCCCCCTCTTGAAAATTTTCTCCTCAAGCAATACTACGTTTACATGTATACAGTTGTGAAAACAGACAAAGAATTCTTACATCCATAACAGCAGTCACAATGCAGATCTAATATGACACCTTTCATCCCATTTTTACCACTGGATTTAAGGGTGGGGTGGGGGAGCGGCCAGGGGTGGCATTTTAGGCCACCTAAAGAGGTCCCCCCCCCCAGAAAAAGGGAAGGTGGCAGGGTTTCAAAAGTAGCATGACCGTGGCACAATTGCTACTCCACTGTATAGAAAAGCTCACCTGTATACGAATCCACTGGGTCCATACACTGTATCAGATTGCTATTCTTCATTAAAAAAATACATTCTCTAACAGCTTTCAAGCGGAGTGAGGAGGTACCACAGGTGGCTCTGTAAACACAGGCGGTTGCCGCACAAATTTTGCCAAGTGGAGTCCTGAAATAGTGGAGAGACTGTAAAAAGTGATTTTAAAAATACAAAATAGCTATAATTAATGTTTCCCTAAGCTTTTATATTACATACGCTACTTCTATACAAAAGATTATTGCGTTATAAGATTATTCATGGTTTATGTCTAGTCTTGCCTTATTATTAGAGTTTTGAATGTTTTTAATGTGCGTTGGTTTTCCTGGTTTGTTCTGGCAACTCATTCCACGCCCGAATGCCAGACGGGAATAAGCGGGAATTTGCGTTAGTTCTTGCATACGTAACAAGAAAAGTTTTTGTCACTATGTCTATCTGAGTACGGATTTAATATTGTATTTTTGTCTCATCAATTAATATGACTGTAAATTGATGGCTTAATATTTTTATGATATCACTTTGAACTTTTTGCACGTGAACACCAGGGAGGAGGCAGAGTTGGTGAGGCCTGGGGCGCCATTAAATGTTTCCATCCGTATTTTAAAAAAACCCAGCTATGACCGGTTCAGACGACAAGTAGAAAAGTATTAAGAACCAAAATGCTAACTCTCCATAAATGGGATTTAATCCAGTCCCCAGAACTTCGTACGCCCGTGTTGTCGGCATGTAGACTTTTTTTTAGTCTGGCATCAATTTTTGCAAAGTCGACCATGGAATAACTATTTCGAGTGTCTTTAAAATATATAAGCCTTAAAGTTGTTTAATTTAAAAACATTATTTATAAAATATTAGAAAAAAAAGAGAATGAGATAAATTATATTTTACGAAATTGAATTTCTTACAATTACTTTTGAAACAAGATCTTTGGATTAGACTATCAATAATTGTACAAGTAGCCGAAATTCCTGTTAGCATTTTTGCCTATGCTTTATTAATCTAATAGGGTCCGATGGCATTAATTTCTATTATTATTATTAATTTCTTTCTCTGTCTTTTTTGTTTTTGTTTTTTGTGTTTTGTTTTTTGTTGTTTATAGCAATAATAGCAATATGTTATTTTTAAAAGATAATTTGAGGTGTATTATTTTAAAGGATATTTGCTATGGGCAGATTCTAGATAAAAAAGAAACAATGGATTATAAAATAAATCAAGGATTGAGTTGAAAGTACAATTACATTTTTAGACGACTTATTCAAAATAAGTATTTAAAAACCACTCACGATGGCTGTTTGGCCGCATAGAACATGGTCTTGTCGAGAAACCTGTCATTGCTGGGCACGATGTCGTTGGTCTGACCAAGCAGAGCTCCGGCAGCGTATGTCTCCGGCCTGGTCAGGAGAAATCGGCCTGGGTAACAAATTGGTCGGCTGTTAAGCGCTAAGTTTATTTAGTACTTGAAACAGTTCATATAGCGAGCAAAGACGACCAAGTCTTACGTGAGATTTTAAAATAAAATTTAAAAATAGACATGCGAAAATAATGTTACTTCAAAGAAAAAAAAGCGCTTTGTTAACTTCTCTCACTTTCAAATAAATTATTTTCTCCGTTTCAAATGAATTGACTACGCTCAGTTTCAATTTCCGTATTTACACGCATATAGTCCAAGTTTAGAACAATAAAATACAATTTTGAAATCAGGTGGTCAGCTTTATATATGCGCATAAAACAAAATGGACACAAGGACATTTACTAAAATGTATTTTTTCCCTATATATATATACTTCGTTAATCATCTGTTGTGAGAAACGTATGAGCGGAGGTTCAGATATTATCATAGCAAATAATGTGGAAAGAGCAGAAAACGTTTTTGCGTCATTTCAAAAGGTAAAATAAACTGGTATGTAACAGAAAAGTAAGCATTTTACATCTTTAAAGTAAAAAAATATGGAGTAAAATTAGACAATTGTATGGTATGTGGGTTTTTGCACACACAAAAAAAACGGTTATTTTAAAGCAGTTTTAGGGGGTCGGCTTATATGCGACGTAGGCTTATATGCGAGTAAATACGGTAACTTATCTTCTCTTCAAGTGGAAGGACACTACAAATTATAGCCATTGACACAAAATATATAGGCTGTATGTATCATAGCTGCGCATTCTAGCATCCTTACAGTATTAATCGCATGAAAGGAAGTCTTGTCTTAACTATAAATATGCTACTTCTATTCATACGATTTTTGCGTCCTAAGTTCTTCTAAAAACGTATTGGAAAAAGGTCACATCTATGAGTGATCACGCTTTTCCCAGCCGCCTTTGTTTCCCTAACTAGTGGGGGAGCTGGGTGAACTCAGGAACACCATTGGCATCGGGAACAAATCCCTTCACGGAGATTCGAACCCAGTCTTGAGCATCACCCTAGCTACGCCCCCTAGCGCCACCCACAGCTTAGTTTACACGAACCAGAGCCGAGGGCGCTACTTACTTTGATCGCCTGTGTACTCCAAATACATCCCCGAAACTTGTCGGCCTCCAGTTCTAGCAACGTTCGGCGCCCTGAAGCCGAGGGACAAAGAGAAATCTGGAAGTGAGATCCTCGCGAAGTTGTCGTCGTCCAGGGTGAACCTCACACCAAAGTCATCGACCAGGTCCTCTACCTCACCCCAGTTGTCATCATCTTCGTCATCCACCCCGCCGCCCGGCAGACATTCTCCCCCACCGTCCGCGCCACCGTTGTTGCCGCTACCGTTGGAGGAACCGTCGTCGCCACTCTCATCACCACTTCCGCTCCCGTCAAGTTCAAGGTCGGAGGAGGCAAAATTTGGATTCTAAGCGAAGAAGTTAAAGCTATATGAATAGTTTGTAAGTCGTTTGTTAGTGTCTGTGAGAAACTTAACTTAAGCTTGTGAGCGGTTTGTTAGTGTCTGTGAAAAACTTAACTTAAGCTTGCGAGCGGTTTGTTAGTGTCTGTGAGAAACTTAACTTAAGCTTGCGAGCGGTTTGTTAGTGTCTGTGAGAAACTTAACTTAAGCTTGCGAGCGGTTTGTTAGTATCTGTGAGAAACTTAACTTAATTGCGATCGGTTTGTTAGTGTATGTGAGAAACTTAACTTAATTGCGATCGGTTTGTTAGTGTATGTGAGAAACTTAACTTAATTGCGATCGGTTTGTTAGTGTATGTGAGAAACTTAACTTAATTGCGATCGGTTTGTTAGTGTATGTGAGAAACTCAACTGAAGCTTGCGAGCGGTTTGTTAGTCTATATAGAACGCTACATTTTAAGTTTATGATTGGTTATTTATTCTCTATAGAAAGCTAAATATACACATAATGACTTATTGAATAGCCGAATAAAATGCTTTTACTCTTTAACGTACACAATAATAAATATGTTACTTGAATAGCCTCTTTATAGCTTCACCCTACTTAATTTCCACCTACATACCATCTACACCCAATCTCGACCCATCTACACCCCATCTCGACCCATCTACACCCCACCTCGACCCATCTACACCCCATTTCGACCCATCTACACCCCATCTCGACCCATCTACACACCATCTCGACCCATCTACACCCCATCTCGACCCATCTACATCCCATCTATGCCCATATCTTCATCACATCTATATCCACGTACACTCCATCGGAATAAAATCCCTGTCTATTTCCGACTACTGACTACTGTGTGTATGTTTTTACTAAAGCCACAATTCCCAGAACATGTCACATCAGGTCCCAGGCCTAATTTAGAAGAACAAAGCCAAAAATAAACAAAGCCATTTCCTACTCACAAAGCCTGTTATTGGAGGTTCCTGTTGAAATCCTAGGCGACCCCATTCTTTATACTGTATGGGAATAGAATCAAACAAATATTTCTTTTTACATTTTAGGCTATTTACTTCGTAACTAAAATTTAATTCTCATTCCATATTTGTTAAATTTTAAGTGTGTGTGTTTGAGAGAGAGAGATAGAGAGAGAGAGAGAGAGAGAGAGAGAGAGAGAGAGAGAGAGAGAGAGAGAGAGAGAGAGAGAGAGAGAGAGAGAGAGAGAGAGAGAGAGAGAGAGAGAGAGAAACAGCAGAGGCGGTCGAGTGTCATCTTATCTTATCTTATCTGTTTACAGACGCTCCTTCTATACAGAAGATTATTGCGTCCTACGCTTATCTATGGTTTGTGTTTAGTCCTGCATTTTTATTAGAGATTTAAAGGCTGATAAAGTGTTGGTTTTCCTGGATTCTTCAGGCAACCCATTCCACGCCCGAATTCCGGACGGGAAGAAGGAAAACTTGTATGTGTTTGTTCTTGCATACGGAATAAGAAAGGTGTTTTTATCCTTATGTCTATCTGAGGGTTGTATTAAGTTATCTTTGTGTTGTATTTCTAAACTAGAATTAATTGCTTTATGTATGATTACTACTTTGCTTTTGGTTCTTCTATCCTCTAGTGTTTCAAGGTTTAATGATTTAACTAATGGTGTTATTCTTGTCAGTTTCGAATATTCTCCAGTAATGAATCTGGCAGCTCTTTTTTGAATTTGTTCTAGTTTATCAATGTTTTCTTTGGTGGATGGGTCCCATACAGAAGATGCATATTCTAGTACAGGTCTCACCAAAGTGAGGTAGCATTTTAGTTTTATATCTCTATTACATTTGTTAAAGTTTCTTTTTATAAAGCCTAAGGTTTTGTTTGATTTTTTAATAACTTCATTGACATGGGGATTCCATGATAGTTTCTCATTTATTAAGACTCCTAAGTATTTTGCATCTTTAGTTTGGGTCAGTTCTTTTCCATGAATGTAATATTTTGAATTTATTTGTTTCTTTTTCTTTGTTACTCTTAACAGTTGACACTTTTCTGGGTGGAAAGACATACTCCAGTTAGTTTCCCATTTTATCAATTCATCTAAGTGTTTTTGTAAAATTTTGCTGTCTTGTTCTGATTTAATTGTTCTATAGATTATACAATCATCAGCAAATAACCTAACTTTTGTACCTGTTGAGATGTTGTTGGGTAAATCATTTATATAAATTAAAAAGAGTAAGGGACCTAGCACAGTTCCTTGCGGAACTCCTGAGTTAACCTTTATTGGTGCAGATTTAGATCCATTAATTATTACAGTTTGCTCCCTGCCCAGAAGGAAGTCTTGGATCCAGTGATGTAAGGAACCTGAGATTCCAAAGTAGTTAAGTTTTTTAAGTAAACTAAGGTGGTGAACTTTGTCAAATGCTTTTGAGAAGTCTAGTAATATTGTATCTATTTGATCATTTTTGTCTAAGCCTTTTGATAGTTCATCTATTAAACCTATTAATTGTGTTTCACATGATCTGTTTTTTCTAAAGCCGTGTTGATGTGGGCATAGGGCATTATATTTGTCAAGGTGGTTAACTATTCTACTATATATTATGTGTTCTAGTAATTTACAGGTGATACTAGTAAGTGATACAGGCCTGTAATTACCAGGGTCTGATTTATCCCCTTTCTTAAAGAGTGGAGTTACGTTAGCTAATTTCCAATCCTGGGGCACTTTACCCTGGTTTAGAGAGGCTTGAAAGAGAACTACAAGGATTGGGGACAGTTCATTGCTTAGTTCTTTTAATAACCTTGCAGGCAAATCATCTGGGCCAGTAGCTTTGTTTATTTTTAAGTTTTTTAGGAGTGAATGTATACCTATCTCATCTACAATTATGTTACCTATTTCCGCCATTTTATTTAAATTTATTAAAACTTCCTTGTCGCCTGAGGCAGAAAAAGATGATGCAAAATATGTGTTAAGGATATTAGCTTTAGTTTTATTATCATTATAGGTTTTATTATTTGAGCCTTTTAGTGTGGCTATTCCCGAAGGTTCCTTTTTTCTAGATTTGATAAAGGACCATAAGTTTTTATTGTTATCTTTGGTAATTACATTGTTTATATATTCATTTTGGAGGTTTCGACTAAGTTTTTGTGTCAAGTGTTTAATCTTTAAGTATCTTTTTTGGGGCTGAGACTGAGACGTAAGTGTATGTTTTTATACCGTAAAGAATACCACTACTACAAATAATGTGATAATTAATATGGCATTGTACTCTATAGAAAACAGGTGGGCTCATTGAGAGCTTCACATAAAAATAGTAACACACATATCTATAACACACATATCTATAACACACATATCTAAATACATTCAATTTAAAACAATCATATCCTAATTACAAAATTACATAAAACATATACTGACATCATGGTGCACAAAAGCTACTTTTATCATTTAGCGAAATGTTTGCTTGTTGCTTCATTTATTTGGAAAGTAACATTTGAAGAGATGTGCTTAAGTGTAGTCTTGAATCTCCTCTAGTGGGCCCCCACAGACGTAGGGCTCCACAGGTGTGGGGCCTGGGCTGTTGTCGTACTCGCCCCCCCACCCCCATATCGGCAATTCAGACATGAGAGACGGAGTCGGAGAGAGAGAGAAGTGTTGGAATATGCATAGGGGACATGAGAGACAACGAATGAAGAATTCCATTATAGTCGGGGGTAATGATATTTTAAGAGTATAATAGGCAAATTAACCATCGTAAATAAAAAATTGTAGGAAGACACGGGCTTCTGACTGTGTCTGTTGGCACCTGGTTTGAAAACTAGAAATTACATTTTCCCGTTGTGGTTTTTACTGTAATATTTAATGCTTCCCTCCTTTTCGTATATCGTGTGTAATTATATTTTTTTAAAAATATTATTTTAAAAAAATCTTTATTTAATAATTTTTTCATGACATATATTGTAAAATTTATTCTTATATTATGTAAATATAATTGTAATACTTGTGTAAGTTATTTGTACCGACGAAATGTCTACTTTTGTATTAGTCCATTGATAAAGCTTTATTTTAGGGCTGTTATTCGTTAACTTTTGAAAATTTAACGATTAATTAATCGATAATTTCGATTAAAGCCAAAATTTGAAATTTATGGTTTCCTAAGTAACATTTATTAAACGTACTTGTCGAAAATCGAAATAACACTGGAATGTCTCCTTTATATGTCATCTTTTAACCAACGACGAAAACAGACAAGTGTATTGACATAATTTGGTTCAAGCGATGAGCGGGTCTTATTGACAATATATTAATGTAACCAGCCGAGCTGAAAAATTGTTCACATAGCTTTAGATTGTCTCAGCTGAAGTTTCTGATACTGTAGTGGATGTTTGGATTGCAGGTGATATGTAAGCGAAGTGTTAGAACCATGGTAGCAATGTTACCTTTAAGCAGCGTGGCTGCACAGATATTTGACCGACGCCACGCAGGAGTTTAGAATCACCGCGCAGCAAATTTTTTAAAATATTGCACCAAAAATGGACGTTGTGCAATTTTGAACACCAGTTTAAAAAAACAACAAACTTTACACATGGACCAACGAAGCTTAGACTTAGAGGGATCATTGCATGGTAGGCAAACGATTTCTCTCAATGGACACAATAACATTTATCAAAATTTTGAACATTCACATCAGTCAACAATTTAAAACCAAAATGTTCGTGTAATCGTACGGAAATTAGTTTATATTTATCGGCCAAAATATTTTACTTTTTGACTTCCAGTACATTTATAAGTGGTGGGTCGATTAATCGTTAAAAAAAATTTAATCGTTAATTTCCGCACCCCTACTTTATTTAATTGTTTTGATCAAACAATTCGTTTGTGTATCTTTTATTTTATTTAAAAGATTTATCGCAGGTCCTATTCTATATGATTTGAAAACTAGCCAAAGCTAAACAGCGCGTGTTAACAAAACGGTGCCTACTGTAAATGTTCCATTTCTCGATTCACCGGTTTTTAATAATCCAATGCCCTTGACATTGTCCCCGTCCTTGAATTGTAGATTGACCTCGAGTCCAGAAACTAGAGGTCGACCGAACGTCCTTTTGTTGATGCCAAAAACCTGGAATAAATATTTTTAAAGCAATTAATTATAAGACGTTGCAGTGAGTTCAAAACTGCTTTTCAAAGATTGCCTGTAAAATGTCTATAAACATAAATTGTAATAAAAATAAAGTGTGGCTTCCAGACACGATAGTAGATATATTTTTATTCTAATTATTGAAACAGTTTTCTCTTCAAATAAATGAAGCTTTTCCCTAATTTATGTTGAATTATTGGGAAAATTCCATACTAAATGTTTCAGTTCTTTTATATGTAAATTATCTTTTGTGTTTAAAAGCTTTTGAAAAGTGCGTTACTTTAGTTTTAATTACATCCTTTTTGGTGTAGAGATTATGTGTGTACTTTATTTGTGAAGACGATGAATTCTAAAATGCGTTTCATGTGTTTTCGCAATTATTTCCTAAGTTTTAAATAGTTCAAGAAGATTCTTTAGCTGGTTGTTTTAAGACTTACCCGTATAATTATGAAACGTATTGTTGCTGAAAGTTCTTGTTTTTACTACGTTTTTTATTAACTTGCTTTCGTGTCTGTCTGTCCGCAATTTTTCAAATTTGCCAAAGTAAAATTAAACCACTTCTGATGGCCCTAGAGAGCTCAACATTTTACCACAGATAGATCTTGGATGACAATAAATTGTATCAAAATTTAAGATCGATCGAATGTACCGTAATTATATTAATGCATTTTTAAGTTTATCTCTATATAAGCATATGTATCCGACTGCCGTTGTTAGATTTCACGTGGCAAGTTCACCATGCGACCTCATTGCCGTGGTATTAACGGTGTGCGGGTGCTGATGAGGTGTTTGGTAAAATAAATCAAAGTAAAAAAGATTTTTAAGAACCACGTTTATGTAAGTGGACTAAAAAGAAGAAAATAATTTAAAACTTATAACTTCAAGTACTTTGATTTAATATGACTAAAAACGCTGGGCGGATGTTTGGTATAAAAGTTATAAATTTATAATTTAGAAGGCAAAAGAGAGATATATAAGTGAGAGAATGATTGAACTGCATAAGTTAAACCTCATAAGCACCCACCCCACGTTTTTAGTCATATTAAATGGAAGTACTTGAAGTTATAAGTTTTAAAATTTTTTCTTCTTTTTAGTCCACTTATAAAAACGTGGTTTTTAAAAATCTTTTTTTTTAAATTTTATTTACCACGCTTTTATTAACTCACTTTCGTTCCTGTTTTTCCACAATTTTTCAAATCTGCCAACATAAAACTAAACCACTTCTGATGGTCCTAGAGATCTCAACATTTTACGACATTAGATCTTGGATGACAATGCATTGTATCAAAATTTCAGATTGATCGAATGTCCCGTTTTTAAATTATTGAACTTTTTAGTTTATGTATATATAAGCATATGTATTATCCGTATGCTCTTGTTTACATTACATTCACGTGCCGAGTTCACACCAACCCCGACCACATCAACCATGTTTAACATCAAGGGGAGATCAGTCATTTCCAGTCTGTAAATGTTTGTCGGGCAATGCGTATTATATTTGAACATAATCAAAACTTAAAACTCGCCATAGCCTACACTTAGACTAAAAAGAATAAAATAAATCGAAGTAAAAAAAAATATTTCTAAAAACCACGTTTTTAAAAGCGGACTATAAAAAAGAAAATAATTTAAAAACTTATTAGTTCAAGTACTAATTTAATATGACTAAAAACGTGGGGCGGGTGTTTGGTATAAAAATTAAAGATTTATAATTTAGAAGGCAAAAGAGAGATCTATAAGTCAGAGAATGAATGAACTGCATATGTTAAACGTCATTAGCGATCGCCCCACATTGTAAGTCATATTAAATTAGTACTTGAACTTATAAGTTTTAAATTATTTTCTTCTTTTTATCCCGCTTATAAAAACATGGTTTTTAGAAATCTTTTTTTTTAAAAAACTTTTTTTAACTTCTTTTTATTACCACGTTTTTAACCACGTTTTATTAACTTGCTTTCGTTCCTGTGGATTTGTTTGTCTGTCCACAATTTTTCAAATCTGCCAACGTAAAATTAAACCACTTCTGATGGTCCTAGAGATCTCAACATTTTACCACAGATAGATCTTAAAAGACAATGCATTGTGTCAAAAATTTCAGATCGATCAAATGTACTGTTATTAAATTATTGAACTTTTAAGTTTATCTATATATAAGTATCTGTACCGTCTGCTTTTGTTGACATCCATGAGTTCACCCCGTGACCACATCACCGTGTTTTTAAAACGTTGGGCGGGCGCTTATGAGGTGTTTGGTATTTTGAAGCAATAGAGGTAAAAAATATTTTTAAAAACCACGTTTTTGTAAGTGGACTAAAAAGAATAAAATTAATAGTGGTAAAAAAAAAGATTTTTAAAAACTATGTTTTTATAAGTGTACTAAAAAGAAGAAAATAATTTAAAACTTATAACTTCAAGTACTTTCATATAATATGAATAAAACGTGGTGCGGGTGTTTGGTATAAAAATTAAAGATTTATAATTAAGAATGCAAAAAAGATATCTATAAATGAGAGAATGAGTGAACTGCATATGTAAAACCTCATAAGCGCCCGCCAAACGTTTTTAGTCATATTATATATGAAAGTACTTGAACTTATTAGTTTTAAATTATTTTCTTCTTTTTAGTACACTTATAAAAACGTGGTTATTAAAAATCTTTTTTTACCTCTATTTCTTATTAACTCACTTTCGTTCCTGTTTGTGTGTCTGTCCACATTTTTTCAAATCTGCCAACGTAAAACTAAACCACTTCTGATTGTCCTAGAGATCTCAAAATTTTACGACAGATAGATTTTGGATGACAATGCATTAGATTATATCAAAATTTCAGATCGATCGAATTTACCGTTATTAAATTATTGAACTTTGTAGTTTATCTATATATAAGCCTATGTATTATCCGTCTGCCCTTGTTTACATTATATTCACGTGCCGAGTTCACACCAACCCCGACCACATCAACCAATTTTAAAATCAAAGGGAGATCAGTCATTTCCAGTCTGTAAATGTTTGTCGGTCAATGCGTATTATATTTGAAAATAATCAATACTTCAAAACTCACCATAGCATACACTTAGACAAAAAAGAATAAAATAAATAGAAGTAAAAAATTTTTTTTTAAAAACCATGTTTTTATAAGCGGACTAAAAAGAATAAAAATAAAATTTAAAATTAAAATTTAAAATAAGTACTATACTGTAATATGACTAAAAACGTGGGCGGGCGCTTTTTAGGCGTTTTGCTAAAATGATTAGGGTTTACAAATGACGACTAAGAAAATGGGTGAATTGAATTAGTTAAGTCAGAGAAGCGCCCGCTTCACGTTTTTAGTCATATTACATCATAGTACTTATTTTAAATTTTAAATTTTAAAATTTTATTTTCTTCTTTTTAGTCCGTTTATAAAAACGTGGTTTTTAAAAATCTTTTTTTTTACTTCTATTTATTTTTACACGCTTTTATTTAAGTCACACTGTTTTGTATGTTGTATCCATCCATCCATCCTTCCTTCAAATCTTGTAACGTAAAATTAAACCACTTCTAATGGTCCTAGAGATCTCAAAATTTTACCACATATAGATCGTGGATGACAATGCATTGTATCAAAATTTAAGATCGATCGAATGTACCACAATTAAATTATTGCATTTTTTATTTTATCTCTATATCTCTAAATAGAGGTAAAAAAGATGTTAAAAAACACGTTTCTATTAGTGGACTAAAAAGAAGAAAATAAATAAAAGTAAAAAAATTATTTTTTTAAAATCGGTGAACCTATCTACTGCACATAAAAGCGTGGGGCGTTCATCACAACTCTCTATCGTGTACAAGGCTGCGAAACATAAAAACAAATTTGTATGAATATTAATAAACAGTAAAAGTTTCACAACTTTGATCTTATAAATGCTACTATCACATTAATTAGAAATATGTATCTATATGTAAGAGAATAGTTGCAATGTGAAATGATTTGTGATGGGCGCCCCACGCTTTTATGTGCAGTACATAGGTTCACCGATTTCACCTGTTTTCATAGATAATTTTATTTTCTTCTTTTTAGTGCACTTTCTATATGTAAATAAAAGCGTTTCCTTTTTAAAAAAAGATGTTTTCACATTATTTTATTTATTATTAACTTGCTTTCGTTTCTGTCTGTCTGTCCTAAATTTTTCAAATTTGCCAATTTAAAATTAAACTGCTTCTGATGGTCCTAGAGTGCTCAAAAGTTTTACAACAAATAGATCTTGGATGACAATGCATTGTATCAAAATTTAAGATCGATCGAATGTACCACAATTAAATTATTGCATTTTTAAGTTTATCTCTATATCTCTAAATAGAGGTAAAAAAATATTTTAAAAAACACGTTTTTATTAGTGGACTAAAAAGAAGAAAATAAATAAAAGTAAAAAAAGGATTGTAAAAAACCACGTTTTTATAAGTGGACTAAAAAGAAGAAAATAATTTAAAACTTATAACTTCAAGTACTTATATTTCATATGATTAAAAACGTGGGGCGGGTGCTCATGAGGTTTAACATATGCAGTTCACTCATTCTCTCACTTATAGATCTCTCTTTTGCCTTCTAAATTAGATATCTTTAACTTTTATACCAAACACCCGCCCAACGTTTTTAGTCATATTAAATCAAAGTACTTGAAGTTATAAGTTTTAAATTATTTTCTTCTTTTTAGTCCACTTATAAAAACGTGGTTTTTTAAAATCTTTTTTTAAAACTTTTATTTATTTGTGAATGGTTTTAATGAGAATGACATATTTCCTGCAACTTGTCTACTTTTATTTAATAGTAAATTGCTTGTTACACATTTATATTTTCAAGTTCAAAAATAAAATTAGGATTTAACTTCAACCTGTGGCTTGAGTCGAGTTTATTCAAGTGAACCTTACTCATCAAAACAGTACTTAACTAATAACTAATTCTTCAAATACGAATATGAAGAATAGACATTTTGAATTGAGCCCTTACACCTAAGAAGTTTTTCTATTGATACCACTCCAACTTACCTGTACCACTCCAGCTTACCTGGACCACTCCAGCTCACCTGTACCACTCCAGCTCACCTGTACCACTCCATCTCACCTGTACCACTCCAGCTCACCTGTACCACGCCATCTCACCTCTACCACTCCAGCTCACCTGTACCAATCCAGCTTACCTGTACCACCCAGCTTACCTGTACCACTCCAGCTCACCTTACCACTCCAGCTTACCTGTACCACCCAGCTTACCTGTACCACCCAGCTTACCTGTACCACCCAGCTTACCTGTACCACCCAGCTTACCTGTACCACTCCAGCTTACCTGTACCACTCCAGCTTACCTGTACCACCCAGCTTACCTGTACCACCCAGCTTACCTGTACCACCCCAGCTTACCTTACCACCCCAGCTTACCTGTACTTTCAAACGGTGGTTGCTGGTTGAACTCGTTAAATCCACTTCTGTTATCCGAAAACGACAAGGCCAAAGCAGACGTGCGACCTGGTTACTGTATGTTCGGACATTGTTGTTTACTCCAGATAAGTCGGTGTTCTTACTGTCTGGGGAGTACAAGGGTGGAGTTTTAAATGATGGGAGATGTAAATATTGTTAACTACAAGACTAGATTTCCAAGAAATAAAAATTCTAAACAGGTATGTTTAAAAACTGGTTTTAAAACATATTTAAAAGATTTTTTTTTAAATTCGATTATTTTTCTCAACATCAGTATTGTGAAGCATGATAGCAAAATACTCTGAACAACATCAAAAAAGGGAAGTACCACATCAAAGAATATTTAAGAACAACAAGTGTAACATTTTACATCGACGTAAATTAAGAAAACTTCGGGAATGTGTGTGAAAAAAATAGAAGGCGCAGTTCCCAACATCAGAAATATGACGAGTCACACACAAGTAAAGTTTTCACTGCTGTAAGTGTCAATTCTTCCAATAAATTTTCTCAACTTGACAAACGTGGAACATCCCATCAAAACTACGCCTCCAATCAGAATCCCGTTAGAAGACATCGTTATGGGCTTGACACCCTAGAGTTCGGTTTCAGCAACAGGGTTTTCCCCCCTGGTCCCTAGCTACCATTTACAGCAGCTCGTTACGCCCAATCAATGACGCTATGTTTTATAGAGATATCTTGCTGTCAACACTGTATCACAAGGTGTTTTAATACCTGGGAGCCCAGCGATCATCTTTTTTTTGTTCCCTATCCGATGGCTGGTTTAACATTAAAAACACACTTAAAATATAATCGAGAAAACTTTCTTAATTATGACTTAATATTTAAAAAATTGACAAAAGTGCAATTAAAAATATATGCATTAAAAAAAACAGAAGTTCTGTGTTTATAACATTACTTTTACCAGAAAAGGGGCCGTCCATAAATGACGTCACGCGATTTTGGCCGATTTCCCCCCCCCCTCGTCACAAAAACTTAGACCCCATGACGTCACAAAGATTTTGCCCCCACCCCCATAAAAGCCGTATTTTCTGTTTGAAAAAGAGCATGTTTCAAATCACTTTTTTGTCATTTTAATTATGTATATAATTTAGTGTAAAGTTGCACTCAAATATCGTAACACGCATGAAGTCATGTAAAACGTTGAAAAAGAAATTGTAAGTAATCAAATATTTATGTGTGACTTTTATTTAAGTTGCGAGTTTTGATGTTACGTCACATTTCTCAAACTCCACCCTCGCCCTCGTCACACATCGTCAGAAATGTGTGGACCCCACCTCCCCCCCCCCAAGGTGCGGAATGTCATTTATGGACGGCCCCAAAGCAGTTGCTACTACTTGGAAATTAAATAGCTTCTACTTAAATTGCTGATATAAACGACCTCCTTCGGTACAGAGTTTACTTCTACATTTACATAATAAATCTATTCGACCTTCTCGGGGGTAAAATACATTTCTTTGGTTTATAATTTAACATGCCGGTCATTTGCGGCTGACGCTACATTTAAAAAAGAGACTACGCGGAAACAAATTTATGATTCTTTAAACATGTGCTAAATCTCTGGATCGATGAGGTCCTCTCACTCACTAAAAGCGGAGGGCGTAGTAAATCAGTGAGTTGAGTTGGGAAATAAAGTCTTTCGCAATCCTTGACCTCAAATTTCCATACATGTCACGGCGCACGAGCTTCTACACATCGGCCATCTCTTATTAAATATCAATTAAAAACCCCGCCTCCACTAAATATTAATTATGCTCAAATTTAACCTGATGAAGTTATCACGTAAAGCTGGTCATTGGGGGTATTGATCGAGGTGGCAAATTTTTAAAGAAACCATTACAAGCTATAACTGTAATGCTTCCCCCACACATTGATTGTATAGTATGATATAATGGTTTGAACTAAATAGAGATAAGGGCCTTGCGTTTTAAAGAAAATGTCTGAGGTTTTTATGTTTATTTTAACATGACAGCGGTACAATAATTTTTGGTGTTTTGCACAACTATCGCACTGCTTTAAAATTTAATGTTTCGAACTCTTGATACCCAAAATAGTATACGACCCACTGTACGAGCGCAATGATTGTATTCGGCCCACTGAACAAACACAATTATTGTATTCAGTCCACTGAACAAACACAATGATTGTTTTCGGCCCACTAAACAGACAAATTATAGTATTCAGCCCTCAATTTAAAAGTTTTCTCCCCCCTGTTTTAAATACAACTTATTACAACACAACTGATAAAAGAAACATGAAGTGCATTTTTAAAAAGAATTATAACATTAGACGAGATAAGATTTAAAAGCCTTATGAACTAAGGCATAGATTACTTGCAAACATAACGATTTGTGGAATTATAGCAAAACGCGTCGACTGACGAAAGTTAATGTTCCATGCAATGCAGAAATAATTATCCCACATATTGACAGAACGAAATATCGCACATAATAAAAAAAACAAGTAATAAAAACTGTAATTGGTATTTAAACGCAATTTCCAACAAGAAATGTCCGATTTTTACCGCAATTTCCCCATGGGAAAAATTGCGTGTAAAATTGCATTTATTTTTTGAGGCCCCTATCCTATTAACTCGTTAAGGATTCCGGATTCAACGCATCCGGTTCTGTCGTCAACTTTTTCAAAACGCTCGTAAACACGTTTTCTGACTGGGTAGAGAGCTGAAATTTTCACAGTAGGTTTAGCTTGTGGGGAGGAAAAAGCTATTAAATTTTCAGATCGATCGAATGTACCGTAATTAAATTAAGGCATTTTTAGTTTATCTCTATATGTAGCGGCAAGCTTTTGTTGACATTTTACGCGTCACGCTGAGTTAAGTTCAACCGTCCGTGACCAAAACTTTTTCCGTTTTACAACAAAGGGTATTTAGGCAATCTCAGTCTGTAAATGTTTGTCGCGTTTAAGCATGATAAATACTTTTTAGTTATGTCTCATATATCAGGGATTTATAGTCAAAAACTTTTTTTTACGGGGTCGTCTAATTCAATCCCTTATATTAACTTCACCGTCGTCTCTTGGGTTCGCAGGCGGTCGGTTGGGCGGAAAAACAAAAGTAAATAAAACAAACCCGTAAAAACAAAGTTTTTGACTATAAATCCCTTATATATGAGACATAACTAAAAGTATTTACAAATATTTACAGACTGAATCTGTCGTAACTCAACTTTGCTTCATAACCCTGTGGTAGAGAAACTCAAACTTTCACGTGGAAAAAAAACAATAACAAACAGTGAATTTGAATTACATACCTCATATAAGGATAAACTAAAAATGCATTAATTTAATTAAAGTACGTTCGATCGTTCTGAAATTTTGATACGATGCATTGTTAGGTCAGACGGGTCCGTGTGCCAAATTTCAGCTCTATCGGATTACGGGAAGTGGGTCATTTTTGACTTTTGTTTTTCCGCCCGCCCGCCCATGAGATGATGAGATGACGACAGACAGACAGACAGAGACGGCCGCGAAGTTAATATAAGGGATTTAATAAAACAAACCCGTAAAAACAAAGTTTTTGACTATAAATCCCTTATATATGAGACATAACTAACAGTATTGATTATTTTCAAACATTTACAGACTGAATCTGTCTTAACACAAGTTTGCTTCATAACCCTAGGGGGGAGGGGTGGGTGGGGGGAGAGGGGAAAAGTCTGGTCACCGATTCGCTTGACCGAGCTCAGAGTGACACGTAAAATGTAAACAAAAGCGCACCGTCGTTTCGTTGGGTCGCCTCAATGCTCAAACTTTCACGTGGCAAAAAAACAATAACAAATCGTGAATTAAAATTACATACCTCATATAAGGATAAACTAAAAATGCATTAATTTAATTACGGTACGTTCGATCGATCTGAAATTTTGATACGATGCATTGTTAGGTAAGACGGGTCCGTGTGCCAAATTTCAGTTCGATCGGATCATTGGAAGTGGGTCATTTTCGACTTTTGTTTTTCCGCCCGCCGAGCCCATGAGATGATGAGAGAGAGACAGAGAGAGACGGCCGCGAAGTTAATATAAGGGATTTAATAAAATAAACCCGTAAAAACAAAGTTTTTGACTATAAATCCCTTATATATGAGACATAACTAACAGTATTGATTATTTTCAAACATTTACAGACTGAATCTGTCTTAACACAAGTTTGCTTCATAACCCTAGGGGGGGAGGGGTGGGGGGGAGTGGGAGAGGGGAAAAGTCTGGTCACCGATTCGCTTGACCGAGCTCAGAGTGACACGTAAAATGTAAACAAAAGCGCACCGTCGTTTCGTTGGGTCGCCTCAATGCTCAAACTTTCACGTGGCAAAAAAACAATAACAAATCGTGATTTTAAATTACATACCTCATAAAAGGATAAACTAAAAATGCATTAATTTAATTACGGTACGTTCGATCGATCTGAAATTTTGATACGATGCATTGTTAGGTAAGACGGGTCCGTGTGCCAAATTTCAGTTCGATCGGATCATTGGAAGTGGGTCATTTTTGACTTCTGTTTTTCCGCCCGCCGAGCCCATGAGATGATGAGAGAGAGACAGACAGAGAGAGACGGCCGCGAAGTTAATATAAGGGATTTAATTAAACAACCCCGTAAAAACAAAGTTTTTGACTATAAATCCCTTATAGATGAGACATAACTAAAAGTATTGATTATATTCAAACATTTACAGACTGAATCTGTCTTAACTCAACTTTGCATCATAACCCTAGTGGGGGGGGGGAGGGGTGGGTGGGGGGAGAGGGGAAAAGTCTGGTCACCGATTCGCTTGACCGAGCTCAGAGTGACACGTAAAATGTAAACAAAAGCGCACCGTCGTTTCGTTGGGTCGCCTCAATGCTCAAACTTTCACGTGGCAAAAAAACAATAACAAATCGTGAATTAAAATTACATACCTCATATAAGGATAAACTAAAAATGCATTAATTTAATTACGGTACGTTCGATCGATCTGAAATTTTGATACGATGCATTGTTAGGTAAGACGGGTCCGTGTGCCAAATTTCAGTTCGATCGGATCATTGGAAGTGGGTCATTTTCGACTTTTGTTTTTCCGCCCGCCGAGCCCATGAGATGATGAGAGAGAGACAGAGAGACAGACAGAGAGAGAGACAGAGACGGCGGTGAAGTTAATATAAGGGATTTAAAAATGACACACTTCCCGTGATGCATAGTCGTGTTGTTTATATGATATGTGTTGTGTGTATAGAAAATCATTCCAGATAGAACAAGAGAAATTATTAGAATGTCTTATATAGACAATCCATATGTTGTGAACAAAATATTTCTTTCTGTTAAGTGGATCAGCGCACATATGGAAAGGAGTTAAGAATGTGTAAGTTTATATTTATAGAAAATGTCAAATATTGCTCACACATTTCGTCTCTAGATGAACTTGGCTAACAGGACATTTGACAAGACTTCATGAATGAAATTACGTTTTACAAATCTTTTGTTAACGCGTAAAAGTAGAAAATAAAATGAACAAAAAAACTTTTTAAAAAGAATGAGCCCCAGCTGCAGTGAGGAATGTAGAATCTCGTATGAAAAAGCAGAAAATAATTTTTTAGTCACAAACTAAGTAGTCACACAGGGGGACTCAGAACTTTTGTGTTAGTTGATCAAATTTTATATTTCACATTAAATCCCACAATCGATCTCAATAAATATCAATAAAACTTAGAGTTCTGAGTCCCCCCTGTGTGACTACTTAGTTTGTGACTAAAAAATTATTTTCTGCTTTTTCATGCGAGATTCTACATTCCTCACTGCAGCTGGGCCTCGTTCTTTTAAAAAAGTTTTTTTTGGTTCATTTTATATATATTTGAAATGTCTGTGCTGCCTGTTCGAGCTTGCTTGCACAAGCAATTCCTCCTGAACCACACCAGATGGAAGGTTCGGGTCTTTTGCAAATGTTAACGAGGTCCCAAGGATGTGCACGAGCCAAAAAAAATACCGAAAAGGTTTACTGGATTTCCTGGAAAATAAAAGAAAACAACAACAACAAAAAAAAAGAAGAAGCAAATAATATCACTATTTTGGTCAATTTCTCGCCAACCATAACATCTATCGGGTTGAAACAAACGTCAAACGATAGCAAATAATATTTAGAACAATGTTGGAAAAACATCTAACGTAAGCATTCACAAAGCGGGAAAACCCCATGAACTATCATTCTAGATTACATTAAAAGTCATATCAAATCAATAATTTTGAAACAATTGCTTTCAAAAATTGCTTCTAAAATTACGGGAGTCTAACGAAAAGAGATTTTTGAAAAATTTCTTCTCCAACATTGATCTAAATATTATTTGCCATTGTTTGACGTTTGTTTCAACCCGATAGATTTTATGTGTGGCAAGGAATTGACAAATTACTGTTATTTTTTTATTTATTTTTTTAATTTTCCAGGAAATCCAGTAAACCTTTTCGGAATTTTTTTCTTGCCGTTGCACATTCTTTGGACCTTCTTAGCATATTTGCAAAAGACTCGAACCCTCTATCTGGTATGGTTTAGGAGGAGTTGCAGGATCAAGCGTGACAGAAATTTTGAATCTATAAACGCAATTTTTCCAAAGGAAATTGCGTTAAAAACTTTTATAGTCTGCCTGCTAAATTTCAGCTCGATTTTATCAAGGGGAAAAGGTTTATAAAAACATTTTTAACATAGTGGGCACCGCGAGACAGATTAGCAATTAATAGCATTTACATTTACAGATCTGGAATATATTTTTAAAAAGTATTATCAATATAATACGCACCGCACAACGCGACAGGAAAGTATAAAAAAGGTTGTTCAATATAATACGCACCACGACACTCAAAAAAAATTAACATGCTACATAGAGATAAATAGAGATAATCTAAAAATTCATTAATTTAATTACAGAACATTCGATCAATCTGAAATTTTGATACATCATATTTATCACCGGCACGAGTCTGCCTGCAAAATTTCTGCTCGCTAGCATACGAGGAAATGGGTTAAAGATCGATCCAAAGTTTTTTCGGCATTCAAGGCATCAAGCAATCAAGGCATCAAGCATTTAAAGATCGGAAATTCTTTGTTGGAAATTGCGTTTAAATACTCATTCAAGTTTTTATTACGCGTTTTATTCAAGGCAAATAATTCTAGATTACATTAAAAGTCATTTGAAATCAATAATTCTGAAAGTAAACAAAACAATAGCTATAAAATTGCTGCTAAAATTACAGGAATAAAAAGAAAAGCGATTTTTCAATAATTATTTCTCCAACATTGTTCTAAATATTATGAGCTATGGCGTTTGTTTTAACCCAATAGATGTTATGGTTGGTGAGACATTGGAAAAATACTGTTATTTTTTCGTTATTTTTAAATTCTTCAGGAAATTCAGTAAACCTTTTCGGTATTCTTTTAGCCCGTGCACATCTTTGGGACTTCCTTAACATATTTGCAAAAGATCCGAACCCTCTATCTGGTATGGTTTAAGACGAGTTGCTTGTGCAAGCTCGAACAGACAGCACAGACATTTCAAATATATAAACGCAATTTTTTTTCCATAAGGAAATTGCGTTTAAAAAATGAAAAATGACTCATAATGACAGAAATAAATTAAAATGTCCCACATATGACATAAAGATATAACATACATAATGAAATAAAGAAAAATCACACATAAAGACAGAAATAAATATCACCCATAATGAACGTGTTATAGAACTCACTTTTGGGGTAACAATGAAAATCCCCTTGTCCAGTCTTGCCTGCTGGACACTGGCAGGTGTTGGTGATGATACAACTGGACTGACGCAGACACCTGGTGTTACCACATGGGGCGCCAGAAGCTGTGAACGATAAAATAATAAGTCTAAACATGGTTACAATGATGGAAGGTCTTTCTGTGCTGGACCCAAGGGAAAAAATGTTAGTCCTTCATCAGTTTGTGAAATTATATTAAATTTCAGCAGCATTCAAAGACAGAGGCGTCACTAGGGTTGGTGTCACCAAGTGTAGTAGTTCATGGTGTCGATCCCTCACTACCTACCCCATAGACCTCCTACGAGTCTGCCAGTGCCGAATAACGGGAACATACGTAATTTTACATTTTGATGTCAGCGCTTGTGATGGTGTCACCCGGTGCGTTCCGCGCCCCCGCGACCCCCCTAGTGACGCCTCTTTTCAAAGAGTTGAACCTGGCTTCGCTTTCATGACACCGACTGTCGACGTGTCATCTTGTGCCACGCCCTGCGCCAAAGCGTCTACACTGAGGTGATAGTTCCACGTCCCCATGTTGCCCAGAACTGAAGGAGGACATTTTGCACACAGCGGACTAGGTATAATTCCTATTAATCTGTTCTCATACATCCATGATCAAATTCCCATATTCTTAGAAGTCCTTAGGGTATTGGCACATTTTTTGTTATGCGTGTTAAAATATCCTTGAAATTATACTTTTTTGTAAGTGTGGGATGTTGTTAAGTTTTCTATGAGTTGATAGATTGGTGAAAAGGAGGGATATTTATACCTTAATTGTAGGGGGAAGTTGCATTCATGCTGTCGGAGGTGGATGCAGCAGTACGAAGCAGTCGGGATGAACAAGTACAGTGGCGTAGCTAGAATTTTTGCCGCCCGGGGCGGTCTCCAATTTGCCGCCCTTTTTAGGGGCCTTCCATAAATGACGTCACGAACCTGTCACACATTTGTGACGAGGGTGGATGTTTAAGAAATGTGACGTAACGTCAAAACGCGCACTTTAATTAAAATTTCCACTTAAATATTTGATTACTGACACTTTATTTAATGACGTTTATGTAAAACGCGTGTCACGATATTAGAATGCAGCGTTACACTAAAAACATACTTAAATGACAAATTTTTTATTTGAAACATGCTCATTTTCAAACATAAAATACGGCTTTTATGGAAAGGGGGGGTGGGGGTTCAAAGCTTTGTGACGTCTTATTGAAGAAGGGGTCTAAGTTTTTGTGACGAGGGGGGGGGGAGTGAAAAATCAGCCAAAATTGCGTGACGTCATTTATGGACGGCAAGTTAGTCGATTATATTATGGTTTTTATAAATTAATAAACATGAATAAACAATTGTAATTGAAACGAAGTAAAGGTGTGGAACATGTTTAACATTGCATGCCATATTTATGTAAGCAGTAATAAAAGAGGCCGCATAAGATTATATACCTATACTTACAAATTTATAAAATACAAGATACCTTTTTTTAAAGGCCACAAGAAATTTACTGAGGTAGCAGCCCCCCCCATGAGACAAAACATATTCCAAATTTACACCCAAAAAAACAATTACCAATCACTATTCTTCAATTTTGTATTTATAAATAAATGATTTTTTATTTACAAACAAAGAAACTGTATACATTAGTACTTAATCATATTTATACATTTACTTTCCTAACTTTCATAGTAGAAAAATCGTGTATTATGCTATCAAAATTAAAATTATCTGCATATCTTCTTCTATGGGCTAAGGACAGTATTGCAAGATTTTGTTGTCTTTAATCGCTCATTGTGGAACGAAGATAATTTTTATCAACTTCAGTTTGGAGAAGCTCCTTTCATAACTAGCGACACTGATAGCAATAGTTGAAAAAATTTATAGCAAAATTACAATGTTGGGTACAGAATTTTCCAATCTATTCTGTTGAATAAATTTTAATTGATCAAGGAGGCCTTTTCCCGCGTTTTTCTAACATAATGCCTTGTAGTGTAGGTACAGCCGGTACAGCCATAAAAACCTGAATCCTTTTTCTTTCCATATTAAACTGTTCTTTATCAATGTCAATAAAGTAAGTTATTTGATGTTCAAATGCTTCATTTTGTAGGTTACATGATATTAAATACGAATATTTTCTTGCAAGGACATACAACTCATCAAAGCGTTCTTTTATAATTCCATCCATGATAAAAACATTTCTCGATGTACTTCTTTTTCTAAAGATAGAGCCACGTCTTTTTAATTGTCCCCACTCATATTTTTTCCTAACTCACAAATTGTTTGGCGGATATAACATCTTGTAACTATTAGCACATCTCTTTGTTCCATGCAATGGGGTTTTAATTAGTTAAAAAAATTACTGGTTCCCAGAAATTGAGATAACATAGAAAAGAAAAAGATTGCATTGAATTCCAGCATCTGATCTCGTTTTACTAGTTACTTCTTCAGATGTAAATTTTTCCAATAAGACGCTTGAATTTTTAAAGTACTGGTATGTCTTTTTTCGAAATTATCTATGCCTATTGTGGTGTTTATTAACGGAGAAATTTGAATATTTTCATATTCTTATCATAAATCTTAGTGATTTTCCATAAAATAGACGAATTCAACTTATTTACACATTACTTTAATAAATTGGATAGGCGTAACATTTTTTAATGAATAAGCGCATTTTAATGAAAAACACAAATTATTTGTGCTACTTTAATGCAATAAAAGCATAATAAATTAAATTTTTAATTACTAACCTTACAATAATTTTCTGAAAACTGAAACAGTAATATACATGACTAATTGCAAGTTAAACACAATATTTGAACCACCATGCCTTGTAGGTACGTGTTCGCGCATATTCTGCGAATGTCAAAGTTCCACGTAATAACTGTCGTGGCGATAATAATAACACATATTATTGGGCCCAGCGGTGATGTATTTTTTTTTGGGTACTTTTCTTATAAAAGAGTCATCTGTGACTTATACCGCTTAGTTTTCCAAACTAATGAATACCTTTTTTGAGCGATTGAAATTTTTGAACGGTTTTGCGTTAGTTATAATATCCACTATGTAATTAAAAAATGTGCGAATCCGTTAATTAAGACACGAAATTACAAATATGCTTGTTTCACCTTGTTTTTCCCCCTTCAAAAGAAAAAGGGCGGTTGTCGGAAATTATTGTAGTTTTCAAATGCCCAAAAATGCCGCCCCCTTAATGAGTGCCGCCTGGGGCGGACCGCCACCATCGCCCCCCCCCCTAGCTACGCCACTGAACAAGTATAACAACAGTGGAACAAGTTTCTGAAAAGTTTCTGAAAAGTTTCTTAAAATTTGTTTTTGAATATTTTTGTTGTTACTAAATGCCAACATGTTTGTCTTATACCCAGCAATGTGTCAAAATATACAACGTTTAATTTGATATAATGTAAACCCTTGTCCCGATTCCTTTACAACAATAAAGAATTGGGAAAATAATCATTTATTACTTGCCATCATTGAAACAGAAAAAGTGTTTCTGGACACTGTAGTACACTTCGCTTCGATGGATAGTTAGAGTGACCAGTAGTTTTTCTAATTATTTTTTTAAAAAGCATTTAAATTAGTTGAAATATAAGGGTTGGATATTTAAAACATACAAATTCAATAATTTTTTGTTAAAACAAGAAAACTTCATTCCAGTGATAATTTAAATCGTTTGGTTGCCATGGTTTTTCATTAAGCAGAGTTATTTATAGTTATATTGTGAACTCTTCTGTCAGTGAGGTGTTCATTAGAAAACCAACTCAAGACCGCGATCATGAAGTTATCTAGTATTTAGATTAAATAGTCGTCGCTGTAATAGTGTTATTATTATAATTACTTTCAACTCTATCTTAGATGTTAAATATTTTATCATCTTTTTATGTATCTAGCCTTAAACTTTAATCATCACACATTACAAGCGCAGTGTTGTAACAAATAAATTTAAATCATTAGCGTACGGTAGTAAACAAATTTCAATGATCATCATGGAATATACATTTACGCTTTCAAATAATTTACCTGGAATTGAAAATTATGAAATGTGTTCTTTGCCAACCTTTACCTATAAAAATTATTGATATCAATTTCAAATTTTTTAAAAATCTGAGATGATTATCATATTTAAATTCACACACTTCAATGATCTATCTCTGTCTCTTTCGGTCTGTCTGCCTCTCTATCGCTCTCTTTTTCTGTTTAACACACACACACACAGTCTCTCTCTCACGCACACTCTCCCATTTTTCTGCCTCTCTCACTCAAGCTGTTTGGACTAACCCCTACTCTTAACTCGAAACAAACATGTAAACAATTTTTGTATCATAAAATTTGGTTACAATTAAAATCCAAATCTTTATTCACGTTATTAAAAATAATAATTGAATTAGCAAAACTTGTGTACATGTGTCATAGAGCGTCATCTGTTTCATTTACTGCTCCTCTCTCACACCCCATAGAAGTGTGAATGGAGATAGACAACACATTTGTCCCCGTGTTGCCATAATTTAGACGGCGACACATTCAACGTCATACCGCACTCAACCTTTGGCTTTATATCGACCCGTCCATCGATTGACACGCTCAAGTATACTATATGTTCGGAGTGGGGGAGGGCTGGTGGCTTGAACATTTCAATAAGTGTGTGGAGGGGGACGGTGTGGGTGGCAGTGTACTCACATTCATTTACCTGGGGAAAATCTTAAGGGAGAAATGAAGGTACATCAAGGGAGTAGTCGTATACATTACTAACTGCATGGAGGGACCATCTTCAGAATGCGTAATTTAAGGAAAGGGTCATATACAAAAGGGGTAATCTTCAGAAGGGTTCATCTACAGAAGGGGTTATCTAATGGAGTCAACAAAGGTTCATATCACAGTTAGGGGTCGTCATGTTGAAAGTCTTGTTCTACAGCAGATTCGTCCGAGACTTGTTGCTAATCTATTTCAAGAGGTCACCTTACACAAGGAATGGTTTTTCAGAAAGTGGTGTCTTTTGAACTTTTGTCTTAAAGAAGGGGTCGCCATACAGAAGGGTCGTCTTATAGAAAGGGTAAACATATTCAAATCATTCTTTACAATCACCATTTAATAATTATTATTTACACACCATATATTTTTTATAAATTCAGGAAATTTTATTTGGTTGCCTAAAAAATGTGTTTTTTGCCGTCTTAAAAAACATTTAGAAAAAAAATTCAAACTTAAAATATCAGTCACAAGTTTGATTGAGACGATGATGACCAGACATCAAATGTCACCCAATGTCAAGATGAAACCCGGACTGATTGAGTCAATCAAATAAACATTGAGAATTTATAGGTTACGATGATTTATTTGAATTGTTGTTAGCAAGAAGAGAACTTCTGAAAAAATAAGAATTAGTTTTTAGATTTGAAGTTATAGAATTGCAACACAATTTTCATGTTACTTTTAAGGCTGTGGCTATCGGTAGTCAGCTACCAATAGTTTACAGCACCAACAGCCACTTCCGGCTGTCGGGTATTGGTAGTCCGCTATTATTAATTGTTAATAAAACTACTACTAGCTGATATTCTGAGTTTGATGTTGAATATTACGGACTAAAGACTCGTATTAGTATTTGTAACTGTTGGCGTTGGTCATTGGTCGGGTTTAGTTTTTATTTTTAACATGATCTAATTTATTTTATGTATAGTTATAAACTAGTTATTATAGCCTTTGGCTGGTAAAAGCAAAGAGAACAGTGCGCACCATAAAGGGTATTTATGACTGCTATATTGTTGTTTTTTTCTATTTTAATTTTAAAAATAGACAACTAAACCTAACCCAGACCCTAAAACTAAAACTACAACCTTAATTACCTTTATGGATAGAATAATTGCACTTATTCCCTTTTTAAGTATACACCTACCTCATAATAAAAAATTATAGATCATTGAAAACAAGAAAGAACAACAAAAAAAAACAACAGGCACAACTGAAAATTGAACCCTTGCCTGTTCTGATATATGCAGCTCACCAGTCCAACTTACAACTATGAGACCAATTAAGTTTGATACAATTGAGGAATTTTAAAAAGTTATATCAGTAGCTATTAAGAGTTGCTTTTACATGATTGGTTGAATATCAATACTCGAGAACTAATAGACACTTCCTAATTTTAATTATTGTCACTTTTAAAATTATAAAAATATCACGTCGCCCTAAATTAAACAAAAAATATTAATTAATTATTTGTTTTATTTACTTATTATCTGTGTGCTTTGTCAGAAAACGTGAAAAACTAAGACTTCGGATGAACTGCGCGGAAAATCTGGAAAACAATCTCGATATTTCTCGGGCTGAATTTAGTAATTATTTAAATATTATCCTACAGTCTACAGAACCTGACTGGGTCATGGATTGCGTTTTATTGTTGACAGCAGATTATCAGCTGGATATATGCATTAAAAACAACTTAAATATTGAAATTAAGGACAACAATCAATTTTAAATTTCAAAAAATGTATTGATTTATTTCTTTAATTGTGGAATTTATGGTTCACAATTTTTAATGAATGCATTGAAAAAATTGGGCTTTTCTACTGAACGCTGTGCAGCTTTGTAATTTACCAAACTGAACTCCTGGATTAAACAATAATGATGGATAACATTATCCACATCCAACAACACGACTAACTCTGAAAATGTCAACTAATAATTAAAACTTTAAAAAAAATATTTATTATTATTATTTTTATTTTTTTTGGAGGTTCTTGTTATGATATGCAAATGAAAGGTCAACCAACCATGAAACTCTGCATTACAGTTTAGAACCAATACTAATATAAAGGTCAACCAACCATGCATCTCTGCATTACAGTTTAGAACCAATACTAATATAAAGGTCAACCAACCATGAAACTCTGCATTACAGTTTAGAACCAATACTAATACAAAGGTCAACCAACCATGAAACTCTGCATTACAGTTTAGAACCAATACTAATATTTTTTGAGCAAATGTTCATTACGGCTTTTAAAAAAAATGTTAGCATGTTGTGTATATATAACAGTATCAATGCATTACTTTGAACTTGGGGGAGGGGGGATAATTAATAAAACGATTTGGTAAGTTGGCTCCATATGGATTAAACCCAATTCACAATTTTTACGTAACTGTAGAATCCTATTTCCAGTTGTGGTTTTAACTGTAACTTGTGATACTTCCTTTCTCTTCTTATACCATGTATTTTTGTTAAGTAATTAGCCCCATCTTTCTTTTTTTTCTCTTTTCCTAGTTTTTTTTAAATCTGTAATTAATTATTAATTTTCCTTGATAAGGTGTGTATTATAAAATGTAAAATGAATTTAAAAACTTATTTTCATTTATTTGTGCTGATGAAGGCATCAGCCGAAACGTCTACTGGTGTCTTAGTCTATTAATAAAACTTTTTTTTTATTGTTTTGATCACACAATTTGTTTGCGCTTCTTGTATTTTGGGGTAATGATCATATAAAACACGACTCTAAAATGTGAATTTCGTTTCGTATGGTAGGGTCACCCTAAATAAAATCACTTTTGAATAATTTCGCCACAAATATTTATTAGGGAAGAACAGGCGTTGACTCCGGTTAAGTCTTTTAATCGATCAAATGAGACAAAATAAAATTGAAGCTTCAATAATAGACAGGAGTAAACATCGCGGCAAATGTTTTTATCTGTACAAATAATTTTTTTAAATTTTATTTCAAATATGCATAATAAATTATCTCTCTGGCATTAAAGCACACAATTGAACCAAAAGTTGCAGCTGTATAAGCTAAACGACAATACGTTCCAGTATGTGATTGAAGTAGATAACAGAAATCAAATGTGGTTTTACTATATCACAAGACGCAACAATGTTTATTTCCATTCTTTGAAAAATGACACATGTCATCACTTTGAATATCGCATCAGAGAAACCTTGTACAACATCAATAAACAAACCTTGTACAGCATCAATAAACAAACCTTGTACAACATCAATAAACAAACCTTGTACACCATCAATAAACAATCCTTGTACAACATCAATAAACAATCCTTGTGCAATATCAATTTAAAAAAAACCCTGTACAATTTCAATAAACAAACCTTGTACAACATCAATAAACAAACCTTGTACAATATCAATAAACAAATCTTGTAAAACATCAATAAACAAACCTTGTACAACATCAATAAACAAACCTTGTACAATATCAATAAACAAATCTTGTACAACATAAATAAACAAACCTTGTACAATATCAATAAACAAACCTTGTACAATGTCATAACAAACCTTGTGCAACATCAATAAACAAACCCTTTATCCTGCTTCGAATCTTTTTAAGCATTGCTAACCAAAATAGCAGCCAAACCAATAAACCATAACGGCTATCATAACAGCAACCACAACGTCAACCATAATTGCAACCCTAACGACAACCATGGTGACAACCAAAGCAGCAACCAAAACTTGAAAAATTCATATATTTGGATAAACTTGACCAAATCATAAACTGAAAATTTGAGCAAATATTTAAATGAAGACACGTTTGATTTGGAATCCTATGGGACACCGAGACGAGAAGCATCAAGGCAGAAGGCTCAGTGAGTCGCCTGAAATGAGAGCAGGGGTGTTGGTGGTATGGCAATATCCAAAACTGAAAGTCCGCCTCATTTGAATCACAGCCACAAAAACACAATGGATAAAAAAAATTAAAGTTTTGGGTTATCATTGACGTGTTTTTTTAAAATAATGTATGTCTGTGTGTGTGGGTGGGGGGTGGCTTGTTAATGAGTTAAAATATAAGAATCTGCCATGAGAATGGAAGCAATATACTTTTGTATTTCTGAGGTGAGGGGAGGGAGTGTGTTCTGTCACACAAATAAAATTGTTAGTGAAATGATCAGTGTTACGTCCCTGACTCTTTACATCGTTAAAAAAAACTTTTTTGCTTGAATTTTATTTTATATACGTAGTAGATGATTACCATTTTCTTTTATCGTTAGCTTGGAGTAATTTGTCACTGTACTTTATGAGCGAACGAAATGATTTACTTCAGTCTCAACCAACAGAGAAATATCAGCTACCTCTCTATGGTGAGTAAAGACATAAGGATTACACATTTTGCCCATGGGCAGGGCTTCACCTACTATGTCTCTATACAACTAACCAAGTTAAATAATGTTAGTTCCATTCACGTCCTATTAATGTAATCTTAATCAATTCACGTCCTATTAATGTAATCTTAATCAATTCACGTCCTATTAATGTAATCTTAATCAATTCACGTCCTATTAATGTAATCTTAATCAATTCACGTCCTATTAATGTAATCTTAATCAATTCACGTCCTATTAATGTAATCTTAATCAATTCACGTCCTATTAATGTAATCTTAATCAATTCACGTCCTATTAATGTAATCTTAATCAATTCACGTCCTATTAATGTAATCTTAATCAATTCACGTCCTATTAATGTAATCTTAATCGTTGACCTAAACGTAAATGGCAGGGATAGCTTTAAATATAAATCACACTAGGACGAGGGTGTCTTGACACATCGATGTCATTAGAAGAAGAGTGTCTTGACACGCAAATAACACTAGGGCTGTCAATATATAGAAAAAAGCTGCGTGGGTGCCCTTTCCAACCAGTTTTGAACGGGTACCCGGCACCCATTCGAAACGCCGCATAATTTTCGCCGTTATGACCGCTATACAATTCAACCTAGCCACCATACATGCACCTTATTTTACACAGTAGCCAACGGCATGCTTCCAGTAACATACTATTGGAAACTTTAATGCACTACAAAATTTTATTCCTGGTGTAAATGCATTCGTCATGCTCATCAACTAAACCTACAGTAAACTGAACATTCAAACAAAATGTCAACAACAATGACGTAACCTTCAGTCATGTCCTACGGGCCTAGCAGCTTGAATGTTAATGTCCGCAAGGCGGTGGTAGGCAGTGTCAGGGGGAGGTGCTACTGAGTGGACCCAGCATTTATTTTTGTTATTACAGTGAAAATCAGTAAACGAATGAAATAAAAAAATTTAAACTGAATAATAGATTAGCGGTTTTTAAAGTATGGTGGAGATAGGAGTGAGGAGTGGGAGTTAGATAAACAACATTGGCTCGTCTCAACCGGTAACTCAATGTTGTCGGTGTATTTCAAAGCAAAGTTGGCGTTATGTCATGTAATAAATAAGGGGTGTTATTAATAACATGAAATACCGCATCTGTTTCATTTCTAGCCCCTTTTAATTCTCGGCGGCGCGTTCGGCTTTTCCTTGTTTGATTAATTGAAAGAACCAAAATCCCAGGTACCCGTTGACAGGCCTAGTCTTGACACATAAATCAAACTAGGACCAGTACGTCTTGACACATAATTCACAGTATGAAAAGTAAAAACTACGTAACATGGGAAAGGAATATTTACACAGGCTCGTTGCAAATATTTCTCGCACCCTTTATGTGAGTCATTTTATTGTTTTATTCAACGTTTATACGTTGTTAATTCTGACTGAAAGCGGTTTCTTTGAAGATAATTATACGTAGTTAAGTCTGAGAGCGGTTATTATTACAATAATTCTATATGGTACTTGTTTGTGTTCTCATAACATTTTAGCCAATGTGAACATCATATCAACATTATACAAACCCAAACGTCTACCCTTCGGGGCCCTAGAAACTTGTAAAATCCAATTAGGCCATTAAACAGAGAAGATCATGTGTCCATACACTATTTCAACGAAAAAAATGTAAAAGAAGAAAATTAAATTAAAACTCCGACATAGCATTCGAATAAAATCAAGTAATGTCTGTCTATTTATTTGTTTTTATTAAGCACACTTTAAAAATATTTCTATTGATTTGGTTCAGCAATAAACCCAAAGTAAAGATATTTCTAGACACTAGATTTTGTAACATTCAATTTAATTAACATCATCAGTTGTGTGGATGAAATTATCGTCTCCATGTCTTACTTAATGTCCCCAAAGTCAAGTCTGCTATTATCTTTTAAAAAATTCGGCCCAAGGCCAGGGCGCGGGTGATATACATGTATGCCTCACACCTGCACACCAATGATGTATTGGAGCGTGAGCCGTGATTGCAATTATTGTAATAAATGTATGTAAAATCTGCCTCAAATATGGTTATAACAAAATATATTATCATATCGTTTCCACGATATGTTTTACTCCCCTTTCAGCACACACACCTAATGTTATTGTTTTTTGACTATTTTGTTAAGTGTTAACATTTTCTGTCTTTGTGTTATTGAGTAAATTCATCTTCATGGACGTCTCTCAGATTTCTAAAGAGTACTGAATACACGCCCCTTTCACGTGATCTTCTCAAAATGACGTATTCTTTTAATCTTGCCTCACCCTATTGTCAAGTTGGCGTTTATTGCTTTTTTTTACATTTGGCTTTGTACCAACTTTATGTAAGCTCATTGTTGGAGATGAGGGCGCACAATGTGCTGGTGCATTATATCTAAACACAGTCTGGTTTGTACAATTTATTTCCCGGTCAAAGTAATGAGATTGACCTATAAACAAAATCATTGTCGCCCACAAATTTGCCAATAAGTTTACATGTACGTCATTCATCTGATGCGACCAAGAGATGAAAACATCGACCAAGAGATGAAAATAACGACCAAGGGATGAAAACATCGAACAAGAGATGAAAACATCGACCAAGAGATGAAAATAACGACCAAGAGATGAAAACATCGACCAAGAGATGAAAACATCGACCAAGAGATGAAAATAACGACCAAGAGATGAAAACAACGACCAAGAGATGAAAATAACGACCAAGAGATGAAAACAACGACCAAGAGATGAAAACAACGACCAAGAGATGAAAACATCGACCAAGAGATGAAAATAACGACTAAGAGATGAAAACAACGACCAAGAGATGAAAACATCGACCAAGAGATGAAAATAACGACTAAGAGATGAAAACAACGACCAAGAGATGAAAACAACGACCAAGAGATGAAAACAACGACTGGGAAGGTCTCCATTCAAACCATCCGCTGTTTCATTGTTTCAAAGAGGCATATCGTTTAACAACACACATAAAAATCAAATACAATATATGCATAAACAAAAGCTTACATGCATAAGAAAACACATACATTAATTCACAACTTTCACATCCTATCAACATAAATAAAAGACAAATAAAATTTGACTTACATTAACATAACAAAACAACATTTGACTATATATAGAACAGGATAATAACAACATTTGACTATATAGAACAGGATAATAACAACATTTGACTATATAGAACAGGATAATAACAACATTTGACTATATAGAACAGGATAATAACAACATTTGACTATATAGAACAGGATAATAACAACATTTGACTATATAGAACAGGATAATAACAACATTTGACTATATAGAACAGGATAATAACAACATTTGACTATATAGAACAGGATAATAACAACATTTGACTATATAGAACAGGATAATAACAACATTTGACTATATAGAACAGGATAATAACAACATTTGACTATATAGAACAGGATAATAACAACATTTGACAAACAGAACAGGATAATAACAACAGAATAACAGAAACCATTGGAACGATAAGAAACAGCGCGTAAAAAACGCATAAACACACTTTAGAAAACTCTCAGCACGCTAGTTATCGACAGATGCGTGCAACAATAACACAACACTTATAAACAGAACATTTAAAAAAAATTAACATATCCGAAATAAACAACAATAATAGTCTTACATACATTAAAAAAAACCACTGTTTTACACACCTAACAATCAAAGACTATGATGGTCTTACATACATTAAAAAACCCACTGTTTTACACACCTAACAATCAAAGACTATGATGGTCTTAAATACATTAAAAACCCACTGTTTTACACACCTAACAATCAAAGACTATGATGGTCTTACATACATTAAAAAAAACCACTGTTTTACACACCTAACAATCAAAGACTATGATGGTCTTACATACATTAAAAAACCCACTGTTTTACACACCTAACAATCAAAGACTATGATGGTCTTAAATACATTAAAAACCCACTGTTTTACACACCTAACAATCAAAGACTATGATGGTCTTACATACATTAAAAACCCACTGTTTTACACACCTAACAATCAAAGACTATGATGGTCTTACATACATTAAAAACCCACTGTTTTACACACCTAACAGTCAAAGACTATGATGGTCTTACATACATTAAAAAACCCACTGTTTTACACACCTAACAATCAAAGACTATGATGGTCTTACATACATTAAAAAACCCACTGTTTTACACACCTAACAATCAAAGACTATGATGGTCTTACATACATTAAAAAACCCACTGTTTTACACACCTAACAGTCAAAGACTATGATGGTCTTACATACATTAAAAAAACCCACTGTTTTACACACCTAACAATCAAAGACTATGATGGTCTTACATACATTAAAAAACCCACTGTTTTACACACCTAACAGTCAAAGACTATGATGGTCTTACATACATTAAAAAACCCACTGTTTTACACACCTAACAGTCAAAGACTATGATGGTCTTACATACATTAAAAAACCCACTGTTTTACACACCTAACAATCAAAGACTATGATGGTCTTACATACATTAAAAAACCCACTGTTTTACACACCTAACAATCAAAGACTATGATGGTCTTACATACATTAAAAAACCCACTGTTTTACACACCTAACAGTCAAAGACTATGATGGTCTTACATACATTAAAAAACCCACTGTTTTACACACCTAACAGTCAAAGACTATGATGGTCTTACATACATTAAAAAACCCACTGTTTTACACACCTAACAATCAAAGACTATGATGGTCTTACATACATTAAAAAACCCACTGTTTTACACACCTAACAATCAAAGACTATGATGGTCTTACATACATTAAAAAACCCACTGTTTTACACACCTAACAGTCAAAGACTATGATGGTCTTACATACATTAAAAAACCCACTGTTTTACACACCTAACAATCAAAGACTATGATGGTCTTACATACATTAAAAAACCCACTGTTTTACACACCTAACAATCAAAGACTATGATGGTCTTACATACATTAAAAAACCCACTGTTTTACACACCTAACAATCAAAGACTATGATGGTCTTACATACATTAAAAAACCCACTGTTTTACACACCTAACAATCAAAGACTATGATGGTCTTACATACATTAAAAAACCCACTGTTTTACACACCTAACAATCAAAGACTATGATGGTCTTACATACATTAAAAAACCCACTGTTTTACACACCTAACAATCAAAGACTATGATGGTCTTACATACATTAAAAAACCCACTGTTTTACACACCTAACAATCAAAGACTATGATGGTCTTACATAACAAAATCATCCCATAAACTACACATATACACAACATACGCAAACTGAAAATTTAAACAACACATATACGAACACGCATAAACAACACACATGCACGTTACAATTAAATAACACAAATAAAACAAATAAGCATCAAATTTAAACAGTACATAATCAGCGCTTTGTGTGTGACTCGATAGCATTCAGAAACATCAAATAAACAAAACACATAGTCTTAAAAACAACATCCATTAACAAAGCTTATTGCAAACAAAAAAATGATAATAAATAAAACTAGGAAAAAAAAATAAGTAGCTCATTTATTGATCAAAAGAAGTCTAATGTACGGTCATATTACTTTATATTTAAATTAGTCGACACTTTCCAGAAACACATTATCTATTTAGCCATAGGCGTCCTACATTACATCTCACGATATGAGTGCCCTAAATTACATCTCACGATATGAGTGCCCTAAATTACATCTCACGATATGAGTGCCCTAAATTACATCTCACCATATGAGTGCCCTAAATTACATCTCACCATATGAGTTCCCTAAATTACATCTCACGATATGAGTGCCCTAAATTACATCTCACCATATGAGTGCCCTAAATTACATCTCACCAAATGAGTGCCCTAAATTACATCTCACCAAATGAGTGCCCTAAATTACATCTCACCATGTGAGTACCCTACATTAATCTCACCAAAAAACTGCTCTAAATTAAATCTATCAAAATCATAGCCCTACATAACATCTCTCAAAATCAGTGCCACTATTTTAAATCCCACCAAAGATCAGTGCCACTATTTTAAATCCCACCAAAGATCAGTGCCACTATTTTAAATCCCACCAAAGATCAGTGCCACTATTTTAAATCCCACCAAAGATCTCTTGCCAAATGACAACCCAAGAAGTCCCACCAATATATTTAAATTAGCGGAAGAAACAAACTACTACGTCACATCGCATCGCTGTTACAATTTGTGAATTTAAAACACCCAATAATGTTGACCTAAGATGAGTATTGTACTCTATTCATTTTGCACTATTATAAAATTTGGTACTTTTTTTTCAACACACCTTCTTAAATTCATTGTGTACTTTTCTTTTAATGATCTATTGACCAATGAAATCTCGTATTGGAGAGCAGTTTATGTTGGTATGAACATATCACATATTCGTAGTGGAGTTTTCTTATGTTTTTTTTTCAAAGCTGATTAAATAAGGGAGCATGAATTTGAAGAACTTTAGATACAAATTATTAAAGCTAAATATTTATAAACTTATTGGCGCTGACTATTCAATTAAGAAAAAATATTGAATTACTAAAATCTAAAAAAATTTTTTAAAGATAATATTGAAGATTAACCTCAAAATGCGTTCAATAATTGTGTGTGTATTTGGTTCTATTTCCTTTGTAAAGATGAAAGAGGATATTCTCCCACAGAATTTTTACCATTCTTTTAATGGAAAGAAATACGTCACAGGATTCACAGTTTCATAAGTTACAGTTAAAATTTTAAAAAATGTATGAACGCCTCATTTTTTTTCCTTAAAAATTTATGTTATATTATTTATTCATTTCTTACAAGTTTAAAAAATTGTCATAGGAAACGATCGTTTTACGTTTGCATATCTAAAATTCAGTTTACATCATACAAATTGTTAAAGGAATTAAAAGAAAAATAATTTATTTTTAAAGACTACATTCTGTTAAATTCTTTATAAAATGTTGACCCTATAAAACATTGTCATTCCTTTGATTTGACTTAACCCAGCCACATTAAACGCATTTGATTTTGTTTTCTCGCTCCATATGAAATTCAGTATAGACAAACCTATTGGCTGAAAGTGAACAGGAATTTAAATTGGAAAGTTTTATTTTTATAAAATATTCACAGGAAAATATTTATATAGCTTTAAATCAGTGGCGTCACTAGGGGGGGGCGAGGGGGGCGGGCCGCCCCGGGTGACACCCATCAGGGGGGTGACACCCGAGCCTAAAATTTTACTGTGTACGATTTTATGTCTGAAACAAAATTAAGCCACATTTTTTTCATCTAGAAAGAAATTAAGAAATACAAAGAAATACGTTAAACGCGAAAAAATTTTATTACAAAATATCAGTTAACTTGCAATAATAAAACAGTCCCAACACACAAACCACATTAAAACAAATTAGGAAAAAAAGAAAAGAAACGTCGCAGCTGAGAGATCTTTAAGAAAGGCTGGACATGAAAGAGGCAGTGTCTTATGTTTTAAAAGATATAAAGCTATTTGGGCTTTGACACACCGACACCCTGGATGAATCCCACCTCACGACTCCCCCCACCACAGTGGGGTGTGGGGGGGGGATACGATTTTTATTCCCCCCCCCTCCCAAAAAAAATAAATTAATATCAAAAGATTGCATTTCTTTGTTGAAGTTTTTTCTAGACAAAAATTATGAATTCAATGTCTTTGAGTTAATATTTTGTTTTATATATACTTATTAAAGGCGTGATATGCATGTTTATATACAGGTAGTCCCCCGGTTACGACGGTCCCCTCCCGACTTACGTTGTTTCCTGGTTACGAACGCTCCCCCCATAAAGAATAATATTACGCGTTATTCCGTATTTTAAAAACATTTTTTCATGTGGTAAAGAATTGTTTTCTCTATTTGAAATAAAAAATTTATTGAAAAATTTGTATTATTATTATTTGAACCTAAAACTTTAGTTTGCGAATTTTTCTCTTGGTGAAGTTATCAATCAAGTCAGTAAAGCTAAGAAAGCTTACAAGTAAGTTCCTTTTCAATGCTCATTAGAGAGATCATATTCAGTCTTTGTTGTCCCATGCAAATTCTAACTAATTTTGTATTCTTTTCAACTTTGAAAAGGATTGCTCTCAGTTGAAGTTTGATGCCCTCATTGAGAGATAGATGAGAAGTGCGATGTGTACATTTGTAAAGAGCTGTGTGAAATTTAGCTCATTCAAAAGCAGCAAAATGTTTAGCTCTGTGCACGTGTTTTGAGTTTGGCATTGGGGTACTTCTTTTTCCTTACCCTGAATCTGGACAATAACTTTTTAAAAGAGTGTTAAAAATTGGACTTTCTGAAGGTAAGCAGTCTTTGAAATCACTTGAATATTCTTGGCTGCTGCCCATCGGATGGCGAAATATCTGAGCTCAGAAAGGTTTGTAAGAAAGCCAAATTTCTCATGGATGTCTTTATATGGGCCTAACCGATGTTGTAGGGTTTAAGAAAGTTTGTCAATGATTACCAGAAATACCTCAACCTTGAAACTTTTGTCTCGTGGAGAATACTGTTTTGGTGATGTCCCTTTATCAAACTGATGCCCTTTTCCCCCTTCTTTTTTGTGGATAGCATTGAAGATTGTTCATACTCTTTTTTTACCACGGACTTGACCTTTCCTTTGTCTTCATAGGAATCAAATTAAGAATGCTGTCTTTTAACAAACTCAATGAGAGACTTCCTTTCTAAAATTGTTTCCCGAATTACAAGTAAAATAGCGACTTCCAGTTGTTCAGGTTCCTTTAGAAATCCTTCTGCTTCAAGTAGACAGTCACGTTGCTGATTTTCGTTTGTTGCTAATTCTTCCATTGCATGGTATACGTTATTAACAGACCTTACTGCATCATGTCAGGCTGACCCTTACTGCATCATGTCAGGCTGACCCTTACTGCATCATGTCAGGCTGACCATCTTGTGTCAGACAAGGTTTTGTTAACATGTATCAATTTCATGCTTTTTTAAAGTACCTGTCAACGATGAGTAGATGCTACAAGCCGGGTATAAAGATTTTGCAGAAGACAAAAAATCTGTCTGCATCATGACAACCTGTTACACTTTTCCCAACCAAATTAAGGGAATGAGCTGTGCACGGCACATAATGAGCAACACTGCACTTCTCACGAAGAATAGCCTAGTTTCCGTTATACTTCCTACTCATATTTGCAGCATTGCCGTATGAATGTCAAAGGCATTTTCAGGAATTCATACAAACATTTGCCTGCATCTTTATTATACACTATAATAAGTTTGGAGTACCTTAAATTATTGGTGGCTCCTGGCTTTAGCCCGCTCAGCACCCCCCCCCTTTAATTCGTCATAGGGTATGGGTGTCACGCATCGGTGACGATGTGTGACGAAGGGGTGGGGTTAAAAAATGAGACGTCACATAAAAAAACGCGCAACTTTAAATAAAAGTTCTACTTAAATGTTTGATTGTTTACCGTTTATTTAATGACGTTTTCGATGGCTTCACGCGTGTTACGACATCAGAGCGCAGACTTACCCTAAATACATATTTAAATGACAAAAAATAATTTGCAAGATGCTAATTTTTATTTAGAAAATATGGCTCGGGGGGGGGGTGGGTGGGTGTCAAAGCTTTGTGACGCCATGTCGTGAAAAGGGGGTGGGGGTATAAGTATGAAGCTGGGGGATGGTGGGGTAAAAATCGGCATCCTCACGTGACGTCATTTATGGACGGCCCCTTCAGTCGTGAAGGGGTGACACCATGAGCTACCACCCCGGGTGACACCAACCCTAGTGACGCCTCTGCTTTAAATTAACAGTATTTTACAAAGATGACAATTTACTTTTTTTTTACAGCTCTGTATGTACAGGGCTTAAAGAAAACAAGTAATAAAAACTCGAATGAGTATTTAAACGCAATTTCCAACAAATAATTTCCGATTGTTTTATTCAATGGAAATCATTCTAGATTACAATGTTCTGTTCGTTCGTCCGTCGATTCGACGAAGACCACACTAGTCATCCGAGGGTTGCTGGGACTGGCTCTGTTTGTGCGTGCGCAGATGGCTGATGAGGCCGATCCTTGCACGGAAGGTTCGGGAACAGAAGGGACAAGGGACGAGTGGGACATCTCCAGGAGGGTTGACAGCACGGGCCTTTCGGGCTTGTCTCTTCTTTTCTGCGGAGGTGATCCGGTTTGCCTCGCATGACTTGGCACCTTCGTGGATGGAAAAGCGCCAGGTGGATCGGTCCATTTCAGCACGTTCCCACGTGTCTGGGTTGATGGCAAACAATTTCAGTGAGGCTTTCGGTGTGTCTTTGAGGCGTTTCTTTTGCCCACCGTGGGACCGCTGGCCATGCTGGAGCTCGCCATAGAAGAGTCTCTTTGGTAGTCTCTCGTCTGGCATTCGGACCACGTGCCCTGCCCAACGAAGCTGGGACTGCATCAGGAGTGTGAATATGCTGGGGAGACCTGCCTTGGTCAGTACCACTGTGTCTGGTATTTTATCCTGCCACTTTATGCCGAGGATCTTCCTGAGGCTTGTTGAATGAAAGTGGTTAAGCTTCCTAGCAAGGCGCTGATACACAGTCCATGTTTCACACGCATATAATATTAATATTTTATAGATTACAATAAAAGTCATTTCAAGGCAGTAATTCTCAAAGTATAAAAGTATTTTAAAAAAATACAAATAAAAAATGACGTCATATCCCCTCACGCTACATCACACCAATAATGTGTCAATATAATGCACCACGCACCAATCTAACATTAGCATTCACAAAGCGGGAAAACCCCATTCACTATCATTCAAGATTAGATTAAAAGTAATTTCAAATCAATAAATGTGACAGTAAACAAAACAAAATTATTATCTACAAATTGCTGCTAAAATTACGGGAGTCGAACGAAAAGAGATTATTCAAAAAATTCCTTCTCCAATATAGTTCTAAATATTATTAGCTATCGTTTGGCATTTGTTTCAACCCGATAACTGTTATGGTTGGCGAGAAATTGACAAAATACTTATATTTTTAGTTTTGAGACCTCCTTAACATATTTGCAAAAGACCCGAACCCTCTATCTGGTATGGTTCAGAAGGAGTTGCAGGATCAGGCGTTACAATTTCAAATATATAAACGCAATTTTTCCCATGAGAAATTGCGTTAAAAAATATTTACGCTATTTCTATTGTGTATGATAAAAAACAACAAATACAAAAAACCCCGTAAAAAACAAGTTTTTTACTATAAATCTTTTATGTACGAGACATAACTAAAATAATTTTTATTATAAAACGCAGCGCAAGACCATCCAAAAATACAAAATTGCAGTTGTGTCGTAAAACATGTTTAATATAATGCGCACCGATCAGGAATATGTTTATAAAACGTTTTGTCAATAAAATACGCACCTGATTGCACGACAGAAAGGTTTTTCAATATAATACGAACCGCGACACTATAGCAAAAAAATTTAACATGATACATAGAGATAAATAAAATAATCTAAAAATCAATAATTTAATTACGGTACATGCAATCGATCTGAAATTTAAATACATTGTTTTTATCATCGGTACAAAACTGCCTGCAAAATTTCAGCTCGCTAGCTTACGAGGAAATGGTTGAAAATCGATCCAAAGTTTTGGCGACAAGCAAGCTCGCAAGGGTTCAGACACCACGAGTTAATATAAAACAAACCCGTAAAAACAAAGTTTTTGACTATAAATCCCTTATATATGAGACATAACTAACAGTATTGATTATATTCAAACATTTACAGACTGACACCGAGTGATGTCCCTTGTCTTTAATAAATGGGGGTGGGATGTGAGGGGGTGTCGGCACGACGGTCGGCGTCAACTCAAACTCACGTGGAAGTGGAAGAAAAAAACAATAACAAACCGTGAATTTGAATTACATACCTCATATAAGGATAAACTAAATATGCATTAATTTAATTACGGTACGATCGATCGATCTGAAATTTTGATACGATGCATTGTTAGGTGAGTCGGGCCCGTGTGCCAAATTTCAGCTCGATCGGATCACTGGAAGTGGGTCATTTTTTACTTTTCTTTTTCCGCCCGCCCAGCCCAAGACAGAGATGATGAGATGACGACAGAGACGGCCGCGAAGTTAATATAAGGGATTTAATAAAGGATTTAATTTTAAAAAACCGTAAAAACCAAGTTTTTGACTATAACTCCTTTATGTAAGAGACGTAACTAGAAGAATTTTCATTATAATACGCAGCGCAAGACCATCCAACAATATAAAAGTGTAGTTGTGTCGTAAAACATGTTTAATATAATGCGCACCGATAAGGAATATGTTTATAAAAAGTGTTGTCAATAAAATACGCACCTTATTGCGTGACAGAAAGGTTGTTCAATATAATGTGCACTCTTACACTCTATCTCAAAAAATAACATGATACATAGGAATAAATAAAATAATCTAAAAAAGCAATAATTCAACTACGGCACATGTGATCAATCTGAAATTTCGATACATTGTTTTTATCATCGGTACAAAACTGCCTGCAAAATTTCAGCTCGCTAGCTTACGAGGAAGTGGGTTAAAAATCGATCCAAATTTTTGGCGAATAGCAAGGGCGCAAACAGACACCACGAGTTAATATAAAGGATTTAAAAACGTATATAAAGTGGCCTGAGTCGGCGCAACATTTTAAAAAATTTGGTTTGGAGGATTAAAAAGGGTATTTTAACAAAACGTAAGGAATGAAGATTATGTTGATACTGAAAAAAGGTGGGAGCTATATTTCTATAATTTAAAAATTTTAATCCCCCAGATCATGAGTTTATAAACAAGCCATTCGAAGACTAATCGTTTTGGTAACACTTTGACCAAGTTAGGCCATTACAATTAGTGAGCCTATGATTTTCGAAATCATAATTTTTTAAAGCCAATCCCCCGCAGGACTGTTTCAAGTCTGCATAGTTTAAAAATTGGTCAAATTTATTTGCTCTGCATTTTTCTGCAGCACCTTTCTGGCCACAGACATAATATATAAACGGTCTGCGTTATCTATCAAAACTACACCTGACTCCCTGGCATGACATGCATGGGTGTGAAGGTGATTTAACAAAGAAATATGTCCATTGCACCATGGACCGGTGCACTATTTTCCCTGTGCTGACGTTGTGGCGAAATGGATTTTTAAATATTTTTTTTTATAATTTCATGTTATGAGCTTATTTGCGAAACGATTACATATTCTTTAGGGTCAGTAATAATGGTTGCAAAAGGAGGATTTAATAATATTTTTCTGTCCTTTCTTAGTCACTTCGGCAGACAGGTAGCGGATGGCCCATGGACCGGCACCGGTCCGCGGACCACCAATTTCAGTAGCACTGCTCTAAGTATCTTATTCACAGGTGTATTAGCTGCAATGATCAGAACACTGACAGTAGCCGTAATGATCAGAACACTGACAGTAGCCGTAATGATCAGAACACTGACAGTAGCCGTAATGATCAGAACACTGACAGTAGCCGTAATGATCAGAACACTGACAGTAGCCGCAATGATCAGAACACCGACAGTAGCCGTAATGATCAGAACACCGACAGTAGCCGTAATGATCAGAACACTGACAGTAGCCGTAATGATCAGAACACTGACAGTGGGCATTAAGATATTATTTAAAAACGAACATTCTCCTGGCGGCTAGCGAGATGAGTATTTAAAAAAAAATATTTTAAAAGAACTTTCTCCATGTGGGACTACAGCCCCCTTATACTTAACTTAGATTACGCCAAAGATTTATCCCCACCCCCCCCCCTCCCACCTATCCCAAATAAACACAAACAAAACACACCAATTTTCAATTGCACGTTAAAAAAAAGAACCAGACCAGATAAGTCTGATAAGATCTTCCACAGTGTGTGCATCAATTTTATTCGATCATTTTAAGATGTTGAGTTTTAATATGCGGACATCAAAAGAGCCGATAGAAATTAATCAACTGCATACGCAACCGAGATACAATCTTCCCTCGAACATAAACTTATCAACTTTCCTGGGGCCAGGTACGGAAAGGGGGGGGGGCAGAAAAAAAAATATCAGCCACATATGGTTAATGGGACATGAGAATAAGGTGGGGGAGGGGGAAGAACCTAAAAGAAGCCACCTATGGAGAGTCAAGAGATCTTTGCGTTGGTGGGGGGGGGGAGGGGCTAGGCATCAAAACAACGGACCCACCTATCGATAGAGACAATGAGACGAAGTGCGGGGGGGGGGCGTGTCTAGCAACACACACGAAAGAATGCCAGAATATTGGATGGTAGTTGAAGGAAAATGAACAACTTATTTTTTAACTTTCAGTTTCCATATAAAAATGGTAAGCCCCAAACCTTCCTTCAATATGTCAACAACCCGATTAATATTTGGTATTAGTTGTTATAGTGTAGGCCGACTTGAATATTTGGTATTAGTTGTTATAGTGTAGGCCGACTTGAATATTTGGTATTAGTTGTTATAGTGTAGGCCGACTTGAATATTTGGTATTAGTTGTTATAGTGTAGGCCGACTTGAATATTTGGTATTAGTTGTTATAGTGTAGGTCGACTTGAATATTTGGTATTAGTTGTTATAGTGTAGGTCGACTTGAATATTTGGTATTAGTTGTTATAGTGTAGGTCGACTTGAATATTTGGTATTAGTTGTTATAGTGTAGGTCGACATGAATATTTGGTATTAGTTGTTATAGTGTAGGTCGACTTGAATATTTGGTATTAGTTGTTATAGTGTAGGCCGACTTGAATATCAAGGCCTTAAGGGTGGGGCGCACTGGGGTGGGAAAAATATATGTGCTGTATCTTCTTAGGATAAATAACGTGTGCAATCAATATGATTGTTTATATGTGCATTTTTATGTCTGTGCGTGTTTAGGTGTGCTTGTTTATATGTGCATTTTTATGTCTGTGCGTGTTTAGGTGTGCTTGTTTATGTGTGCATTTTTATGTCTGTGCGTGTTTAGGTGTGCTTGTTTATGTGTGCATTTTTATGTCTGTGCGTGTTTAGGTGTGCTTGTTTATGTGTGCATTTTTATGTCTGTGCGTGTTTAGGTGTGCTTGTTTATGTGTGCCTGTTTATGTGCGTGTTTATGTGTGCGTGCTAATGTTCCATAGATACGCCACATAGTTGTACATAGATACGCGACATAGTTGTACATAGATACGCCACATAGTTGTACATAGATACGCCACATAGTTGTACATAGATACGCCACATAGTTGTACATAGATACGACACATAGTTGTACATAGATACGCCACATAGTTATACATAGATACGTTGCTGCGTCCAATGTTAAATGAAAGTGTCAAGCAGTCTTTATGAGCAAACACCAAATTAACTTTGTAATGAGTGTAATTTCAGGGAATAAACAGTTTCATTTCCAACATTCTTTATCTAACGTGTATGTTTATGTTAGTTTTATCAATAATTGGTTGTTGATCTATATCTAAACTCAGAAAAAATAGAGCAATTCTAGAGAAATTTAGAAAATAAATAAATCTAACATTTGATTAGTTAAGATACTGTAAACATAAAGTTTACAGTTATCTGAGACAATATCGGTTTGTGCATTTTGGACGTTAATTAGTTAACAAAAAATATCCGCTGAAAAATTGAAGAGAATAGTAATTCAGTTTCTGGCCTGTCATAGATCGTCTGAGAATTAAAATTTTCAATAACTTATTTACATTCTGGTTCATCTCGAATACATATATTTTTAAACATATAATTTACTCCACATAATTTAATTCACATACTTGTCTAATTTACTTCGAGCTACTTGAAATACACATTTTCCGCCTCTTCCTCTCGAACCCTCATTATAAATTCAAACAACCTCCAAACCGCGCCACCTATCCAAAGGGGCAACTACTCACGTTTAGCAGAAATGACGGAAACTCCGGGAACACTTTGGGCCGAGGCTTGCAGCACTGAGCCGAGCACTAGAAGTAGTGTCGGCCATATCAACATTCTGGGCGCCTCGTCTCGCTCGCGGACTCCTATTATCGTCAGGGCGCTACAGAAGACTCCCGCCCTTTTTTTTCTCCGTTTCCTCGCCGTGGCCGAGCAGCAGTCCGTCTTGACCGTTGCTGGGTTGTACACCGTCGTGGTGTGTGTCCGTCCCGGCCGACCACCTTTATAAGGACGTCAGGTATGAGTGGCGTGCTGGCGACAAAGTGGCTCACGCGTTGGTGGACCCCCTTCAATGACCCACCCCTAGGGTCGATGTGCTCCAGGCGCTGTGAGTTAAGATGTTTTTGGGGTCGGGATTCGGTCAAGAGGCTGCTCGGGGTCCAGGGAAGGATAATCCTGAAATGCGGCAACGTGGAAAAATGTAGTAGGTGTAGAGCTCGATAGAGTTGTCTGCTCTTCTTCGCCTCCCCCTCCACGTAGTCCACTCCCTCACCACAGACTGGAGTGGGTCGCCTCCCTTTCGGTACAAATTTTATTTCTGCTTACGTGTTCAAATCTTAAGATGAGAACTTGGGCCGCGGAGACCAATAAAAAGCCGCGAACGTGACAGTGATTCTAAAAATAACTTTGTCTATATTAAAATGTACAAGACAATAATATGGGGCTTTTGTTTTAATGGCTACGACATTCTCTTTAAAGTATCGCTGGAACCAGAATTCTCATCGCGGTGTACTGAGGGACTATGACCGGTGTCATGTTTCATTTATGTGCTACTAAAGCTTTAGCCCCCCCGGGGGGGGGAGGGGGGACTTAGAAGGTAAGTTGTCGATGTTCAAGCATCGTTAAGATTCATGGGACACCTCCAGATTCTTTGGCCGACTTGTAAATTTGGCCTACAACTGTTGATATAATATTATGTGTTTTGATGCTATTGGTCGAATTCACACACTCCCTCCCCCCTTATAATACCAACATCGTTATTCAAAGAAACTATTGATAGTGTATTTCACCCCAGTCCTTAAACATTACATGACGCTGTAAGTGGTAAAATTAACAAAATAAATGGATGCTGTTGATGGTATTTCTGCGAAGTTACATGATGCTATAAATGATGAAACCACCAAACCGGCTCTCATAATAATGGTCTGAGATTGTCCGTTTTCTGAAACAGCTCTGAGATTTGATGGCGACGTTGAGTCGTCGGTTCACGACCTTATGTTGCTAACTTTGTTGATCTCCATCAAATGTTGGGGTCGAGTATTGGATTACCTCCCCGGCCCAAGTTTTTAAGACCTTATTGGAATCGATAGGCCACGCCCACTTTATTAATTATAAAACCTCTTCTGTACCATGTACCCACAAAGCCAATCTTGCCCATACCTCGTAAAGGATAACTCAATCGGGTTCTCTGACATGCTCGTTGGGTGACGTTAATGGGGCTTGCGGGTTCTCGTGTGTAAGGACCTCATATTGGTAGAGGGGGTGGGGTGGGGGTACCAGTGCTATAGGGGGGGAGGAAAGTACTTTCCTTCTTAAACATCGCGCATCAGGAGGTGATGGATTAGGTGTCGGGGATTCTCCGGGGGATGTCGTGTTGTTTATTTGATTTTAAAGCAAGTTAAACGGTGATTGGGTTCAAACTAACGAGCCGTTTCAGAGAGGAGGGGGGAGGGCGTTGGGAAATTTGGGTCGGGGTGATAGACTTGCTAACGGAGATATAAACTTTCTTAAGTCAACGATAAACAACAGGTCATCCCTTAGAAATGTGTGAGCAAATCATATTCTGTCTGGGGGTTTTTACATTATTTTTTTAAAACAAGATCTTGTATGAGGTTTTGTTTATATTAGGTCTTGAGTGTTTTGTTTGTTAGGTCTTGATTATGTTAGGTTTTGTTTATTTTAGGTCTTAAATGTTTTGTTTGTTACGTCTTGTTTGTGTTAGGTCTTGTTTGTGTTAGGTCTTGTTTGTATTAGTTGTGGTTTGTGTTAGTTGTTGTTTGTGTAAGGTCTTGTTTGTGTTAGGTCTTGTTTGTGTTAGGTCTTGTTTGTGTTCGACCTTGTTTCTTTTAGGTCTTAATTATTTAGTTCGTTAGGTCTTGATCATGTTAAATTCTGTCTCGTGCTAGGCCGTGTTTGGTTTAGGTATTGTATGTGTATTACCTTATTCGAGCTAGGATTTATTTGTGCAGGCCCCTTTGTTATTGTTAGGCTTTTTTTATGTATGAACTTTTATTGAGGGATAGGAATTTTAAAACTATGTTTCGGTACAACAAGAATCTGTTTTAAAATTTGGCTTCAATCCGGGCATCAGTTATTCTCTGGTATTTCCAACAGGTTAAAACATTAACGTAGAAATAAGATATGAAACGAGGACACCAGCTGAGATCTGTTGAACGAGGACACCAGCTGAGATCTGTTGAACGAGGACACCAGCTGAGATCTGTTGAACGAGGACACCAGCTGAGATCTGTTGAACGAGGACACCAGCTGAGATCTGTTGAACGAGGACACCAGCTGAGATCTGTTGAACGAGGACACCAGCTGAGATCTGTTGAACGAGGACACCAGCTGAGATCTGTTGAACGAGGACACCAGCTGAGATCTGTTGAACGAGGACACCAGCTGAGATCTGTTGAACGAGGACACCAGCTGAGATCTGTTGAACGAGGACACCAGCTGAGATCTGTTGAACGAGGACACCAGCTGAGATCTGTTGAACGAGGACACCAGCTGAGATCTGTTGAACGAGGACACCAGCTGAGATCTGTTGAACGAGGACACCAGCTGAGATCTGTTGAACGAGGACACCAGCTGAGATCTGTTGAACGAGGACACCAGCTGAGATCTGTTGAACGAGGACACCAGCTGAGATCTGTTGAACGAGGACACCAGCTGAGATCTGTTGAACGAGGACACCAGCTGAGATCTGTTGAACGAGGACACCAGCTGAGATCTGTTGAACGAGGACACCAGCTGAGATCTGTTGAACGAGGACACCAGCTGAGATCTGTTGAACGAGGACACCAGCTGAGATCTGTTGAACGAGGACACCAGCTGAGATCTGTTGAACGAGGACACCAGCTGAGATCTGTTGAACGAGGACACCAGCTGAGATCTGTTGAACGAGGACACCAGCTGAGATCTGTTAAACGAGGACACCAGCTGAGATCTGTTGAACGAGGACACCAGCTGAGATCTGTTGAACGAGGACACCAGCTGAGATCTGTTGAACGAGGACACCAGCTGACATCTGTTGAAAGCCTTAACTTCAACTCCGACTTTGTTATTTTACATACAGCCTTGACCGTAAACTTCACTTACTCCGAGATCTGATATTCATTAATAAAGTGGTTACTAACCTTTTGGGGTCCATGCACCCCTTCAGATGCCCAAAAAAGTTCATGCACCCCCTCGTGAAACTTGCAGAAAATGCATAATAAACTATTTTTATTTTAGCAACACAACAATTTCGACCATTGGCAACAGGGAAAATAATTAGAGATCTGCTGCTTCTTATGATCAATCAGCGATTTAATTTTGGGGACTGTTTTGGACAAAGCAACTCTCATGTCATCCTCTGCATTCAACTTATTCCTTTCCTTGGTTTTAATCGTCAAAGGTGTGGAGAATCCTGCTTCACAGAGATAGGTTGTGGCAAATGGAAGGAGTGTCAGTACTGCCCTCTTGGCTAGATGTGGGTAGGAATCTAGCTGGGCGCACCAAAATTCAATCGAGGTATTGCAACTGAAGGCACTCCTCAGTACTTCTCTGGTTCTCAAATCAATCAGGTCATCTTTAGCAAAGTCACCGTCATCAATGTTATCCAAGTCACACAGAAAAGGATTGCGAATCCAAAAATCTTTCCTAGCAATGTCTTGACAGAAATACCCATCAAAGGACCTTTGCAATGTTGAAAGGTGCTCTGAAATTTCTCCTTTGATGTTGTCAAGCAGTGATCCCTTAGTGCTTCCTTCTGCACCAGATATTACAACTTCATCTAAGAGTGGAAAGTTGGCCAAGTTGGACTTTTCTAGTCGTCGTTGGAATATTGGCACTTTGCTAAGAAAGGCTTGCAATCTCTCAGTAGCATCCATTACAGTCACAGGTCCTTGGAGAGATGTATTCAACTCATTCAAGATGGTGAAGATGTCAGCCAAGTATGCCAAGTAATGAATGAAATTTGGACAGTCAAACTTGTCAGCAAGGTCACTCTCTTTTTCTTGCAAGAAAATGGCAAGCTCCACTCTCAGTTCTACTAACCGAGGAGGTATCCGTCCCCTGGACAACTAGCGCACCTCAGTGTGGTAGAGCAGAACTTCATTCTCAGGGCTCACCTCCTGACAGAACGACTTGAAGAGGCAGTGGTTCAAGGCATGTGAGCGGATACAATTTACAACTTGGACTGCAGTAGAAAGAACTGACTTCAAGGTTGGAGGTAGAGTTTTGCATGTCAGGGCCTGATGATGAAGGATACAGTGTGTAGTGACAATATCTGGAACTTCTTTCTTTACCAGTGCTGAAAATCCTGACTTATTACCGAGCATGGAGGGAGCACCACCTGTGCAAATTGAAGAAATTCTTGAAGTCCAGTCTAACTGGTTTTCAATGAAGAATGCCCTGACTAGCTGCAGCACATCAGCAGCTTTGGTAGTAGCTAGGAGTGGCTTACAAAAGAGAAATTCCTCCTTCAGCAATCCACTGAGAACATATCTCAGAAATACAAGAATCTGACTGCATTGTGCTACATCAGTGGATTCATCCAGCTGCATGCTAAATGGAAAAGGACTGCTTCTCATCTCGCACAAGACTTGATCCAGAATGTCTGCAGCCATGTCACTAATCCTGAAATGAATAGTGTCATTGAACAAAGGAACATTCTCAACCTGCTTCCTCTGCTGGTGACCACACATCAGTTCCACCATCTACATAGCACAAGGCTTTACCAAAGTTTCTCCAATGGTGTGGGGCTTCTTGTTCTTTGCAATAAGATATGCAACCTTGAATGATGCCTCCAGTGCAGATTTCTGTGACAAAGAAAATCCAAGCTTGGGCAAGGTACCTGAGGTCAAGAAGCGAGTTCTCTTCTGCTTGAAGACCTCAACACTGTCCTTGGAACTGGATGGATGGACTTTCTCCAAGTGCTCTCGGAGTCTAACAGGCTTCATGTTGTCATTGCAAAGGATTTTTCCACAGAGGAAGCACTGTGGCTTTTGTGTTCCATCTCTCTCTCTCTCTTTTAAAAAAAAATTATTAACAATTTTGAGGGGTTGATTACAATCGGAAAGTCGTACCAGTCACAGGCAAATTTTTAACTGACGAAGTTGATGTTTTTAATGATCGGAATTGGATGCTCAACTCAAGATTTTAGGTTTCAATGACGAATAATGGCTTACAATTAACGTTTTTAAGACCTTTGCAGCGTACCAGAGCAATAAAAGTGAAAGAGAAAAAATCCCAACGTTAACATCCGCTCAAAACAGTTAGATGGTCACCGGAAGAGATATATCTGACGTATTTGATGACAAAATTAAATTATTTTTAGAAAACTGTGACGTAAAACACGAAATTCCGAGGAACACGTAGAGCGAACTGTTCATTTTGCGAAAGTATTTCCGTCAATTTTCGACATGCGCAGAACTATGAGCGAACGAGTAAAAAAAAAGGTTGTGTATGGGCGCCCTTTAACGCGGCATGCCTTGCTTATGGTTTACATTTTTAGATTACCAGTTTTTCTTTCTTTAGTTTCTTTTCTTTTTTCTTCCTCTTTTTCTTTTTTTCCCTCTGAATGGTTCATGCACCCCCCGGAACCTGCTCATGCACCCCTTGGGGGTGCATGCACCACTGGTTAGGAACCCCTGCATTAATATCTATAACAGAATAACATCCAGGGCAGACAACTCGAAGATATGCTCTCGAACCAAGCGGAGCTTATAAAAAAATATCTTAGAAACGATGGGAAAGGTCTTGCGATGCGTGTCCAAATAATTAAATTACCTTGTTAAAAGTTTTGTTACATGACCACGCTTTGTTAAATTCCATTTTAAAATGTATATTTTGTTCAAAATTAATCAATACTTTTCTGTACAGAGTTTGTTGGTTTATAAAACTGAAAACAGGAACTACAGTCGCCATTTTGATTTCATCTTGGCTTCTCCGTTAGAATTTGGTTGTGTTGTACGTTACATATTGATTGTGTTAGCTGTTAGATGTTGATTGTGCTAGATGTTAGATATTGATTGTATTAGATGCTAGATATTGATTGTATTAGATGTTAGATATTGATTGTGTTAGATGTTTATTGTCTAACACTAGAGAGTCTACTATTGCCATAAGATTTATCCGTCAAGAAAAATCTTTTAGGAAGGGTTATAAAATTTGTTAATTTCATGGATTTAAGTTTACATTTAAATCAACATTGTCCAAGACCTTGTAATATCTTGTCTTTGTCGATATACTGACGTACTTTTGTTGTCACTGTTTGGTCAATTTTAAATCACACCGATACTGATTTCGATATGAAATTTTTTTAAAAAATATTTAAAATAATAAAATATATTTATTTTACTTTATAAAAACCCGCAAACTTCGATCATCGATCTCCATTGCAGTCTCGTTGTCTTGTCGAAAGTAGCGTTTATTTCATTTTTAAAAAAAAATTATTTTTAAATATTTTTTTTACAAATATTTTTTATTTTCGCAGATGGCCTTACATTTAATATTATTCTGCGGTAGAAGAATTTATTAAAGAACAATAATAAATTTTAAATTAATCTAATTATTTCGTTTTTCAACTTTTTGTGTGATATAGTTTAACAGTGTTAGTGACACAAAAAAGTTACTGTTCTTTCGATTTAGGCACATTCGTCATTAATGAAAGTATATTGTTATTACAGATGTTGCTGCAATATAGTAATATTATTAGTTTATTATAATACACGAATCTGAAGAGACATTCTTTATCATAGAAATGTTGCCTTGTTTTTATGGAGGCTAGCCTCTATAGTCTTACATCAAGTATTTTTAATTCGACCCCTAAACAGTCGCCAAGAACAGCAACCTGGTGCAGCTGTATGTTTTTGTGTGTATCGTATGCAAGAAAAGTTACTTCCCTTTTAAAACGTAGTTTATGCTATGAAACAGCTACTAAACATCTCTAAACACTATCAAAGCCGTCTGCTTAACTCATAAATTGTAAGACGTCTTCCTTTACACAATGCTTTACTTGTTTTATTTAATACCAGTAGTTTTCTAAATCACATTAACGCCTCTTTAAACGATTCAAACAATAGCTCATCATTGAATTTTGTTTCGCGTACACTCTTACAGTATGACAAACATTTTCAAGAACGCTAAGTAATTTGTCTTCTCTACTCCTGTATTGAATAACTCTTTGATAAATTACAAGTTGAAAAACACACACACTCGCACACGCACATGAACGAGCACGCACGCATACGTACACCCACATGCACAAGATAAATAGACCAAAGCGTACAATGAAAAATGAAATTACGCAAAAGTGAGACAAAAAGCGAATTTGTAAGTAAAATTTTAGGGTAAACATTGTAATAAATATTTTTTTTTCGTATTATTTTACGGAAATCGAAATATTTTATTAAGTTAAGACATCTTTTGGGACTGATTAAACTTTTATATTGTATAATTATTAAAATTTATAAATCAACACGATGTAAATTATTTTACAAAAATATTTCATCTAATAGTGAGATGTAATATTCTGTCATTATTTAAACGTATATTTTTAACATTATATATAATATCAAACCTCTCATAACGAGCACCTCTCATACTCTCATAACGAGATTTTCGCATAAAGAGCAACACTTTTTTTGAAAAACGTGCTCCCTTAACAAGCGAAGATTCGCATAACGAATGACGCAGAAAGGGAAAGTTCCCTTTTTCTGGAAATTCATTAGTGAGTCGGCACTTCAGCCCTGGTGTATTATTCTATGTTAAGCACTCGGTCTGCGTATAGTTTTCGTGTGTGATCAATCGTTTTAACAAATTTTGTATTCAGACAGTATTCGTAATTTTTTTATCTAAAAAATATAATAACCTGAGTGCTAAAATGTCTTTGACAAAACAACACAAGAAGACAATCATGAGAGAGAAAAAAAAACAACTTTTGAAATGAAACGAAAAACCATTGAAAGCGAGAACAAGGTGGCTAATCTAGTGCGCAACTACAATCGGCCAACAACAACTATCTACATTATTCTCAAAACCAATTAAGGAGATGGATGCTTCAAATGGAGTGTCAAGAATGTCTACGAAACGTTTAAGACACATTTTCGTCAAATTTTGAAGCGTCGGCAAAAAAAAATGTCTTTGGACAGTTTTCTAGTTAAAAAGAAATAATTATATGTCATAAATTCATTTTTTTTAACGTTTTCTTGTATTGCAATTTTTAAAAATATTATGTTCTTGTTTATTTCTATTTTATTTCTATGAAAAGTATTGATAAAGATGACACAGGGCCACTTGAAAACCTGGGACCTAAATCGACGAACAACTTTTATAATTTACTTGCTTTTCTGTACAATGGCCCTGTTAATATACGTGAGAGTTGCTGTATTTAATATTTATGGTATTAACACTTTGGTAAAACGAATTACACGTTTTCAAATATGTGGATGTAAATCCCAAATGATTAAACGGACCGAAATAGGAGTGGTATAGGAGTGGTATAGGAGTGGTATAGGAGTTGTATAGGAGTGGTATAACAGTGGTATAGGAGTGGTATAGCAGTGGTATAGGAGTGGTATAGGAGTGGTATAGGAGTTGTATAGGAGTTGTATAGGAGTGGTATAGCAGTGGTATAGGAGTGGTATAGCAGTGGTATAGGAGTGGTATAGGAGTGGTATAGGAGTGGTATAGGAGTGGTATAGGAGTGGTATAGGAGTGGTATAGGAGTGGTATAGGAGTGGTATATAAACGGCACCTTGCCAGGCCCTAATGACCTAGTTATGGCTTTGTATCGTTACTTAAATTTTATGCTTTGAAAATTTAAGACATATATTTTAATGAGGATTTTTCAAATTACAAAAATGATCTTACCTTTCCACTTTCAAACCAAGATAGTTCAATATTTGACCCTGACCTTGGTCTCCACTGAACTAGATATAGCATGTGAGCTTTGTGTGTTTCCCTTTCAACGACTCTTGGCCACATATTTTTAACCAAAGGTTCCAGAGTTTGTGCCTTGTCGGGGGTTTGCGTATTTTTGTGTGTGCGTGCTGGCGTGCGCGTGTGAGTCTGTCTGTATCGATGTGTGTTTGTGAGTCTCTCTTTCTGTGTGTGTGTGTTTGTGTGTGTTTAAGAAATGGTGCATGTGCCACGAGAGATGTATGGGGTATACAACAAACTTTGTTGAATGTCAACAATTGGGGTAAGGGGGCGCTGGAGTGAGAGCCCCTGAGTTAAATGAACCATTGGAGGTTAGAAACAGTGAATAAATAAAACTAAATTGATATTGTAACTAATTCATTGATGAGTAACTTGTGGCATTCTGAGAAGTTTAGTGAGTCTAACTGTACTGTAACTAAACCTTCAGACAACAGAATCATTGTCTTCATGAATTAAAACAAGTTCAATAATGAATATATTACGGTACGTCGTTTGAAAATTGTGAACTGTAATAATTGAAACATATTGAAAAATATGCAAACGTTTCTTCTTTAGTTTTTGGCAATTTAATCTGGATTGACTTTCAGAAACTTACTTTAATGACTTTTTTATTTTAAAAAAATTATTTTAAAAATCAGGTCTTGTGCCTAAAAGTTTAAAGGAAGTTGGCAGCAATTAAAAATTGCATTCATGTATTACTGACAATGTGTATTACTGACAATGTGTATTACTGACAATGTGTATTACTGACAATGTGTATTACTGACAATGTGTATTACTGACAATGTGTATTACTGACAATGTGTATTACTGACAATGTGTATTACTGACAATGTGTATTACTGACAATGTGTATTACTGACAATGTGTATTACTGACAATGTGTATTACTGACAATGTGTATTACTGACAAAGTGTATTACTGACAATGTGTATTACTGACAATGTGTATTACTGACAATGTGTATTACTGACAATGTGTATTACTGACAATGTGTATTACTGACAATGTGTATTACTGACAATGTGTATTACTGACAATGTGTATTACTGACAATGTGTATTACTGACAATGTGTATTACTGACAATGTGTATTACTGACAATGTGTATTACTGACAATGTGTATTACTGACAATGTGTATTACTGACAATGTGTATTACTGACAATGTGTATTACTGACAATGTGTATTACTGACAATGTGTATTACTGACAATGTGTATTACTGACAATGTGTATTACTGACAATGTGTATTACTGACAATGTGTATTACTGACAATGTGTATTACTGACAATGTGTATTACTGACAATGTGTATTACTGACAATGTGTATTACTGACAATGTGTATTACTGACAATGTGTATTACTGACAATGTGTATTACTGACAATGTGTATTACTGACAATGTGTATTACTGACAATGTGTATTACTGACAATGTGTATTACTGACAATGTGTATTACTGACAATGTGTATTACTGACAATGTGTATTACTGACAATGTGTATTACTGACAATGTGTATTACTGACAATGTGTATTACTGACAATGTGTATTACTGACAATGTGTATTACTGACAATGTATTACTGACAATGTGTATTACTGACAATGTGTATTACTGACAATGTGTATTACTGACAATGTGTATTACTGACAATGTGTATTACTGACAATGTGTATTACTGACAATGTGACATGTATTACTGACAATGTGTATTACTGACAATGTGTATTACTGACAATGTGTATTACTGACAATGTGTATTACTGACAATGTGTATTACTGACAATGTGTATTACTGACAATGTGTATTACTGACAATGTGTATTACTGACAATGTGTATTACTGACAATGTGTATTACTGACAATGTGTATTACTGACAATGTGTATTACTGACAATGTGTATTACTGACAATGTGTATTACTGACAATGTGTATTACTGACAATGTGTATTACTGACAATGTGTATTACTGACAATGTGTATTACTGACAATGTGTATTACTGACAATGTGTATTACTGACAATGTGTATTACTGACAATGTGTATTACTGACAATGTGTATTACTGACAATGTGTATTACTGACAATGTGTATTACTGACAATGTGTATTACTGACAATGTGTATTACTGACAATGTGTATTACTGACAATGTGTATTACTGACAATGTGTATTACTGACAATGTGTATTACTGACAATGTGTATTACTGACAATGTGTATTACTGACAATGTGTATTACTGACAATGTGTATTACTGACAATGTGTATTACTGACAATGTGTATTACTGACAATGTGTATTACTGACAATGTGTATTACTGACAAATGTGTATTACTGACAATGTGTATTACTGACAATGTGTATTACTGACAATGTGTATTACTGACAATGTGTATTACTGACAAAGTGTATTACTGACAAAGTGTATTACTGACAATGTGTATTACTGACAATGTGTATTACTGACAAAGTGTATTACTGACAATGTGTATTACTGACAATGTGTATTACTGACAATGTGTATTACTGACAAAGTGTATTACAATGGTACTGACAATTTGTATTACTGACAATGTGTATTACTGACAATGTGTATTACTGACAATGTGTATTACTGACAATGTGTATTACTGACAATGTGTATTACTGACAATGTGTATTACTGACAATGCACTCAATTTCACGACACATGTTACATCATGTATTATTTATTATTTTATTTTGGGTTATAAAGATTATTATTTTACTAATAATCTAAGTTAAAATAATTATTTTAAATACAATTTTTTTAAATAGTCAATTCCAGGAAGTCACGCTAGGGGAGGCTAAAAATACTTTCTTCATAATGTAAATTTTTATATTGGTAACCGCCCTTTGGTTGTCTTCGACAACAAATCAAATCGACTCCCAGAAGACCTGTCACATAAAATTATCTTCTCTTATTTAATAAACAAAGATCTCATGTGTGAAAATAACATTTGATTCCTCCACTAAGCCCATCCATCTGAAGTGCAGGTGACTGGTGCACACTTTTAAAAAACTATTTTTTTTGCGATGACAAGGGCATTAAAACATAATGTACATGGAATGCCTGCTTAAGTTATTTTTGTGCATATAATACCAGTAGCGTGTGCTTAGTTAAGATACAGGTGAAAATAGTGTGATAGGACCTTGTTATGGTGTAGGACCTTGTTATGGTGTAGGACCTTGTTATGGTGTAGGACCTTGTTATGGTGTAGGACCTTGTTATGGTGTAGGACCTTGTTATGGTGTAGGACCTTGTTATGGTGTAGGACCTTGTTATGGTGTAGGACCTTGTTATGGTGTAGGACCTTGTTATGGTGTAGGACCTTGTTATGGTGTAGGACCTTGTTATGGTGTAGGACCTTGTTATGGTGTAGGACCTTGTTATGGTGTAGCACTTTGTTATGGTGTAGGACCTTGTTATGGTGTAGGACCTTGTTATGGTGTAGGACCTTGTTATGGTGTAGGACCTTGTTATGGTGTAGGACCTTGTTATGGTGTAGGACCTTGTTATGGTGAGTTAGAAGTTACAACAGGCTGAAGAATCCGGTGAACCTTGTGGAGGTAGAGTAAAGAATTTTTTGGGGCACGTGGGTTATAAGATCAAGTCGGAGACATGGGGGCACCGATATTATTCAGGTAACAAGAGGAGTCAAGATCAATAGGAGGAGTCAGGACCAATAGGAGGAGTCAAGATCAATAGGAGGAGTCAGGACCAATAGGAGGAGTCAGGACCAATAGTGAGTTAACATTTATATTGATTTCATGGGTCTGGTGAAATAAGATTTCTTGTGAATTGATGAAGTAATTAAGTAAGAGTTCTGGGCAAAATAAGAGTTCTGGTGAATTGATGAAGTAATTAAGTAAGAGTTCTGGGCAAAATAAGAGTTCTGGTGAATTGATGGAGTAATTAAGTAAGAGTTCTGGTGAATTGTTGAAGCCAGTAAGAAAGAGTTCTGGTGAAATAAGAGTTCTGGTGAATTGATGGAGTAAGTAAATAAGAGTTCAGGTGAAATAAGAGTTCTGGTGAATTGATGGAGTAAGTAAATAAGAGTTCAGGTGAAATAAGAGTTCTGGTGAATTGATGGAGTAAGTAAATAAGAGTTCTGGTGAATTGATGGAGTAAGTAAATAAGAGTTCTGGTGAAATAAGAGTTCTGGTGAATTGATGGAGTAAGTAAATAAGAGTTCAGGTGAAATAAGAGTTCTGGTGAATTGATGGAGTAAGTAAATAAGAGTTCTGGTGAATTGATGGAGTAAGTAAATAAGAGTTCAGGTGAAATAAGAGTTCTGGTGAATTGATGGAGTAAGTAAATAAGAGTTCTGGTGAATTGATGGAGTAAGTAAATAAGAGTTCTGGTGAAATAAGAGTTCTGGTGAATTGATGGAGTAAGTAAATAAGAGTTCAGGTGAAATAAGAGTTCTGGTGAATTGATGGAGTAAGTAAATAAGAGTTCTGGTGAATTGATGGAGTAAGTAAATAAGAGTTCAGGTGAAATAAGAGTTCTGGTGAATTGATGGAGTAAGTAAATAAGAGTTCTGGTGAATTGATGGAGTAAGTAAATAAGAGTTCTGGTGAATTGATGGAGTAAGTAAATAAGAGTTCTGGTGAATTGATGGAGTAAGTAAATAAGAGTTCTGGTGAATTGATGGAGTAAGTAAATAAGAGTTCTGGTGAATTGATGGAGTAAGTAAATAAGAGTTCTGGTGAATTGATGGAGTAAGTAAATAAGAGTTCTGGTGAATTGATGGAGTAAGTAAATAAGAGTTCTGGTGAATTGATGGAGTAAGTAAATAAGAGTTCTGGTGAATTGATGGAGTAAGTAAATAAGAGTTCTGGTGAAGTTAAGGTTTCGATTAAGTAGCTGAATAATTTGATGTTATAATGTCTGCTCCTTCATTCAAAATGTTTTAACTATAATTAGTAAACGTGAGTTTGTTACGAGTGGGAATAGGTTTCAACGTCATAGCACTCCCATACAGAAGTAAACTGCGGTCAAAGAAGGCTAACTAACATGGATAGTTGCAACATTGAGTCCACCAGGTTTTCTATTCGTCTTAGTCTAACTTTTGAAAGTAACTTCTCCCCCCCCCCTTTTTTTTTCGTGTATCAGGTTTTCTATAACCCAAGGACACACGCGACTAATTTATAGCACTTTTATCATCGCACGTTCGCCTTCCAAGTTTTTAATCTTTCTCTCTCTCTCTTAAAAAAAATATTTAAAACGCATCATGAGCCAGCTGGCTGAGACAGCTTGAAATTACTGGACGATTTATAGCGCCTTGAAACATGAACAAAAAGTTGTGATGTTGCTGCCCTTTGTTAGCTCTTGAATGAAAGAGTTGCCTAAAGTTGCCTATTCGTTTGTGATTGGCGCATTTTCTTAAACTTCAGCCGATGTTATAATACTAATAACAATGATAGTGATGATAATGATACAATAATAAAACATTTAGCAAACATTAAGGGTTTTGCCCGATATCACATATTATAATTTCGTATTCAAAATACTGGATTATGGATTTAAAGAAAAGATTTGAATAGTTTACAGGCTAGGATACAATTTAACTGTCAGTGAATGTAAGCTTGGGAATGTACATGTAAATATAATTTTTGATTTTTTTTTAATTGACAAACGTATGTTTCATGAAAATATCAAATACGTTACTAAGCTACTAGTAAGTTAAATGTGTATGTCCATCATCTCTAGTCAGATCCCATCCCCATCAGTATCAGTACAATGACTATATCCACCATCTCGAGATGGATACCATCCCCATCAGTACATTTCTATGCCCATCATCTCGAGGTGGATTCCATAGGCCATAAGACCTATCGCCGCCTCACATCGTTATAGTAACAATATACCATCCCCCCCCAACTCATCCCAATAAGACAGAGGACAGCCAACGAGGACCAATTAAGTAAATCATATGCGTGGGGGTTACAGTGAACACGGGCATTACTGGATGCTAAACAGGAAACGCTAGGCCGGGGGCTTAAACGGCGCATGCGCGGAAACGGCCCATCTAATCCCGCCGCAAACTCCAACAGATTTATCTGTAGCGACTATTAGCCTCTTCAATGGGGCAAACAACGGCAAGGATGCCCCCCTCGTCGGGAGCCCCTGATTACAGCTAAGGTGAAAGCTCTCGTGTGGCTGGAGTTTCCCACCGTCTCGCTATCATCTGGCACTACTCGCTGTCTCCTCGGCTTGTCACCCTATCCGCCCGGGCCGGGATAAGCTCCGGCAGACGACACGAGTCTCGGGGAAGCTAAGACCCGGATGTGTGGAAATGAGTGTTAGGGATAAGGGTTGGTATGGTGACAATGGTGTGTGTGTATGCTGTGTGTGTCTGTGTGTATATATATATATATATATATATATATATATATATATATACAGACACACACACACAGCATATATATATATATATATATATATATTAGGGCTGTTAACGATTAATTTAAATTTAATCGTTAACTTCTGAAAAAAAAAGATTAATTCATCGTTAATTTCGATTAAAACCAAAAATTAAAATGTATGATGTCATAAGTAACACTTATTAAACGTTCTTGTTGAAAATCTAAATAACACTGGAATGTCTCCTTTATATGTCATCTTTTAACCAACTACGCAAAAAGACAAGTGTGTTGACATTATTTGGTTCAAGTGATGAGCGGGTCTAATTGACAATATAACCAGCCGATCTTAACAATCATTCACACGGAAATGAGGTAACTGGTATGCTCAAAACGGTCTTGGCAAGGAATGACATTATCGGATATAGGTGTTCATTAAGTTCCCACCTTTGTAGAGGGTTAATGGATTCTGGAACTTTCAACTCCATTTTGTAACGCAGTATTCATCAGAAGAGCTGTCGTCATTTTCTGTCTCTGAGTCAGACTCCATTACTGCCATTAGCTTAATACGCTTTTCATTTGGTTTGATAAGTAGGCGAAGTGTTAGAACCATGGTAGGTAAACTTTACCAACATTTTGAACATTCCCGTTAGTCAATAGTTTAAAACCAAAATGTTCATGTAATCGTCAGGAAATTTATTATTTATCGGCCGCTATTTTTTAATAATTAAAAAAAAATGTTTGACTTCCAATAATTTGTAACTGATGGGTCGATTAATCGTTAAAAAATATTTAATCGTTAAACTTTTTTAACGATTAATCAAGAAATTAATCGTCAATTTCTGCAGCCCTAATTTATATGTATGTGTGAGTGTGTGTGTGTATGTTGTGTCTATAAGTGTATATGAGAGTAGCTGCTCTTTGTTTGAACCTGTGTGATTAAATTTCTTTACCAAATTCACAACATACTCGTTTTTTTTTAATACACCTCATCCCACAAACAGATGAACTCCAACTAACAAACCTTATCAACAAACAGATGAACTCCAACTAACATACATTATCAACAAACCCACAACTAACATACGCCCATCCAAAATTTCTCCATCTAATATACTGCCACCCAACATATCCCAATCTAACATACCCTTATCTAACATCTTTCATCTAACATGACCCTGATCTTACATACTGCAACATAATAAACCCCCACCTAACATACCCCTATCTAACATACCCTGTCTAACATACACCTATCTAACATTATACCCATTTACTTTTCAAGGACTGCCATTTAGCGCCTGGGGAATTCACAAACTTAGGGGTAAATACCACCCCACCCCACCTAACACCTAAAAATAAATGTTAAAAGTCGCAACCAGCCATCACCTCCCACTACACAAGTTTTCCAATTTGTCTTTGAAACATCTTTATTGGTCAAACATCTCTCTTGGTCAAACATCTTTATTGGTCAAACATCTTTATTGGTCAAACATCTTTATTGGTCAAAATTCTTCATTGGTCAAACATCTTTATTGGTCAAACATCTTTATTGGTCAAAATTCTTTATTGGTCAAACATCTTTATTGGTCAAACATCTTTATTGGTCAAACATCTTTATTGGTCAAACATCTTTATTGGTCAAACATCTTTATTGGTCAAAATTCTTTATTGGTCAAACATCTTTATTGGTCAAACATCTTTATTGGTCAAACATCTTTATTGGTCAAACATCTTTATTGGTCAAACATCTTTATTGGTCAAACATCTTTATTGGTCAAAATTCTTTATTGGTCAAACATCTTTATTGGTCAAACATCTTTATTGGTCAAAATTCTTTATTGGTCAAACATCTTTATTGGTCAAACATCTTCATTGGTCAAACATCTCTCTTGGTCAAACATCTTTATTGGTCAAAATTCTTTATTGGTCAAACATCTTTATTGGTCAAACATCTCTCTTGGTCAAACATCTCTCTTGGTCAAACATCTCTCTTGGTCAAACATCTTTATTGGTCAAAATTCTTTATTGGTCAAACATCTTTATTGGTCAAACATCTTTATTGTTCAAACATCTTTATTGGTCAAACGTCTTTATTGGTCAAACATCTTTATTGGTCAAACATCTTTATTGGTCAAACATCTCTCTTGGTCAAACATCTTTATTGGTCAAACATCTTTATTGGTCAAACATCTTTATTGGTCAAACATCTTTATTGGTCAAACATCTCTCTTGGTCAAACATCTTTATTGGTCAAAATTCTTTATTGGTCAAACATCTTTATTGGTCAAACATCTTTATTGGTCAAACATCTTTATTGGTCAAACATCTTTATTGGTCAAACATCTTTATTGGTCAAACATCTTTATTGGTCAAACATCTCTCTTGGTCAAACATCTCTCTTGGTCAAACATCTTTATTGGTCAAAATTCTTTATTGGTCAAACATCTTTATTGGTCAAACATCTCTCTTGGTCAAACATCTCTCTTGGTCAAACATCTCTCTTGGTCAAACATCTCTCTTGGTCAAACATCTTTATTGGTCAAACATCTTTATTGGTCAAACATCTCTCTTGGTCAAACATCTTTATTGGTCAAAATTCTTTATTGGTCAAACATCTTTATTGGTCAAACATCTCTCTTGGTCAAACATCTCTCTTGGTCAAACATCTCTCTTGGTCAAACACATTTATTGGTCAAACATCTTTATTGGTCAAACATCTCTCTTGGTCAAACACCTTTATTGGTCAAACATCTTTATTGGTCAAACATCTCTCTTGGTCAAACATCTCTCTTGGTCAAACATCTCTCTTGGTCAAACACCTTTATTGGTCAAACACCTTTATTGGTCAAACATCTTTATTGGTCAAACATCTCTCTTGGTCAAACATCTCTCTTGGCCAAACATCTCTCTTGGTCAAACACCTTTATTGGTCAAAATTCTTTATTGGTCAAACATCTTTATTGGTCAAACATCTTTATTGGTCAAACATCTTTATTGGTCAAACATCTTTATTGGTCAAACATCTCTCTTGGTCAAACATCTTTATTGGTCAAACATCTTTATTGGTCAAACATCTTTATTGGTCAAACATCTTTATTGGTCAAACATCTCTCTTGGTCAAACATCTTTATTGGTCAAACATCTTTATTGGTCAAACATCTCTCTTGGTCAAACATCTTTATTGGTCAAACATCTTTATTGGTCAAACACCTTTATTGGTCAAACATCTCTCTTGGTCAAACACCTTTATTGGTCAAACATCTTTATTGGTCAAACATCTTTATTGGTCAAACATCTCTCTTGGTCAAACATCTTTATTGGTCAAACATCTTTATTGGTCAAACATCTCTCTTGGTCAAACATCTCTCTTGGTCAAACATCTTTATTGGTCAAACATCTTTATTGGTCAAACATCTTTATTGGTCAAACATCTTTATTGGTCAAACATCTTTATTGGTCAAACATCTCTCTTGGTCAAACATCTCTCTTGGTCAAACATCTTTATTGGTCAAACATCTTTATTGGTCAAACATCTTTATTGGTCAAACATCTTTATTGGTCAAACATCTTTATTGGTCAAACATCTTTATTGGTCAAACATCTCTCTTGGTCAAACATCTTTATTGGTCAAAAATCTTTATTGGTCAAACATCTTTATTGGTCAAACATCTTTATTGGTCAAACATCTCTCTTGGTCAAACATCTTTATTGGTCAAACATCTCTCTTGGTCAAACATCTCTCTTGGTCAAACATCTTTATTGGTCAAACATCTTTATTGGTCAAACATCTCTCTTGGTCAAACATCTTTATTGGTCAAAAATCTTTATTGGTCAAACATCTTTATTGGTCAAACATCTTTATTGGTCAAACATCTCTCTTGGTCAAACATCTTTATTGGTCAAACATCTTTATTGGTCAAACATCTCTCTTGGTCAAACATCTTTATTGGTCAAACATCTTTATTGGTCAAACATCTTTATTGGTCAAACATCTTTATTGGTCAAACATCTTTATTGGTCAAACATCTCTCTTGGTCAAACATCTTTATTGGTCAAACATCTTTATTTGTCAAACATCTTTATTTGTCAAACATCTTTATTGGTCAAACATCTCTCTTGGTCAAACATCTTTATTGGTCAAACATCTTTATTGGTCAAACATCTCTCTTGGTCAAACATCTTTATTGGTCAAACATCTTTATTGGTCAAACATCTCTCTTGGTCAAACACCTTTATTGTTCAAACATCTCTCTTGGTCAAACACCTTTTTTGGTCAAACATCTCTCTTGGTCAAACATCTTTATTGGTCAAACATCTTTATTGGTCAAACATCTCTCTTGGTCAAACACCTTTATTGGTCAAACATCTCTCTTGGTCAAACATCTTTATTGGTCAAACATCTTTATTGGTCAGTTTTAAAATTTTATATCGAAAAAATAAATAGGATAGAATTATATTTTAAAATTGAATCACTTGTTTTAGAAAGAAATCTTTGCGTAGAAATGCACAACTCGCTGACCTTTGACCTCAGAGGAACAAGCGGGTGGGCGGGGGGGGGTATTTTATACACTGTAAAACTTTGTCTAGTCATCTATACAAATAAAAATCAAATGTTCATATTTTCAAAATTTTAAATCTTAATCTTCTAGGTTCTGCACTAATTTGACAAAATGTTGCATTTAAATACGCGCATGTTTTTAAGCGCTTATTATGTTTTACGCGATGTCTGGATGATCTAGTGTTAATCTTAGATGTCTGGATGATCTAGTGTTAATCTTAGATGTCTGGATGATCTAGAGTTAATCTTAGTTTGAAATTGTAACTAGTGGAGTTAATCTTGTCATTTGTGTGGATGTATCATTATTCTGTCAGTCCTTTCATAACTTCGTCCTATTTTATCTATGTTTCCTTGGTATATGAGTCGCTTACAGAAGATTCATATTCTGGTATAGTCTGATCAATTAAATCAGATATTTGGTTTCATCTTATACATATTATGTAAAAGTGACTTAAAAAGCATAGTTTGGTTTGTTTTTAAAAATTATTTCCTTAATTTGCGGATTCCATAATTTTTTTAAAACTAAATATAAATTTATGAACGGGAGTAGACAGAAAAGATTTTTGAATGACATGTTTTTGCGGATTTGTTCTATTTAATCACTAGTATTTTCGTAAAACTTTCGATTTGGACGAAAAGGGACACCACTGACTAATAATAATTTTGATTATTTTCAGGTAGCATTAATAAAGAACATGTTTCTATTCCAAAACTGACTTTTTTGTCTTGAGTTGATTTTTTTAAATTCTCCATTTTATAAAATGATTGGCCGGCTTCCTTACCCAGAGTCCATTTTTGTCCCACTTCCCCGTCGGATTTAGTTGTACCAAGAGAGACGTGCACCAGTTTAACCATTTCGTCGACAATTTATGTTTGTTGTTTCGTCCCTACAGGTGACACTGCTACCTTATAAATAAACACATGCAACAATATCGGGGCTTTCCTTTTGAATGCATATACTATTTGAAGTTCAATAAGTTAAGACAAACTCTTGCAGTTATTTTTATGGCATTCAGTCATCTGAAAAGTCTAGCTTAAAGATGAAATGCTTGCTTTTTCACAATTGTTTTTAGTTTTAATACGAACACCCTTCATCATTAAATGTGCAATTACCTCGTGTGATTCTGGCCGCCATTTTTAATAGTCACGTGACTGTGTAACGAGCTTCAATACTCTCGACACACCTAATGCATTCATTCGTTATGTCTTAGACGTATTTCACAGTCTAATTTACAACATGAGACCTGTGTTCGCGGTGCTACGTGGCACGTGGCTATAAATTGTCCCGCTGACAACTGGCACCATCGGTCCGAGTGTCGTATACTCTAACGACACCTCCAGCACAAGGGACACCGGAAGTGACCGTCGTGATTAGCATTTCTCGCTAGCTACGACCATAACTTCCGGCTTCCTGTTTTTTAGCCTTTCCTTTCTCCCTCCTCTCGTTTTTTGCGAGAGCAGAAAATGACGCTACGGTTTTTGAGTGCTTCCGCGATCTGCATTGATCCTTTTAAGAATTTATTGAAACAACAAGGTCAAGGCTGTCATGGGCCCTTGTTAACGGGGGACCATTGGACGGGACGACGAGTCTGGACGACACGGCCTCACAATGGACGTAAAACATAAGCTCCTACAATGAGCGCCACTTTGAGCTCAACTCCAGCGGAATCACTCATGCTTGGAGACAATGTCGAAAGGGAAGGTCCCTGGACTGTATGGAAATATTATTATCATTTTCTTTTCCTCCTAAGCATTTTCCAAGAGCGAGATGAACAATGAGTCGATGGACATTGTGTGGAACTGAGGCGTCTAATTGATTGTTGATTATATCTTGATCCATGGTGTTTGGGGGGGGGAGGGGTGTTGATTAACAAGAGTAATTTTTGTGAGCATTTAAGTGATAAGAGTTGGAGACCGATGACGCGTGAAAGAGAAAGTTCTGTGTAGAAGATGTATGCGCAGCACTAGAGAAGGACATGGCGTATTTTTTTTCTCTTTAAGTGTAAGTTACTTGAAGATGGATGTTGGAGCTGCTGAGTAGCAATTGAACATTGGAAGAGGGAGGCTTCAACATACGGGCTCCAGCACAAGCCCCAAGTTATCGAGTGTTTTGTACTTGTGTAAACTCGCCGGTTTTTGTCTGAAGTTTGTTGTCGGTTCCCGAGTCCACGGTTGGCAGCTCGAGTCGGTGGAAATATGAAAGAGGACAATGGATGGTGAGTGGAATGGGGGATGGGAGGGGGGTGTGTGAGATAGCACATTGTTTCACCAACGAAACTCGGGTGAAGGAAGAAGGAAGAGTAGTCTACCCTTGACGTTGCGTATCGTGGTTATTGTTCCTGGAGATGATCTGATGACGTCGGTTCATGTCTTCCATCCATGAATTCTGCCGTTACGGGGTTTGGTTGGACAGACGCGTAGAGACAGGGGAGATTATCTGTGCCTGTAATTTACTTCAAATTTCACTCATTGGACTCTCCATAGGACATCTAACTTTAAAAAAAAACAACAACTTTTGTCACCATTCTTTCTTCTTTGAATAATAACATCTATCAAAAATATATATCAAAAATATCTATCAAAAATATCTATCAAAAATATATATCAAACATATCTATCAAAAATATCTATCAAAAATATCTATCAAAAATATCTATCAAAAACATCTATCAAAAACATCTATCAAAAATATCTATCAAAAATATCTATCAAAAATATCTATCAAAAATATCTATCAAAAATATCTATCAAAAATATCTAACCATTTAAAAAAAAATGTTTAACACATAATATGTTTCTTGTGGGAGCTACTTAAAAACAGGTAAATAAATTAAATACATTTTTTAAATTAGAAACATTTATGGTTTAGGGGTATGGTGAATGTAAAAGTAACGCAACATCAGTCAGGTATAATTTAAAAAGGACAGTGTAACGTTTATAGATCAGGTTTTGTAAAAAAAAACCATTAAATTAAGTAAACTGGTTTCTTTCGATCCGGTTACGCTGGTTACTTTAATCGTTTACTGAACTCATGATTAAATCAAACTTGTCATCATTTTTCTTATGTCTGCCTGCATACATCATGTATCAATAATAATTGAAAGAAATACACGCACATACAAACGTTTACACACACGTTCGTACACATACATATACAAGTAAACGAACAGAAAAATTAAAATAATATTAGCAAATTGAAAGTGCATACCCTAACATAAATAAAATTAGTTACCTCACTGGACTACCTTGAGTTACCTCACTGGACTACCTTGAGTTACCTCACTAGACTACCTTGAGTTACCTCACTAGACTACCTTGAGTTACCTCACTAGACTACCTTGAGTTACCTCACTAGACTACCTTGAATTACCTCACTAGACTACCTTGAGTTACCTCTCTGACCTAAATAACTTACCTCTCTAGCCCAGTTAACCTAACTCGACTCACCTAACTATACTAAAACTGAAGTTAAAATAATCCCGCTTAATTAACCTCACGCCATTAACACAGAATTCACAAAATGTGGAAGATGAAATTTATAAAAAAAAGATGTGTGTACCAGTTCAAAGTTATTGGTTGGGGGTTGTGTGGGGCAGGGGGGGGTGTGTCTCATCCTTGTTGAACCAGGGGCGAGAGGTGCTGAATACCAAACAACTGGTGATTAGGTTTATCTATATGTATGTTTTTATTTTTGGTGTTTTTTTTTGGAATTTTTGTTTAAAGTAAAAAATATTGGAAGATGAAATATTAAAAACGTTGCTTCCAAAGTTTTTTTTTCTTCATTCAAGCATTAAAAAAAAGAAACCCGTAAAAAACCAAGTTTTTCACTATAAATCCTTTATGTACTAGACGTAACTAAAAGAATAATCATTATAATACGCAGCACAAGACCATCCACAAATACAAAATTGCAGTTGTGACGTATTACATGTTTAGCATAATGCACACCGATCAGGAATATGTTTATAAAAAGTGTTGTCAATAAAATACGCACCTTATTGCGCGACAGAAAGGTTGTTCAATATAATACGCACCGCGACACTCTATCTCAAAAAATAACACGATACATAGGAATAAATATAATAATCTAAAAATTCAATAATTTAATTACGGTACATGCGATCTATCTGAAATTTTGATACATAGTTTTTATCATCGCCACGAAACTGCCTGCAAAATTTCAGCTCGCTAGCTTACGAGAAAGTGGGTTAAAAATCGATCAAAAGTTTTGGCGACAAGGGCGCAGACACCACGAGTTAATATAAAGGATTTAAAAAATGAATACTCGAGAACTGAGCGCAACGATTCTACCGCTGAACATAAAATCTGGAGCATGTAGAGTGTAGAGGAAGCCCTAGGTCCTAGGTGTATAACTAAGAACGTGAAATTACGATTTAATCATTTTCCCACCATTCTTTCAGTGTAATTGTTTCGATTGTTTGTCTTTTGTCATACAGAATTAGATTACGATCAAGCTTTTAAATAACAAATAAGATTGCGTGATTAAAACAACAAATGTAGTAAATATTTATTGCTGGAAAAATACATATTTATAGATGCCCTTACCATTATAAATAATTCAAACACAATTCGTTTATGTATCTTGTTTATGTATCTTGTTTATGTATCTTGTTTATGTATCTTGTTTATGTATCTTGTTTATGTATCTTGTTTATGTATCTTGTATTTCTACTCTTCTTGTTTCTCTTTCAAACGTTTCTTTGTCAGTGCAACTCTGACTGTTGATAATAAACTATTACAGAAATCCGACCACTGAATGAAGACCTACAGAATTGTGAAGGCGGGGACAAGGTCTAAGTTAGAATACCAGGCTGTATACTTCCCGTGTCTCATCCGGGCCCTTGTGATCGCGTTTAATTAAACGCCGACAGGTCGACACCCTATTTTTAACCACGCCGACACCTCCCCCGAGCCACATGTGGCTGTTTCACCCCCATCAACACCACACTCCCAGGTCCGGCCATCAAACATGATCCCGCCATCTCAGCTCGTTACACGTTCTAAAACTTCACATCAACTTCCAGCAATCAAGAACGGTAATCGATGCGAGAAAAGCCTTGATTGGATTACTCCACTTGGCTCTTCCACAACCCCATATCCTCCTCGTAGAGTCCCCTCCCCTCCGCCCCCTCTCTCCCACGGGCGTTGCACCGTTTTGCACCCCGCCTAATTACGGGTCTACGCACCTGACATACACCATTCGCCCGTTGATTGGAAGTTTGGTCCGGGGACGACGACCGGGTAATTACACGTGCCTGTCGCGCGCTAAACACGGACCACTCACTCCAGGGTAATCGCGGGGACTGTTCATCTGATTAAACCTCATGCTCTGATGCTCCCCCTGTTCCTCCCGTCGTACGCCCCTTACCTAATTCCTCCCAACCGCAATGACCAAGTCAAGGTAACAACGGAATCCCCCTTCAGTCATTCGCGAGTGCTGCGGTGATATCAATAGATGACTTCAACAGAGCTGAACTACATTGACATATATGTCTTCCGTAGGATTTCAACAGCACGGCCAGTGTCTTCTGCGGTTATTTGTTGATAGAAAATAGAAACTTTAAGTTTACTCTACTTAAATTTATTTTAAATTATTTTAAAAAATAATAAATCATTCCTAAAGTAGTGTTACGTCTCTAGTAATATTTTCTACATTTAATTTTCTTAAGTAATTATTTGCTTTAAACATTAATTGTATTCTCTGAAGTAATGATTTCTACACACTACTATCATTGCTTGAATATAACAGTTCAGCAGAATATTAAAAGTAAAAGATTCAATATGTTTTCAACTTTAACATTGTTTTCTATGGCAAAATATATAACGCGTTCACTGTTCGTCTTCCTCTTAAAGACGTAATCTCAATATGAGTTTGCAATTCCCTCAACTTATGACAAACTACAACTTTTTTAAAGACCCGAAACACAATAACTTTATGTATTCATATTTGCAAATATTACGCTGAATAACGCCCACCCCCGCATGCACATATACACAACAAATTAAAGATTTCATTTGTAATATTTGTACTGTCGGGGTGTATTTGTACTGTCGGGGTGTATTTGTAACCCGTCTGACTATTATTTCCAGCCCCCATCCCCCCACCCATTTCATCATCAAAAGGTTAAATTAAAAATGTTATCGAAAACATACTCAGTTCGATTTTCACAAAACCAATAACTAATTACAACAAATTTCCACTCTAAGGTTCGTTGGTCCAAGAGCAAAGTAAAAAAAAATACACCTGTGTAAAGTTGCACAGCATCCATTTTTTGTGCAATATTTTACAAATTTTGCTGCGGGGTAATTCTAAACTGCTGCGCGGCATCGGTCAGATATCTGCGTGGCCGCGAAGCATAAGGGGAACATTTATTACAACCCTTGCTGAATGAGAACAATTTATAGTTCATAAAGCCATAACTTTATACATTGTGACTTTTATTAATAAAATATGAACTGTTTGTAAATCGTACCTAATACGGATTTTTTGTGCGCCCCCCTCCCCCCCCCACATCACAGAGCCAAGGAGGGCCCCAAAACCGTTAATGTATACCACGTTTAAAGTGAACTGAACGGAAATATTTCATTGGTTTGATACGTTTTAGTGCCATTATCTTTGAGCGTTCTATGACTCTCCAGCAACACCATTTATTAGTAGTATAGCAGCACATCTCGATGAAATAGCGAGTAACAACACTCAAGTGGCACAGCACTAGCCTGCCATTAGAAATAATGGTAGCATTCTCACAGTCCCCACTCGGCAGATCTTTCCCAGTACCCACTTTAGATGACTTCTTCCAGTACCAGTTCGGCAGACTTCTCCAAATACCTACTCGACAGACTTCTCCCAGTACCCAATCATCAGACTTCTCCCAGTACCCAATCACCAGACTTCTCCCAGCACCCAATCACCAGACTTCTCCTAGTACCCAATCAGCAGACTTCTCCCAGTACCCAATCAGCAGACTTCTCCCAGTACCCAATCACCAGACTTCTCCCAGTACCCAATCAGCAGACTTCTCCCAGTACCCAATCAGCAGACTTCTCCCAGTACCCAATCACCAGACTTCTCCCAGTACCCAATCACCAGACTTCTTCCAGTACCCAATCAGCAGACTTCTCCCAGTACCCAATCAGCAGACTTCTCCCAGTACCCAATCACCAGACTTCTCCCAGTACCCAATCAGCAGACTTCTCCCAGTACCCACTTGACAGACTTCTCCCAGTACCCACTCGACAGACTTCTCCCGGTACCCAATCAGCAGACTTCTCCCAGTACCCAATCGACAGACTTCTCCCAGTACCAACTCGACAGACTTCTCCCAGTACCCACTTTACAGACTTCTCCCGGTACCCAATCAGCAGACTTCTCCTAGTACCCAATCAGCAGACTTCTCCAAGTACCCAATCAGCAGACTTCTCCCAGTACCCAATCAGCAGACTTCTCCCAGTACCCAATCAGAAGACTTCTCCTAGTACCCAATCAGCAGACTTCTCCAAGTACCCAATCAGCAGACTTCTCCCAGTACCCAATCAGCAGACTTCTCCCAGTACCCAATCAGCAGACTTCTCCCAGTACCCAATCAGCAGACTTCTCCCAGTACCCACTTGACAGACTTCTCCCAGTACCCACTCGACAGACTTCTCCCGGTACCCAATCAGCAGACTTCTCCCAGTACCCAATCGGCAGACTTCTCCCAGTACCCAATCAACAGACTTCTCCCAGTACCAACTCGACAGACTTCTCCCAGTACCCACTTGACAGACTTCTCCCGGTACCCAATCAGCAGACTTCTCCTAGTACCCAATCAGCAGACTTCTCCAAGTACCCAATCAGCAGACTTCTCCCAGTACCCAATCAGCAGACTTCTCCCAGTACCCAATCAGCAGACTTCTCCCAGTACCCAATCAGCAGACTTCTCCCAGTACCAAATCAGCAGACTTCTACCAGTACCCACTTGACAGACTTCTCCCAGTACCCACTCGACAGACTTCTCCTAGTACCCAATCAGCAGACTTCTCCCAGTACCCAATCAGCAGACTTCTCCCAGTACCCAATCGACAGACTTCTCCCAGTACCAACTCGACAGACTTCTCCCAATACCCACTTGACAGACTTCTCCCGGTACCCAATCAGCAGACTTCTCCTAGTACCCAATCAGCAGACTTCTCCCAGTACCCAATCAGCAGACTTCTCCCAGTACCCAATCAGCAGACTTCTCCCAGTACCCAATCAGCAGACTTCTCCCAGTACCAAATCAGCAGACTTCTACCAGTACCCACTTGACAGACTTCTCCCAGTACCCACTCGACAGACTTCTCCCGGTACCCAATCAGCAGACTTCTCCCAGTACCCAATCAGCAGACTTCTCCCAGTACCCAATCAGCAGACTTCTCCCAGTACCAAATCAGCAGACTTCTACCAGTACCCACTTGACAGACTTCTCCCAGTACCCACTCGACAGACTTCTCCCGGTACCCAATCAGCAGACTTCTCCCAGTACCCAATCAGCAGACTTCTCCCAGTACCCAATCACCAGACTTCTCCCAGTACCCAATCAACAGACTTCTCCCAGTAACCAATCAGCAGACTTCTCCCAGTACCCAATTCACAGACTTCTCCCAGTACCCAATCACCAGACTTCTCCCAGTACCCAGTCTTCTCCCAGTACCCAATCAACAGACTTCTCCCAGTACCCAATCAACAGACATCTACCAGTACCCAATCACCAGACTTCTCCTAGTACCCAATCACCAGACTTCTCCCAGTACCCAATCACCAGACTTCTCCCAGTACCCAATCAGCAGACTTCTCCCAGTACCCAATCAGCAGACTTCTCCCAGTACCCAATCAGCAGACTTCTCCCAGTACCCAATCACCAGACTTCTCCCAGTACCAAATCACCAGACTTCCCCCAGTACCCAGTCTTCTCCCAGTACCCAATCAACAGACTTCTCCCAGTACCCAATCAACAGACTTCTACCAGTACCCAATCACCAGACTTCTCCTAGTACCCAATCACCAGGCTTCTCCCAGTACCCAATCAGCAGACTTCTCCCAGTACCCAATCAGCAGACTTCTCCCAGTACCCAATCAGCAGACTTCTCCCAGTACCCAATCAGCAGACTTCTCCCAGTACCCAGTCTTCTCCCAGTACCCAATCAACAGACTTCTCCCAGTACCCAATCAACAGACTTCTCCCAGTACCCAATCAACAGACTTCTCCCAGTACCCAATCACCAGACTTCTCCCAGTACCCAATCAGCAGACTTCTCCCAGTACCCAATCAGCAGACTTCTCCCAGTACCCAATCAGCAGACTTCTCCCAGTACCCAATCAGCAGACTTCTCCCAGTACCCAATCGCCAGACTTCTCCCAGTACCCAGTCTTCTCCCAGTACCCAATCAACAGACTTCTCCCAGTACCCAGTCAGCAGACTTCTCCCAGTACCCAATCGACAGACTTCTCCCAGTACCAACTCGACAGACTTCTCCCAATACCCACTTGACAGACTTCTCCCGGTACCCAATCAGCAGACTTCTCCTAGTACCCAATCAGCAGACTTCTCCCAGTACCCAATCAGCAGACTTCTCCCAGTACCCAATCAGCAGACTTCTCCCAGTACCCAATCAGCAGACTTCTCCCAGTACCAAATCAGCAGACTTCTACCAGTACCCACTTGACAGACTTCTCCCAGTACCCACTCGACAGACTTCTCCCGGTACCCAATCAGCAGACTTCTCCCAGTACCCAATCAGCAGACTTCTCCCAGTACCCAATCAGCAGACTTCTCCCAGTACCAAATCAGCAGACTTCTACCAGTACCCACTTGACAGACTTCTCCCAGTACCCACTCGACAGACTTCTCCCGGTACCCAATCAGCAGACTTCTCCCAGTACCCAATCAGCAGACTTCTCCCAGTACCCAATCACCAGACTTCTCCCAGTACCCAATCAACAGACTTCTCCCAGTAACCAATCAGCAGACTTCTCCCAGTACCCAATTCACAGACTTCTCCCAGTACCCAATCACCAGACTTCTCCCAGTACCCAGTCTTCTCCCAGTACCCAATCAACAGACTTCTCCCAGTACCCAATCAACAGACATCTACCAGTACCAAATCACCAGACTTCTCCTAGTACCCAATCACCAGACTTCTCCCAGTACCCAATCACCAGACTTCTCCCAGTACCCAATCAGCAGACTTCTCCCAGTACCCAATCAGCAGACTTCTCCCAGTACCCAATCAGCAGACTTCTCCCAGTACCCAATCACCAGACTTCTCCCAGTACCAAATCACCAGACTTCTCCCAGTACCCAGTCTTCTCCCAGTACCCAATCAACAGACTTCTCCCAGTACCCAATCAACAGACTTCTACCAGTACCCAATCACCAGACTTCTCCTAGTACCCAATCACCAGGCTTCTCCCAGTACCCAATCAGCAGACTTCTCCCAGTACCCAATCAGCAGACTTCTCCCAGTACCCAATCAGCAGACTTCTCCCAGTACCCAATCAGCAGACTTCTCCCAGTACCCAGTCTTCTCCCAGTACCCAATCAACAGACTTCTCCCAGTACCCAATCAACAGACTTCTCCCAGTACCCAATCAACAGACTTCTCCCAGTACCCAATCACCAGACTTCTCCCAGTACCCAATCAGCAGACTTCTCCCAGTACCCAATCAGCAGACTTCTCCCAGTACCCAATCAGCAGACTTCTCCCAGTACCCAATCAGCAGACTTCTCCCAGTACCCAATCGCCAGACTTCTCCCAGTACCCAGTCTTCTCCCAGTACCCAATCAACAGACTTCTCCCAGTACCCAATCAACAGACTTCTCCCAGTACCCAATCAACAGACTTCTCCCAGTACCCAATCACCAGACTTCTCCCAGTACCCAGTCTTCTCCCAGTACCCAATCACCAGACTTCTCCCAGTACCCAATCAGCAGACTTCTCCCAGTACCCAATCAGCAGACTTCTCCCAGTACCCAATCACCAGACTTCTCCCAGTACCCAATCACCAGACTTCTCCCAGTACCCAGTCATCTCCCAGTACCCAATCACCAGACTTCTCCCAGTACCCAATCAGCAGACTTCTCCCAGTACCCAGTCATCTCCCAGTACCCAATCACCAGACTTCTCCCAGTACCCAATCACCAGACTTCTCCCAGTACCCAATCACCAGACTTCTCCCAGTACCCAATCAGCAGACTTCTACCAGTACCCAATCAGCAGACTTCTCCCAGTACCCAATCAGCAGACTTCTCCCAGTACCCAATCAGCAGACTTCTCCCAGTACCCAATCACCAGACTTCTCCCAGTACCCAGTCATCTCCCAGTACCCAATCACCAGACTTCTCCCAGTACCCACTAACAGCAGTTAAACAGATATATCTTTTAAAAATCCTATGTATTGTAAGACTAGATGACCATTGTAAGATCCCCTAGTCACGTGTTTTTATACATAACAATTTTGTTATGTGTATTTTTTATTTAATATCATGCCGAGATGTCCTCACAATTTCCCTCTTGCCGAGATGTCCTCACAATTTCCCTCTTGCCGAGATGTCCTCACAATTTCCCTTTGCCGAGATGTCCTCAGTTTCCCTTTGCCGAGATGTCCTCACAATTTCCCTCTTGCCGAGATGTCCGCACAATTTCCCTTTGCCGAGATGTCCTCACAATTTCCCTCTTGCCGAGATGTCCTCACAATTTCCCTCTAGCTGACGTCCATCAGCTGCCAGGAGACGTAGATCCGTTATTAGTGCGCTAACTCCTGAGCCAGGTTTAATAGGGTTAAATTTCACTCATCATTAGCCGATACGGACTGGATTTACGGCTTAATGGTGGCCATAGTTGGCTCGTTATGGCAAGGCAGGAGGGGGCAGCAGCGACAAAGGGTGGGGAGGGGGTGGTGCTAGGGGCAGGCAACTGGGGGGCACTAGAGAGGGGAGATTGGAGGAGAGAGGGTTATCATAGCCGGATAGGGGAGTAATATGTGGCAGAATTATGAATGGAAGTTTTGTAGAGTTTGTGTGTAGTGAGGTGACCCAAACATGGCTGGGTAGAGAAGTGGGACAGGCAAGACAACGATAGAGATACAAGGGCTAGGTAGTAGAAAACGTTTAAGGTAATAAAACAAACCCGTAAAAACAAAGTTTTTGACTATAAATCCCTTATATATGAGTCATAACTAACAGTATTGATTATTTTCAAACGCGACAAGCATTTACAGACTCAATCTGTCTTAACTCAACTTTGCTTCATAAACCCAGAGACCGAGTTCAGCATAACACGTAAAATGTAAACAAAATCACGCCGGAACTTCGATGGGTCGTGTCAACACGTTAACTGAGATCTCACGTGAAAAAAACAATAACAAACCGTGAATTTGAATTACATACGTTATATAAGGATAAACTAAAAATGCATTAATTTAATTACGGTACGTTCGATCGATCTGAAATTTTGATACGATGCATTGTTAGGTGAGACGGGTCCGTGTGCCAAATTTCAGCTCGATCGGATCACGGGAAGTCGGTCATTTTTTACTTTTGTTTTTCCACCCGACACCGACGTACAAAGAGAGAGATGACGACAAGATTTCGAAGTTAATATAAGGGATGTAAAAATGTCTATTGTTCATTTGTTGACTTTTATCTACAAGAGTGAGGAGATCTAAAGAAGTCTTGATATAACTCAATGTATCATCAAGCTTTTCCCACCTATACAGAGTCATCCGGATACAACCAATTTATGATTATCATCTTAAGTTTAGTTATCCAGTAGACTTTGAACATACACACTTACCATACAAACAAACCAGTTAGACTCCACAAAGCCTGACACACGATAAGGACACAAAATAAGGACACACGATAAGGACACTCAATAAATCTTGGCACAATTGTTTCAGACACAGCAACATTTGCCACAATTGTAAATGTAACGGACACACACACACACAAAAAGACAAAGAACTAGATTATCTGGTATTTCTCTTATATTATTATGACTAAACATAAATGAATGTTGCGAGTATAACAGTAAGACCATTGTTAGCTTGGCAGGGCAACTTTCGTCTTCTTGCCTCCTCTTTTCTTCTTCCCAGGATGTGGGGGTCGTTTAACGTGACAATGGTTTTTGAAATCGTCTTGAAAGTTGGTCTTCCACAGGAAAGGAAACAAATCCATGGAGGGTGGGGGAGCTGAGGATAAAAAAAATTGTTTTCTGTATTCATCGCTGGCCAGGGGTCAGTGGATTAACACAACACACCAAAAACAAAACTTTAATAAACCAAACAAAAACATTAATAAAATATTAATAGAAATGTTTACCAACAATTTTCTCTAGTAAGTAAATCGTCCAAAACTCACACAATAAATTAAATTTTAATGCAGAGATATACATTTTCAATATATATTTTCTTGGGTAATGATTTATAAATTATTTTTTTTATTGCTTTGCATTACTAATATTTAATTTAATTATTTATAAACTAGCCAAGGGCCATACGAAAGCGACTAAAATTTCCAATATATGGGAACCACTGATGTATTCCTCCTTTCAATAGTTTTTAAGAACTACATTATTGCTGATGAAGCTCTGGTTTCAAAGCATAATGTAGCCGAGTGGTGGCTAAGTTAACTTAAAAACAATGAACTCCAATTCACTCGGTAGGATATCAGTTTATTCCAGAATTACAATAAGAATGGGCCATGAACTAGTTAACACATCCGTCATCCATGCGCCACCTCAACACTATTTTACGCACACTCTCCTCTCACACAGACCAGGGGCAGTGTGTCACTCGCCCACCGGTGTGTCCCTGCTAATCACGTGACTGACCCCCCGTGCATTAAAACACCGGTAGTTGGTCAGTCACTCTGGGTGAACTCCAGTCGCATCGAGGGCTGGAGTAATCCTGCACTGACCCGTGAAGGTCACTACAGCAGACTGCTGAGGTCAACTCTAGCAGACGGCTACAGTTTCCCCAGGCCCCTGAATGCCAGCGCCCTCGCTGGTCAAGATATTGTTTTGCCGAAGCAAACAAAGAAAAGCATATCACCCATAATGACAATCATGAGAATGAAGTATATGGTGGCAGTCTGTAATGAATGATTTGACAGATGAGATGGATGTGTATTTAGTCATTCAATCAAGCTTTCTTTTGAACGCTATCAGAAATTACACAGTGCACATTTACACGTGTAAATGGGAGCAAAATGTACATGATGCATGGAACAAAGCGAATAAATGGACAGACTGTTCCTGACTCAAAATGAACACTTTGAATAAACATAACAAATAAAGTTTGTCAGTGATAACTGTCTTAGTCACTTCCAGGTCTACCTGATCTAATGATTATACCAGGTCATGTACTTAGTATATGACCAATGCATCATAGCTCACACTAGCTCTTCTGTCTGCCACTAATGAAAAGGTAATTAACCTTAACTAAATTTTCTTGCAACGCATTATTAAAGTGAAAAACATTCTCAGCAAAGTGTCAACAAAGACGAAATTTCCAGTGGCAGTCATCACATATTTACAAATAGTATTTCAAGAACTTGCCGTTTTGGCACGTTGGGCGATGCGAGCTGACCTGCGAGGTACCCCGGGTGGCGGTAGGTCCACTCCTGCATCGGGTTGCTGGTCTCTGCGTCGCCCTGTAGAGATGACGATCACCTCATCGTCACGGTTGGAGGACTGCAGCATAAGGGACTTCGCGGCTTGGCTTGCGGAGATGGCCTTATGCAGGCCGTGACCTGTCCAGCTCCTGCTTCTTTGGGGAGCCGTGTCCTCTGGCTTGTTGGTGACCTGGTTAGTTAGGGTGTTTCCGTGATACTGGTCTAGGTGGGTTGTGGTCAGGGGAATTAGACCGTCGTACCCGTGACCCAAGTCAGCCATGTTGGGCCGTTCTGGTCTGATAGGCTCTTCTAAAACATTGTTTGTTTGTGTAGAGCTGTTGACGGTTGTTTTAGTGGTCAAGTGATTCTGCTCAGGCCTGCATCGTTCTGACCTAGGCCAGATAGGACCTTTGTGAGAATCTTTTGCAGGTGTGCTCTCTTTAAGGAAGGCATCCGTAGTCACTTGTTTATGTTTTCGGCTTTCTCTTGAACGTAATTGCCGTTGAAGGCCATCGGCATGATATGTCGTCTTGCTGCAAGTTGAGATATCAGGAATTTGAAATCCACAATAAGATTTACGACGGTTCAAAGTGTTACGTTGCTTGATTACCCGTTCTTTGACTCTGCCGTGGCAGACAGTACAACAATCCATATTTTCACTGTCCCTCAGTGGACGAGATGACCAGTCGCTCCCCACACTACGTGGCTTCCGTGAAGTGTGCTGCCAGTTACATGTATTGTGACTGGTTCCCCTGTCCCTGTCATCTTTGTTTTGCGAACTAGGGGACGCTGTCATGGAGCGTAACGTTGCAGTTTGTTGGACTGGAGTGGACATCTCAGACCCTCGAGCCTCTTTTTCCTGGTTACCAGGTAAATCTGTGGTTGTGAAGAAATGAGGTGTCCCAGTGTGGTGGTCGACATAACTCTTCTTGGCACGGCAGTCATCCTCTACGTGGCCTTTTCTGTTGCACCACAGACATACCGTTGTTCGGCGACGGGATTTCCGTTTGTTTAACTTGGGATGTCTGGGTGCTGGTGGACAGTGGACACCGTTAGCGTCCATGTCCCCTCGGTGCTGTTGTATGGAGAGGTGGAGCCTCTCTTCCACAGCCGCGACCTGCTGGTTGATGTAGGCCAGTAGATGTGGCGTAAGCTGTGTGAATGTGAGGTCTGGAGGCGGTACTGTCAGAGGCTGGGCAGGGTCGGCGACGTCAGAGAGGTCCTCTCTCATCGAGGGTTGAGTAAGGATGGTGACGTCTCTCTGCTCACCCCATCTTTGTATTATGAAACGTAGCAGTTTCTCAGGGGTGTTTATTTCTTCAGGTGCCCGATCGAACACTTCTTGGCGGGCACGCCCCTCCAATGCGTCCAGGATCCAGATAACTGCGCAGGCATGGGGCACAGGCTGTAATTGTAATAAGAGCTGTGCCTTTCTGACAAACGGTTCTGCTCCGCTCTCACCCGTGAACCTAGGTAGCTCGGGCAGACGAGTGAACTGCTCTACTTGTTCCATTCTTTTCGGATTGAAAAGACTGTTGTAAAACTGATATCCCTACCTCAAGTGAATCCTGCCGACGACGCCAAACTGTAGCCGAGTGGTGGCTAAGTTAACTTAAAAACAATGAACTCCAATTCACTCGGTAGGATATCAGTTTATTCCAGAATTACAATAAGAATGGGCCATGAACTAGTTAACACATCCGTCATCCATGCGCCACCTCAACACTATTTTACGCACACTCTCCTCTCACACAGACCAGGGGCAGTGTGTCACTCGCCCACCGGTGTGTCCCTGCTAATCACGTGACTGACCCCCCGTGCATTAAAACACCGGTAGTTGGTCAGTCACTCTGGGTGAACTCCAGTCGCATCGAGGGCTGGAGTAATCCTGCACTGACCCGTGAAGGTCACTACAGCAGACTGCTGAGGTCAACTCTAGCAGACGGCTACAGAAGGATTTTTGAGGTGATGTATGTTGTAGTAACTCCGTCCCCCCCCAAAAGCCGCCTCGACCGGCATACATGTGCATCACGTCAAAAATACTATTCATTATAGTTAAAATAAATAACTCGTAAAAACAGAGCTTTTGACTATAAATCCCAACGCGCATAACTCAAAATAAAGTCTTGGAAGAAATACTGCATCAAAAATAACTCGTTTTGAACGTCCGCGTAAACGTGTTCAAGTTCAATATGATTGGCTGTAGGAGTCATATGTGTTTGATGGACCAATCGCTATAGATGACCGGACAGAAACTTGCCTTTTATTATATAGGATACTAATGAAATATAAGGTAAAAGGACAGGTTATGTGGCTGGTAATGTCTATATAAAGCTTACATTTCAGTAACTCAGGTTCACCGGACCATTTCTCTATACAGCTAGGTTTGCTCTGGATCAGTTTTCTTAGTGTATGAATAAGACTTACCTTTGAGAAGATCAGGTTTACTGGACAAGGTCAAGGTCTGCATGATTTTATTCTCAACACAGTCGGCTATTATTTCACACAGCTAGGAATTATACAAGAAAAATGATGAAAGCGTTATGGCTATGGTCAGGAATTTTCCATAAAATTAAACCCAATTCATAAATTTAACTTCAAGATTGATAACATTTTTAAAAACAATAGTCTTTCTTTATAATGTCAATGTTTACACATTTTTTCGAATTAATCTGAGTGTTTTTCATGAAAACTTATGAAAGGATAACACATAGTGCAATAATCTCATCACAATCTAACATCACATTCAGCACAGCACATCACATTCAGCCCAGCACATCACATTCAGCCCAGCACATCACATTCAGCCCAGCACATCACATTCAGCCCAGCACATCACATTCAGCCCAGCACATCACATTCAGCCCAGCACATCACATTCAGCCCAGCACATCACATTCAGCCCAGCACATCACATTCAGCACAGCACATCACATTCAGAACAGCACATCACAATCACGATGATTACAAACTCAACAGTACATTTAACAACACTGGGAACAAAAACCATGAATTGATAAGTAGAATAAACATTCTCTAATCCATAGTAGCTACGGTACAGAATTCCCTTGTCCCCAGTAGCTACCGCTCAGAATTCCCTTGTCCCCAGTAGCTACCGCTCAGAATTCCCTTGTCCCCAGTAGCTACCGCTCAGAATTCCCTTGTCCCCAGTAGCTACCGCTCAGAATTCCATTGTTCCCAGTAGCTACCGCTCAGAATTCCCTTGTCCCCAGTAGCTACCGCTCAGAATTCCCTTGTCCCCAGTAGCTACCGCTCAGAATTACCTTGTCCCCAGTAGCTACCGCTCAGAATTCCCTTGTCCCCAGTAGCTACCGCTCAGAATTCCATTGTCCCCAGTAGCTACCGCTCAGAATTCCCTTGTCCCCAGTAGCTACCGCTCAGAATTCCCTTGTCCCCAGTAGCTACCGCTCAGAATTCCATTGTCCCCAGTAGCTACCGCTCAGAATTCCCTTGTCCCTTGTAGCTAGTAAAAAAATAATGTGGAGTTGATATAAATCTATTTTTAAACTGTCGCAGACTACCTTGATGTCTATACCATCCTGTTCTATAACTACCTTGATGACTATGCCATCCTGTTCTATAACTACCTTGATGTCTATACCATCCTGTTCTATAACTACCTTGATGTCTATACCATCCTGTTCTATAACTACCTTGATGTCTATACCATCCTGTTCTATAACTACCTTGATGACTATACCATCCTGTTCTATAACTACCTTGATGTCTATACCATCCTGTTCTATAACTACCTTGATGACTATACCCATCCTGTTCTATAACTACCTTGATGTCTACGCCATCCTGTTCTATTCTGTAAGCTGACAACTTCAGGCTGTCCTCAGCCTGTCTGACAATCCAAAGAACACACCGACTGACAGACAAACAGGCAACATTGTCCTGAAGGCTCAACACTTTGACAAACTGTAATGATGGCTGGTCACCTATTTGACCTTTGGTCAATCTGTAGAGAAGGATGTGTCTGGACCTGCCAATAATACCATCAGGTAATAAGAAAAAAGAATATAAATTCAATTTTTTAAATTAAAAAAAACGAAATATTTCCCATACAATGTCTCCTTAAAATGTTTCCAGATAAAATATAAATAGCAATACAATGTAGTTTAGTTCTAGCAAAACTGTAAACAATAAATTCACCTGTACATGGAGACAAAGAGAAGCCGAAACTTGGAACAAAAAGATATCTGCTGGATGGTGTGCTGACCACTGGCTCTCTTTGTCTGTGGACCGCTAAGGTGTTGTGGGCCCTCCTCCCCTGATGGCGTCTGGTCAACATGTCCATTATCTGCAACATGAAAATTCTAACATGTAGGATAGAGGGCTTACTGCTTTACATTCAGCATACACAGACATTGCTGAGATCTTCAAAAACATCAATTTTATTCTCTATTTAACAGTATCTATTGTTTATTATAGCATTTAGAAGGAAAGCCCCTTTGAATGTAATGTCTTATTTAAAGCCTATATATTGATCAACTGTTAATTTATAACAACAAAAAAATGTTGGACAAATCTATGATGTAGCTGTGAGCTACAATAAATGATGGATACAACTTGCCAACTTGCACACAGCTCATTAAATACAAGTGAAACGTAAGTATCCCTCTCTTATAAAACAGAATCACCTGGACTTATAATAAAGATAAATCACTTTCATATTTTCATATAATATTTTTAAAACCCTTAGACCATCCTGGTATATCTACATCTACTCCGAGAAAACAAAATAACACAAAAAAACTTATTAAATTGGAAATTTATTTTATCTTTATATATTTTTTTAAATATTAATTAATGATAAATATCTATTGGTCTTTGGTTCAAACTTTCTTGTATTTTATTATCATTCTCTTGCCTTGGCTGACACATTGGTCTCACAACCCTAACATTGCCCCTAGGGGAGCTTGTGCCCGCTAAACAAAGATTCTATGTTTTACCTCCCTTTTCACATAGAATAACTTCCTTATTTCACTTCAATGAAAAAGTCTAACTAGATTTTGGCCGTCTAATGTTCATTTTCTAACCAATTCAGGCCCTCACTTCTTCAGAATTAAAAAACCCAAAAAATCTATTTATAAAAATAAGTAAGTCAATTCAATCCATGAGTTTTTATTTCTTCATTTGAAGGATATGGACATTGCATTCAAATGTCACTGAAAGATGCCAGGCTCAGATGACAGCCCTGGACATTAGGGGGTGGCTGGATATGTTTTTTTTACTATTTGCCAGATCTAGATAGTTTGGCCTCAATATTTGCCAGATCTAGATAGTTTGGCCCTAATATTTGCCAGATCTAGATAGTTTGGCCCCAATATTTGCCAGATCTAGATAGTTTGGCCCTAATATTTACGGATCCGGCTTCAAGATATCTCCAGATTTAAGCGTAAGAGCTAAGGAGGTGTACTTTACTACTTTCTATGTAGTATTTAATACCATTTATTAAAATATTTATTATCCAACATATGGAGAGTATCTACTATCTACAATGACAGTTTGTGACACTGTCAGGGTCAACGATGAACATTTTACAATGAATTGAATGAACGAACTTGAACTCAGTTCAACGAACTGTGTAGTGTGTACGAAGCGAACAGTGTTGTACTGAGTGTGTAGTGTGGTGTACAAGAAGTCGTGATCTAGAGCCATAATAAAAACTGTTTATATTATTCAGACAATTTAAGTTTAATATGCTGTTAGTTATCTTAGTTTGTTATCTTACGTAGTAAAGTAATATCTATACTTGAAACTTTGGAACTTAATTTTTTTTTCTCGTTTTGAAATTGATTGTTTTACTATATTTAACACACAAAAAAAAAGAACTCCGGTTGATGAGCTTATACCGACTAATTGAAGTTATGGTTATAACCAGACCGGTCCCAATCTCATGACCGGTTAATCAATAACAACCTTAATCAAAACTGCTCTTTTATTCAAGTAATTTAATTTATTTCAAACATGAGTTTTTGGTTTTTTATAGCATAAAAATTAACTGATTTAAATTTAAAAAAAAAGAAACTGAACAACATATTTCATGATAAAAAAGAAAATCGTTACAAATGATTGAACATACATGATATATAAACGTCATTCATGTATGTATGATGGTTCATTGTGATCCAAGCAAACGTCAATTTTAGTTCAAAACTAAAAGTGAATTTTGCATAGTTTCTAACAAATTACTGCATATTTAATAGCATATTTAAACAGGTGTGAGTTCATATGACAGGGCAGACATATACTTAAATTGATATGAAGAATTTTCTATCTGTAATCTATAGCTAGTGATTATTATTAATTGAACTAATAACTAAAACTATAGTAGTTACCAATTGCCAATTAATTAATTCGCTTAAATCCCTTACAGTGTAATTTTTCTCTCCCTTAAAAAGTCTTTCTTAACTTATTTAAAATTTTCAAAAAATTCTCTGAGAAATTGTGTTGGTATGTGTTTGCAAATGTATTGCACGTAGCCTCATAGCTTATAATCTTGCGGTAGTGGAATGTGTAAATACACGCCTGCTGATTGTGTGTGTGGTAGGGGTGCCTCCGTACCTTCAGGTAGCTGAGCTAGGACATTTGTCTTGTGGTATTCTTTGCCATCAAGATCCCAGAGGCGGACAGTTGAATCCTATGTTCACATAAAAAAGAGACAAGAATCATGAGATCAATGACACAGTTGAGTACAAATCTGTAACGGAGCTATGTTTGAATATATGATGTGATGTAGGAGCTATGTTTGAATATATGATGTGATGTAGGAGCTGAAATTAGGAGAAGATGTTTGAATATATGATGTGATGTAGGAGCTGAAGTTAGGAGAAGATGTTTGAATATATGATGTGATGTAGAAGCTGAAGTTAGGAGAAGATGTTTGAATATATGATGTGATGTAGGAGCTGAAGTTAGGAGAAGATGTTTGAATATATGATGTGATGTAGGAGCTGAAGTTAGGAGAAGATGTTTGAATATATGATGTGATGTAGAAGCTGAAGTTAGGAGAAGATGTTTGAATATATGATGTGATGTAGGAGCTGAAGTTAGGAGAAGATGTTTGAATATATGATGTGATGTAGGAGCTGAAGTTAGGAGAAGATGTTTGAATATATGATGTGATGTAGGAGCTGAAGTTAGGAGAAGATGTTTGAATATATGATGTGATGTAGGAGCTGAAGTTAGGAGAAGATGTTTGAATATATGATGTGATGTAGGAGCTGAAGTTAGGAGAAGATGTTTGAATGTAATGATGTAATGTAGGAGCTGAAGTTAGGAAAAGATGTTTGAATATATGATGTGATGTAGGAGCTGAAGTTAGGAGAAGATGTTTGAATATATGATGTGATGTAGGAGCTGAAGTTAGGAGAAGATGTTTGAATGTAATGATGTAATGTAGGAGCTGAAGTTAGGAGAAGATGTTTGAATATATGATGTGATGTAGGAGCTGAAGTTAGGAGAAGATGTTTGAATATATGATGTGATGTAGGAGCTGAAGTCAGGAGAAGATGTTTGAATATATGATGTGATGTAGGAGCTGAAGTTAGGAGAAGATGTTTGAATATATGATGTGATGTAGGAGCTGAAGTTAGGAGAAGATGTTTGAATATATGATGTGATGTAGGAGCTGAAGTTAGGAGAAGATTTTTGAATATATGATGTGATGTAGGAGCTGAAGTCAGGAGAAGATGTTTGAATATATGATGTGATGTAGGAGCTGAAGTTAGGAGAAGATGTTTGAATATATGATGTGATGTAGGAGCTGAAGTTAGGAGAAGATGTTTGAATATATGATGTGATGTAGGAGCTGAAGTTAGGAGAAGATGTTTGAATATATGATGTGATGTAGGAGCTGAAGTTAGGAGAAGATGTTTGAATATATGATGTGATGTAGGAGCTGAAGTTAGGAGAAGATGTTTGAATATATGATGTGATGTAGGAGCTGAAGTTAGGAGAAGATGTTTGAATATATGATGTGATGTAGGAGCTGAAGTTAGGAGAAGATGTTTGAATATATGATGTGATGTAGGAGCTGAAGTTAGGAGAAGATGTTTGAATATATGATGTGATGTAGGAGCTGAAGTTAGGAGAAGATGTTTGAATATATGATGTGATGTAGGAGCTGAAGTTAGGAGAAGATGTTTGAATATATGATGTGATGTAGGAGCTGAAGTTAGGAGAAGATGTTTGAATATATGATGTGATGTAGGAGCTGAAGTTAGGAGAAGATGTTTGAATATATGATGTGATGTAGGAGCTGAAGTTAGGAGAAGATGTTTGAATATATGATGTGATGTAGGAGCTGAAGTTAGGAGAAGATGTTTGAATATATGATGTGATGTAGGAGCTGAAGTTAGGAGAAGATGTTTGAATATATGATGTGATGTAGGAGCTGAAGTTAGGAGAAGATGTTTGAATATATGATGTGATGTAGGAGCTGAAGTTAGGAGAAGATGTTTGAATATATGATGTGATGTAGGAGCTGAAGTTAGGAGAAGATGTTTGAATATATGATGTGATGTAGGAGCTGAAGTTAGGAGAAGATGTTTGAATATATGATGTGATGTAGGAGCTGAAGTTAGGAGAAGATGTTTGAATATATGATGTGATGTAGGAGCTGAAGTTAGGAGAAGATGTTTGAATATATGATGTGATGTAGGAGCTGAAGTTAGGAGAAGATGTTTGAATATATGATGTGATGTAGGAGCTGAAGTTAGGAGAAGATGTTTGAATATATGATGTGATGTAGGAGCTGAAGTTAGGAGAAGATGTTTGAATATATGATGTGATGTAGGAGCTGAAGTTAGGAGAAGATGTTTGAATATATGATGTGATGTAGGAGCTGAAGTTAGGAGAAGATGTTTGAATATATGATGTGATGTAGGAGCTGAAGTTAGGAGAAGATGTTTGAATATATGATGTGATGTAGGAGCTGAAGTTAGGAGAAGATGTTTGAATATATGATGTGATGTAGGAGCTGAAGTTAGGAGAAGATGTTTGAATATATGATGTGATGTAGGAGCTGAAGTTAGGAGAAGATGTTTGAATATATGATGTGATGTAGGAGCTGAAGTTAGGAGAAGATGTTTGAATATATGATGTGATGTAGGAGCTGAAGTTAGGAGAAGATGTTTGAATATATGATGTGATGTAGGAGCTGAAGTTAGGAGAAGATGTTTGAATATATGATGTGATGTAGGAGCTGAAGTTAGGAGAAGATGTTTGAATATATGATGTGATGTAGGAGCTGAAGTTAGGAGAAGATGTTTGAATATATGATGTGATGTAGGAGCTGAAGTTAGGAGAAGATGTTTGAATATATGATGTGAGTAGAGAGTTTGAATATGATGTGATGTAGGAGCTGAAGTTAGGAGAAGATGTTTGAATATATGATGTGATGTAGGAGCTGAAGTTAGGAGAAGATGTTTGAATATATGATGTGATGTAGGAGCTGAAGTTAGGAGAAGATGTTTGAATATATGATGTGATGTAGGAGCTGAAGTTAGGAGAAGATGTTTGAATATATGATGTGATGTAGGAGCTGAAGTTAGGAGAAGATGTTTGAATATATGATGTGATGTAGGAGCTGAAGTTAGGAGAAGATGTTTGAATATATGATGTGATGTAGGAGCTGAAGTTAGGAGAAGATGTTTGAATATATGATGTGATGTAGGAGCTGAAGTTAGGAGAAGATGTTTGAATATATGATGTGATGTAGGAGCTGAAGTTAGGAGAAGATGTTTGAATATATGATGTGATGTAGGAGCTGAAGTTAGGAGAAGATGTTTGAATATATGATGTGATGTAGGAGCTGAAGTTAGGAGAAGATGTTTGAATATATGATGTGATGTAGGAGCTGAAGTTAGGAGAAGATGTTTGAATATATGATGTGATGTAGGAGCTGAAGTTAGGAGAAGATGTTTGAATATATGATGTGATGTAGGAGCTGAAGTTAGGAGAAGATGTTTGAATGTAATGATGTGATGTAGGAGCTGAAGTTAGGAGAAGATGTTTGAATATATGATGTGATGTAGGAGCTGAAGTTAGGAGAAGATGTTTGAATATATGATGTGATGTAGGAGCTGAAGTTAGGAGAAGATGTTTGAATATATGATGTGATGTAGGAGCTGAAGTTAGGAGAAGATGTTTGAATATATGATGTGATGTAGGAGCTGAAGTTAGGAGAAGATGTTTGAATATATGATGTGATGTAGGAGCTGAAGTTAGGAGAAGATGTTTGAATATATGATGTGATGTAGGAGCTGAAGTTAGGAGAAGATGTTTGAATATATGATGTGATGTAGGAGCTGAAGTTAGGAGAAGATGTTTGAATATATGATGTGATGTAGGAGCTGAAGTTAGGAGAAGATGTTTGAATATATGATGTGATGTAGGAGCTGAAGTTAGGAGAAGATGTTTGAATATATGATGTGAGGTAGGAGCTATGTTTGAATATATGATGTGATGTAGGAGCTGAAGTTAGGAGAAGATGTTTGAATATATGATGTGATGTAGGAGCTGAAGTTAGGAGAAGATGTTTGAATATATGATGTGATGTAGGAGCTGAAGTTAGGAGAAGATGTTTGAATATATGATGTGATGTAGGAGCTGAAGTTAGGAGAAGATGTTTGAATATATGATGTGATGTAGGAGCTGAAGTTAGGAGAAGATGTTTGAATATATGATGTGATGTAGGAGCTGAAGTTAGGAGAAGATGTTTGAATATATGATGTGATGTAGGAGCTGAAGTTAGGAGAAGATGTTTGAATATATGATGTGATGTAGGAGCTGAAGTTAGGAGAAGATGTTTGAATATATGATGTGATGTAGGAGCTGAAGTTAGGAGAAGATGTTTGAATATATGATGTGATGTAGGAGCTGAAGTTAGGAGAAGATGTTTGAATATATGATGTGATGTAGGAGCTGAAGTCAGGAGAAGATGTTTGAATATATGATGTGATGTAGGAGCTGAAGTTAGGAGAAGATGTTTGAATATATGATGTGATGTAGGAGCTGAAGTTAGGAGAAGATGTTTGAATGTAATGATGTGATGTAGGAGCTGAAGTTAGGAGAAGATGTTTGAATATATGATGTGATGTAGGAGCTGAAGTTAGGAGAAGATGTTTGAATATATGATGTGATGTAGGAGCTGAAGTTAGGAGAAGATGTTTGAATATATGATGTGATGTAGGAGCTGAAGTTAGGAGAAGATGTTTGAATATATGATGTGATGTAGGAGCTGAAGTCAGGAGAAGATGTTTGAATATATGATGTGATGTAGGAGCTGAAGTTAGGAGAAGATGTTTGAATATATGATGTGATGTAGGAGCTGAAGTTAGGAGAAGATGTTTGAATGTAATGATGTGATGTAGGAGCTGAAGTTATGGGAAGATGTTTGAATATATGATGTGATGTAGGAGCTGAAGTTAGGAGAAGATGTTTGAATATATGATGTGATGTAGGAGCTGAAGTTAGGAGAAGATGTTTGAATATATGATGTGATGTAGGAGCTGAAGTTAGGAGAAGATGTTTGAATATATGATGTGATGTAGGAGCTGAAGTTAGGAGAAGATGTTTGAATATATGATGTGATGTAGGAGCTGAAGTTAGGAGAAGATGTTTGAATATATGATGTGATGTAGGAGCTGAAGTTAGGAGAAGATGTTTGAATGTAATGATGTAATGTAAGAGCTGAAGTTAGGAGAAGATGTTTGAATATATGATGTGATGTAGGAGCTGAAGTTAGGAGAAGATGTTTGAATATATGATGTGATGTAGGAGCTGAAGTTAGGAGAAGATGTTTGAATGTAATGATGTAATGTAGGAGCTGAAGTTAGGAGAAGATGTTTGAATATATGATGTGATGTAGGAGCTGAAGTTAGGAGAAGATGTTGGAATATATGATGTGATGTAGGAGCTGAAGTTAGGAGAAGATGTTTGAATATATGATGTGATGTAGGAGCTGAAGTCAGGAGAAGATGTTTGAATATATGATGTGATGTAGGAGCTGAAGTCAGGAGAAGATGTTTGAATATATGATGTGATGTAGGAGCTGAAGTTAGGAGAAGATGTTTGAATATATGATGTGATGTAGGAGCTGAAGTTAGGAGAAGATGTTTGAATATATGATGTGATGTAGGAGCTGAAGTCAGGAGAAGATGTTTGAATATATGATGTGATGTAGGAGCTGAAGTTAGGAGAAGATGTTTGAATATATGATGTGATGTAGGAGCTGAAGTTAGGAGAAGATGTTTGAATGTAATGATGTAATGTAGGAGCTGAAGTTAGGAGAAGATGTTTGAATATATGATGTGATGTAGGAGCTGAAGTTAGGAGAAGATGTTTGAATATATGATGTGATGTAGGAGCTGAAGTTAGGAGAAGATGTTTGAATGTAATGATGTAATGTAGGAGCTGAAGTTAGGAGAAGATGTTTGAATATATGATGTGATGTAGGAGCTGAAGTTAGGAGAAGATGTTTGAATATATGATGTGATGTAGGAGCTGAAGTTAGGAGAAGATGTTTGAATATATGATGTAATGTAGGAGCTGAAGTTAGGAGAAGATGTTTGAATGTAATGATGTGATGTAGGAGCTGAAGTTATGGGAAGATGTTTGAATATATGATGTAATGTAGGAGCTGAAGTTAGGAGAAGATGTTTGAATGTAATGATGTGATGTAGGAGCTGAAGTTAGGAGAAGATGTTTGAATATATGATGTGATGTAGGAGCTGAAGTTAGGAGAAGATGTTTGAATATATGATGTGATGTAGGAGCTATGTTTGAATGTAATGATGTAATGTAGGAGCTGATTTAGTGATATTTTAATGTATTCAGTGATAAAATAGCTTAAGTTACTCAGTGATGCTTCAATATATGAGGTAATGTAGGAGCTAAATTTACTATTGATATTTACGAATGTTAGACCATGCCTAAGGTGCTAACTAAAGCAGCTTCTAAAACGTAACTTTTCTATCAAAGATTATGTTGCTGCACATTTGTGAATAGTTGATTTCTATGCTAAAGAAATGTTTCAATAAAGCACTAACCCTTCTATAATGGAAGTGTTCATTAAATGACACGCAAGTCATCTACCCCCACCCCCACCCTTTCAACATGACACACACTCACAGCTTCTTACCCCTGAGCCAGAGATAATGACTTTCAGCTCCTCATCATAAGCCAATGTTATAACAAACCTGTAACAAGACAATGTTATAACAAACCTGTAACAAGACAATGTTATAACAAACCTGTAACAAGACAATGCTAAGCAAATGTATTTTCTTTTAAAATAAAAGTTACGTAAACGAATTGTGTGGTCAGAACCAATATTCCCGTTAAGCTGTGTGGTTGCGGAGACATCTGACCGACGCCGCGCAGCAGTTTAGAATTACCGCGCAGCAAATTTTGTAACATATTGCACAAAAAGTGGATGCTGTGCAACTTTGCACACGAGCTTTTTTACTTTGCTCACGGACCAGCGAACCTTAGAGGAAACATTGGTCAGAACAATAAATTAAAGATGTATTAATTAACAATATAAAATCCCAAGTAACTCACTGTCTCCGTAACGCTGAGGGACATAGTACAACAGTCCGTAGCAGTTAAAAAAGCGTGTGGTGTTTCTCGCCGTAAACTATAATATGACGTCATTGTTTGAGCTTATATTTTAATAGTACAACAGTACATAGCAGTTAAATAAAAAAAAACGTAAAAAAAAACAAAAAAACTTTTCGACAATAAATCCTTTATATGCAAGACAAAACTAATAGAATGTTCTTTATAATACGCATCCCACGACAATCCAAAAATCCAAAATTTTAGTTGTGTCTCAAATATATAAAGGATTTATAGTAGGGCTGTTATCGATTAATTTAAATTTAATCGTTAACTTTTGAAAAATTATCTATTAATTAATCGATAATTTCGATTAAAACCAAAAATAGAAATTTATGACGTCATTAAACTGAACATTTCTCACGGACATTGAAAATTAAGAATATTTTGAACTAAATTTCATGACAATGTGTTGATACTTGATTTGTGATGAAGGTGGTACGTCAGCGATGTATTTGATCCTTTAAAATAGAATTGTTTATGGCAGTGGACACAGAAAATGTTTTCACCATCTTCGACTTTGCCATCCGCAGTTAGCTTAAAAACAACATATTTGCTCAACTTTCTAGTTATATGTTTAAATTTAACTGCGCTGATGTTGTCAGCAGCGCCGTCTTAACGCATAGGCCCGTTGGGCATTTTCCCGGGGGCCGCGAGCATATAGGCCCCATGGGAATATGTTTATTTATATATATTATGTATATTCATTTTTTATTCCTGCGGGGGAAGGGCCCAACACTATATTTTTGCCCGGGGGCCCAAAATGGTGTAAAGACGGCTCTGGCTGTCAGACATTTTATAATTGACGTCTGCCGGTCAACATATATTAATAAAATAAATTTTAATATTACGCGGGAGATGTTTGTACGTTAAAAAATATATATAAATTATTATTAATTATTAATAATTTATTATTTATTACTAACATTTTTAATAAATATTATAAATATTTTCTTAAATTTTAATCGAATTAAAATTATTTTAATCGATATTTAATCGATAAAATTTTTAACGATTAATCTAGAGATTAATCGATAATTTCCGCTGCCCTAATTTATAGTAAAAAAAACTTATAGTCTGCCTGCTAAATTTTAGCTCGTTTGATCACGGGAAAAGGGTTATAAAAACATGTTTAACATAGTGCGCACCGAGAGACACATTAGAAATTAATTGCATTTACATTTACGGATCGGGAAAATATTTTTAAAAAGTATCGTCAATATAATACCCACCGCACAGCGCTACTGGAAAGTATTAAAAAGGTCGTTCAATATAATACGCACCGCGACACTCTAGCACAAAATTTATCATGCTACATAGAGATAAATAGAGATAATATAAAAATTATTTTAGTTAATTACTGTATATTTTTTGATAGATCTGAAATTTTGATAGATCATTTTTATCATCGGCACAAGCCTGCCTGCAAAATTTCAGCTCACTAGCATACGAGGAAGTGGGCTAAAATCGATCCATAGTATTTTCGGAAAAGAAGGCATCAAGCAACCAGACGCCACGAGTTAATATCAAGGATTTAAAAAGCGTGTGGTGTTTCTCGCCGTAAAATATTAAATGACGTCATTGTTTGAGCTTGTATTTTAATGTTGGAAAAGGGAACGATGTAAAAAGAGGATTTAAGCATTTATAATTATAAAATACTTTGTGTACATTTCAGGAAGTTTAATATTTTGTATTTATCAAACAAGGATAAGGTACTTGGGCTTTTGGAAAAAGTGGACGCCGTAGCCGTAGGCGCCCTACAACCCCTAGTAGACTAATATACAAATAAACGTTTGAGATAATACCTTAAGCAGTACAAATAAATGAGCATAATTATTTAAACTAAATGTACATTATATAGTGTAACTACAACTACAACTGTCATATCTATCAGAAACATCGACAAAAGAAAGTTAACGGACTCATGTTTGTGTTCAAGATGCGAAATGTTCAGTACCGTTACTTTTGGAGCGTGCTGGCGAACCTATGGCACGCGTGCCACAGTCGGCACGCAGAGCCTCATCAGCCGGCACGCAACTAAAAAGTTACTTCCTAAGCAAACTAGCCGGCCAAACCCCATTTTCGGGTTTGACACATTACTATATAAATGAATGGGTTTTGGGCACAGGACCCCCAACACATTTCCAACAACGAGCCATCAATACAAATAAATACGGCATTTCAGGGGTAGGGAGTAGTAAACAGTGGTCAAAGCGACCGACGTTCTTTCGCTTCAGACGCGGATGCTGATTCGTGTCATTTACACATCGTCTAGTGACGCCTCTATCATCTTCTCGCGGCAACCTGACCATCACCCCTTTTCATGTTTGCCACCGTCCCGCGGCACACCAGCCGTGGATCTCTACTCTAGAAAAACTCACTTTCTTGTGCCTCCGTGTACGTCACCATTACGCCTTCGAACCAACACGTGTGTGTCTGTGGACAGTTGAATGCACACATCTCGGATGCCTAAGTAGTAAATCCGTGTCAAAATAAACCAAAGCCTTAAGCTTGAAGAGCGAGTTCATGCACGCAAAGCATGCCGCACCCCCTCCCTCCGCAGAGAAAATTAGACCGCTAAATAATTTTGAAAACATCTGTCGCGCGGATTAATTTAAAGTCCAACGCGAATGAGAAGCACGTTTTAATAGGATTACAGGCCGGGTTGCATTTCTTCCAACGACAGGATCAACTCAAACGTGACCCGAGGCTAGAAGATACAAGATCTCATGCCAACATCAAGCGACCAGTGCTGACCAATGACGTGGCCAGGTTTCTGCAGCGATGACGGTGATACCTATGGCCGGAAAGCTAATTAGGGGAAAATGATCTAAGTTAATTATTATTGTTTGTTTTTTTTAAGTCACGGGAGAAACATAGATGATAGACGGACGGATGGACGGACGGACAGACAGGTAGACAGAGTGTACTATAGTTACAAGAGCTACAAGAAAATAAGGAACACATTGTTTTCACCCATATATTGCAGCTCTATTTCTTTACTGGCCGAACTTGGAGGAAAAGAGGAGATGCGATCATTAAGATAATATTATGGAATCACGATTTAGAAAACGATTTCAGGATTTCCCTTTTTTAGCCATCAAAGATTGAGCGATAGATGGAAATACGATAGATTTCAATACGATAGATTTCAATACGATAGATGGCAGTAGGTGATTGGGGCGCTAATCCAATCAAAGAAGGACATTGATAGGCAAGAATTCATATAGTAAGAGAATGGATTTTGGTTACAGAACTGTACCACCACACTCATAGTCTAAGTTGTATACAAAGCTAACAATATTGTATACAACACTAACAATATTGTATACAACACTAATAATATTGTATAATAATAATAATAATAAATTGGTAACTTTTATACTAAGTGTGGCACATGCAGTAAGCCTCTATGTTGTATATTGTATACAACACTAACAATATTGTATACAACACTAATATTATCTTACTTACTGAGAGTGGTCCAGGCAATAAGCCTCTATGCGGCATGTTGTATATTGTATACAACACTAACAATCTAATATATAATGATGAAAGTTTGTTTGGTAGTTTGTTTGTTTGTTACCCTTAGAATTCCACACCGTTGGACCTAGGGTGCTAAAATTTTGCATGGGACACTCATTTGACCCGGGACAGGTCATAGTCTATGTTTCAACCCCAGGTGATCACCTTTAGGGTAAGGGGGCCCATTTGGTTGCTTTTTTGCTTATAAAGATTAGTTTGAGCGTTTGTTACTGTGTAAATGAATGATTCTTGACCAAACTTGGTATGTAAGTTCGTGAGAGCCTTTACTAAAATACTGCAGTGCACTGAGCTCATAATGTCCATTTCTTCGGGGCCGGGGACACCAAATGTCTCTTTTCGGGTAATGTTTAAGATTTTATCCCCCATTCAATTTTATAAGATCTTGAGAAATAAAGAGATTAATTTCATTTATTCTTCTTAACAACAATAGTTTTGGTTTTCTTTAATTCACACTTCTCAGCATCAATAAACAGAATAGTAAATCAAGGTGACCCTGAGTAGAGTTAGGTTACCCTAGGGGTGGTCACCTGGGGTTGAAACATAGCCTATGACCCTTCCCGGGTCAAATGAGGGTCCCATGCAAAATTTCGGCACCCTATGTCCAACGGTGTGGAATTCTATTCTTTTTTTTGAATCTGTTTACTATTTTTTAAATCGTGCAACGCCGGATACCCCAGCTAGTATTGTATACAACACTAACAATATCTTACTTACTGAGTGTGGCCCAGGCAGTAAGCTTCTATGTTGTAGGCATCAGGGTAGCGACTTATTCGAATCTTTTCATCTCTGTCACTGGTCACTATCAACGAATCATTGTCCACTAACAACTGAGGACAAGGAAAGGGGGGGGGGTGTTTACCATTGGTATGTGGGGGCTTCTATGAGGTGTGGGGCAGGTGTTTGTGAAAAGATAGGGCAGTTCCATGGCGTGCCATGGGCATATCCAGGTAGTGAAGAGGGCAGTACCATGTGGTACGGAGGGCAGTACCATGTGGTACGGAGGGCAGTACCATGTGGTACGGAGGGCAGTACCATGTGGTACGGAGGGCAGTACCATGTGGTACGGAGGGCAGTACCATGTGGTACGGAGGGCAGTACCATGTGGTACGGAGGGCAGTACCATGTGGTACGGAGGGCAGTTCCGTGTAGTGCCATGTGCATATTCAGGTAGTGAAGAGGGCAGTACCATGTGGTACGGAAGGCAGTTCCATGTGGTACGGAGGGCAGTTCCATGGAGTGCCATGTGCATATTCAGGTAGTGATGAGGGCAAATCCAGGTAGTGCTGTATTTACCCCGCATTGTGCGTTGAGTGTACGACACACTAGTTACGTCAAGGGGGTTGATTTTTTAATGTACTAAGTTACTAGCCGTGTCAGTTACTAGCCGTGTCAGTTACTAGCCGTGTCAGTTACTAGCCGTGTCAGTTACTAGCCGTGTCAGTTACTAGCCGTGTCAGTTACTAGCCGTGTCAGTTACTGGCCGTGTCAGTTACTAGCCGTGTCAGTTACTAGCCGTGGCAGTTGCTAGCCGTGGCAGTTACTAGCCGTGTCAGTTACTAGCCGTTACACAGCTTGGAGCTTCAAATAAAATAATTTACTGAGTGTCCACAATATGGTGAAAACAAAAAATTAGGGCTGTTATCGATTAATTTAAATTTAATCGTTAAATTTTGAAAAATTATCGATTAATTAATCGATAATTTCGATTAAAGTCAAAAATAGACATTTATGACGTCATTAAATTGAATATTTCTCACGGACATTGAAAATTAAGAATATTTTGAACTAAATTTTATGACAATGTGTTGACACTTGATCGGATGTTTGTGCTGAAGGTGGTACGTCAGCGATGTATTTGATCCTTTAAAAGAGAATTGTTTATGGCAGTGAACACAGTAAACAGTTTCACCGTTCACCATCTTTGACTGTGTCATCCGCAGTTAGCTTAAAAACAAAATTTTTGCCCAACTTTCTAGTTATATCTTTAAATTTAACTGCGCTGATGCTGTCAGCCATTTTGTAGTTGACGTCTGCCGGTCCACATAAAGTAATAAAATAAATTATAATATTACGCGGGAGAAGTTTGTATGTAAAAAATATATAAATTATTATTAATCATTAGTAATTAATTATTTATTAATTAAAAAAATTAAAATATTTTATTTAATTTTAATCGAATTTTTTATCGATTAAAATAATTTTAATCGATAAAAAATTTTTAACGATTAATTCAGAAATTAATCGTTAATTTCCACAGCCCTACAAAAAACTAATAACATCACAATAAAATATGTATGCCTAAAACACAATGATGATGGCGATTATTTATCAACATGCTTTGGGCTCCAAACAGATTCATATTTAAAAAGGTCATACTTTTTAATGATTAAATTACAAAAAAGGAATCGTCATAGAAACGTCAACAGTTGTGCCAATCTAAAGACAATAAATAAGAAAATTAAAACTTACAATATCTAACAGCATAGAGAGATGACCCAACAGCAGAGTTCCCCATGTGTCGTCATCCTCCTTGGTACTGTCTTCTACACACTCTTGAAAGCCCTGGACGGGAAACTTGTACACGTCACCAGACTTGTCGGCCACAATGACGTCATGACTGTCCTTAGCGAAGGTGACACGGGTGCATCGTCTGCTGACACGCCTGAAAAATTGCAAAGAGTCGTGTCACAACACACGTAGGATAACACATGTGATGGGCAAAAGTAGGCTAACACATGTCATGTGATGACACATGTAGCGTAACACACTTGATGTGACGACACACATAGCATAACACGTGATTTGGTGTCATCCTTGGTGTGACGACGCGTTATGTTATGAAACCACGTCATAGGAAGGCACATTATGTATGTGACACTAACTGTAGAAAAAAAGTGGTGGGAGGCTAATTTTAGTTTCCCCTTTCGTAACTGTGCATATACCTCCCCTAGGTACAGCGATCCCCCCCCCCAAATCCCCCACACCTAACCCACTTAACCAGTTCTCTGGACTCAAACAATGGACCCGTTAAGTCATTGTGAATGTAACTCTGGAATTTATAAATGGCCTCTAAAACTTAAGAACATGCTACATTTTCAGCTGTTATATAATTATGTTACACTGAAAAAAATTTCCTTTATACTCGATGAAAATTTGAAAGAAAAAAAAAGAAAAGAAAAGATGGCCCAAAATAATTTGAAGGAGATAAAGATAATGATACTAATTTTTAAAGCAAAGAGCTGCGAGTTAAGAATGTCGCGGACATAACGAGGGATATGGGAACAATTGGAATAATTCACGTGTTTAAAAAGTATCAGGTGTGGTAAAACAATGAGCTCGTCTGCTGGGATGAAAGGGACATAATCGGCCGGTAAAGGGAAATAATTGACCGTGCGGTTGCGCAAGTGCTCGGGTCTTAACATAAATTTCAGCTTTTATTCTCCATCCAGTGTAACGTAGAATTGGATTGAATTTTTTTTAATTTTTTTTTCCAAAGTCTTTGACGAGCTCACACAATGAGTAAAACATACAAGGGGCTATCGTATTGTTGGTTTTTTTTAACAGTGGAACAAAAAAATATTTTTTTTGACGTTTGAAGATGAAAGATGGTGGCTGAACTAACAGTGGCACTATTTAACTATTTAGGTGAGTGATGGTGGCTGAACTAACAGTGGCACTATTTAACTATTTAGGTGAGTGATGGTAGTGATGGTGACTTAATGGAAAAATAAAGTTTATATTTGCATTTATTAAAAAATCAAATAATAGGGTACTGATATGAAGATTTTTTAGAATTATTTTAGCAGAAAAAAAAGTTTTAAAAATTATTACATAACAATATCGAAATGGGGGCGGGGGCAGTGGGACCCGAAAAAGGGGGAGGGTGGACTAATACTAGCATATTAAAAAAAAACTTAAATCAAATCATAAGAAATCGTTTCAATTGAGGTTCAAGTGTCACACGAATATTCTTCATTGTGTGGATTTCGATACATATATTTAGAGTTAAAATTAAAATAACTTTAAAATTTAAATTCATTATTCTTTTGAACAGCAAACGAGTAGGATTGTCCACACCTATTTTGAGATGAGTTAGCAGTAATAGCTTGACTATAAGATACAGTCATCGGAAAATTCAGCTGTGGGCTTTAAGACCACGAAGCTTTTCTTTTATTACTTAAAACTTTATAACACGAAAGTACCACACCGTTATGACACGACCGTACTGCTGATACCAGACTACCTTACACAGACACCGCATTGCTTTGATACGTTACCAACTTACTTTACAGCACTACAGTATTCTATCTATGAAACTATCACAAATTGCAACCTTATGGTAGTAGTATCCTACTCTACAATTATTCCTGGAAATCCTAACTGGCAATGCAACCATACCATCACACAACACAGTAAACAATGCAACCATACCATCACACAACACAGTAAACAATGCAACCATACCATCACACAACACAGTAAACAATGCAACCATACCATCACACAACACAGTAAACAAGGCAACCATACCATCACACAACACAGTAAATGTCATGAGATGGTTAGGAATCGGGGACAAGAAACGACTGTCCATAAGCTGGAGAACACCATCTCTATTTTGTTCAGGTTCAATGCTGTCCTCCCACTCACCTATAGTTGGGCAGAGTTAACCCATTCCGTCCAGACATTACACGGGGGCAGAGATACTTGAGAAGTTGTAAAACAAATATTATGATCTGATAACAAGCCACGGCGTGTGTGCGTCTCATGGCCGAACGGACAAGAACAATGGCAAGAAAGACGACGATTGTCTAGTCATGGGTGGGGCTGATACTGACAACAATGACAGCCCGTGTCCCGGACATCACAAACGATTTGGGGGTTGGGGGGGGGGTTGGGGGGGGGTTGGGTTGAACGATACGAAACTGATGATTACAATGAAGATAGTTTTTCACTTTCTTTACTGAATTGTTTGACTTATCATAGACGCAGATATGACACACTTGACGATGTAGGCAGCTTAATTTAATAATAAACAAATATTTGAGATGATTGCACACACTACCACAAAAAAACGTTGGACTTTTCAAATCACCAATAAGTTCAAAATATTCGCATATGCATATTTGCAGACTTTAAAAAACAAAACAAAATAAAACTCCCTAAGCATGTTTGCATGTATCGCTGTTACGTTGCCGAAAGTGTGCATCAGAAAACAAAATCATAGAAATAAACAGTAATTGGGATTCTTGGAAAGTGTAGAAAGAAAAGATAAATGTAACTTTCATAGATGGGCAATCAACACACTACCGCCACGTTTTATCCCTAGTTTTGAATAGGTGGAGTTGGTCATATTTATAAAGTAAAGATGATCATAGACAAACGTTGAAAGTATCTATAAACTATAAAGCTGGCAATAGCATTTTCAAAATAAGCCCCAGAGTCATGTGTTTAAAATACCTCAAAATATGCATGGGCTTATTCTATTCTCAATGAGATCAAGAAATGTATCTCTATTTGAATATTAATCTATTTCTATGTCATAACATACACAATTCTGGTGGTTATTTAGATAACATATAGAGTATAAATGTGTCTTTTCATGGTAAAAAATAATAGGGAGACAGTTAAAACTTTCAAACAAAGCTCCACTATTCACTATACGGTATGACCAGAAGTTAACAGCTTGCTAAGGTGAAAATACACTCCCTTCCATTTACAGCAGCAGAGGCAAGGCGTGGACTTGTTAGTGGACTTGTCACCTCACAAATCCTCAATACAGCGCCAACTAGTTCTGGCGGACTGTGAAGACCTTGATGTAGCATCTAGATGTAAGACTCAATGACAGAGGTCCTCCAATAACGTCGTGCTGTAGATTGTCAGTGGACCTACACATGGGGATTAACTGTCAGTGGACCTACACATGGGGATTAGCTGTCAGTGGACCTACACATGGGGATTAACTGTCAGTGGACCGACACATGGGGATTAGCTGTCAGTGGACCTGCACATGGGGATTAGCTGTCAGTGGACCTGCACATGGGGATTAGCTGTCAGTGGACCTACACATAGTGATTAGCTGTCAGTGGACCTACACATAGGGATTAGCTGTCAGTGGACCTACACATGGGGATTAGCTGTCAGTGGACCTACACATGGGGATTAGCTAATGAGCTTAATGGGAGGGGGGCAACTTACTATATCTTGGGTCGGGTTATCTGAAGCGACCGTTTTGCCCCTTCACTAGCTATCAGTGAGTGGTGATGTTTAGGACCAGGAGTGCCAGTGCGGATTAGCAAAAGGTACCGCGAAGAACTTAGCGGGCGTCAGCTCTGAGGAAACATTCCGACAGGGTGACACCCTCAGGTAGTTAACATTGATGATCTCCTTCCTACTTGATTCCTTTGATAATAGACTCGTTTGCAGGGCAAAGGTGGCATCGAGGTTGTAGCGAGTCGATTTAGGAAAAATACACCCCTCTCGTGAGGTCGACTTTCGTGGAAGGCATTTTCGACCGTGTTCTCAGATGCTCAGGCGGCCCCCTCAGAGGGGACACTCCGGGAGGGGGGTCCCCTAGCTTTTAGTTCCTCTCGGGGGGGGGGCATAGTTGCAGGGATAGTTTCTCGGTTAGACCTATTAAGAACCTTATGCTCAGAGCTGCTGACTTCACTCCACATGTAGGTTAATACATCTTGTAGGCTATGGGGAGTGGAGGAAGGGGGGACTTGTACATGAAATAAGTTTTAAAACTTCAATTGAGTAAGATCTGCCAATGCTAGAAAATGTCAATGGTGTGTGTCAATAACAATATAATGGGGATTTGCGCAATAGTAATGTTTATGTGAGTTTGGCGCACGCTGCTTATTATATTGAACGCACTTACCTTATGACGCGGTGCTTAGGGAAATGACGTAGTGACTAACGGTTGGGTAGTAGAGCTAAGGAGTTACACCATAGATGTTGTAGAAGGAGGACGTACCTTGTCGAGAGCTATTAAACATTTTAAATTTCTGATTGGTGTTGTAGAGTTATAGTCCAGTCTCATGCGGTCGTACCAATATTAAAAACAAGACCACACCAGTGCGGCTAAATCTGGTCCCAACGAATGAGGACTCTGGCAATATAAAGTAAAACAAGAGACACATTCCAACGAAACAAGTGTGGTGTCAACTGGAACTATATATATCTTTGAATTATCTTATCTTATCTTATCTGTTTACAGACGCTCCTTCTATACAGAAGATTATTGCGTCCTACGCTTATCTATGGTTTGTGTTTAGTCCTGCATTTTTATTAGAGATTTAAATGTTGATAAAGTGTTGGTTTTCCTGGATTCTTCAGGCAACCCATTCCACGCCCGAATTCCGGACGGGAAGAAGGAAAACTTGTATGTGTTTGTTCTTGCATACGGAATAAGAAAGGTGTTTTTATCCTTATGTCTATCTGAGGGTTGTATTAAGTTATCTTTGTGTTGTATTTCTAAATTAGAATTAATTGCTTTATGAATGATTACTACTTTGCTCTTGGTTCTTCTATCCTCTAGTGTTTCAAGGTTTAATGATTTAACTAATGGTGTTACTCTTGTCAGTTTCGAATATTCTCCAGTAATGAATCTGGCAGCTCTTTTTTGAATTTGTTCTAGTTTATCAATGTTTTCTTTGGTGGATGGGTCCCATACAGAAGATGCATATTCTAGTACAGGTCTCACCAAAGTGAGGTAGCATTTTAGTTTTATATCTCTATTACATTTGTTAAAGTTCCTTTTTATAAAGCCTAATGTTTTGTTTGATTTTTTAATAACTTCATTGACATGGGGATTCCATTGATAGTTTCTCATTTATTAAGACTCCTAAGTATTTTGCATCTTTAGTTTGGGTCAGTTCTTTTCCATGAATGTAATATTTTGAATTTATTTGTTTCTTTTTCTTTGTTACTCTTAACAGTTGACACTTTTCTGGGTGGAAAGACATACTCCAGTTAGTTTCCCATTTTATCAATTCATCTAAGTCTTTTTGTAAAATTTTGCTATCTTGTTCTGATTTAATTGTTCTATAGATTATACAATCATCAGCAAATAACCTAACTTTTGTACCTGTTGAGATGTTGGTCGCCTACTGCAAGTATCTCCCCCCCCCCACCCCACACACACACATTTCACATAAAAGACCCATAATTTAATACGAGAAAATTCATCATCATTAATTATTGTGGCCAGGGAAGATGAGGGTTGATGTACAATGACGTCACTGCTACATCCCGTTACGCATGACAGTTTTCAAGCCCAAGGACACGTGAACAAAAAGTACCCGGTTTCTGGAGTGGAGGAAGGGAGGGGTGGGCAACAAGAAATTAGTCTGACAGTACAGGACGCTGATTTACTAAACAGTAATGAGGCGTGATTAGATGGTCGGCAGCCAGCTGAATTATGCCGGCAAGAAGGGGAACAACACAGTACTGCTGGACTCGCTATGGTCAAACCACTAATGAGATTCTTACTGGGGACTCTTGTAGGAGTTGGCGGGGTGGGGGTGGAAGAGTGACAATGTAGACTGATTGCAGGAGTTTCTCAATGCGCGCGCGTGTCTTAATGTGTCCCGGGCCAAGGTACCCTAATGACGAGCAGAGAGATATCATCAGGTAAAGCGATAATTTACCCTTTCTGTCTTTTAATAACCCGAGTGGTCCAGCTAGTCCCATAGCGACATGTCCTTAATGCACTAAGAGTACACATTAATGTACTGACACCACATGTACAACTTAATTTAGTGGGCGCCCTAAAGATCTGACGCCATGGATACATATTAAATTAATGTATTGGGCGCCCTAAAAATCTGACACCATTTGTATATGTTATTGTATTGGGCGCCCTAAAATCTGACGCGATGGGTACATGTTATTGTATTGGGCGCCCCAAATCTCTGACGTCATTGGTACATGTAAAGGTATTGGGCGCCCTAAAGATCTGACGCAATGTGTACATGCTAATGTATTGGGCATCATAAAGATCTGATGCCACGTTGATATCCTTGATCAGAAGGCGCCCACATGGTTCTGAAGTCGTCAGCGCGGAAACGTTGCGTAGAGGAGGCCCCGAGTATCTGGGGCCACGATTAAAGTCACGGTCCAGTAAGCGCGTCCACCCTTCACGGCTTCGTGTCGAGCGCGAAATGGCCGCCGTGTTTCTAGCATCTCGACAGTCGAGATAGATGGACAAGAAATGAGCTTTATCTGTGAGATGTTATCGCAGGGGGCGGGGGGCGCCGGTGGGGATGATGGTGTGGTATTTCCGCAGATCGTGTTTGTGGTCGAGTGTGTTTGTTCCTGTGATCACGGCCAGGTGTCGCGTTACACGAGATAAGGAAGAGATTAAACGAGAACTGGACGATGGGACGGAGGACAGTCTTCGCTGGAAGGAAGGTGTTTGTAAACGATTGGGTAGGAGAGTGACTAATGGATGGACAACTCTCGTTCAAACTAGGAATAGGGTTTGTCATGAAGACCGAAAAACGTCCAATGTCATAACGTTATGTTACAATGTCATTACGTTATGTTACAATGTCATTACGTTATGTTACTATGTCATTACTTTATGTTACAATGTCATTACGTTATGTTACAATGTCATTACGTTATGTTACAATGTCATTACGTTATGTTACAATGTCATTACGTTATGTTACAATGTCATTACGTTATGTTACAATGTCATTACGTTATGTTACAATGTCATTACGTTATGTTACAATGTCATTACGTTATGTTACACTGTCATAACGTTATGTTACAATGTCATTACGTTATGTTACAATGTCATTACGTTATGTTACTATGTCATTACTTTATGTTACAATGTCATTACGTTATGTTACAATGTCATTACGTTATGTTACAATGTCATTACGTTATGTTACAATGTTATTACGTTATGTTACAATGTCATTACGTTATGTTACAATGTCATTACGTTATGTTACTATGTCATTACTTTATGTTACAATGTCATTACGTTATGTTACAATGTCATTACGTTATGTTACAATGTCATTACGTTATGTTACAATGTCATTACGTTATGTTACAATGTCATTACGTTATGTTACTATGTCATTACTTTATGTTACAATGTCATTACGTTATGTTACAATGTCATAACGTTATGTTACAATGTCATTACGTTATGTTACAATGTCATTACGTTATGTTACAATGTCATTACGTTATGTTACAATGTCATTACGTTATGTTACACTGTCATTACGTTATGTTACAATGTCATTACGTTATGTTACAATGTCATTACGTTATGTTACTATGTCATTACTTTATGTTACAATGTCATTACGTTATGTTACAATGTCATTACGTTATGTTACAATGTCATTACGTTATGTTACAATGTCATTACGTTATGTTACAATGTCATTACGTTATGTTACTATGTCATTACTTTATGTTACAATGTCATTACGTTATGTTACAATGTCATAACGTTATGTTACAATGTCATTACGTTATGTTACAATGTCATTACGTTATGTTACAATGTCATTACGTTATGTTACAATGTCATTACGTTATGTTACACTGTCATTACGTTATGTTACAATGTCATTACGTTATGTTACAATGCCATTACGTTATGTTACAATGTCATTACGTTATGTTACAATGTCATTACGTTATGTTACAATGTCATTACGTTATGTTACACTGTCATTACGTTATGTTACAATGTCATTACGTTATGCTACAATGTCATTACGTTATGTTACAATGTCATTACGTTATGTTACAATGTCATTACGTTATGTTACTCTGTCATTACGTTATGTTACACTGTCATTACGTTATGTTACAATGTCATTACGTTATGTTACATTGTCATTACGTTATGTGACAATGTCATTACGTTATGTTACACTGTCATTACGTTATGTTACACTGTCATTACGTTATGTTACACTGTCATTACGTTATGTTACACTGTCATTACGTTATGTTACACTGTCATTACGTTATGTTACTATGTCATTACTTTATGTTACAATGTCATTACGTTATGTTACAATGTCATTACGTTATGTTACAATGTCATTACGTTATGTTACAATGTCATTACGTTATGTTACAATGTCATTACGTTATGTTACACTGTCATTACGTTATGTTACAATGTCATTACGTTATGTTACACTGTCATTACGTTATGTTACAATGTCATTACGTTATGTTACTATGTCATTACTTTATGTTACAATGTCATTACGTTATGTTACAATGTCATTACGTTATGTTACAATGTCATTACGTTATGTTACACTGTCATTACGTTATGTTACAATGTCATTACGTTATGTTACACTGTCATTACGTTATGTTACAATGTCATTACGTTATGTTACAATGTCATTACGTTATGTTACAATGTCATTACGTTATGTTACAATGTCATTACGTTATGTTACAATGTCATTACGTTATGTTACTATGTCATTACGTTATGTTACAATGTCATTACGTTATGTTACTATGTCATTACTTTATGTTACAATGTCATTACGTTATGTTACAATGTCATTACGTTATGTTACAATGTCATTACGTTATGTTACAATGTCATTACGTTATGTTACAATGTCATTACGTTATGTTACACTGTCATTACGTTATGTTACACTGTCATTACGTTATGTTACAATGTCATTACGTTATGTTACAATGTCATTACGTCATGTTACACTGTCATTACGTTATGTTACAATGTCATTACGTTATGTTACACTGTCATTACGTTATGTTACAATGTCATTACGTTATGTTACTATGTCATTACTTTATGTTACAATGTCATTACGTTATGTTACAATGTCATTACGTTATGTTACAATGTCATTACGTTATGTTACACTGTCATTACGTTATGTTACAATGTCATTACGTAATGTTACACTGTCATTACGTTATGTTACAATGTCATTACGTTATGTTACACTGTCATTACGTTATGTTACAATGTCATTACGTTATGTTACTATGTCATTACTTTATGTTACAATGTCATTACGTTATGTTACAATGTCATTACGTTATGTTACAATGTCATTACGTTATGTTACACTGTCATTACGTTATGTTACAATGTCATTACGTTATGTTACACTGTCATTACGTTATGTTACAATGTCATTACGTTATGTTACACTGTCATTACGTTATGTTACAATGTCATTACGTTATGTTACAATGTCATTACGTTATGTTACAATGTCATTACGTTATGTTACAATGTCATTACGTTATGTTACAATGTCATTACGTTATGTTACAATGTCATTACGTTATGTTACAATGTCATTACGTTATGTTACAATGTCATTACGTTATGTTACAATGTCATTACGTTATGTTACAATGTCATTACTTTATGTTACAATGTCATTACGTTATGTTACAATGTCATTACGTTATGTTACAATGTCATTACGTTATGTGGGGATACGGTGGTCGAGTGGTAGCGCGCTCGACTGGCGTACCGATGGTCATGGGTTCGAATCCATGGGAAGCCATGGATTTGTTCCCGGGGCCTAGGGCGTCCCCGAGTCCACCCAGCTTCGAGTGGGTACCTAACGCATAGTTAGGGAAAATAAAAGGCGGCTGGGTAATGCGTGGAACCCTTATAGCCGTGGCATGTGAACGCTGCATCACTTGCCAAAATCAACTGCTGCCTTGCAGATGGTCTTGGCTGACCAAAGGCTATGGAAGCACATCCAGAAAAAACAGCAGGCTGAAGTCGGAGACCACGGGCCAATTGGCGCAAAACTCGTCGGCACGCAATACTCAAATTGAGAACGAAGAAGAAGAAGATTACGTTATGTTACTATTTTAGTTTAAACATGGTTATCGTAAAACAATATCCAAAAAAAACCACAAAACAACAACAATAACAATAGACGCCGTAAACATGTTTCAGCCTAAGTCCCGTAAGCTGTCTTAAATTAACGTAGAATTAAAAATGATATTTTGAGGTAAGTCCTCGCAGAATACCCACAAATTCGATTAATATATTAATGAAATTTAAATTGGTCCAACTGTATAGCCCGGATATTTCTAATATCCTTAATGCACTAAGAGTACACATTAATGACATTAGGAATGTGTCATTCTCTTGAGGAGTCGAGCCATCAGCTCGACTGACCCAGCTTACAAATCCTGCAGCGAGCCTCAACATCAGGGCATAGCCATAAAGGTATTTATTCGTCCGCAGTTCTGGCGCTGCCTTGTCTGTCTGCATCCACAAAAGCTGCAGAGTGCAGAGCAGGCGAGGCCTACAGGCTACCAATAACAGGTGAAGGTTTCTGAAACGCTTAATTGTTCATAGACCACAGTCAGCTCACCAACAGGATGACTTGCTGGGGTTACAGTCGAGCTCACCAACAGGATGACTTACTGGGGTTACAGTCGAGCTCACCAACAGGATGACTTACTGGGGTTTAACAAAAAACGTTAAGAAATGTTACTATCTTAATGAGGGAGTGGGGGAGGATGGCGCGGTGGTAAAATGAATGATACAGTCAAGTGTTCAATACTATCCCTCTATTTACAATTAGTGAGGGAGATGGGGGTCGGGGTGAGAAAGCCAATTGGGAGAACGTAAAGGGATGTTGGACTATGATTGATTGATGACCTTATACACAAGGCAGGGGTTGGGAGGAGTTCGATGAGCCAATGGTAACACGACACACTAGCACGCCGTGATATTCGACACATCTCATACTACTCTGACAATTGCCTTCAAGTACGCCACGACAATTTCTTAAATCCAATGACCTATGACGAAGTTGTGGCGTCAAACATTGCTAGAACTGAACTTTCTGTGTTGTGCCCTCTTCAAAATGTATAACCCATTGTGGCGTTCGAGCTTGTGGGCCATACATACACCCATACACCCTCGTAATGGTTAAACAAAAACTGTTGAGGCAAAGAAAAATGTGTGAGGAAAAGGGGTATAAAAAGTGTATGCGTGTTTATGAATGTGAAAAATAAAGATGGAGGTGTACATTATTAAAGTTAGCGCTATTTTTTTTTCACCAGTAAAAAGCTGGGATATATATATATATATATAAATTTCCCTTGATATCGATTAGCAGCCAGGTAAGGGAGAAGAGCTGAAGTCAACATTTAGTACAACTTTGACTACTCCAAATGAACCAGATGAAATGCTACATGGACGCACCGTGAGACCTGGGCCAGTACTTAGATCACAGTGCCAGTAGATAGAGCTCAACATTTAGTAACAAAAGAGTTAGATGAAATGCTACATAATGTCCACCATGAGATCTAGGCTAGTATTTTAATCACAGTGCCAGTAGATAGAGCTCAACATTCAGCAGCGATGAACTCTGCAAATTATAAAGAAAACAATCGGTTGCTTGAGGCGGAAGAGGGAAGCGCCCAGGGAGAGAGAGAAAGAGAGAGAGAGAGAAAGAGAGAGAGAAAGAGAGCAAGAGAGAGAGAGAGAGAGAAAGAAAGATAGAGAGAGAAAGGGAGAGAAAGAGAGAGAGTGAGAGAAAGAGAGAGAGAAAGAGAGAGATAGAGATAGAGAGAGAAATAGAGAGAAAGAGAAAGAGAGAGAGAAAGAGGGAGAGAAAGAGAGATAGAGAGAGAAAGAGAGAGATAGAGAGAGAGGGAAATCAACGTCAATGAAAAATACCAGCATTACTCCGACATTCGCTCCGCGCTAAGCTGTGTCCATTTGGTTCCAAATCTTGATTAAGTCCTTCAGACGCTAGTGTTGGGGTGGGTGGGAGGTAGGCTGGATTAGGAGCGAGTGACAATTGACCGTAGGAACATACAAATAAATGGTTGATTAAAAATGGTCCCACATAAAACGAATGTATAGTTTGATTTTTCACTATGTACTGTCGGCTGTTGGATGCTGCATTTATTCTTAAACTTAAAGTTATATACTGTATATTTTATAGATAGGACACCAACTCAAAATTGAGCTGAGAATTGAGCCAAATAGGATGTGAGTTGTGCGCCGGTGACCGTTTATATCATTAACATAATTATTAATTTGGGATGGACCTGCCTTAACCCGCAGCCCTAACCCATTCAGATGGTCCTCTTCACCTGCCGAGAGCTGACAATTCAGACGTTGCTTGCACACATGACCGCATGTGGGTGCCTTTGTGAACTCGTCTCGATCATCATTGCGTCACGAAGTACGGTCGCGCCATCGTGGCCAGGCAGGCAGAACTGTAATAATTTTAATGAACGCCGCATAGACAGGGTGAAACATCGCAACGAAAGTCAACTAGATGTATACCGAGACCTGATAAATGTCATCCAAACCTGCAGTTCTATGATGACATGTTATCCCCCCCTCCTGCTCCCAAAGGTATACAAACATGTTAAAAGATTTCACTTCGTCTATGATTTCTGGTGACACCACGATGTGAGTGAGTACCGTGACTGTTAGGACGATGCTCCCATTGAGACAAGTCTTCGGGGCGTGACTACACAGATTGCTGCCGTGCACGGACAGGCTTTCACCACTGCCACTATTCAAGGAAGCGAGGTGGCCGCCTATTAGCGGAGCGAGTGCGCTCTAATGGCCGGGTCAGGCATGTAGACGTCACATTACCTCTATTTACCGGTAATAGCTCCCGTGTCAAGACGTTCTGAACGCGGGCGGACAGGGGGGCGACCCTCGTGCCGCGAGTAGGAACAGAAGGAGTCGGTGTCACGCGCCACTGACTCCGTCAGAATAGCCCCGTCACGCATTAGCAGCAGAGTCCTCGTATAAGATTCAATTACGACGGGGCACGCGCGCTTCTATATCTTCACTCGAGACGTCTTCGTGGAGCGTCGACTTCCTGACAGGCCTCCAGCTGGAGTCTACTGTTTCCAACAGCACCGCTACTGAATGTGAATGATTCAGGTTGTGTCCATGGTTCGGTAAAGCCAATTACACGTACAATGATTTCTTCATATTCGGAAGGAATGGGGTGGCAGAGAGGGGGCGAATGAAACACTTCAGGCGCTAAACAGGCTTGAAAGTTATCGCGTAGAGATAACGGCTATGACAAACATCGGTTCCTACTTTTAAGTGAGCCAGACCCCAAAGATGTAAGATGTTTTGAATGTGGCTGTTCGTTCGTCACCTCTGCATGTGTTTAGTTACATTTTGATGAAGGCAGCGATATCGGCACGGTGTGTCCTATATAGATAAATAAAGTAACGTTACAATACCAATACTCAATACATATTATACCAGCAGAGATGATATTTACTGCATCGGTTAATGTATTCTAAACAAACAACAAACATGGCCCGTCAAACCCACATAAAAGTTACAAACATAAACCAAGTACCAAGCAACAGTCACACATCAAACATCCACACCAAAATTCGGTGAAAATCACTTTAAAAAAACACAACAAAACAACAAATCAATGGTATTTAGATTTTGTTACTCAACTCGCACTCATACTAAAATTTTTACCCAATTCTCACTTACATTTTTACTCTAGTCTCACGCGTACCGAAATCAAACCATTTCACATTCCAAACACCCGGACCATCCAGATCTGAGGATTTTCTCTGGCCTCTGGGCCTGAAATGCGCCTCTTCCACACAATACAATCCCAGCACCATATTGAAATGTTCTATTTAAATAACAACACCTCATCACTTACATAATGTTACAACAATAAGGTTTGGTCTTAACATCATGCATGCAATTATTGAAGTTCCCCCACCCCCCATACTCCAATAACAAAATGACGTAACAAATCAACTGTAAAGTTCTGAAAGGGTAAATCAAGGCGCCTAGTTTCCAGACCACGAGTCAACATGGCTGAAGGGGCAAACATTTATTTTCATTTAGACAACCATTGACAGGGATTGACAGCCACTAGTTAAGACTAGTCGCTTAGATAAACAGACAAAACTACGAGTCTAGATGAGCAGGTCAAGGTCAGTAACTTAAGTTATTGCGATAGTAAAAAATGAAATTCTTTTATCTCTTGATATTGATGTCAACTGTTTTGACATGAAAACCCTCTATGGCATTTGGGGGCATAGTCCCCCGGAAAAGCCTCGGATTTTTAAGGCAATCAGCCAGAACTTAGCGCCGTCTGGTGATAGGAAACGTACAACTACCACTTTGGTTTTATGTTTCTCCAAAGGGCTGCCTGGTTACGCAAGGATGAGCAGAAGTAGTCTAGCACAGTGGTTCCCAGCCTTTTTTGGGAGACGACCCCTTTTTATAAAAGCCATGTGACCCATCCCCCATGAAATTTAAATAAGTCATCTTCAATAATGTTTTAACACAATAGAGCAAATTTGAATTATAATTAATATTTTTTTAGTCGACAGTTGGCGATCACCAAAAAAAACCGTCGGTTGGGAACCGCTGGTCTGCCACTACTAGATAGATAAAGGCCAGCAGAGTTAGCGTTACATTTGCGGCATCCCCCTTCCCCCACACATCATACACAGACGGACAACTAGATGTTGGTAAGAGTAATGGCCGCCTATTACTTTAGTTATTAATGATCCACATTTTGCCGACAAGTATGTTAAGTTCAACATGGAGCAATGAGAGATTGCCGGCCAAATATATTACAGCTCTATGAAACAATATACATCCATTTTAAATCCTTTAAATTAACTCGTGACGTCTGCTTGATTGTTTGCTTGCTGGCCTAAAAAAATTTGGATCGATTTTTAACCCACTTCCCCGTATGATAGCGACCTGAAATTTTGCAGGCAGACTAATGCCGACGATAAAAATGATCTATCACAATTTCAGATCGAGCGATTGTACTGTAATTAAATTAATGAATTTTTAGATTATCTCTATGTAGCATGTTAATTTTTGTGCTAGAGTGTCGAGGCGCGCATTATATTGAACAACCTTTTTAATACTTTCCTGTCACGCGGTGCGGTGCGTATTATATAGACGATACTTTAAAAAAAATGATTCCCGACCTGTAAATGTTTATGCTAATCTGTCACACGGTGCGCATTATCTTTAACATGTTTTTATTACACTTTTCCCGTGATCAAATCGAGATGAAATTTAGCAGGCAGGCTAAAGTAGTTTTTTTTATACTATAACTCCTTTATCTATATATGAGACATTTAACTAAAATTTTGGATTTTTGGATTGTCCTCCGATGCGTATTATAATGAACATACTTTTAGTTATGTCTCGTAGATAAAGGATTTATAGTCAAAACTTTCTTTGTTTACTGGTTTTTAAAATTCCAATTACTCAATTATTTTATGTCTCGGATATATTTAAATTCACTTTCAATGACTTCTGAACAGTCGGTGTGTGGTACAGTCAGTGTGTCATACAGTCAGTGTGCCACACATTCGGTAGGTAGTACAGTCGGTGTGTAGTACAGTCGGTATGTAGTACAGTCGGTGTGTAGTACAGTCGGTGTGTTGTACAGTTGGTGTGTTGTACAGTCGGTGTGTAGTGTAGCCGGTAGTGCTGCTTCATATTACAAAAATAGTTGAAGCAATCGTTTGATTGGACCACATTATTTACAAACCTAAATGATGAAGGTTATAATTTACTAAACATTTGTAAATTTTCTTCATTAAGTTGAAAATAAGCGTTTCAATACAATTTGTGCGTGTCAGTTGTGTTTGAAAATTTGAGCCGTGGTGAATATTGTATGCTTTGCCGGTTGTAGTAAAAAACTGAGGGGAAAAGTGCTTTAATATGAGGCGTGTTTCGGCAGATATGCACAGCGGCTGATGCACTATAGCAGATGTGCTGTGGCTGTAGTCTTTTGGTGGTTGGTGCACTATAGCAGATGTGCTGTGGCAGTAGTCTTTTGGTGGTTGGTGCACTATAGCAGATGTGCTGTGGCACTATAGCAGATGTGCTGTGGCACTATAGCAGATGTGCTGTGGCTGTAGTCTTTTGGTGGTTGGTGCACTATAGCAGATGTGCTGTGGCATTATAGCAGATGTGCTGTGGCACTATAGCAGATGTGCTGTGGCACTATAGCAGATGTGCTGTGGCTGTAGTCTTTTGGTGGTTGGTGCACTATAGCAGATGTGCTGTGGCACTATAGCAGATGTGCTGTGGCACTATAGCAGATGTGCTGTGGCACTATAGCAGATGTGCTGTGGCACTATAGCAGATGTGCTGTGGCACTATAGCGGATGTGCTGTGGCACTATAGCGGATGTGCTGTGGCACTATAGCAGATGTGCTGTGGCACTATAGCAGATGTGCTGTGGCACTATAGCAGATGTGCTGTGGCACTATAGCAGATGTGCTGTGGCATTATAGCAGATGTGCTGTGGCACTATAGCAGATGTGCTGTGGCACTATAGCAGATGTGCTGTGGCACTATAGCAGATGTGCTGTGGCACTATAGCAGATGTGCTGTGGCACTACAGCAGATGTGCTGTGGCACTATAGTAGATGTGCTGTGGCTGTAGTCTTTTGGTGGTTGGTGCACTATAGCAGATGTGCTGTGGCTGTAGTCTTTTGGTGGTTGGTGTAACGTGCACGAAAGAAGTTAAATGGTGGATGATGTAACAGGATCAAAGTACTTTGAAAGATGATGGAGAATGGAGAAGTCATATCAAAGATCGATGTAGCAATGGAAGAAGTAGTTGGATGCATGACGTGCTGAGGGTGGCATGCTGTGAGCGATGCGGTACGCTGATGTGCTCTGACTGATTCGCTGCTGGCAATGTGTTGTTACCGCTGCTGTGCTGCTGGTGATGTTTTGCTGCTGCTGCTGCTGTGCTGCTGGCAATGTATTGTTACTGCTGATGTGCTGTTGCCGCTGCTGCTGTGCTGCAGGCGATGTGTTGTTGCTGCTGCTGTGCTGCTGGTGATGTGTTGTTGCTGCTGCTGTGCTGCTGGTGATGTGTTGTTGCTGCTGTGCTGCTGGTGATGTGTTGTTGCTGCTGCTGTGCTGCGGGTGATGTGTTGTTGCTGCTGCTGTGCTGCTGGTGATGTGTTGTTGTTGCTGTGCTGCTGGCGATGTGTTGTTGTTGCTGCTGCTGTCCTGCTGGCGATGTGCCGAGGACGAGGTGCTGCTGCTAGCCAGTCTGAAGACGACACGTCGCCGATCAATAAACCACTCAGCCTCGCCCTCGGAGCCCGGTAAATGGGATAACCGCGGCCGTAATCCTAGGCTCTCACCGTGCCAGCTTCACGCTATTTATTTCAAGCATTCTAATGCCCGGCGGTTTACAGCGGTAAAGAGCTTTGGTTTTAGTTTAATTTATGCCAGCCCCTGCAACACCCTAACCCGCGAGAGACGAGCAGCCTGACTGCCTGAGGGGGAGAAAACGTTTTATTTCTATTCAATCGTTCGTGGGCAGAAGCGGCCAAGTGGTCAGAACAGAGAGTGAGGCGAATAAAAAAAACGGTTGTCCGAGAAGAAATGCCAGGTCGTGTAGGTCATGTTTATGTAAATATGTTTGCAGCCCCCACAGGGAGTGTTTCAGATCGTATTGTTTTAACATAACGCAAACGTATGATTGTCAGACTTTTGTCGTTTTAGGCTTCCGATATATTCAAGGTTGGTGCGATCGTTTCAGTTGAAGTAAATGGGCATGTGCTCAACACACCAGAGGTCTCAATGAACACAATAACTAAAAGATTCATTATACTTTCAGGTCATCACCAGCTCTCCCCTTCTGTCCACCTTATTTTTTTATTCTTTTCTTTTTCAGTTGAATGACTCACCAAGGCCCGGCCACAGCAAGCACCGACCTCCCTACCCACCGACCCTCCCCTTTCTCCCAGGTTCAACCGTCTTACTCATCCACCGATGCCAGAACATCCGAGTGAATTATCCACTCAGCCATGGCGCAGGAGCTTTCTCCAGAACTCACGACCACCCACCCCCTCCCCACGTTTTACGGCTCAACGGCCATGCGCGGAGAAATGCCCGCCACGTGACACGCGGAAGCCTGGGAGTGCCGCGCTGTCCTCTTCTACCTGGGCCCTAAGCCTCCTGGGCCCCAACAAAGGTGAGCGGTCCGCCATCAAAAGGAGGGACCCAAAGCGGCCGAAGGTGAACACGGTTCACAGACTGCTATGAAACACTATGAAGAAGGGAGGTAACAACAACAACAACAAAAAATGGGGATGGCTACAGTTAGTACGTGAGTGGCCTTGTCAAAAAATTTGCCGGGGTATTAATTGAGAACACACAACAAAATACAGGACCGGTAATGGAGGAGAAGAGCGAGGGAAAGCCTGGGAGGCATAAGACGTCAATCATGAGTTCTAAACTATGGGAGAGAACCGCCTGTTTCAAACCCCTGAAGTGAGTTGGGGCGGGACCTAATTTCCGAACTGCTAACGGTTTCTTTTTTTGGTTTTTTCTTTCTGAAGTGGCAACCATCCAACCGTAAACGCATTCTACTAACTGAAACAAAAAAAAACAGATGAGACCATACGGCCAAATTCAATCTGAACTTTTATAAAATCTGGTTACAGCTCGCAATTGTTGAGGGCCAGAGGAATTACACAGACACGCTAACAACTATGATAATGACAATACAGATTACTATCTTGAACATACATACAAACTATTTGTTTAATATATATATATTCATTAATGAAATTATTTTTAAATCGATTAATTTACATACACATGACCATTTCATTAGCAAGTTAATAGATTTTCATAAAGTTTAGTTGTTTTGAAACTACTAAATTAATTTTTTTTTAAAGAAAGAAAAAAGAAAAAAAGGTACACTGAAAATGTAACAAACGTATGACAAAATGTAAAAGATATAATTCTAAATAACACCCCCCACCCCCCAAAACAAAAATCCAACCAAAACAGTCACATGAGGGGTCATCCATATATTACGTACGCAAAAAGGGGGAGGGGGTCTTCAATTAACGGCATTTTGCGTATGGTTGCGTACGGGGGGAGGGGGGTCTCGAATGAATGTGTACGTACGTACAACACATTTAATTTGCATAATACTATGCCTAATAACGTAAACCTCTCTGGCTGCAAACGGCATTCGAGACCGACTGAGTCAAGACTGATATGCAATAATGTTTTATAATTTAATGCAAACTAAATTCTGAACTTTTAATTATCGATACATATAATTCTCTTCGTGGTCGGACCCTGCGAGGCAACAAGATGCTGTATGTGCAACAGATACTAATTTTAGAAAGCAGCGCACCAAATTACTGCACCAATGCATCAAAAGGTGTGCAAATTAAATATGGGCTGTAAAAAAAATAAAATTATTTGACGTCATTGTTTTCGCTGATATTTTAATTTTGTAATAAAAAAAACCCCGTAAAAACAAGTTTTTGACTATAAATCCTTTATGTACTAGATAGAGGTAACTAAAAGAATGTTCATTATAATATGCAGCGCAAAACCATCCAAAAATACAAAATTGCAGTTGTGACGTAAAACATGTTTAACATAATGCGCACCGATCAGGAATATGTTTATAAAAAGTGTTGTCAATAGAATACGCACCTTATTGCGCGACAGAAAGGTTGTTCAATATAATACGCACCGCGAAACTCTATCTCAAAAAATAACATGATACATAGGAATAAATAAAATAATCTAAAAATTCAATAATTTAATTACGGCACATGCGATCTATCTGAAATTTTGATACATAGTTTTTATCATCGCCACGAAACCGCCTGCAAAATTTCAGCTCGCTAGCTTACGAGGAAATGCGTTAAAAATCGATCCAAAGTTTTGGCGACCGACAAGCAAGCAATCAAGGGTTCAAACAGACACCACGAGTTAATATAAAGGATTTAATTTTTTTAAAAACGTAAAAAGAACAAGTTTTTGACTATAAATCCATTATGTACGAGAAGTAACTAAAAGAATGTTCATTATAATACGCAGCGAAAGACCATCCAAAAATACACAATTGTTGTTGTGTCGTAAAACATGTTTAATATAATGCGCACCGATCAGGAATATGCTTAAAAAATTGTTGTCAATAAAATACGCACCTTATTGCGCGACAGAAAGGTTGTTCAATATAATACGCACCGCGACACTCTATCTCAAAAAATAACATGATACATAGGAATAAATAAATTAATCTAAAAATTCAATAATTAAATTACAGTACATGCGATCGATCTGAAATTTTGATACATAGTTTTTGTCACTGGCACGAGTCTGCCTGCAAAATTTTGGCTCGCTAGCTTATGAGGAAGTGCGTTAAAAATCGATCCAAAGTTTTTTTCGACAAACAAGCAAGCAAACAACCAGACACCACGAGTTTATATAAAGTATTTTTAAAAAATCAAATATTTTAGTCAGCATTTTGATGTGACGTCAGATTTCTTAAACACTCCCCCTCGTCACACATGCGTGACCCCTCTCCCCCTTTTTAAAAAAAATTCTTGTGACTTCATTTATGGACGGCTTCAAAGAGTAAAAACCAATATCTTTTGACTCTCTCTGGCTTAAAATAATTTTTTTCCAAAAAAAAAGGGGGGGGGGCGATTTTGTACTTACGCTTAAGGGAGGGGGTCCCGAAAATGTACGGGTTGCAACAGGGGGGAGGGGGGTACAAAAATACGACTTTTTTGCGCACGGAATATATGGATGGCCCTGACTGAAAAAGCGTAAGGCTCCCATGTACTCAATGTTCTTTGCGTCGTGTTAAGATCAACGTAAAAGAAAGCGTACAAAAGTGAAGCAAGGCGATTGGGAGGTTTCACAGATTCATGGTTAAATACTTTGATAGCATAACACTAAGTTCTACTTTCATCAGTCAAGTATACATGATGTTCGTCCATCAATGCATTCATCCGGTATGATGCCGTGATTGTATTCATAAACCCCTGTATACTTGAACAATAAAGGTTGATGAGTATCAATTCCAAACTTCAGGGGCAAAAACTAACTAGAGATAAAACTGTAACAAAACTTCAAGGGAAAAAACTAACTATAGATAAAACTGTAACAAAACTTCAGGGGAAAAAACTAACTAGAGATAAAACTGTAACAAAACTTCAGGGGATAAACTAACTAGAGATAAAACTGTAACAAAACTTCAGGGAAAAAATCTAACTAGAGATAAAACTGTAACAAAACTTCAGGGGACAAAACTAACTAGAGATAAACTAACTAGATATAAAAGTAACTAAAGATAAACGAACTAGAGATAAAACTAACTAGAGATAAACTAACTAGAGATAAAACTAACGAGATGTAAAACTAACGAGATATAAAGCTAACTAGAGATAAAACTAACTAGAGATAAAACTAACTAGAGATAAAACTAACGAGATGTAAAACTAACGAGATATAAAACTAACTAGAGATAAAACTAACTAGAGATAAAACCAACTAGAGATAAAACCAACTAGAGATAAAACTAACTAGAGATAAACTAACTAGAGATAAAACTAACGAGATGTAAAACTAACGAGATATAAAACTAACTAGAGATAAATCTAACTAGAGATAAAACTAACTAGAGATAAAACTAACTAGAGATAAACTAACTAGAGATAAAACTAACTAGAGATAAAACTAACGAGATGTAAAACTAACGAGATATAAAACTAACTAGAGATAAAACTAACTAGAGATAAAACTAACGAGATGTAAAACTAACGAGATATAAAACTAACTAGAGATAAAACTAACTAGAGATAAAACTAACTAGAGATAAAACTAACTAGAGATAAAACTAACTAGAGATAAACTAACAATTCTACGTGTTTGTCGAGACAGTTTTAGTACAATATAGGTATGACAATTTAAAAATTAAAGTTTTCTGATATAAATGTTTTCGTTTTGAACTTAAGTGCTTTGACATTGTAACACCAGATCCGCTAGTGGGGTGGCATATTTGATTACAATGGGGCCTATGAAATACGGACACGTAGAAGATCATTGGTAAGTTAGTTGTATGTGGTAAAACAAATATCACAGCGTTGGACGTTATGAGAAACAATCGAGTGAACTAGAGAGAAGGAACAGCTCAAGTAAATACTCTCTAACCCCCAACCACACCCACATAAATAACTTATCGTTCATTAGATACAAGTCAGCACGTGGGTTATCAAGTATCACCCCAGATTTTATTGTTGAGTTGGGTATTTACAGAGTTTCATTTAAAAAAAATCAGATCAGGGCAATAACACATGAGAAATGGGACCTAAATACAGCAGCTAATGAAATGGGACCTAAATACAGCAGCTAATGAAATGGGACCTAAATACAGCAGCTAATGAAATGGGACCTAAATACAGCAGCTAATCGGATGCGAACAAAAGGATGATTGTGTCCAAATATGGTCTTTGTCCAAGTCTATCCCTGGGGGTCGTGGACCACCAACAGAAGTGAGTGGACCCATTGCAGCAGTAAGTGGACCACGAGCTTATTAAAATGACTATTGAAACGAGAATTGTGGAGCTGAATTGTAAAATTTTCTTCAGTCAAACTCAATATTGCACATGTGAGTTAAGACAATGAATCTGCTAATGAAAATAGCGTGAAACAGTTTGTTCCGCCGAAACTCAAGAATTTTAATAGAGGACAATTGGTAACGTTCAAGCAATGCTACCACCCTAAATTTAGCAGCCCACATTTCAATGTTTTCTTCCTGAACTTAAGGACACGTCAACGCGTCCAATGCGAGGCCCTGGCACTGGCAGCCTAAATGCCAGTCTTTGTCTATACCAAGTCAACCTGAGACCCATTGAATTCTGTCAGTGAGAAAACCAGGGGCGGACATTCTGGGGGCACTATCTTAAGGTGGTTTGAGTTTAGCCGCACAATCTTTTCGCCTAGTGACTAGTGGAGCGCACGCTCCGATGGTGCGCTCGGTGAAAGGCGTTGAACCCGGCCGGGTATAGGAGTTGATTAGCTGAGTGACAGAAACACACTGGAATCAGGCACGGAGGCAAGGGAAAAGTGTGCCAGCAATAAGGTGAAGGCGGATGAAATGGCCAAGATTAAAGGACTTATTGTGCGCCGGCCGCCTCCTGTATCGGGGCGGGGCACGGAGGACCGGCAGGGCCGAAAGGCGCTGAAATATCTAGGGAGTTGGGGGGGGACGGGGGAAGGCCAGCGGAAGAAGTGTGGGTGTTTGAGTTGAAGGGAGAGTGCTAAATGGAAAACACGTGTAGTGGCGTCACGGGTGGCTGAACGCTTTAGCATCTTAGGGGGTGTTGTGCTTGGCGGGGCGAGGGATGAATTCTGGAGGACTTGGGAGGGGGAAGGTAAACATGGAGGGGATGGGCTAAGTATAGGGGTCACGCGTGAGCGAGTAGCAGGGTGTGGGATCTCGGAGTGTGAGTGGTGGAGGTAAAGGCAGAACTGTGTGACGAGGTCGAGTTAGTGATGAATGTCCATACGCCGAAATGACAGCCTGGAGTTTTCTTCAGTAATTTCTGTTATTTTCCTTTTCTATAGTTTATTGACAACTGATTGTCCCTATTGACGTGTGCGAACTACAAATGTCGTCCAAATAAATTTGTTGTGTTGTGCTGTAGTTTTGTTGAACATTTCATTTTGCATTTATCTCAATTTAGCTCCTGACATAACTCCACCCTTATAATATATAGTCGACATTACTTTGTCTAAGTCCTAATGTTGCAAACCCCGCTTCAATGGAAATAGTTTTTGTTTTTTTTTCAAAATTATTTCTACATGTACGAATAGCTTAAAAGAATAAGATCAAAGGAAGAAAAAAACAACGACATTTAACATTCATTTTTCTGTTTGCTGGCTCAAAGTTGTTACATAACAAGCGAGCAGGATTACCTTTCACCGCATAACACTCTCTATGCCAGTCAACACTCACAGAACTTATTTCACCCAGTCTCCAGCAGTTGCACGGATCACTGAACGGGATAAAAAAATAATAAAAACAATGACGTTTCGAGGAAAAAGAAAAACACGACGCATTATAAAAGAACAAGAAGAGAAAGGCAAGAAAAAACTGGCTGGTAAAGTGGAGGCGATTGTTTAAGGCCAACAAAGGTCGCCTGTGCCAGCAGCCGGGTCTCAGAGACCGATGAAAAGACCCGGGACTGGCGTGAGGGGTTAAGGTAAACTGGGAGTAGTTGAAAAGGTCGGAGATGGTTGAGGGAGGGCGGGGTGGATGGGGGAGGAGATATGAAACAATAAAATGAAACAGTTTCATAAAAGTTATGTTCCCGAGACGAATAGATGGAGAGGGAAAATACGGACATTTGTTATGCCGGGGAAAGGAACGGGAACAAAACGGGGGTGAGAAGATGGTAGGGCATTGAAGGGATAGGAAATGTTTTGGGTGAGGGGTTGTGGTGGAGGGGTGAGGGTGTTCGGACAAGAGGGAGTAAACAAGAGAGTGTGCAGAGCTGATCCAGAAAGGGTTTTAAGTTTGCCTCGCGCGTCGTACGATGATTGAAAACAGCAACGTGTCCCTGTGTCTATTTAGAACTTATACCGGTGAAAGGGTGATGCTCGGGCATTGAAGTGGCCTTTTGTTGGGGCGGACCTGTAAGAACCACAAAAGACAGTCCACAACGGGCGGCCGATGGGCCGCGTGTGATGAGAAACAAGACATTGGGCGGGCGGATGGCGAGAAATCTGAGGAATGTTTATCATACATTTACATTTTGCCCAACGACATTTCATTGCAGAGTGCACATTCACATTTTAGGGCACGATATAAAAATGGAAGTGCACTACATTAACATCGAAGTCCACGACATTAACATCGTAGAGTGCACATTGACATTGTAGGGCACTGCATTAGCTTTGTTGAGTGCACATTCACATTGCGGGGTACTGCATTAGCTTTGTTGAGTGCACATTCACGTTGCGGAGTACTGCATTAGCTTTGTTGAGTGCGCATTCACATTGCGGGGCACTGCATTAGCTTTGTTGAGTGCACATTCACATTGCAGGGCACTGCATTAGCTTTGTTGAGTGCACATTCACATTGCGGGGCACTGCATTAGCTTTGTTGAGTGCACATTCACATTGCGGGGCACTGCATTAGCTTTGTTGAGTGCACATTCACATTGCGGGGCACTGCATTAGCTTTGTTGAGTAAACGACACATTCACATTGCAGTTTAAGACACCAGTGATACACTAAATCGACACGCTTATCATTGCACATACCAGCGATGAATGCTCCGGGACTAGATTAGATGACTACAGCTTTCAACTCACGAGTAAACAAAGGAAACTCGTTACAATTTAAAATGCATTCCAAGGTAGGTAAGTCTAGTCATGAATTATTGCTACGGTTTTTTGAAATTCAAATAAAAAGAGAGAACAAGAAATTAGAACCAAAATTGAATGAGAAAATTGATAAAAATCCACAAAGAGTATAAAACATTTAGATGGGCCTAGGGCCTAAAGGAAGAAAATATAAAAAAAGACGGGTGGGGCTCTGGAAATAGAATCAGGAAAGAATTTTGCCCGAAAGATGTTGACTGAGAGAGTGAGAGAGGGTTGGGACAGTGCAGGGGGGCAGTAGAAATGGACAAAAATTAAATATTGCCACAAGACCAGCGTAAATAGACCGCATGATGAGAGCAACAAACATGGCCGTCACCATATGCTGAGGATTCCAGACTCGCAGCGGAGCAGGAGGCACACGGGTCTGTAGAACTACTCATTACATGGGCCGCGGGAAAGACGTTGTGGCTTAAGCTTTTAAATTTAGGAGTAACAACAACTTCCATTACTAATACCGACATATACAACCGCTTTCCATACATACATCAACTTTTAACCAATCTCAATTATATGAACGACTTAGTCTATCTATATGCTAGGATCGACATAATCCATCTCTTTGCTATATGACCTAGGACAGACTTAGCCTATCTGTATGCTAGGATCGACATAATCCATCTCTTTGCTATATGACCTAGGACAGACTTTGCCTATCTCTATGCTAGGATCGACATACTCCATCTCTTTGCTATATGACCTAGGACAGACTTAGCCTATCTCTATGCTAGGATCGACATACTCCATCTCTTTGCTATATGACCTAGGACCGACTTAGCCTATCTCTATGCTAGGATCGACATAATCCATCTCTTTGCTATATGACCTAGGACAGACTTAGCCCATGTCTATGCTCTGCCCTAGGACCGAAATAACCGATCTCGATGCTAGGCGTGGCATAAACGATTTCTAGGACATTTAAACTAACAAGTTCTCTGCAAGGACCTAGGACAGACATAATCGATATTTTCACAAGGACAGCCAAAAAAGTAGCTCATTGTACCAGGGACGACTTTAACTGACCTGCTAAATGACCAAGTTCTTTACACTGTGGCTATAACATTGTCAGCGACATCTGCAAAAATTCTGCTTTAGATTACATTGGGCCGTTGATCCCTTAATGTCTAGTTTATGAATTCAAAAGATTTGGGTTGGTAGAAGGTTGTCATGGTTTGGATGGAGATGATTTCTGGTTGAAGAAAAGACGCGCGGATATGTTGATAGAACAAAAATAATTCCATCGTCGTACCCGCAGGGTGTGGGGAAGAAAATACAAAAAAATCTTTTGATCTCTTTCACCCAGCTCGTCTTTTTTGTGTGTGAAAATGTGTGCGTCTCTCAGACTTCAGCTTGTACTCAGCCTGCACTGTCAACACCGTGGCTGCTGCCGTTGGCTGGCACCAAGCTTCCGAGTCAACGCCGTGCCTGCTGCCTTTGGCTGGCACCAAGCTACCGAGTCTAAAAGCACAATTCTGCATGACATGTTATTTTCTGGCAGCGGTCAAAGAAGTGTCAACAGGAAGACTAGCACCAAACTACAAAGTCTGCTGCGATCGTGGTGCTGTTAGTTGCTGTTGTTTTCTGACGGCGTTAACAGAGGTGCGACATCACGACCGCAAGATGTACCCTCAGACGGGGTGTGTGCACAATTTGTTAGGTTTCGTTTCTTGGTGGTTTAGTGTTGTTACTCTCAGACAAAATCACCTTTCGTTTATGGGGCACGCGCTGCAGTAGAGTTCTGCTATGACACTAGAGATCGAAGCATGCTGGATGTAAACACGATCACGTGTGTGGAAGTGTGGTGTCACTGTTTACCTGCATGCTAGTCGCGTCTTTGGCACCAACAGGGACCAAGACGGCGTTCATCGATCAAAAGGTCGCAATTTGACTTGGAAAGAAGAAAAAACTGGTTTCCTTATGTCAACTTTAATAGACAATAAGATAAAACACTGAACAAAAGAAATGAATAGGATGGACATTGAGGCTACAATAACAATGACACAGCAGGGCATGCAGCAGATACGCAAACAATATCTCTTGAGACATAAAATAACGGTGAGCTTAGGGTAATATTAAATTTAAAAAAAAGAGCTCAGAGCAATATTCTGGTAAATGTTTTTAAAATATGTGTCGATGTAACAGAAATAATCATCCCAGAAATAGACGCAATTTGCCAGACAAAGGATCTAAAACGACTTCCAAGGCAGATCTTGCTTAACTTGAAGGTTATATGAGTTATAGTTTAAGTTTTATTGACACCAGTTATTTCTAATTACGTTCTCTTTTGCATAGAGATTGTGTATTCTCAAGGCCAAGACCTCTAGAATAGAATTTCCGCACGCAGTCTCTAATTTTACCCATAGATTGTCACAGATCGAGAATCTTCCACAGAATGAGGTATACATTTGACTGCAGCACCATTGTTAAAAGCTGTCGTATTGTATTATAAATGATTGAAATTTTGACGTATTTTTGCATCGTGTTTACTAATCTTGGCATACAGACCAGCTTGTTACACATTAATTTGTATTTTCAAGTTCACGTATAAAGTTATTTTTAAACTTCAACCCGTGGCCTGAGATGACTATTTTAGGTGTACTGGACACATAACAGAGGTTACTAGACGCCCCGCGGCGTAGCATACGCCGCAGACTTGCAAAGAAAGTGGAGAAAGAATGGACACAAACTACAGCACGAAGAAATCAAAACAACGCGATTGAACGTCGGTTGGGGGGGGGGCTGCCGACTCATTTTTGGTTTCGAGACATTCGCACTGTGGTTATCTACCTGCTCACCACCCTTTACCACATTAGCTTGCCAACCATAAACTGTGATTGGCCGACCCTAGCGAGGGTCAGCCATGTTGGCAATAAAGGGGTAAAAGAACGGGCACAAACACCAGACATTTTTTAAAAATTAAAAAAAAATGTTTTCGCTGGGGCTTGAAACCAGGACGTGATAACCAGTACACCACGAATCTCATCTCTAGTTATTCTGTGAAGGAATAATGCAAGTGAATGCAAGGACCATTGTTGGTCTCCAGACATTGGTCGATCCCAGCGAGGGTCATTCTTTATTCTCGTTTGCACATACTCGCTTTGGTGAAGGGGCGGGAGGAGGGTTAGAGAGTCGGCGTGCGTGCGCGGTGTCCCGCATGGTTGGGCGACGTAGAGAATTATATATACAGAAGAAGATACCGATATTGACCACCTAAGGACTGTCGACTTAAGACCTGCAGCTTGAGGTGGTACGGCCGAGAATAGAGCGTCGAATGTTTACATTTGGAACAACTTACCAAGTAATTCTTTGTAACATAGGATTTATATTATAACAATAAAAAATGAAAATTATTTAAAAAAAAACACACGACCATAATATCAAAGACGTCCCAGTCATATTATGTATGCAAACATTCCTAACTATGACTTTGAAAGTTTCCCTTTTCTTAGTGTATACGAATTCTCAGTCATCTGTCTCCCTGATGACAATTCCAAGCGAAAGAATGTAAGACAAACTTTGTTCCACGTCAAGGTAGTGTTGAGCTTTTTGGTCTCGACTTTCTACTTAACTGTTCCGCTTGTGGCTGGACGACAAGAAACAGCATCGAATGTTAACATTTTTTATTTTGGCCCATGATTGTATTTCCTTTCATATCGTGTCAACATCTGCTTTGATGAGGGAAGGGTTGTTAGTGTGGTTTAAAAAAAAATTAATTGGCTTATAGCTAGATATGCTTTAAATAGGAGTTTATAAGCCTTCCTTTAAATTGATTGTAAATTAAATAATGCAATTCGATTTTTCATACATAAATTAAAAAATTTACAGTTTGAGATTTTTTGGAAAGTAAATTATTTTTAAAAAATGCACCACAAAGGTTAGTTAATAATCCTATATTTAATTCTGTTCCCGCGTAAGCCACATTGAATGCTGGGGAACATTATTAGAGTTGAACAACAACAACAACAACAAGGTTATAACGACTTGACCAATCTTCAATAGTCAAATATGACTTATGTTTACTATAGGAGCACACTGTTGTAACTGCAGTGAAATGTACACAGCCAACTTCTGTGATTCATGTGAGGATATTATGAACGGTCGGATTGACATTGACGGGTTGTCCCATCGTGTATGGGGTTGACAGTTGCATGGACGGGTTGCCCCGTATGGGATTACTGAGACAGTTTATGTCACTCATACAAAAGACCGTGTTTACTTTTAGTACCGAAGACGCTATGGATATGATGTTGGGGAGTGGACGGCTAACTCATGTACGAGCGGTGTCCATGTGATGGGAGAGTAACATGTGAGTAAGTGAGAGGGCAGTCCGAGGGAGGATGGATTGGGTGAGCGGATGGGGCTAAGGGGAGGGCATCAGTGTAAACACGGTGAGAATCCCAACATGTGGTTAGTCTCTGCTTATTTCAATATTTACCTCACCCTGACCAAATGAGGAAAGGGAAAGAATCGTGTGGGATGAAGGGGGGAGAGGAGGCAATGATTGGATGGGTTGTGGGTTTGGTGTGACCGAGGAAGGGGAGGGGGGAGCATTTCAGAATTACGAGATATGTTAAATGTGTGGAACGAAGTGTATTTGGTGTGGTGGGGTGAGACGTTGGTGTGGGAGCATAAGAAGGTGTTGTGATAGCATGGAAGATTGGTGTGGTCGGGTGGGATGTGGTGTGGGAGCATAAGAAGGTGTTGTGATAGCATGGACGATTGGTGTGGTCGGGTGGGATGTGGTGTGGGAGCATAAGAAGGTGTTGTGATAGCATGGAAGATTGGTGTGGTCGGGTGGGATGTGGTGTGGGAGCATAAGATGGTGTTGCGATAGCATGGAAGATTGGTGTGGTCGGGTGGGATGTGGTGTGGAAGCATAAGAAGGTGTTGTGATAGCATGGAAGATTGGTGTGGTCGGGTGGGATGTGGTGTGGGAGCATAAGAAGGTGTTGTGATAGCATGGAAGATTGGTGTGGTCGGGTGGGATGTGGTGTGGGAGCATAAGAAGGTGTTGAGATAGCCTGGAAGATTGGTGTGGTCGGGTGGGATGTGGTGTGGAAGCATAAGAAGGTGTTGTGATAGCATGGAAGATTGGTGTGGTCGGGTGGGATGTGGTGTGGGAGCATAAGAAGGTGTTGTGATAGCATGGAAGATTGGTGTGGTCGGGTGGGATGTGGTGTGGGAGCATAAGAAGGTGTTGAGATAGCCTGGAAGATTGGTGTGGTCGGGTGGGATGTGGTGTGGAAGCATAAGAAGGTGTTGTGATAGCATGGAAGATTGGTGTGGTCGGGTGGGATGTGGTGTGGGAGCATAAGAAGGTGTTGAGATAGCCTGGAAGATTGGTGTGGTCGGGTGGGATGTGGTGTGGAAGCATAAGAAGGTGTTGTGATAGCATGGAAGATTGGTGTGGTCGGGTGGGATGTGGTGTGGAAGCATAAGAAGGTGTTGTGATAGCATGGAAGATTGGTGTGGTCGGGTGGGATGTGGTGTGGGAGCATAAGAAGGTGTTGTGATAGCATGGAAGATTGGTGTGGTCGGGTGGGATGTGGTGTGGGAGCATAAGAAGGTGTTGAGATAGCCTGGAAGATTGGTGTGGTCGGGTGGGATGTGGTGTGGAAGCATAAGAAGGTGTTGTGATAGCATGGAAGATTGGTGTGGTCGGGTGGGATGTGGTGTGGGAGCATAAGAAGGTGTTGTGATAGCATGGAAGATTGGTGTGGTCGGGTGGGATGTGGTGTGGGAGCATAAGAAGGTGTTGAGATAGCCTGGAAGATTGGTGTGGTCGGGTGGGATGTGGTGTGGAAGCATAAGAAGGTGTTGTGATAGCATGGAAGATTGGTGTGGTCGGGTGGGATGTGGTGTGGGAGCATAAGAAGGTGTTGAGATAGCCTGGAAGATTGGTGTGGTCGGGTGGGATGTGGTGTGGAAGCATAAGAAGGTGTTGTGATAGCATGGAAGATTGGTGTGGTCGGGTGGGATGTGGTGTGGAAGCATAAGAAGGTGTTGTGATAGCATGGAAGATTGGTGTGGTCGGGTGGGATGTGGTGTGGAAGCATAAGAAGGTGTTGTGATAGCATGGAAGATTGGTGTGGTCGGGTGGGATGTGGTGTGGGAGCATAAGAAGGTGTTGTGATAGCATGGAAGATTGGTGTGGTCGGGTGGGATGTGGTGTGGGAGCATAAGAAGGTGTTGTGATAGCATGGAAGATTGGTGTGGTCGATCGGGTGGGATGTGGTGTGGAAGCATAAGAAGGTGTTGTGATAGCATGGAAGATTGGTGTGGTCGGGTGGGATGTGGTGTGGGAGCATAAGAAGGTGTTGTGATAGCATGGAAGATTGGTGTGGTCGATCGGGTGGGATGTGGTGTGGAAGCATAAGAAGGTGTTGTGATAGCATGGAAGATTGGTGTGGTCGGGTGGGATGTGGTGTGGGAGCATAAGAAGGTGTTGTGATAGCATGGAAGATTGGTGTGGTCGATCGGGTGGGATGTGGTGTGGACAAAAAGTGACGTTGGCGTGCAATAGGATGAGACGTTGTTGCGGTAGCATGAGACTTCGATGTGGTACTTTGAGACGTTGGACATTGGCGTGGTAGGATGGGACGTTAGGTTTTTTATTTAAAGTTACCTAATCATTGGACATTGTTGCCCCCCCTCCCCCGCTCCCCAGTTGGACAAGGTGCAAACACTTTCTTCTCTTTTCAAAGCCACTAAACTTCTACGATAAGGAAAAATCGCTGGCACTTAACGATGAATGAAAACCTAATGACGACATGCATGATGGTAACATCGGCAAATGTCTCAAAACTCTTCCATCCAGTGAACAGGGGCCATCCATAAAGAGGGGGGGGGGAGGGGCTAGTAAGAAAGTGTGACAGTTTGTGACAGAGGGGTGTCCGGCAATGTGTGACGTCACAGTGTGTTATATTAAATTTTAATTATTTTGTTAATAAAAAATATTTTTGTTTGAAAGTGTGACGTACTTTAGGGCGGGGGGGGGGCGTTCCGAGATTTGTGACAGTTTGTGACAGGGGAGGGGGGAGTTAAAATGGTCAAAAATAGCGTGACGTACTTTATGGACGGCCCCACATTCACTGTCCAGGAGCTACGGGTACGTTACTAGTATTGGTGTGAAAATTGTTGGCGTAGATCCACTTAGCTTTCCGAATTGTAGGGGGATACAAACTTATGCGTTATTTTTTTTTAAAATAATTAATTTTAATTTTTTAAAAGACTTCTTTGATTTGACAGAGTACTAATATGTGATGAGATTGTTGTGATGGGGATGTAAAGTTGCGATAACACGGGCATCTCTTGGGGGGTCAAGAACTGACGAGAGTATTGTCAAAAACTGTTTCTAAGGCTCTGATATAGTGTCATCACTTCACGAGCATCTCTTGGGGGGTCAAGAACTGACGAGAGTATTGTCAAAAACTGTTTCTAAGGCTCTGATATAAGTGTCATCACTTCACGAGCGTCTGATGGGAGTCAACAATTGGAATATAAAGCCGATTAACTTCCAATAGAGTTCAGAGACCGCAGCCCCGTGGAAAAGAGTGTGGTTCCTATAGAAAGCAGTGGGTTTAATGCTGGGGGAAAAGCCCAGCTTTGGTGTAAGTGAGACACAACAAGCTTCTGAAATGTACATAATTAAAGCAGAAAAGCCCCGCAGTGGAGGGAGGGGAAAAGAAGGCGGCCGGCCGCCGTAATAAAGGACCATTGAATAGGGCACCATCGGCAAGCGGAAATTACAGTGGTAAAAACCATTGTCTTGACCGCCGTCACCATGGTGACGACGCATACCGGGAGGAGGGGCGAGGGTTGATGGGTGGCAGCGGGGTGTGGGGGAGGGGAGGGAGGAGACGTGGTTGGCCAACCTGTGTGGGATACCTGTGTGTGGCCATATGGTGCCCTGGCTAGGTTTGCAGTTTGCCCCCATTCACGGACATGATACATTCGTGACGTCATCCGCCTTTTCCAAGCACGAATGTTGAAATCAGTGGCGGACTCAGGTTTCAGCGCCCTCATCTGGCAGAAAATACCAACCTCGACGGATAAAGAAACAAAGTGCGAACATATAAGATTTCCTACACTATTAGTTACAAATTCTCTGCAGTGAATGTTATAAGTTATACACAATAAGTTCGTGTAACATTTCAATGGCGGTCCTTTATGATCGGCTACATTACTCTTGCAAATAAGAACACATTTGATTAATGAGACACAGTTTATTGTGGAATTAAACGATGTGCTTTAATTACAAGCAAGATACACGCTGAAATGTGTTTGCAAATAAATTAACTCCACCATTATCACAGTAACAGTCGTTGGAACTATCTCAAGTTTCGAAATAAACATCAAATATCATTTTTTTTTACAGTATGTAGTGTCGTACTGGGCTATACCTTGAATAATAATAGTTTCAACAAAAAAAAACAACCAAATTTATAAATGTCTCAGATGTATCTAAAGCAGAAGTATTATACATAAAAAAGATACAGGGAGGTAAAGGGGAGCATATTATGTAGCACATCTTTTTTTTTAATATGGAAGGACTCATTTGCGGGACGAGAGCGTAAATAAGAGATAGAGAGAGAGAGGAGGAGGAGAGGGTGGAGAAAGAGAGAATGACAGGGACAGCGGGCAAGGGAAGAGAGAAAGAGGGATTTAAAAAATCAGAAATGAGAGAGATGTGGTAGAGGAAGGAAAGAGACAGAGAGCGCGGTAGTTAAAGAGAGAGAGGGTGAAACACAATTGAGCTGCAATGAATAAGAAAATCTCTTAGAAGCGATCTAATTACCCCCACTGATTATTGTTGCGAAAGAATGAAATAGCAGTCTTTATAAAGACAAGGTTATGGTATTGGGGCACTGTCACCAGGACCATGTCACAATAACATCAAGGTCAGACTCAGAACCACGACGGTGGCGATTGTGGGCTCATTACTGACTCTGGCTCAGTGAATCTTACTAGAATAAAAATAATAATAGTGTCATTTTAATAATATTGTCTACGGTAATGATACTGTCAACAGTAATCATAATGCCCATGTTAATTATACTGTCCACCTTAATCATACTGCCATGTTAATTATACTGTCCACCTTAATCATACTGCCATGTTAATTATACTGTCCACCTTAATCATACTGCCCATGTTAATTATACTGTCCACCTTAATCATACTGCCATGTTAATTATACTGTCCACCTTAATCATACTGCCCACCCATGTTAATTATACTGTCCACCTTAATCATACTGCCATGTTAATAATTATACTGTCCTCCTTAATCATACTGCCCACATTAGTCTCAATGTGCATGTTTTCTGGTAAATTGGGCCCTGGCTGGTATAATGCATCTCATATTTGACCCTAGAAAACAATGCCATTCATGTATCGTAAACTGTTTTAAATTATTGATCCTGTTTTAACACTGCCGCGTGCACTATTTATTCTCTCCATCGGCGGATAACTGGAACAACAATCACACTTACATGGTATTCACTGCCCCTCTATTGTTGGCGAACCACACTGGGCCACATCAGACCACACCCCTCTATTGTTGATGAACCACACTGGGCCACATCAGACCACACCCCTCTATTGTTGATGAACCACACTGGGCCACATCAGACCACACCCCTCTATTGTTGGAGAACCACACTGGGCCACATCAGACCACACCCCTCTATTGTTGGTGAACCACACTGGGCCACATCAGACCACACCTCTCTATTGTTGATGAACCACACTGGGCCACATCAGACCAAACCCCTCTATTGTTGGTGAAACTCACTGGGCCACATCAGACCACGACCCTCTATTGTTGGTGAACCACACTGGGCCACATCAGACCACACCCCTCTATTGTTGGTGAACCACATCAGACCACACCCCTCTATTGTTGTTGAACCACATCAGACCACACCCCTCTATTGTTGGTGAACCACACTGGGCCACGACTCATCATCGGGCTAGCGCCTCTAATAGATAGGGGAGGAAGCTATGACAATTAGGTCAGTGTCAGTGTCTCCCGTTCTCTCTGAATTGGAATTAGTTCAAGAGTTCTTTTATTGGACTCTTAAATTGAGTGTAACTCGGGATGGGGTGGGTGGAAACAGATGCTGTTGGCTGGGAGAGATGTGGGGTGGGATGTGGGGTGGGATGTGGTGCGGGACAAGGGCAGATCCAGAGGGACAGCCAGAACCAACTTTTTTACAGAGGATTTACCTTAAACTGAGAGAGATATAAGAACAATGTAACGGGACTGAGAGAGATATAATAACAAGTACTTAAAAGCCGAATATCCGGAATGCCGGATATCCGGACCAAATATCGGGATTTTCGACACTATCCGGATTCGGCAAATACCTATGGCAGATCCGAATAGTATCCGGATATCAATGTAGTAAAGAATTTTTTAAATTAAATTAAATTAATTAGTTTATAAACAAATATATAAAAAGTATTAAAAGTTATAAAAAAAACAGAAATCAGTACGTTTAACAAGAATTTTCTTCAACAACACTAAGTTTAATCGGAATTTACTAACTAGTAACTATTTTATTTACTCATGTCATTAAATTATTTTCATTGTTATAGCTTATATATTAATTTTATGTTAAAAATGACAATTTTAAGTTAATTTGTAATTATTAGTTTATACTATAAACTATATGGTTAAAAAGGAGCCTTGGAAACTGGAACAGACTGAGAGTTGGCTTTCGTTTTTAATTTCTTTGTCATTGCCTAGTTCGTTGACAGTAGTCAATCTTTCAATACTTTCAATTCAGTAATCAAATTTTTATTTTTAAATTATATGATATAAGTTATATCATTGTAATAATTTTATATTCATTGTTTTTTTTTCCGTTGAACTTTAAATGGCGGTTGCAATTGTGATTTGATTTGCGAATTTAAAACCGGAAAGACGGGAGGGAATTGGGGAAAAAAAGGACGAGTCCATGATAGACAGAAGGAGATCGAAGGTTGGCACCACAATCACATGTTAATGTTGTGGAACTAGATTGAGGCTACGGGACGGAGCTCGCAGTTTGTCAGACGGCTCTAATTGCTTGTTGTTGCTGGCAAACCAGAAAAGAAGGGATCCGGCGGAAGAGACAGTGTTTTTTCGAGTTAACGGTGAACCGGGGAGCACTGGTGTGAACTAACTCAATGTAGACGGACAAGAGATGGTGCGAACAAACCCAAATGTAGACGGACAAGAGATGGTGCGAACAAACCCAAATCTAGACGGACAAGAGATGCATGGTGCGAACAAACCCAAACGTAGACGGACAAGAGATGGTGCGAACAAACCCAAATGTAGACGGACAAGAGATGGTGCGAACAAACCCAAATGTAGACGGACAAGAGATGGTGCGAACAAACCCAAATGTAGACGGACAAGAGATGGTGCGAACAAACCCAAATGTAGACGGACAAGAGATGGTGCGAACAAACCCAAATGTAGACGGACAAGAGATGGTGCGAACAAACCCAAATGTAAACGGACAAGAGATGGTTCGAAAAAACCCAAATGTAGACGGACAAGAGATGGTGCGAACAAACCTAAATGTAGACGGACAAGAGATGGTGCGAACAAACCCAAATGTAGACGGACAAGAGATGGTGCGAACAAACCCAATGTAGACGGACAAGAGATGGTGCGAACAAACCCAAATGTAGACGGACAAGAGATGGTGCGAACAAACCCAATGTAGACGGACAAGAGATGGTGCGAACAAACCCAATGTAGACGGACAAGAGATGGTGCGAACAAACCTAAATGTAGACGGACAAGAGATGGTGCGAACAAACCAAATGTAGACGGACAAGAGATGGTGCGAACAAACCCAAATGTAGACGGACAAGAGATGGTGCGAACAAACCCAAATGTAGACGGACAAGAGATGGTGCGAAAAAAACTCCATCTATACGGACGAGGAATTGTATGACAGAAGCTATAGGTATCTGATATACAAAGCACTAACTCGACACATTTGACATGAAATGAAACACATCGTTAATACTGATTACAATTAAACATCGATTCCTTGACACTGACTTGAACTAGACAAAGATTCCTTGACACTGACTTGAACTAGACATCGATTCCTTAACACCGACTCGAACTTATCATAGATTCCTTGACACTGACTTCAAAGACACACCGATTCCTTGATAATGAATCCAAAACATTGTTAGCGGAAAAAGCATGAAATGAAAGAAAGTCACAGAAAAAAGTCACAAGTCTCGCAATGAAAACAGTTTCAGGAATAGTTATAGATAAAAAGTCACAAGTCTCGCCATGAAAACAGTTTCAGGAATAGTTATAGATAAAAAGTCACAAGTCTCGCCATGAAAATAGTTTCAGGAATAGTTATAGATAAAAAGTCACAAGTCTCGCTATGAAAACAGTTTCAGGAATAGTTATAGATAAAAAGTCACAAGTCTCGCTATAAAAACAGTTTCAGGAATAGTTATAGATAAAAAGTCACAAGTCTCGCCATGAAAACAGTTTCAGGAATAGTTATAAATAAAAAGTCACAAGTCTCGCTATGAAAACAGTTTCAGGAATAGTTACAGATAAAAAGTCACAAGTCTCGCTATGAAGACAGTTTCAGGAATAGTTATAGATAAAAAGTCACAAGTCTCGCCATGAAAACAGTTTCAGGAGAAGTTACAGTATAAATAAAAATTCAGTTCCAAAACAACAAAAAACACTTTAAAATGCAAAAGTTTTGTCAAAATCCATCCACTCATGCTAAAACTATACGGTAATTTATATTACAAAACTCATAAAAGGCGAAAAAAAGTGAATTTAGAGGTAACCCTCCCCCGGGTCCAAAAAATTAATGTTTGTACATTCTAAACATCTTTGTATTTTGTCTTCTTCTGGAAAACGAATAATTTGTGTCGAGTTTTGTCTAGAGACACCACTCTTATGCAGTAAATGGACGGAATAATTTAGCGAAAATGAATTCGGGCTCCCCTTTGCGTTCAATTCCATACAGTATGTTTAACATATGAGTGAAATATTTTTGTGTGCACTTGTTTTAAAGTTATATTTCATTAGCTGATGTAAGAAAAACAAACATAATATGGCCCTCGGCCAAAACGGCGCATTAAGTCTAAATCCTTCTAGATTTCATTCTGGATCATGATTAGTATGTATGCCAATTTTGATCTTTATCTACCAATCCACGTAGGAAATTGCGGTGGAAAAAAATAACAAACAAACAAACCCACAGTTCTTTATCTTTGATACATATGATTTATTGTGACATTTTCTGTGACTTTTTCCCCAACAAGCAAATAAAACACCCATTATAAAACACCCATTATAAGATACATTTCTCAACAAAACATATTCATTAGTATAGACGGAAATAGACGGCTAAAGACTAGACACCGACTTGTAAGATTCGTTCACTATTTTTAAAAAAAAATATTCCCTGATCCTCCCTAGATCTATTGATGTTAATGACGTAACTCTTATCTAACTTATCTAAATATATATATACACTAGCGTACACCCGTCAAAAATGACGGAAGTTTTCAGCTGAAATCTATTTATATTATAAAAAATGCACATTTTTTTAGGGCGCCTAAGGCGCCGACCTTTTTCAACAGCCCGACTAACTGGTCCTTGTTTGATAAATACGAAATATTAAACTTTCTGAAATGTACACAAAGTATTTTATAATAGGGATTGCAGAGCGCCTACGGCGCCCCCTTTGTTTTTTTTTATTTTATAACCATCATCAAATCCTCTTTTTACATTGATCCCTTTTCCAAAATGAAAATATTATGATATATATATATATATATAATAAAATAATAATTAAAAAAAAAGAAAATAAATAAAAATGACATAAGAGTTAACTACTCAAAGGACTGGCCCATTCAAGCTTGAGAAGCTAAATATTAATTTTTCTATAAACATTCTCCACACTAACAGGAAAGTCTTTTCCATTCTTCGTCTCCACCCGAGAGTCTGCTGTCCCTTAGGTTGATGCTATCATGTAGTAAAGTTGGTCTCTCTGGTCTGTGCACGCACGTCAAGTGATGCATGTGACTGAATATCTTTGTGTGTGTGTGTGTTTGTAAAGGGCAGGGGGTGAAGTGCGTGTGTGTGTGTGTGGAACGAGCCTGCACGTGTGTGCGTGAGTACAAGTAACTGGAGGCGCTCACTCTCAGATCTTGGGTACACAGCTCATTTGCATTGTACGCACTGTGGAAACAGTGACCACGGAGACGGCCTTAGGCACGGAGCGGGGGGGGGGAGTGTTGTGATGTTTCTTAGAGAGGACGGGAGAAGAGGAATGAAACTGAAGACACTAATATAGATTTAATATGTTAAAAAAAATTAAAGTTTTTTTTTCCATGTATTCTCTTTAAAACATGAAGTGTAATTATAATATGTAATACTAACGTATATGATTAATCTGAGAGAATGAAGAGAAAATTGAAATTTGTTGTTTTAAAAGTGATCTCTTTTGAGTTACATGTGTGTTAATTATCAACGTCAAATGGTTTCAATTCGTTTTAATGTAAATGTACGGAGTAGATCCTATCATTCATTCCAGTAGACTGTTGCCCCACCCACTCTGACTGGTGTGAGTCATTTGAGCCCAGCACTTGTGGTCAGGATCTAAGCGTGATGAGTGCTGAACATTCCTGTCATGAAGGAACGTACAGAACCTACTGGTTAACGGTTACTTACAACCAAACGTCAACTGTGATTTAAGAATCTTCGGTCACCAAACATTACCGGTTTTAGTGGCTTTTGGACCTCTTTTGAACAGCAAATAAAAAACAAGAATATTATAAAAAAAATTGAATACCGGTGTATTTACGAGACCCAGGTAATTGAATAGCGATGTATTTTGGTAGATGTAGAAATTGAATACCGGTGTATTTGGTAGATGTATTTAATTAAATACTGAAGTATTAAGTGATCTAGATAATTTCATTCCAATGTATTCAACAGAACATGTTGTATTTGTTTTAATTTGGATTTATAAAAATTATCTGTGTCCCCACCAGCCTTTAAGTACTGAGACATTGCATGAATACACAAATAACTTATGGAGGGAGCTTTAAAAAAATTATATTCTTTGAAATTCCTCGACCAGTATTTTTAATTATTAAAAATTACTCATTTTGAATTAAAACTATTAGTATCTAATTTCAAATTTGAGATTTTTTTCCCTCTATTATATAAACCTTTGAGTATGTATATGTGCAATAGTAATTACAGAGAAATCGTCTGAAAGTTACTGTCATTTTTGTTAAGATTGACAACATATTAACACTACTTAAAGAAAAATAGAATTACTAACAAGAAAGCCAATCAGTGTTGGGTAAAAAGATTAAGGGCGAGGGCTGCAAAAGTGGGTCATTAAGCGCCAAAGGGCCGCATCAGTAGGCGTAGGTCATAAAGTATCAAAGGCCGCATCATTAGGTCATAAAGTGCTAAAGAGCCGCACCTAAAACAGCTAAGCCTTCGTTCAAGTACAAAATGTCCACATCGACATATTTATATAATTTACCGCAGGCCTTCGCGGGCCACACAGAATCCGGTAACGGCCGCATGTGCCCAGAATGCCGCAGTTTTAACACCCCTGAAGTTAAACACTTTCAAACCCTTGAGACAAAGAAGAACTTGAGAGTAGGTAGAGACAGATGTGTGTGGAGATGATCAACAGCAGCCTCGCGCTCCTCATGGGGTGCGGGGGGGGGGCATCTCTGACAGTCAGTAAATGTCCGACGTAAGATCCCGTCAACGGACTATTAACGTCGGGGGTAAAGTAGGCAGGGAGCTGCCGGGTTGTGCGGCAAGACGTCGCCGTGCACTTGATAACAACGGCTGCGTCTCAATAAAACGTGCGGCTTTTTGGTGGCGTGTCCCCGGTTATTCAGGTGCACTGGGTAAAGCACACAACTGATATTTGGCGTGGACTGATGGGGAATCAGATATTAAAGCCGTACTAGTATAACACACATATGACATCTGGAGTTCTTTTTTCTAAACAATAAATTTTATTAACAGTGCGCTGGGTCGCTCAAAAGCGATCAGATAAGAAGCAATAAAATAACTGACATTAAGTACAGCTGGGTACATTACTTAAATAAAAAAATAAAATAAAATAAAATTTAAAAAAACTTTTTAGAAACCCCTTCATATAAAGGACAAAACTAATACGAAGTCGATAGAATATTAGAATTTCGTAACGAGCTCCAAAAGTAAAGAGAATATCTGAGTTTAATGTAGGATACAATTATTCACTTATATATTCAAACAATTGAATACTCTACCATTAAACATTCGCAGTATTCCAACTACTACGGGCTTTAAGACTGCACTAAAAACACATCTCTTCAAACTTTACTTTTAAAATTGATTAAACAACAATCAAACATTTCTTTAAATAATAAACGTAGCTTATAGGCACCGTGATGTTATTATAGGTTGCAGCTAATTAATGTTTTACATTGAATACATTAATAACACACATAAGGAACACAAGAAAGATAAGATACAAAATAATGGAACATCAAGTAGTTTCAAAAAATGTGTTGGTGTGTGGTGTGTGGGTGGGGGGAGGGGGGTTCTCTTAAAGTAATATAACATCCCAATTTAATCGTAGCCCATCGCTATCGGCGTACCAACTGCTCCTGATTCCCGGCGTACCAACTGCTCCTGGTTCCCGGCGTACCAACTACTCCTGGTTCCCGGCGTACCAACTGGTTCAGCTGTCACCCCGTCTCTTACTTACAGCCGTCAGAATGGCGGCCGACGTCCGTTAATAGTCACGTCATTGGGTAACAGAAGGGGCGGACACCGGGTGGGGAAATGTCAACAAGGGTTAATACCCCCGCACTACAGCTTGATAACAAGAAATGGGGCCAACAAGGTATTGCACAGCCTCTAGTCAACCGTCCGCGGTAAACTTGACCAGATTCACTCAACGAGTCGCATGTTATGACCAGTGGTCCGGTTCTCAAACGTTTGGTCAATGACCCATGCCCATGGCTTGATCTAAAGTAAATTTCAATATCAACTGTAAAAAAATAATTTTAAAAAATAAAAAAAAGTACAGCGAATATAAAGAGCTGTCATACGTCACATACATCCGAATAAATATTTCATTTCATGTCCTCTAATTATTATTTAAGTCTAATAACAATTTGGAACATTTCAAATGTACGAGGGTTTGCTCTAAACATACATGGGTGTTGTCTCATATTTTGGTCGCAATTAATCAGGAATCAGTGGCGGCTGCAACACAGCTAAACGAGGATCTTCGGCAAAGTGACCAGTAAAACTAGCTATCACCAAGAACAGCTAAACGAGGGTCTTCGACAAAGTGACAAGTAAAACAACATATCACCGAAGAAGGGCGCCTCAAACTTCATGCAAGAACAAACATATACAAATTTCCGTTCTTCCCGTCCGGAATTCGGACGTGTAATGGGTTGCCTGGGGAATCCATGAAAACCTACACTCTTATTAATATTTAAAACTCGAATAAAAATGCAAGACGAGACTTGATGCATGGATAAGCGTAGGACGCAATAATCTTCTGTATAGAAGGAGCGTGACATAAAATTTTTTGATGATCTATTATAAACACTTTGTGACAGTGAACACTTTGTGACAGTGAACACACGCGGCTCGCGGGGATGCGTTGCGAAAATTTTTATTAAAAAAATAGTTTTTTAAAAATAATTTAAAAACGAGGAAGTGGTGTAGATTTTCAAATTGGTTCAACTGTTTGAATTTAATTAACGCGACAAGTTTATTTGCATGATATCATGTTTCCGTTGGTTATCGTGTCGACCGCAATGTTCTCAACTGCTCGCAATGTGTTGCTAATTGCGTGATGCCAACTGTAAGGTAAATATTAGCTGTTTGGAACTTAAAGCAGAAATCTCTTGAGCTAGCTAAAATCTCAAACTCTATATTCGAATACACCAGTCTTAACGTGCAATATTGACCGAATACGAGAAAAACAACTCGAGCTAAAAAAAAACGATCGAGGCAATATTCGAAAACTATGATTGCCGAGATAATCAGTAGCATAGAAATGTATTTTCATATTCCATTAAGTCCCTCTATACACTTAGCTCTAATACAGGTCTCATTTACGAAGGTTAGTATCATAGGAGAGGTACCACTTCGTGGACTATTATGTCATCTGACCATGTTCATACTTCTTAAGAGCAAGAAAACAAAACAATCAGGTTTGCTTCTGTAGCCCAGACGTCATCACGGCATTTACAGAGGTCATGATTTCCTTGACGCTTCTATGGCATGTCTCCTGTACCACGTCTGGTGGATGTCAATCAGCTGGACGTCAGATCAGATCCTCGATGGCCACGAAAATCTTAGCGGTTACCGTGACCTCTACATCACAAAATGAATACGAACGCACATTAAAACGTTTAGAACACTGCACGAAACCAACGCGCTTCTAAGTGAGAGTTGGGTTTAACGTTAAAGAAAGACCATACAAATAAATGATTACAAGCTATTGAAGGACCATAGCGCTTTCAAGTACTGAAGTCACATATAACACAATCAAAATAATTGTGTATTTTGTAAATACTTGTGTATTTTGTATTTCATTTAAAAGCGCTATCGCAATCCTACTCTATATAACACAATCCAGATTAAATATTGATTCTTGTCAATACAATTTATTTTATCTACCCTTTTTAGAAAACTTGTTTAAATAAAGGACTTAAATATAGTGTGTGACTTTTTGCAAAACTCATTTGAAAAGTTGATCTCTGTCAAGGACGCCACACACTGCGAGGGTAGTTGAGCTGACAGTTGTGACACATGTGAGTAGCATGTGGGCCTGACAGGGCGTGTGTGTGTGGGGGTGGGGTGGGAGGGCGCCTGAGTACGTGGATCAACTAAATTCACTTTTTAAAAAATTCTTACGGGGAGGGGGGGGGGCAATAAGAGGTCTTTTCGCCCATATCATATACATTTTTTTTTGTAAACTTAAGAAAGAGGTAAATTTAAAAAAAGAAATCATTTGTGTGTGTCTGTGTGCCCATTGTGAGAATTGAATAAAAGGCGAGAGAAAGGTTGGTGGTAAACTTAGCGTAAGATTGGAATTTAAAGTTAATCGGCTTACCGTGTCCCTGTGTATTTCAATGGCTCTTAGTTTCCTTCTTTCTATGCGCGCAAAATCTAAGCTGCCGCCCTATCTTAGAGTGTGCGTTAATCTCTGGATCCTTGGTGTACATATGAGTACAACTGTATTGTGATGATGTCTGGATGTTGGTGTACATTTGAGTACATCTGTATTGTGATGATGTCTGGATCTTGGTGTACATATGAGTACAACTGTATTGTGATGATGTCTGGATCTTGGTGTACATATGAGTACAACTGTATTGTGATGATGTCTGGATCTTGGTGCGTACATTTGAGTACATCTGTATTGTGATGATGTCTGGATGTTGGTGCGTACATTTGAGTACATCTGTATTGTGATGATATCTGGATGTTGGTGTACATTTGAGTACAACTGTATTGTGATGATGTCTGGATCTTGGTGCGTACATTTGAGTACATCTGTATTGTGATGATGTCTGGATGTTGGTGCGTACATTTGAGTACATCTGTATTGTGATGATGTCTGGATGTTGGTGCGTACATTTGAGTACAACCAACTGTATTGTGATGATGTCTGGATGTTGGTACGTACATTTGAGTACATCTGTATTGTGATGATGTCTGGATGTTGGTGCGTACATTTGAGTACAACTGTATTGTGATGATGTCTGGATGTTGGTGCGTACATTTGAGTACATCTGTATTGTGATGATGTCTGGATGTTGGTGCGTACATTTGAGTACAACTGTATTGTGATGATGTCTGGATGTTGGTGCGTACATTTGAGTACATCTGTATTGTGATGATGTCTGGATGTTGGTGCGTATATTTGAGTACATCTGTATTGTGATGATGTCTGGATCTTGGTGCGTAGATTTGAATACAACTGTATTGTGATGATGTCGGAATCGTGTGTACATTTGAGATGTACTGTGCTAAAGTCATAATCTTATTATATATACTTGTTTAGGACCATTTGGTGCCAGTGTCTGTATTTCTCGCCTTCATTTGCGGATGACTATACAAAGGGCACGCGAATGGTTGTAGATCTATTTGATACGTTTGGCTTTGCCGCTTATAAAAATAAGACTATAGACTCCGACTTCGGTATATAAAATGTAGTGGGTTCAATCGACGAGAACTAAGACCGTTCGTGTTTACATTCTTTTCGAACATTGGATCAGGTGAGGGCATTTAAAAGATAACTTCAGCGGGGGTCGGGGATACTTTTTTTCAACCGACGAAGGCTTCGGGCCAACCTTAAAAAAGTTCTCGCTCCAAGCTGGTCCAAATTTCGGCGCCTCTTTCCGAAGAGATGAGGAAGTTTACGTCAAACGTTCATAACGTTAAAAAGAGGAACTCGACATGACAGACGATTTGAGTCCTACAGTAGCATTCTTTGTGTCAACCAAATAACGCCAACAATGAAACATGGCATTAGGCCTAGGTCGACTTTAGGAGAGACGTAGACACTGATTGAAGTTTAATTGACCGTTCACAAACGGGGTATACTATCTTAACTATTTATGATCAGAACAATTTCCACCATCAGCACGCACATGCTATAGTTACATGACAATTTCCACCATCAGCACGCACATGCTATAGTTACATGACAATTTCCACCATCAGCACGCACATGCTATAGTTACATGACAATTTCCACCATCAGCACGCACATGCTATAGTTACATGACAATTTCCACCATCAGCACGCACATTGTCGCACATGCTATAGTTACATGCCAATTTCCACCATCAGCACGCACATTGTCGCACATGCTATAGTTACATGACAATTTCCACCATCAGCACGCACATTGTCGCACATGCTATAGTTACATGACAATTTCCACCATCAGCACGCACATTGTCGCACATGCTATAGTTACATGACAATTTCCACCATCAGCACGCACATTGTCGCACATGCTATAGTTACATGACAATTTCCACCATCAGCACGCACATTGTCGCACATGCTATAGTTACATGACAATTTCCACCATCAGCACGCACATTGTCGCACATGCTATAGTTACATGACAATTTCCACCATCAGCACGCACATTGTCGCACATGCTATAGTTACATGACAATTTCCACCATCAGCACGCACATTGTCGCACATGCTATAGTTACATGACAATTTCCACCATCAGCACGCACATTGTCGCACATGCTATAGTTACATGACAATTTCCACCATCAGCACGCACATTGTCGCACATGCTATAGTTACATGACAATTTCCACCATCAGCACGCACATTGTCGCACATGCTATAGTTACATGACAATTTCCACCATCAGCACGCACATTGTCGCACATGCTATAGTTACATGACAATTTCCACCATCAGCACGCACATTGTCGCACATGCTATAGTTACATGACAATTTCCACCATCAGCACGCACATTGTCGCACATGCTATAGTTACATGACAATTTCCACCATCAGCACGCACATTGTCGCACATGCTATAGTTACATGACAATTTCCACCATCAGCACGCACATTGTCGCACATGCTATAGTTACATGACAATTTCCACCATCAGCACGCACATTGTCGCACATGCTATAGTTACATGACAATTTCCACCATCAGCACGCACATTGTCGCACATGCTATAGTTACATGACAATTTCCACCATCAGCACGCACATTGTCGCACATGCTATAGTTACATGACAATTTCCACCATCAGCACGCACATTGTCGCACATGCTATAGTTACATGACAATTTCCATCATCAGCACGCACATTGTCGCACATGCTATAGTTACATGACAATTTCCACCATCAGCACGCACATTGTCGCACATGCTATAGTTACATGACAATTTCCACCATCAGCACGCACATTGTCGCACATGCTATAGTTACATGACAATTTCCACCATCAGCACGCACATTGTCGCACATGCTATAGTTACATGACAATTTCCACCATCAGCACGCACATTGTCGCACATGCTATAGTTACATGACAATTTCCACCATCAGCACGCACATTGTCGCACATGCTATAGTTACATGACAATTTCCACCATCAGCACGCACATGCTATAGTTACATGACAATTTCCACCATCAGCACGCACATGCTATAGTTACATGACAATTTCCACCATCAGCACGCACATGCTATAGTTACATGACAATTTCCACCATCAGCACGCACATGCTATAGTTACATGACAATTTTGAAACTGAAAAATAAATAAGTAACATAATCATTTAACAATATTTTTTTTTAAAAAATCTATTCTTTAAGTGAATTGTTTACTGACTTTAGTGTCTGCGAAGTTATAAATGAAAATTTCTTGAGTAAAGATGCGTTACAATATGTTTAATCAATTATTTAATTAACACAGAAAATGTCTCTTGGGACCTTGATAAAAATATCGAAAAGTTTCTACACGAGTACATTGAGTCATTGTCTCAGTCTAGGCAAGTACACACAATCATTGAGTCATTGTCTCAGTCAAGGCAAGTACACACAATCATTGAGTCATTGTCTCAGTCTAGGCAAGTACACACAATCATTGAGTCATTGTCTCAGTCTAGGCAAGTACACACAATCATTGAGTCATTGTCTCAGTCAAGGCAAGTACACACAATCATTGAGTCATTGTCTCAGTCTAGGCAAGTACACACAATCATTGAGTCATTGTCTCAGTCTAGGCAAGTACACACAATCATTGAGTCATTGTCTCAGTCAAGGCAAGTACACACAATCATTGAGTCATTGTCTCAGTCTAGGCAAGTACACACAATCATTGAGTCATTGTCTCAGTCTAGGCAAGTACCCACAAGCATTGAGTCATTGTCTGAGTCTAGGCGAGGACACACAATCATTGAGTCATGGTCTAAGCAAGTACACATAATCATTAAGTCATGGTCTGAGTCTAGGCGAGTACACACAATCATTGAGTCATGGTCTGAGTCTAGGCGAGTACACACAATCATTGAGTCATGGTCTGAGTAAGTACACACAATCATTGAGTCATGGTCTGAGTAAGTACACACAATCATTGAGTCATGGTCTGAGTCTAGACGAGCACACACAATCATTGCGTCATGGTCTGATTAAGTATACACAATCATTGAGTCATTGTCTGAGTCTAGGCGAGCACACACAATCATTGAGTCATGGTCTGAGTCTAGGCGAGCACACACAATCATTGAGTCATGGTCTGAGTCTAGGCGAGCACACACAATCATAGAGTAATGGTCTGAGTCTAGGCAAGCACACACAATCATAGAGTAATGGTCTGAGTCTAGGCGAGCACACACAATCATAGAGTAATGGTCTGAGTCTAGGCGAGCACACACAATCATTGAGTCATGGTCTGAGTCTAGGCGAGCACACACAATCATTGAGTCATGGTCTGAGTCTAGGCGAGCACACACAATCATTGAGTCATGGTCTGAGTCTAGACGAGCACACACAATCATTGAGTCATGGTCTGAGTCTAGACGAGCACACACAATCATTGAGTCATGGTCTGAGTCTAGGCGAGCACACACAATCATTGAGTCATGGTCTAAGTCTAGGCGAGTACACACAATCATTGAGTCATGGTCTAGTCTAGGCGAGCACACACAATCATTGAGTCATGGTCTGAGTCTAGGCGAGTACACACAATCATTGAGTCATGGACTGAGTCTAGGCGAGCACACACAATCACTGAGTCATGGTCTGAGTCTAGGCGAGCACACACAATCACTGAGTCATGGTCTGAGTCTAGGCGAGTACACACAATCATTGAGTCATGGACTGAGTCTAGGCGAGCACACACAATCACTGAGTCATGGTCTGAGTCTAGGCGAGCACACACAATCATTGAGTCATGGTCTGAGTCTAGGCGAGCACACACAATCATTGAGTCATGGTCTGAGTCTAGGCGAGCACACACAATCATTGAGTCATGGTCTGAGTCTAGGCGAGCACACACAATCATAGAGTAATGGTCTGAGTCTAGGCAAGCACACACAATCATAGAGTAATGGTCTGAGTCTAGGCGAGCACACACAATCATAGAGTAATGGTCTGAGTCTAGGCGAGCACACGCAATCATTGAGTCATGGTCTGAGTCTAGGCGAGCACACACAATCATTGAGTCATGGTCTGAGTCTAGGCGAGCACACACAATCATTGAGTCATGGTCTGAGTCTAGACGAGCACACACAATCATTGAGTCATGGTCTGAGTCTAGACGAGCACACACAATCATTGAGTCATGGTCTGAGTCTAGGCGAGCACACACAATCATTGAGTCATGGTCTAAGTCTAGGCGAGTACACACAATCATTGAGTCATGGTCTAGTCTAGGCGAGCACACACAATCATTGAGTCATGGTCTGAGTCTAGGCGAGTACACACAATCATTGAGTCATGGACTGAGTCTAGGCGAGCACACACAATCACTGAGTCATGGTCTGAGTCTAGGCGAGCACACACAATCACTGAGTCATGGTCTGAGTCTAGGCGAGTACACACAATCATTGAGTCATGGACTGAGTCTAGGCGAGCACACACAATCACTGAGTCATGGTCTGAGTCTAGGCGAGCACACACAATCATTGAGTCATGGTCTGAGTCTAGGCGAGCACACACAATCATTGAGTCATGGTCTGAGTCTAGGCGAGCACACAACACTCGTGCCAGCATTTCGGACGTGCTTGGAAATGAAGTCTTGAGTTAATTTGAACCACGAGCGTGACTATGCACGCCGGGGGTTTTACAATACAAAAAGAGAGGGGGTCTTATACCAAGAAGGGCGCTTTACTACACGCGTAGTGTTATTACTAAACTAGCGATTGGTCGTAGTCACATTGCAGATTTACTCACAATTTTATAAAGATCATAGCAGTGCCCATAGCGACAGAAAAAGTTTAAAATCATTGGGAAATGAGGAAAATCCTTCGGTCCATGAAACTAAAGTATTCAAGGATTTCACTGTCGTTTGATGGACCACGGATATGTTTACACAATGCAATCTGGACTATTGCTAAATTTTATTATTATATTTTAATTTCTATTTTTAAAAAAGGCTTCGATGCTGCGCGGAGCCGAAACTGTTGAGAGGTCCACAGGCCTCCATTTGGGTAACGCCGCTCGCGATCACTGCAAACTATATTGTCATTATGGCAAACAATGTTTTTTTATTATCTTTATATTTTAAATAGATGAGGATGTGTAAGAGATCTATGTACTGTTACCGTTTAATAACCTGAAAGAGATCTTAATGTCCCTCGCACGGCCAGTAAATAATCTTAGGGACTTAGAATTGACGTCATCGCTGCACTTGCTCCGAGGCAAATACTATCCTTAGCCAATAACATTTGATTTTGACATGTTATTTGTTCAGATTTTGTTTTTATATAAGGTCTCGGCGTCAAGTAATGCACTTTAAATAACTACTTTCCAATTGAGTTTGCATATATAGGGATAAGAATTTCCTGGTAAGTTTCAAAATACACTCAATCACTTACTCGGAAAAAAATATTTGTAATATTTGCTGCCGTGTTTTGTTTAAAGCTATGTATATATGCCAATGAAAGGAAGAAATACAATTTTTTTTCAAACGACAGATACTGACATAGTTACATCGCGGATATCTTATCATAAAAATGACATGAGCTGTATTTTAACTCGATGAGAATCACTGGCACTCAATGGTTAAATCACTGTTTAAAAAAGCCACAAGTCGACACATTGTCTAGAACTGTATTCCAACCAAATGAGAACCACCGGTCCAAACAAGTTTATGAACTGCTGTAAAACAAGGAAGAAAACAAATTGTCCGGGATTGTATCTCGAGTACCCGAGTACATGTGGATACACTTCAAGGCTGGCGGATAATTAGAGGATAAAGTGGCCAGGTCCCTTGAGTCAAGGAACAACATGGGGCAACGGGTGCGCACAGGTCATGGAGGTGAAGTGGAACCACCGATGCCATAATTCATTGATGCATCGTGGTTATTTGGCCCACGGTTTTAATTGTTAGTATAAGCAACGGATCGTTCGTTACTCGGAAAATAAATGGAGCCATCTGTCGAGTCTTGGATGATGCGGGGTGGGAAAGTCTGACGGGCTTATGATAGAAGCCCGTGTGTCGAACACCAACAGGTTTGGAATCGCTAACTGATAAAGTCACAGAATCAACGCATATCGATACACTGGGTAGAAAGTTATGAAGTTTCAAATCAACGATCACTAAGGTCATGCAGTATCGTAACGAATGGATACGCAAAACCACAATGAAATTAATGAATGAGGCGACATGGAAAGGTATTGACACTTCTCAGTCCCCACATCAAAATAATAAAAATAATAAAAATAATAATAACAAAACAACAAATAATGAAAACCAAACTTCAATTTTTCAGTCAATAGCCTTCGTCACTTAATGGCGAAAATCTATTAGTGGGATCAACTAATAACCGCTCTAACCTCCAGGTGACATGGTATCGCAAAATAAGTATTACCAAACGATGAAATGATAGTCGGCGAAGTTTATCATAGAACGAACCTTGTTAACAAGAATATCTTCCAACATATTCTATAACTCTATTTAATGCTATTTTTTAAGATTTACATTTTTTCGAATGAAAGTTGACAGTGGGAATGAAACAGATAAAAATTTATGTAGATGATATCGACAATGCACAGCTCCTCCGCACATACAGTTGAAGGGTGTTAGAATTTAAAATCTATTCATATCGAAAATATCACAAACATTTAGAGAAATGTAAAAGATGGCTGAGTAGTATTTTTGTTACAGTGTATTTAAACTTGAACAATCCACATTTTGTAGGAGTAACATGTCCGACATGAACGTTTCCAGATCTTACATCTGCGTCATGCAAGTGGGCAATTTTTTAAATTAAATTACATAATTTCAATCAAAATAAATTGTTAATTTAATAAATTACGATGTAGTAATATTCAATAAGTTGAATTAAGTGAATATTATTTGAACTTAAATTAGTTAAACTTTAAAATTCAATAGATAGTAACAGACAGTAATAGTGTTGGATAGTATCATGTATTATTTAGTAGGATTAGTCTTTCCGAAGTCATTGTAATAAATCAATTTAAAGGATCATAAGAATTCACTTATTTGCATTTCTGCCTGTGAAATGTCGTTCAAACAATAATGTAGACATTTAGTGATAATCACTATTATGCAAGGGTTTGTTCCCGGGGCCTAGGGCGTCCCTGAGTCACCCCGCTCCGAATGGGTACCTAACACTAACATGTAGTTAGGCGGCTGGGTAATGCGTGGAACCCACAAAGCCGTGGCCTGTGAATGCTGCATCACTTGCCAACAGATCATCTGTCATGGTCTGTGGACGCAACTATCTTCTGCATAGAAGGAGCGTCTGTATCGATAAGATAAGAAGAAGATAAGATATGACTAATCTATAAATAGATTAAAACGATTGCTGGTTATAAGTGAAGGCTAATTTCAACTATTTTTTAGTCCTCTGCATTAACCATCTCTTTACTTACAAAGCGGAGTGGGCGAAAACATCTTTATTTGCCAAAATTACAGCACGGTATGTTATTTTCATTGAGAACACCATACCAACACGCATACTTAGCTATTATGATGTAACAAATGTTTATCCCGTACTTCTATTATGATGTAACAAATGTTTATCCCGTACTTCTATTATGATGTAACAAATGTTTATCCCGTAGTTCTAAGAACATAAACAACGTAATGGGCTATGACGTTTTTCCGGTCTTAGAAATGGCAAAGCTATAAAAACAAGGTGAGCTCCTGCAGACTTTAATTTTTTTAAATTAAAAAAAACAAACTCAAACAAGTTTGATCGATAAAAGAATGAAACCAACGGCTGGCAACATGTGTTAACCTTAGTCTTAAGATAACACGATAGCTTGTAGCCAAGCTGTGTGGGTTTGATGCTTGAATCAAGGCTACGTACACGTGAGCTGCTGTCTTATGTTTTCTACATTGAGTATAGACTAAATTTATATTAGGACTAAAGCATCTACATTTTGTCTCATTAATATTTTATATAATGTAGAAACAATGTATCTTTATTTTCAAATCAGTTATAATAGACTTTAAAAAAATTATAATAATATTAAAAACTAGCCAGAAGAATGTTTAACTCCACCATTACATGTTAAAGTAAAAGAAAAGGAGAAGAGAAACTCACTAATAAGAGCGGGGTGGTTACGAAACGAAAGAACGGTCGTCATTCGAGTCTTTTGTTGGCTGACAGGTGAACCCGTGACAGCCCAGGCTCGGAGTGGCTTTCAGCAGTCCCAATAGTCAGCTGGCTTAACGGTGAAATCATAGCATATTAGGAAATATAATAGAGATTCAGAAATGCCGCTATTATTACCCTCCCTTTCTCCCAACAACCAATACAAAATATGCGCACTCTCCAATTTCATTAAAAAAATTGTGTGACCCAAAAAAAAACGGCTAGCTATTGGTCAATTCACAACTGTCCGTTCCTGAGCATCCCGTACGCAGGTATTAAGAATTGGCACACGGCACAGGTGAACATCGTTCTAAACCTGTCTATGACGTGCAAGACCGCGAACAATTATGCCAGGCCTCGTGTGTGCCGTCACCACTGATAAGTTCAGACACAAAGAAACCGAGACCATCTGGCCCAGCAGTTAAGTTTTTCCCCCTATTTATTGAAGCCAAGAAGGAGAAGCGTGGCCGACCTCAGGACTCAAACATTGACAGGTCAAGCAGCACGTGCACTGGGGCCACATCAACACGTTTCAAGGTCGCTTTCGGGTTAAGGGAAAGCAGTCTAATTGGGGTAGTTAAACCTACATAACTCGGTTTAAGTAACTTAAGTTAGATATCGTGTCATTTCCTTTGACATTTCGTGGGGCTTGCATAAATACATTAAGTCAGCGTAAAGCAGATAAGTGACGAAAAAGAAGAGGACGCAAGAAAATAATGATATGAAAATATTATAAAATAAATTATTTAAAGCTTTCTCAAATGGCTGGTAATTTTTTTTAAAATAAAGATTATAGAATAGTTATATTAAAAAAAGACTAATGCAAGAAATGATAAAACTTAATCTATCATTAAGTTTGGAAATTTCGGTGCGAAATTAATATAAACTAGATGCCCCGCGGCATAGCATACGCCGCAGACTTGCTCATGGAGAGTGCAAAGGAAGTGGAGAAAGAACGGACACAAACTACAGCACGAAGACATCAAAACAACGCGAGTGAACGTCGGTTAGTAAATGGGATGCGGGTAACAACAACCTCAGTGTGCGTGTCTTTACGTTTACTCGCTATTTTTTAATTTACTTAGTGCTGGTTTTTGTGTCTGTACTCTCGGCCCCCCAAACCGTTCTTTGCACTGTCTATGATGAGCAAGTCTGCGGCGTATGCTACGTCGCGGGTCTCTCCAGAGTTCCTTCTGTTCATTCACTTACAGTCGTTTTCCCATACCCACCCCATGTTGACAACTGTGTCTTTAAGGAAGTCTTCACCCGTCACTAAATCATTAGCAGCGTATGCTGCTAACTTTGGGCTCACCATCAGCACAAAGAAGACAGAAGTGTTATACCAGCCGGCCCCGGGCAGATCCTATACTGAGCCTAACATATTCATCAACGGCAACAAAATCAACACAGTGCGCCGCTTTACCTACCTTGGCAGCACACTGTCCCAGAAGGCCAATATTGATGACGAGGTGAACTCAAGAATCTCAAAGGCCAGCGCAGCATTCGGTAGATTGCATGACAGTGTCTGGAACAGAAGGGGTATCAGCACCCAAACAAAACTTAAAGTATACAGAGCTGTAGTGCTCACCACCTTATTATATGCATGTGAAACTTGGACTGTATACCAATGCCATGCGAGGTTGCTGAACCACTTCCACACCAAAAGCCTTAGAAAAATTCTCAATATAAAATGGCAGGAAAAAGTTCCAGACACCGAAATATTAGCCAGGTCAGGACTCCCCAGCATCCACACTAGCCACATGCAAAGCCAACTACGCCGGGGGGGGCATCTAGTGCGCATGCCCGACCATCGCCTCCCCAAGAGGCTCTTCTATGGTGAGCTCACAGAAGGGCATAGAGCACGCGGAGGTCCACGTAAGCGCTACAAGAATGCACTTAAAACTGCTCTGAAGGCTTTCGACATCGGGCATGACTCCTGGGAAGCAGCAGCCAGTAACCGAGCCCACTGGCGCTCTATGATACGGAATGGCGCAGCTGTCTGTGAAGTTAATAGACAACAGGCTGCCAAGTTAAAACGTCAAGCCAGAAAGGAACGTCTCCAAAACCCTCCTGAAGGGATCGCATCCATCTCTTGTCCGACATGCGGACGCCTTTTTCGTGCCAAAATAGGGTTAATAAGTCACCAGAGGACACATGTGGCGGCCCAGCACATATGATGAGAGTGGTCATCGTCGACCACGACGGACGAACAACAACAGCAGCGTATGCTACGCCGCGGGTCAGCTAGTATTGGCAATAAAGGGGTAAAAGAACGGGCACAAACAGACATTTTTAAATCCCTTATATTAACTTCACGGCCGTCTCTCTCTGTCTCTCTCTCATCATCTCATGGGCTCGGCGGGCGGAAAAACAAAAGTCGAAAATGACCCACTTCCAATGATCCGATCGAACTGAAATTTGGCACACGGACCCGTCTTACCTAACAATGCATCGTATCAAAATTTCAGATCGATCGAACGTACCGTAATTAAATAAATGCATTTTTAGTTTATCCTTATATGAGGTATGTAATTTAAATTCACGATTTGTTATTGTTTTTTTGCCACGTGAAAGTTTGAGCATTGAGGCGACCCAACGAAACGACGGTGCGCTTTAGTTTACATTTTACGTGTCACTCTGAGCTCGGTCAAGCGAATCGGTGACCAGACTTTTCCCCTCTCCCCCTCCCACCCACCCCTCCCCCCTAGGGTTATGAAGCAAACTTGTGTTAAGACAGATTCAGTCTGTAAATGTTTGAAAATAATCAATACTGTTAGTTATGTCTCATATATAAGGGATTTATAGTCAAAAACTTTGTTTTTACGGGTTTGTTTTATTAAATCCCTTATATTAACTTCACCGGCGTCTCTCTCTCTCATCATCTCATGGGCTCGGCGGGCGGAAAAACAGAAGTCAAAAATGACCCACTTCCAATGATCCGATCGAACTGAAATTTGGCACACGGACCCGTCTTACCTAACAATGCATCGTATCAAAATTTCAGATCGATCGAACGTACCGTAATTAAATTAATGCATTTTTAGTTTATCCTTATATGAGGTATGTAATTTAAAATCACGATTTGTTATTGTTTTTTTGCCACGTGAAAGTTTGAGCATTGAGGCGACCCAACGAAACGACGGTGCGCTTTTGTTTACATTTTACGTGTCACTCTGAGCTCGGTCAAGCGAATCGGTGACCAGACTTTTCCCCTCTCCCCCTCCCACCCACCCCTCCCCCCCTAGGGTTATGAAGCAAACTTGTGTTAAGACAGGTTCAGTCTGTAAATGTTTGAAAATAATCAATACTGTTAGTTATGTCTCATATATAAGGGATTTATAGTCAAAAACTTTGTTTTTACGGGTTTGTTTTATTAAATCCCTTATATTAACTTCACCGGCGTCTCTCTCTCTCTCTCTCTCTGTCTGTCTGTCTTGGGCTCGGCGGGCGGAAAAACAGAAGTCAAAAATGACCCATTTCCCATGATCCGATCAAACTGAAATTTGGCACACGGACCCGTCGCACCTAACAATGCATCGTATCAAAATTTCAGATCGATCGAACGTACCATAATTAAATTAATGCATTTTTAGTTTATCCTTATATGAGGTATGTAATTCAAAATTCACTGTTTTTTTGTTTTTTTTTAATTCAGGTTCCACGTGAGTTTGAGTTGACGCCGACCGTCGTGTTGACGACGACCGTCGTGCCGACACCCCCTCACATCCCACCCCCATTTATTAAAGACAAGGGACATCACTCAGTGTCAGTCTGTAAATGTTTAAAAATAATCACTACTGTTAGTTATGTCTCATATATAAGGGATTTATAGTAAAAAACTTTGTTTTTACGGGTTTGTTTTATTAAATCCCTTATATTAACTTCGCGGCCGTCTCTCTCTCTCTGTCTTGGGCTCGGCGGGCGGGCGGAAAAACAGAAGTCAAAAATGACCCACTTCCCATGATCCGATCGAACTGAAATTTGGCACACGGACCCGTCTGACCTAACAATGCATCGTATCAAAATTTCAGATCGATCGAACGTACCGTAATTAAATTAATGCATTTTTAGTTTATCCTTATATGAGGTATGTAATTTTAATTCACGGTTTGTTATTGTTTTTTTTGCCACGTGAAATTTTGAGCTGACGCATTGAGGCGACCCAACGAAGCGACGGGCGCTTTTGTTTACATTTTACGTGTCACTCTGAGCTCGGTCAAGCGAATCGGTGACCAGACTTTTCCCCTCTCCCCCCCCCACCCACCCCTCCCCCCCCACTAGGGTTATGATGCAAAGTTGAGTTAAGACAAATTCAGTCTGTAAATGTTTGAAAATAATCAATACTGTTAGTTATGTCTCATATATAAGGGATTTATAGTCAAAAACGTTGTTTTTACGGGTTTGTTTTATTAAATCCCTTATATTAACTTCGCGGCCGTCTCTCTCTGTCTTGGGCTCGGCGGGCGGGCGGAAAAACAGAAGTCAAAAATGACCCACTTCCCATGATCCGATCGAACTGAAATTTGGCACACGGACCCGTCTAACCTAACAATGCATCGTATCAAAATTTCAGATCGATAGCACGTACCGTAATTAAATTAATGCATTTTTAGTTTATCCTTATATGAGGTATGTATAAATTCACTGTTTGTTATTGTTTTTTTTCTTCCAGTTTCACGTGAGTTTGAGTTGACGCCGACCGTCTTGTTGACGCCGACTGTCGTGCCGACACCCCCTCACATCCCACCCCCATTTATTAAAGACAAGGGACATCACTCGGTGTCAGTCTGTAAATGTTTGAAAATAATCAATACTGTTAGCTATGTCTCATATATAAGGGATTTATAGTCAAAAACTTTGTTTTTACGGGTTTGTTTTATTAAATCCCTTATATTAACTTCGCGGCCGTCTCTCTCTCTGTCTTGGGCTCGGCGGGCGGAAAAACAGAAGTCAAAAATGACCCACTTCCCATGATCCGATCGAACTGAAATTTGGCACACGGACCCGTCTAACCTAACAATGCATCGTATCAAAATTTCAGATCGATCGAACGTACCGTAATTAAATTAATGCATTTTTAGTTTATCCTTATATGAGGTATGTAATTTAAATTCACGTTTTTGTTGTTGTTTTTTTCCTTCCAATTCCACGTGAGTTTGAGTTGACGCCGACCGTCGAGCCGACACCCCCTCACGTCCCACCCCCATTTATTAAAGACAAGGGACATCACTCGGTGTCAGTCTGTCAATGTTTTTTCCCCTCTCCCCCTCCCACCCACCCCTCCCCCCCCTCCCACCCACACCTCCCCCCCAGGGTTATGAAGCAAACTTGAGTTAAGACAGATTCAGTCTGTAAATGTTTGAAAATAATCAATACTGTTAGTTATGTCTCATATATAAGGGATTTATAGTCAAAAACTTTGTTTTTACGGGTTTGTTTTATTAAATCCCTTATATTAACTTCACCGGCGTCTCTCTCTCTGTCTTGGGCGGGCGGGCGGAAAAACAGAAGTCAAAAATGACCCACTTCCCATGATCCGATCGAACTGAAATTTGGCACACGGACCCGTCTAACCTAACAATGCATCGTATCAAAATTTCAGATCGATAGCACGTACCGTAATTAAATTAATGCATTTTTAGTTTATCCTTATATGAGGTATGTAATTTAAAATTCACTGTTTGTTATTGTTTTTTTTCTTCCAGTTTCACGTGAGTTTGAGTTGACGCCGACCGTCTTGTTGACGCCGACTGTCGTGCCGACACCCCCTCACATCCCACCCCCATTTATTAAAGACAAGGGACATCACTCGGTGTCAGTCTGTAAATGTTTGAAAATAATCAATACTGTTAGCTATGTCTCATATATAAGGGATTTATAGTCAAAAACTTTGTTTTTACGGGTTTGTTTTATTAAATCCCTTATATTAACTTCGCGGCCGTCTCTCTCTGTCTTGGGCTCGGCGGGCGGAAAAACAGAAGTCAAAAATGACCCACTTCCCATGATCCGATCGAACTGAAATTTGGCACACGGACCCGTCTAACCTAACAATGCATCGTATCAAAATTTCAGATCGATCGAACGTACCGTAATTAAATTAATGCATTTTTAGTTTATCCTTATATGAGGTATGTAATTTAAATTCACGTTTTTGTTGTTGTTTTTTTCCTTCCAATTCCACGTGAGTTTGAGTTGACGCCGACCGTCGAGCCGACACCCCCTCACGTCCCACCCCCATTTATTAAAGACAAGGGACATCACTCGGTGTCAGTCTGTCAATGTTTTTTCCCCTCTCCCCCTCCCACCCACCCCTCCCCCCTCCCACCCACACCTCCCCCCCCAGGGTTATGAAGCAAACTTGAGTTAAGACAGATTCAGTCTGTAAATGTTTGAAAATAATCAATACTGTTAGTTATGTCTCATATATAAGGGATTTATAGTCAAAAACTTTGTTTTTACGGGTTTGTTTTATTAAATCCCTTATATTAACTTCACCGGCGTCTCTCTCTCTCTGTCTTGGGCGGGCGGAAAAACAGAAGTCAAAAATGACCCACTTCCCATGATCCGATCGAACTGAAATTTGGCACACGGACCCGTCTAACCTAACAATGCATCGTATCAAAATTTCAGATCGATCGAACGTACCGTAATTAAATTAATGCATTTTTAGTTTATCCTCAAATGAGGTACGTAATTTAAATTCACGGTTTGTTATTGTTTTTTTCCCACGTGAAATTTTGAGCTGACGCATTGAGGCGACCCAACGAAGCGACGGGGTGCTTTTTTTTACATTTTACGTGTCACTCTGAGCTCGGTCAAGCGAATCGGTGACCAGACTTTTCCCCTCTCCCCCCCACCCACCCCTCCCCCCCACTAGGGTTATGATGCAAAGTTGAGTTAAGACAGATTCAGTCTGTAAATGTTTGAAAATAATCAATACTGTTAGTTATGTCTCATATATAAGGGATTTATAGTCAAAAACTTTGTTTTTACGGGTTTGTTTTTTAAATCCCTTATATTAACTTCGCGGCCGTCTCTGTCTGTCATCATCTCTCTCATGGGCTCGGCGGGCGGAAAAACAGAAGTAAAAAATGACCCACTTCCCATGATCCGATCGAACTGAAATTTGGCACACGGACCCGTCTAACCTAACAATGCATCGTATCAAAATTTCAGATCGATCGAACGTACCGTAATTAAATTAATGCATTTTTAGTTTATCTATATAAACTATATGTAGAGGTCTCTATCGTTTACATTTTACGGGTCACTTGACTTCAGGCCAGCCACCGGTGTGAACACGTCTCGTGCTTAAACCAGGTAAAGCGGCGTGCTTTTGTTTACATTTGGCGTTTCACGGTGAACTTGGCCCAGCGATCGGTGACAAGACCTTTCCCCTCTCCCTCCCCCACCCCACCCTTTTTGGGTTAAAAGCAAAGGGGAGTAAAGACAGATTCAGTCTGTAGATATTTGTAAATACTTTAAGTTCTGTCTCATATATCAGGGATTTATAGTCAAAAACTTTGTTTTTACGGGTTTGTTTTTTAAATCCCTTATATTAACTTCGCGGCCGTCTCTCTCTCTCTCTCTCTGTCTTGGGCTCGGCGGGCGGAAAAACAGAAGTCAAAAATGACCCATTTCCCATGATCCGATCGAACTGAAATTTGGCACACGGACCCGTCTAACCTAACAATGCATCGTATCAAAATTTCAGATCGATCGAACGGACCGTAATTAAATTAATGCATTTTTAGTTTATCCTTATATGAGGTATGTAATTCAAAATTCACTGTTTGTTATTGTTTTTTTTTCTTCCAGTTCCACGTGAGTTTGAGTTGACGCCGACCGTCGTGTTGACGCCGACCGTCGTGCCGACACCCCCTCACATCCCACCCCCATTTATTAAAGACAAGGGACATCACTCGGTGTCAGTCTGTAAATGTTTGAAAATAATCAATACTGTTAGTTATGTCTCATATATAAGGGATTTATAGTCAAAAACTTTGTTTTTACGGGTTTGTTTTATTAAATCCCTTATATTAACTTCGCGGCCGTCTCTGTCTTGGGCTCGGCGGGCGGGCGGAAAAACAAAAGTCGAAAATGACCCACTTCCCGTGATCGGATCGAGCTGAAATTTGGCACACGGACCCGACTCACCTAAAAATGCATCGTATCAAAATTTCAGGTCGATCGAACGTACCGTAATTAAATTAATGCATTTTTAGTTTATCCTTATATGAGGTATGTAATTCAAATTCACTGTTTTGTTATTGTTTTTTTCTCCCACTTCCACGTGAGTTTGAGTTGACGCCGACCGTCGTCCCGACACCCCCTCACATCCCACCCCCATTTATTAAAGACAAGGGACATCACTCGGTGTCAGTCTGTAAATGTTTGAAAATAATCAATACTGTTAGTTATGTCTCATATATAAGGGATTTATAGTCAAAAACTTTGTTTTTACGGGTTTGTTTTATTTAAAATGAACACAGGACCTTCCCCGTATGAGGCGGGCGTGATAACCATTACACTACGAATCTCACGTTATTCTGTGAAGGAACAATGCAAGTGAAACGCAATGGCCATTGTTGGTCTCGATACATTGGTCGACCACAGCGAGGGTCATTCGTCATGCTCGGTTGCACATACTTACGTCGTGGTGTCTCGCATGGTCCCATGAAGAGAATTATATAAATAGAAGATTGATGTTTTAAAAATATGTCATTTCAATGCAGACAAGAAATTTGTAAATTCAAAACTACTAAAATAAATAATATATTTACAAAGAGATACTCTTGCAGTGCACACTTCAGAACATTTATGATCTGTATTGATTTAATCCATCGGTTGCATCTACTTCAGTAGTTTTGATTTTATACATTTTTGAAAATATTATCAGCACGTAATTTCTTAGTGTAAAGAATGTTAAAAAAACTATTTTCAAGTTTCTTGAGCGTCATTTCTAAAACGCAATAAAAAGTAGAAATTGGTGTAAACATTTCTAATTAAAAGGCATTGAGTAAAGAAAATGTCGTGCTGAAAGAATTCTGAGTACCAAATAGTCGAATAAATTATTGCTTAAATTGATTCCTAATTTATTATAATTTATATAGACCTTCATTTTAAATTTTTAAATTATTTTTCTAAAGTTTTGTGAGATGCCTTGGCAGCAATGTGTTAGCTAATAAAATACAGAACAATGCTTAGGTGTCTAAAAATCTAATTCGTGTGAGAAATAATTGAGATAAAGGAACCACTTTCCAGCCCCATCTTTACATAATCTTAACGCATCTGTCCTTAAATTTTCAAAATGAAGTAAACTAAATCAAACTCAAATCTTTCAAAGAATATTTAAACAACACCCACTTTACAGAAACACCATTTCCAACCCCCCCCCCTCTCCCCCTAAAATGCCTTCAAAATGAGACGCATTTAGCACACCATAAATTTCCTTTGAAGTGAACTTGTCATCGCGTGAAGGAATATTTAATCGCAACATCCGCCACGATTGTCTTAGTTTTAGGATTATTAGTGAAAGTGGTGTATGGACATATCTTATATTTTGATGGATACAGTAACTAACTTTTGGAAAAATCCGCAATGTCATCCATCTGAAAGCAGTGCATTCACGTGCAATGACCGGAACGAAGGTTGCTATCATGGAAAGTACATGCTACATATTATAGTGATGCCCAGAGAATCAACTCCAGTTCAACATTTACAAATCAGAACAGTCCTTGCTTGATGGTTGCAACCCCTGGCAGCCCACTCCTCAACTTCAAGGTCCTGACCTGAGACCCTGTCCCTCCCCCGTCCCCCACGACCAAATGTTTCCGTTGATTAGTCCGGCATCCCCCCAGTGGGAGTATCTCCTCCTGGCCAGCGTGCTGCCACGGGTAAGGGTGAGTCTCACTTACATGGCGTCCCAAAGTTACAGTTGTGCTGCTGTTTGTCTTACTGACACTGTGTGTACACGGGACGACCGAGGGACGTACTCCGTCTCGGCCTATGCTTTTCAGACATTTGACGTGTCTGCTTCCCCCGTGGTCCTCTTGGAGTTTGTGCACCTCCAGGGGTAAATAATTGGAATACATTCATAATTTGTAAGTCGCCATCCAGAGGAGAGCTGGGAGGCAGACCGTTTGAGTTATGGGTAAAGAGAAACTGCGCGAGTCAAGGGGGGGGAGGTGGGGGTGAAGGTTGAAGTTGCGTGTTTAGGAGTCGACCTCTGTGTATCAGAAGAACTTGTTTGACAAATTTGCCCCAAGAAACACATTGTACAGCATATCAGCGACATATTTGGGTATAGGAATTTATGTCTGATGTGCATACACTGCAGGCGATCACATGTGATTTTAAAAATTGAGTATCAAGACAAGAACTTTGCCTTTTATATTCAAGTGGACTTTAACGACACGTATTTACACATGAACCTAAACATAACGACTCATATTCAAGGAAAGGAGTCCAAAAAAAAACAAACAACAGACACCCATTCACAGAGAACAGATTCCAGTTTACACATTTGAGTTATACAGAATTTCAAAAGTTAATCAGAAAAATTCTGTTATTTCCGAAAGCTCATCCCAGACGAGAAGGACCGACCGGCTCTAAATCAACAGAGACTAACTCCCCCAATAACACATGAGTCAGCTACAAAATATTGGCCACCTCCATATAATGCGCCGAGTCTCACAACTAGTTTAGAGCTTGACCAGTCGAACAAATCAGTTGGACGGCAATGAAACAAGGACGGCATCGTGACATGGAAGGAAATAACGCATGGACGGCAATGTGACATGGAAGGAAATAACATGGACGGCAATGGGACATGGAAGGAAAATGACGCATGGATGGCATGTCACATGGAAGGAAATGACGTACGGATGACAATGAAGCATGGCTACATTGTTGCAAAGTTGTCATTTAGCAGCGCAGATTGCCTTATGATAGTTGAATTGTTTGAGAGCACACATGACAACTTCCGTTTCTTCCAAGTTATTAAAAGAACAACCTATAAATTATAAATATCCTAAATACACTTTTTACAACCAACCGTTCCTGAGAGTTCACACCTTCGGAAAGGGGGGGGGGCATTAAAAAGAAGAAGGACTTATCAGGCACTCACAGTTATTTCAAAAAATTCCAGTGGAATCACTGATGTGAGTATCAAATTGCCTTGACGCCATACACAGATGTTGAAAATCATGCCGCCTTTAAGGACGTTGCAGTCCTCCTCTCTATCTAAGGCTGACATTTCCCGGTCGAGAGAACTAGAGGGCTGATGATAAGATTGGATTGTTTAAAGCCATCGTGTAATGCTCTTATCTTTGTTATACGTATAAATGATGCTAAACATAGCAGCACGTAAACAGGCCAAACCGCAGTGAATGCGCGGGATAAGGAAACTTGCATTTATATGTCAGAATGAACCAGATGAGTCCCTTTACAAACGTCTCCCAGTACAAGATTAGAGACAGTTGAAGATTGTTTTCTAGTACTATATTTAAGGCAACAAGTCATCTGCTTTAGAATTTTAAAAAAACGAAATAATTCGAGGAAACCTCATTAAATCGCCTTAAAAAAAGTATGTGCCTTGAAAAATCTGTAAAAAATACGAGAGGATTGAGGCACCCCAAAAGTTTTTAGATCTCAACAATAGATTTCAGTTGATAGATGGATATGAGTAGATCGACATAGTAGTCAATGTAACATGCCCACGTAACAAACCAATGTAGTACTACACGTGTCCACATTATCCGCAGATATTGAAAACTATAAGTCTACATAAATAGCCAAATAAGTGGATACGTCATAGGCCTCAATAAGCAGCCAATATTGAGAGCAAATGGTATGCCTATCATGAACAGCCAATATTGAGAGTAAATCGTATGACTACATAACCACCCATTATCGAAACGCACATCCTGCCTAACCAGCCAATCAGAATATCTCCAATTTGTCTGCAGGAAGCAATCGCCTTACTACGATGTCCAATCAAATTTAATCTACCGCTAACAAGTACATCTTCCTCTGACATTCAACGAGTGCCAGAAACGCGCGGCGGGTGCGGTGCGCATGTTGGCAGAATAAGTTCTCGCATGAATGATATCATTTTGTGGTTGACTTGAGCAGATCCTACCTGGATTTAGTGACCCCACGTGGTCTTCAGTTAGATTTTCATTAAATGCCAATGAAAAGGAAATATTTTAAGGATTATCTTTTTTCCCGTTATGTTCCGAATTCTAGAGTTCGAGTTTTAACATATTTAACTACGACACATTACCGAGTTTTAACATATTTAAGTAGGACATATGACTAGTTCTAACATGTTTAACAAGATCACATTACTAGTTTTAACATTTATTGCGTGACATTACTGCCTTCTGCACACATTGCAGCACTGAAAACGTGTTGCTGGGAAATAGGACTGCAACAATCGTGTGTGTATCAGGGAAATAATTCAAATAAAAAGCTTCTAGAGACACGGGGTATTGAAATACGTTACTATGAAGGACCCTTAATGTTATTAAAATAACATAGTTAACGGAATCTGATAGTGTTTTTGTTAGTGTTGGCTGTGGTGGTTGAATCTATTTCAAATCATAACTTAGAAAAATCGCATTACCTGATGAACAACATCGAGAATTGTAAGCTTTTCATCAAGTTTAGAGAAGATAAAGACAGGTCGTTATTTTAATTTCAAGTGTATTCAAACAACTACTTAAATATACAATATTTGATCTTGACAATATTACAACGGATTAATGAAAAACGAAAACAAAAATCATATTCTGTATAGATTATGATTCCTACTTAGCTTTACAGTTTTTAATATATTAAAGGAAACACGGAAGGAAAAAATAGATAAATAATTTTAAATTTGATTTTGGTATCGACTGTTATTTGTGAGCATCAGATAGACAACGTGAGAATCGGTGGAACAAGACGACGAGAAGTGAGGCACGGCACTTGTTAGAGAGGGAAATGACGAGCGCGGGAGAAGAAGGTCGGTTTATGATTATTGCTTTTACCCGGAATTGTTACGGTTATTACCAATATGAAGAAGAGACATGAAGGGAATAAGGGCGGTGGGGAGGGAGGGAGGGAGGAGTTGAGAGTGAGCAACAAAGACACACACCAAGTTTCGTCGAGGCCGAGAACAAAGATGGGCTCATGTGTGTGTGCGGGCGAGCGGCGGGGTACCGGGGGTGGTAGCATGAGAAGCACTGTTGCACAACATAATCACGACGATTGCCAAGAAAGGTAATATTCAACAATCTGTTTTGTCGTGGAGGGGAGGAGGGGATGTGGGGGGAGAAAACAATATGTGGGAGATTGCCAAGGGCGTGGGGTAAATAAAATAACAGCGGTAGAAATTAAGCGGCCCAGCAAAAACACGCTTCTGGAGAACGAGGCAAGTTGTGATGTTCTGCTTGGAAATCGTAACTGATACAGACTGGAGAACGAGTGCAACAGGAGGGCTGATTGAGAGATGGAATCAGTGGCAGAACAAAGGCAAGACAATCTCAGGCCAAACTCAAACTAGGCTTGTTTGAGTATCCGATTTTAAGCCGGTTGTTGAAGGTTCATAAAAGCCCCCCCTTACTGTTCAGAATACAACGTTCAGATGGATGTGCCCATCGTTATCGATGATTGAAACATTTTTTTCAGAACAGTCGCTTATAAAAATATATTAAAAGCATATATGAATCGTGATTTCTTATACTCGAGTGCTAGCACTTCTATAGGACGGACGTGTCGGTCCACCTAAGATGACACATAATAGTGGGCCGACATTTTGAGCGTGTGTCCATAAAGTACGTCACGCTATTTTTAAATCCTTTATATTAACTCGTGGTGTCTGCGGCCGACCGACCGACCGACCTTGCTTGCTTGTCGCCAAAACTTTTGATCGATTTTTAACCCACTTGAGATAGCGAGCTGAAATTTTGCAGGCAGTTTCGTACCGATGATAAAAACAATGTATCAAAATTTCAGATCGATCGCATGTACCGTAATTAAATTATTGATTTTTTAGATTATTTTATTTATTCCTATGTATCATGCTATTTTTTGAGATAGAGCGTCGCGGTGCGTATTATATTGAACAACCTTTCTGTCGCGCAATAAGGTGCGTATTTTATTGACAGCTCTTTTTATAAACATATTCCTGATCGGTGCGCATTATATTAAACATGTTTTACGACACAACTGCAATTTTGTATTTCTGGATGGTCTGGCGCTGCGTATTATAATGAACATTCTTTTAAATTCTTCTCGTACATAAAGGATTTATAGTCAAAAACTTGGTTTTTTACGGGTTTTTCTTATTAAATCCCTTATATTAACTTCACCGGCGTCTCTCTCTCTCTCTCTCTGTCTGTCTGTCTTGGGCGGGCGGAAAAACAGAAGTAAAAAATGACCCACTTCCCATGATCCGATCGAACTGAAATTTGGCACACGGACCCGTCTAACCTAACAATGCATCGTATCAAAATTTCAGATCGATCGAACGTACCGTAATTAAATTAATGCATTTTTAGTTTATCCTTATATGAGGTATGAAATTTAAATTCACTGTTTGTTATTGTTTTTTTTCTTCCACTTCCATGTGAGTTTGAGTTGACGCCGACCGTCGTGCCGACAACCCCCTCACGTCCCACCTCCATTGTTTTCAGACAAGGGACATCACTCGGTGTCAGTCTGTCAATGTTTGTAGCGTTTGAAAATAATCAATACTGTTAGTTATGTTTCATATATAAGGGATTTATAGTCAAAAACTTTGTTTTTACGGGTTTGTTTTATTAAATCCCTTATATTAACTTCACCGGCGTCTCTCTCTCTCTCTCTCTGTCTGTCTTGGGCGGGCGGAAAAACAGAAGTCAAAAATGACCCACTTCCCATGATCCGATCGAACTGAAATTTGGCACACGGACCCGTCTAACCTAACAATGCATCGTATCAAAATTTCAGATCGATCGAACGTACCGTAATTAAACTTAATGCATTTTTAGTTTATCCTTATATGAGGTATGTAATTTAAATTCACTGTTTGTTATTGTTTTTTTCCCACGTGAAATTTTGAGCTGACGCATTGAGGCGACCCAACGAAGCGACGGAGCGCTTTTGTTTACATTTTACGTGTCACTCTGAGCTCGGTCAAGCGAATCAGTGACCAGACTTTTCCCCTCTCCCCCTCCCACCCACCCCTCCCCCCCCTAGGGTTATGAAGCAAACTTGAGTTAAGACAGATTCAGTCTGTAAAAGTTTGAAAATAATCAATACTGTTAGTTATGTCTCATATATAAGGGATTTATAGTCAAAAACTTTGTTTTTACGGGTTTGTTTTTTGACCATTTTTAACTCACTCCCTCCCCCCTGTCACAAACTGTCACAAATTTCGCTAAAGTACGTCACACTTTCGAGCAAAAATTATGTTTTTTATTTACAAAATAATTAAAATTTAATATAAAACACCGTGACGTCACACATGGCCGGACACCCCCCCTCCCCCTGTCACACTTTCTTACACCCCCTCCCCCATCTGGAGTGTGACGTACTTTATGGCGGGCCCCTTTAAATACAGAATATGAATGCATGATTAATAGTGTATGGTTTTCGTGAAAAAATAGGTGACAAACCAAATACACTTCTTAACTACCTTGACTATTAGACCGCCTTAAACTCTCAACTTTCCAGCCATACAAACATCTATCTATTCCAGCGCCCTAAATTCTATTTCATTAACCTAGACTGTGATTATTATATAGACCTGAACGCTAGTTCTTCCACATTTCTCAACTATGGCTATTTCACTTAACCATCTTAGCTATTCCACCTTACCTCACTAACTATTCTACTTAACATTTCCTAGCTATTCCACATTACCATCCTAGCTCTTCCACCTTAGCATCCTAGCTATTACATCATACCATCCTAGCTATTCCACTTTACTAACCTTATTATTATTCCACTTACCAGCCTAATTATTCCATATTACAATCCTAGCTATTCCACCATACTATCGAAGCTATTCCACCTTACCATCCTAGCTATTCCACCTTACCATCCTAGCTATTCCACTGAGTACGAGTCAGTGCATGTTTACATGACCTGTTCGTCCACGAGCCCGGCAAACTGATGATATTAATTACATTCATCCTCACGACTGACACGACGAGGGTGTCATGAGCATTGAACGACATTTAATTTTCAGAGAATGTTTGACAGTTGGGTATAAGTGTAATACTATTTCGAGACAGTTAATTATATAAATAATGTCAATGCACTAAAATATTTATTCTCGGGTGGAAAAGAGCAAATGTATAGGATTCCACTTCATATCTTTCGCGCTGAATTTTTATTAATTTTTAAATTTTGATTGAAAGGATACATTATATATATTTTTTAAATATTTTTTTTAAAAAGTTCCCTAAATTCCACAAACTTGAATCAAGCTCAAGAAGCAAACTAGACAAGAATATAAGGTTGTTGAACCACTCCGATAAATTATACGTGGATTACACGGTATGTGACTCCCTTTTACAAAAATGTGTACGAACCCAAGAAAGCAATGTTTTCTCTTCACACGTGCAATTTCCTGCAAAGTAAAACGTCTTATACAAACATTTTTATCCTGTATACATCACATTTATTAACTAACTGAAAACAATCAATTTCTTACAATAAATCCGTTACAACGTGCAAACCGACTAATATCAGGAATACGACGACAATTTGGCAAATACAATACTAAGGATGGGGCCGATGTTAGATCACCAATCGTCTAGAAATACACAGAAATACATTTTTAAAAGATGAAGGCTTGCTGGGGAATAGGGAGAGTTGGATGACCTCCGGGGAGGGGGAGGGGGTTGGTGGAACGAGTTTAGGCGGGAAAGTTGGGGGCTTACCATAACAACAACGGGAACGAACAGGTCGCGGAGGGTGAGAACAAAAAGCGCATGCCGTTTTCGCACTCTCAAAGTGTTTGGAAATTAATTAACGACCCAAAGAGGATTTGGAGCTAGCCTCCAGTAGATGAGGACATGGTTCTAAGAACCCAGAGGGGAGAACAGGCGCTAGAGGGGGCGCCTCCAGTGCACGGGGTAGGGTGATGATATCACAGGAGACCAGCAGTGGGGGTCGGGGGGGGGGAGTATGCAGGGCGGGGTCCCTGATAGGGAATGGTCTCAAATGGAAGCTTTCATCTTTGTTCGGCTGAGAACAAATCTGCGGAACACAGCTGATGGCGGAATGAAACACTCACAAGCTTTCCTTTAGTCGTCGGGCTTTGTGTTGTGTTACTTCACTCTGTCTCTCCACCCGTTTTTCCTTCTCTATTTTTCTATCTGTCATTCATTATAACATTATTTCCCGCGTTTTCCTTTCGTAGTGTACGCTGACCTCAGGATTAAAAGCTGGATTTTTGGGGGGAACAAACAAACAAATAAACGCCATTTTGTTTCATGTTATCTGCAATTAACCAATTTTCTCTACCACTTCTTACACCACACACCTCCCTACATCTTTCTTTTCTCCCTCTCTCTATCTCCCTGCTTCCTTACATTCTCTCCCTCTTTCTCTTACATAAATATGCTTAAAGCCCCGGCTGTGAAGTTGGACCATTACCATTGCTAAAACATAATGTCTCATAAGCCCATGTTCTTCCCTTTGCCATCCTATCCAAACGACGGTCGGCGATTCGATTATTGCGTAAGCTGCACTGAAACATTTGACTGCAATGTATGACTTGCGTGGTTGTACGATGTAAAATTCTGACTTTTGAAACTCAAGTGATGACAACAAATTTATATTAATAAGCAATAAGCAATAAAAAAAAGCATTAATATTAAGGCTTTGGTTCACATATAAGAGTAGAACAAATGCATCTATGCACAAACAAACAAATGTACGCACGCAGAAACATACACAAAATACTGTAAAATTCAGAAGAAGTTAATAAAATGATACCAAAACATTTTTTCGAAATTTTAACAATAAAAATGTTTGCAATTTTCAGTGCTAAGGAACTTAATTTAAAAAAAATAAATTATTATTTAAAAACATTTTTTTACACTCATGTCAAGATAACACAAATTTAAATTACGAAATTAGGAAATATTAAAAGCCCACAAAAGAACAAATCCGATTGAGAAATACAAAATGCTAAAACTATTTTAAAAAATTAAATCTAAAATCTAATTTTAGGATCGGAGGCTTGTAAAAACAACAGTTGTCAACGTGTCTGTGTGTGTGTGTGGTCCCAACACCCCCCCCCACCCCCACGCGCCTCTTGATTTTATAAAAATATACCGAGATCCCGGTTAGCAAATTGGAAAAATCCTACGGGAAAACAGAGGAGAATTTCGGCCATTGTTGTCATGTACCGTAATCGCTATCGTACACACGTTAATAAATATGACAAACACACGGCACTACAAACAAACGAGAAAACTGTCAAGTCTCGTCCAATCAATAATGTCTTTTAATGGGCGGCCATTCTTCAAGACAGGGAGATGGTAGCTGGATGCCAGAGTGACAGAGACTCTATACACGGCGTCGGTTTGAGATGATCGCTGGATGTCAGAGTGACAGAGACTCGTATACACGGCGTGGGTTGGTCACTGGATGCCAGAGTGATAGAGACTCGTATACACGGAGTGGGTTTGAGATGATCGCTGGATGCCAGAGTGACAGAGACTCGTGTACGCGGCGTGGGATTGGGAGATGGTCGCTGGATGTCAGAGTGATAGAGACTCATATACACGGCGTGGGTTTTAGATGATCGCTGGATGCCAGAGTGACAGAGACTCGTATACGCGGCGTGGGATTGGGAGATGGTCGCTGGATGTCAGAGCGACAGAGACTCGTATACACGGCGTTGGTTTGAGATGGTCGCTGGATGCCAGAGTTACAGAGACTCGTATACGCGGCGTGGGATTGGGAGATTGTCGCTAAATGTCAGAGTGACAGAGACTCGTATACACGGCGTTGGTTTGAGATGGTCGCTGGATGCCAGAGTGACAGAGACTCGTATACACGGCGTGGGATTGGGAGATGGTCGCTGGATGTCAGAGTGACAGAGACTCGTATACACGGCGTGGGTTTGGGAGATAGTTGCTGGATGCCAGAGTGACAGAGACTCGTATACACGGCGTGGGTTTGAGATAGTCGGTGGATGCCAGAGTGACAGAAACTAGTATACACCGCGTGGGTTTGGGAGATGGTCGGTGGATGCTAGAGATACAGAGACTCGTATACACGCGTGGGATTGGGAGATGGTTGCTGGATGCCAGAGTGACAGAGACTCGTATACACGGCGTGGGTTTGAGATAGTCGGTGGATGCCAGAGTGACAGAAACTAGTATACACCGCGTGGGTTTGGGAGATGGTCGGTGGATGCCAGAGATACAGAGACTCGTATACACGCGTGGGATTGGGAGATGGTTGCTGGATGCCAGAGTGACAGAGACTCATATACACGGCGTGGGTTTGAGATGGTTGCTGGATGCCAGAGTGACAGAAACTCGTATACACGGCGTGGGTTTGGGAGATGGTCGCTGGATGCCAGAGTGACAGAAACTCGTATACACGGCGTGGGTTTGGGAGATGGTCGCTGGATGCCAGAGTGACAGAGACTCGTATACGCGGCGTGGGATTGGGAGATGGTCGCTGGATGTCAGAGTGACAGAGACTCGTATACACGGCGTGGGTTTGGGAGATGGTTGCTGGATGCCAGAGTGACAGAGACTCGTATACGCGGCGTGGGATTGGGAGATGGTCGCTGGATGTCAGAGTGACAGAGACTCGTATACACGGCGTGGGTTTGGGAGATGGTTGCTGGATGCCAGAGTGACAGAGACTCGTATACATGGCGTGGGTTTGAGATGGTCGCTTTATGCCAGAGTGACAGAAACTGGTATACACGGCGTGGGATTGGGAGATGGTTGCTGGATGCCAGAGTGACAGAGACTCGTATACATGGCGTGGGTTTGAGATGGTCGCTTTATGCCAGAGTGACAGAAACTGGTATACACGGCGTGGGATTGGGAGATGGTCACTGGATGCCAGAGTGACAGTGACAGAGACTCGTATACGAGGCGTGGGTTTGAGTTTGGGTGGTCCATGAAGCTTGAGTGTAAGACACGAGAGGGCGAGTGGTTTTATTATAGAAGGTTGCATGCGAGAGACGTTTTTTGGCGGGTGTTGAGTATGAATGGTTGCAAACGGCGTGGAAAAGAGGGTTGGGGCGGGGTTAGTTCAGTAAAATCCAAGATGAACAATGTGGTAAAGAATGAGCGGACATAAAGTATAGGGCCCTTAAACATCTTCTTACCTGGAGGACTCCAGGTGACAACCGGCATCGTCCACTCTGTAGAGGTGCAGGTACTTCATGTCATCACAGACTGCCGCCAGGTGCCCATCAGGTGAAATACCGCATGCCAGGATTGAGTTCTGACTGCAGGGGCTGTGTGGTAAAAAATCAACAGAAATTACCAGAAGTTAGGCATCATTCTTGAATTGTAAATAATACATCAGTTATAATTAGAAATGGTTTTAGCTAAAGCTCTTGAATTGTAAATAATACATCAGTTATAATTAGAAATGGTTTTAGCTAAAGCTCTTGAATTGAATGTATCTGTCTCAGGCAGTGGATAAGGTTTACGAAAAATATGAAATCTAAATTTATGTAAATTAAAATATTTTCGCTGCCAATTCAAATGTCTGACACAAAAGGGGTGAAAACGATCGTCTTCGTCTCGGTAAGGAATACCTCATCTGCCCTCTCAGCAATAAAAATATTTCAGAACTTCAACCAGTAAAGTAAAGCAATACAACCATTAGAGCTTGAAGATGTAGCACTGTAAGATTACATACGTTGAGCGCTTCATGGCATTACATGACAGCAAAGTGTCAAGTGTTTATTATGGGTTGACATGGCACAGTGCACCAAATGCTTGAAGATGTAGCACTGTAAGATTACATACGTTGAGCGCTTCATGGCATTACATGACACAACGCAAAGTGTCAAGTGTTTATTATGGGTTGACATGACACAGTGCACCAAATGCTTATGACACAGTGCACCAAATGCTTGAAGATGTAGCACTGTAAGATTACATTCGTTGAGCGCTTCATGGCATTACATGACACAACGCAAAGTGTCAAGTGTTTATTATGGGTTGACATGGCACAGTGCACCAAATGCTTGAAGATGTAGCACTGTAAGATTACATACGTTGAGCGCTTCATGACATTACATGACACAACGCAAAGTGTCAAGTGTTTATAATGGGTTCATATGACACAGTGCACCAAATGCTTGAAGATCTCGTCATAACAGAAAAAACAAACAAACGATGTAGTGATAATGGTTCCCCATGACAACTGACAATGTATATACCCGCATTTATAATGTATGTGCTGTTACAGTACAAGATACATTTGTTATGTACTCAGAAATGTACCCGTGAGAAAAGACGCGCTTTGACTATTATCCATACAGATATTCCCACAAAAGATATATATATATATATATATATTTTAAATTAAAAAAATATTTCATTTTTACTAAAACATTTTATCAAGAACGGGTCTCCTATTTTACCGAGTCGCATTCATTCGTTTCATTCTCCCTCTCCCAGACTTTCTCGGTGTCTACATGCATACTTACGTCTAGGGCCTAGGGTTAACTACTCTACTCTTATCATTTAAAATGAGACAGTTTGAAGACATCTAGAGACGCAAGGCTGTGTTTCAATGTATATATCCAGTACATTACGTAGGTAGGTCGCTATAGCCCGGAAGACGTACAGGAATGTAATTTCAGATCTGGGATCGAAACGATGAGCCTCAGGCGTCAGAGACAGTATACAGTGCATCAATCCAAAACATTGGGAGGGAGGGGGAAAAACAAACTTCTTTTACTGTTTGTTTGGAACTCGTATTTTTTTAAATATATATCTCACTTAAGATATTATGGGCAGATGATAATGTTTTAAGTGTTACAAATCTCAATTCAGATATTATGGGAAAAGGGTTTTATGTTAATTTTTTTTTATAGAAATCTCACCGAAAATATAATGGAAAGTTTTAGAAATCTCACTCTAGGTGTGGGCATGTGGGTAAATAGTGTTTTTTAATGTTTTTTTTACAAATAAAGTTGGAAAAAAAATTATATCGTAATCTTATTGTAAACGTGTTTACATGGATAGTTATTGTTTACTAAAAGTCTTGCGCGTTTCCGGGATAAAAATATAAACATAATCTACTTAACATATTTCCGCAAGGCGGAATAGTCAATGATGAGTTCTTTCCTTTTATACAAGATTTATTATTTTACAATCCCGTAGCATATAAAAAATATTGTCCATACGCATTTCCCTTTCAGCTGTAAGGATGGAAACCTGTTTGTGCAATGGTATAATTGTAAGATATTACTTGTGTGATGGTATAGTATAATTGTAAAATATGTCTTGCGCGCTGGTATAATTGTAAGATTTGTCTCTTGTGAACTTGTAAAATTGTAAGATTTGTCTCTTGTGAACTTGTAAAATTGTAAGACCCCACCAGTGTACTTGTATAATTGTAAGTATGTCTTGTGTACTGGTATAATTGTAAGTATGTCTTGTGTACTGGTGTAATTGTAAGATATGTCTTGTGTGATGTAAAATTGTAAGATATGTCTTGTGTGATGGTATAATTGTAAGATATATCTCTCATGAACTGTTATAATTGTAAGATATATCTCTCATGAACTGTTATAATTGTAAGATCTGTTAAGAAGCGGTTCATTAGTGCTAGATTCTCTTTGTTTTTCTTTTAGTAAATCTTTTTTTTTCAATGTAAATGTTCTCAAATTGAGCTGCTCAAAGTTGATTGGTAAACATGTCATAAATTGTATTTATAACAGGAAGACTTAATACCTATGTCTTTAGTCTTATGTAGTTGGTTTTTTTCTAATTCCCTGTTTCTTATTGCCACCTAGTGTTTTGGTAGTCAATGAAAGGTAACTACAATTACAATAGAGAATGATAGTCAAAACACTGGGACAAAAGTCTCAGACTCTACTTCGGTAAGTAAAAGAAAAGGGCCGGTGTCCATGGGGGGAAAACAACCCGTAAAAACAAAGTTAAAAAAATATAAATCCCTTATATATGAGACATAACTAAAAGTATTGATTATGTTCAATATAACACGCACCGCGCAACAGGCCCCTGTGACATCTAGAGGGCTGGAGTAAAACTCCAGTGACCCGTGGAGGTCAACTATAGCAGACGCTACACATGCGACATAGAGATAAACTAAAAATTCATTAATTTAAATACGGTACATTCGATCGATCTGAAATTTTGTTTCAATGCATTGTTAGGGGACACAAGTCTACGTGCAAAATTACAGCTGGATAGGATCATGGGAAGTGGGTCATGTTTGACTTTTTGTTTTTTTCCGCGGACGGGCGGGACCAAGAGATGACGACATACAGAGAGACAAGACGGTGAAGTTAATACAAGTATAAGGGATTTAAAATCATAACATTTTGTTCGTACACTATAAATAAAAATTCCTTTAAATTCGAGATAAATTACCGGTTATTTATTCTCTGTTTATAGCCATGCACACTGACGTCATACGATGCCTTGCTACAGTATACCGAGACCTCGCTAGGCGCTGCACGCGTTTCTCCAACAAGCTGAGTTCTCATGTGGATTTCATGGACGGCACAAAGACACGAGGCACCATCAACAGCATCATGTCCTGGGGTTGTTCAAATGTTTACGGCAGGCCTCAACCGAGCAAGACCACCGTGCTCCTAGTGGTTGAGCGATTCTTAACTGCCCAGTGTAACGTAGAATGTTCATTACTATTATTTGCATTTGCACAGCTTAACAATGCACATTCACTACTTAATAACTGAAATTAAAAGCAACTTCTTCTTTTTTTTTGGGGGGGGGGTGTTTAAGGGGTGTGGGAGGCGGGGGGTACTTAATTGAGGATATCAAGGAAATCTGTAAACACAGAGAAGAAAATACGGTGATCAGGTCTCAAATTAATGCACTTTGAAGTATCCTATAATGTATAGTTACCCGAAACTTTCGGTTACAACTGCGCCCAGACTCCATTCTTCGACATCTACAATTGCCGCGTCTTCAGCTGTCTCTTACTCTTATTCACATACTTTTCAGTTACCAGCAATAGATCCCCAAGGACTTTATTTACCAGAATTCCAAACTGGCAAGTTCAACCTTCTCCTGGCACACGTGTAGCTGATAACACAGTGTTTATAATTTTGACTTGCAGTATCCCATGTGCTGTTTGTGTTGCTATAACAACCACGCATGTCATACAGACTTATTTCACAGCCCAGTGATAAGAGGAAGTAGAATTTTTAGATGATCAGTAACATTCAACTATGTTTATTGGCAATTATTTATTACATATAGTATTTATAAATTTGTTTGGTGTAAGTGTAAGAAAACAAGCAAACGTCAAGCCTTGTACTTGTTAAAAAAACTTAAAGTAACTTTCGCATGGTTTCTAATTAGTAATACTAATAGCACTAGCATTATCGCATGTTTCAAGATATATGCGTTGTTACATAACAATATAAAATAAATGACATATATTTTATACTAGCAGACCCGTCGTGCGTTGCAAAGATCTCAGTAAAAAGGAATACATATAGATAAAAAAAAGAAATTACTTTAAGGGTCACCGGGCCCATCAGTTTAACACATGACGTTCGAAAATCTGTTCATTTTCATTACAAATATATAAATATATTTATCTATATTGCTCAATATCGTGTAAAATTAAATAGGGAATACAATATACTAAAGATTTAGTAAAAACACATTTAGGGCCCCAAGCCCCGAGGAAATGGATATTAGGAGTTCAGTGCCCTATAGTAATTTAATATTGGCTCTTAAGTTTTTATATACCAAGTTCGGTCAAAATCTAATAATTTTCTCATTATCTAACAATTAAACTAATTTTTATTTAGCTAATAAGAAAAAATTACATTAAGGGGCCCCCGGGCCCATTCGGTTCAAGATGTAAAATTTGAAAACCTGTTCATTTTAATTCAGTTTCGTCATGGATATATTTCTCAAGAACGTTAAAAATAGAATGGCAAATAATATCTCAAACATGTACGACAAATCGACATTTGGGACCCTCGGCCCTGAACAATTGGACATTAGAAGTGCAGTGCCCTTTGTTATTTTAATATGGGCTACCTAGTTTTTATATACAAAGTTTGGTTAAGATCTATTCATTTACTCAGTAGCTAACGCATAAACTAATTTTTATATAGCTCATTTAAGCAAAAAACGACATTAAGGGCCCCAGGGCCCATTTAGTTCAAGATGTCAAGTTCAAAACACCTGTTTATTTCATTTTCATAGTAGATATATGTATCTATATTTCTCAAGACTTTAATAATTGAATGGAGAACAAAATCTTAAACGGTTGTGTGAAAAAAAGACATTTTGGGCCCCCAGCCACGATGAAATGGACATTAGGAAATTAGTGCCTTATAGTATTTCAACATTGGCTTAAAAGTTGTTATATACAAAGTTTGGTCAAGATCCATTTACCTAATAGCTAACGCTTAAAGTAATATTTTTATATAGCTCATACAAGAAAATAATCATATTATGGGCCCCCGGCGCCCCATGAGTGTTAAATTTTGCAAAAAAAGTTGCCAGTTACCATCCCAGGAGCGTACTCAAAAGTCTCCAAAAGTTTCATGGCGATCGGATGAATGGTTTAGTCAGATATAAAGGACATACATACATACTTTAATTTTTATATACATAGAAGATAATTATACATAAGTCAAAAAAAAAGTGCTCACTCAAATGTCTTTTTCTCCCCTTTGAAATTAGTTATTGAAAAATATTTTTTAACTTATCTTATTTCAAGTCCCCGTGACAGCGATGCATTCCGGAACCACAAGAGTTATACCGGAAGCTTGAGCTAAGCATCCACTAGACACGCAAGCCTCTCCAACAAAGTAACCGTCAAGCATCGGTTCCTTCAAAGAGCAGATAGCTCCCCCGCCACTTTACTTACCGTCTATACTCAGACGGAAACAATGATCGAATAATAACGGGGAACCCTGTAGGCTACGGGAGACGAACCTCGACACGTTTTGACCTTCGGGGCGAGTTGATGCATAGAGGTACTCGGAAACATTGGCTGGACACTTGAAAATCTCGATTCCTCGAGCCGTCAAAGGTTACAGTGTGCCATCCCCACACACTCATTCCGACACGAGCTCTTGAGAGGGCCGGGTATAGAGGGAGGCGATTCCTGCAATCAACTTATAACCACGAGTTAATCGAAGATTAATATCAGCCGTGACCTAAGGTCAGGTGGCGAGTACGGGGGAGGGGGTGGGGTAATCAGGAGAGACTCGAAACGTGTGAAATGCTCGTCTCGCATGACCGATTACTGACAAGCTTAATTGTTTAACAGCTTTTTGTGCTCTGGTCCACAAGTGATGTTGTGGGTCAGGTAATATAGAATGGATTCCTCTCATCGCCTTCTTATATCTAAAATATTGAAGACGTTCTTTAATACATAAGTTTATTGAGTCCTAAGCTTATCCATTGTTTATGTCTAGTCTTGGATTTTATTTAAAGTTTTTAATGTTGTGTGTTGGTTCTTTTGTAGACAATAAAAGGTTTAAGTGAACTGGTCATTGTGTTGTCTCAAAGCACCACGTGACGCTACGTGGGTATCATAGTACCCTCCTGTCACGTGACGCAGCCTGCTATCATTGTACCCCCCAGTCATGTGACGCAGCTTGCTATCATAGTACCCTCCAGTCATGTGACGCAGCTTGCTATCATAGTACCCTCCTGTCACGTGACGCAGCTTGCTATCATAGTACCCTCATGTCATGTGACGCAGCTTGCGTCATGTGACGCAGCTTGCTATCATAGTACCCCCCTGTCACGTGACGCAGCTTGCTATCATAGTACCCTCCAGTCATGTGACGCAGCTTGCTATCATAGTACACTCCAGTCATGTGACGCAGCTTGCTATCATAGTACCCTCCAGTCATGTGACGCAGCTTGCTATCATAGTACCCTCCAGTCATGTGACGCAGCTTGCTATCATAGTACCCTCCAGTCATGTGACGCAGCTTGCTATCATAGTACCCTCCAGTCATGTGACGCAGCTTGCTATCATAGTACCCTCCAGTCATGTGACGCAGCTTGCTATCATAGTACCCCCCTGTCACAGCTTGCTATCATAGTACCCTCCAGTCATGTGACGTAGCTTGCTATCATAGTACCCTCCAGTCATGTGACGCAGCTTGCTATCATAGTACCCCCCCCTGTCACAGCTTGCTATCATAGTACCCCCCTGTCACGTGACGCAGCTTGCTATCATAGTACCCTCCAGTCATGTGACGCAGCTTGCTATCATAGTACCCTCCTATCACGTGACGCAGCTTGCTATCATAGTACCCCCCTGTTACGTGACGCAGCTTGCTATCATAGTACCCCCTGTCACGTGACGCAGCTTGCTATCATAGTACCCTCCAGTCATGTGACGCAGCTTGCTATCATAGTACCCTCCAGTCATGTGACGCAGCTTGCTGTCATAGTACCCTCCAGTCATGTGACGCAGCTTGCTATCATAGTACCCCCCCCTGTCACAGCTTGCTATCATAGTACCCTCCAGTCATGTGACGCAGCTTGCTATCATAGTACCCTCCAGTCATGTGACGCAGCTTGCTATCATAGTACCCCCGTCACGTGACGCAGCTTGCTATCATAGTACCCTCCAGTCATGTGACGCAGCTTGTGATCATCTCAGGAATGGTTACACAAGGATGTAAACGGTCGTTTACCTCCCCAGTTACCCATGCCCAGCGATAACGTCATTATGCCCTCGGGCAGCAGAGTAAGTCAGCAACGTTTGACTCCGTTGCTAAACCCATAGCACAAACACTGCCAGCGTTCCTTGTGATCAATGATTTCTTACTTGTCTTGGTAGGGAGTCTCCAAATGGTTAAATTTGAGTAGTGTATATCCATTATTTACGCCCCGCCCAACTTGTGCTGCTATATCAAATATAAATGTCTACTAATAGACTAAGGACATCAGTTACTAAATGTCAATAGATGCTGGTACTGGTAAATAGAAGAAATGGTGTTATTGCATACAATTGCTCCTGTCGTGGCAATATTCAATTGGCAATGTCTACTGTGAATCGTCTTGCAATCATATATTTTAAATTTCTATTACGTATGTATAGTGGTCTAATTGTGTTGACTGGGCATTGCTGTCTCCTTAGATTTTCTCCTGGATACGCCACTGGCCCAGCTGAATGTGTGAGGGTAAACCGAAGTTGGCACAGTTAAAGTAAGCTTAACTGCTGCACCCGAAAAGATAGAATTTACACTAGAAACGTGTTACCCTGTAAACACAGAAATGAACTGCAAATGGTTCACGAAACGCAACATGCGATATATTCAATCGGCGATACCATAGCCACGTAAGCATCGCCCGCCAGGAGTCGTATTCGACAAAAAGAAATTATGGAGGCTTTATGCTCTGGGCCCCGAGCTAAAAGAGTTAAGGTCGAAGCAAGTACCGTGGAATTGATACCTTAAGGACTATAGAGGTAAATTAAGTTTTCCGCATGGCCAATTTCCACAACCAGGGGATCAAGGCAAGACATAGAGGTGAGGCTCTTACAGGACAGAATGAGGGGGGGGGGTTGGAGAAAGACCATGCGTCGATATCATGGCTTGCTGCTTGCTGGGGAGTACACTTACGTGCATCTGATGACTACATGGTTATGTCATTGTGGTGAGTACACTTACGTACATCTCATGGCTATATGGTTATGTCATTGTGGTGAGTACACTTACGTACATCTCATGGCTATATGGCTATGTCATTGTGGTGAGTACACTTACGTGCATCTCATGGCTATATGGTTATGTCATTGTGGTGAGTACACTTACGTGCATCTCATGGCTATATGGTTATGTTATTGTGGTGAGTATAATTACATGGTACATGGTTGTGATGAGGTGTGGTGAGTACAATTACGTGGGGCCATTGTACCGTTTTATGGTACAGCTTTTTCAAAGCGAGTGTGTTCATATTGTCAAAGTACTCTAGCTGAACGGTTAGGTTATGTAATTTTCGTAAAGTACTATAAACCAAGTCAATGTATTGCGAAAGAAGATTGAAAAAAAATTGTGTCTACTAAACCAAGTCGGTAACATGTCAGATTCAGAGTCGCTGGTTACAAGAGTCGTTAAAGGATGCACACACACCACCCAGAAATAAATGACCCAGAAAAGAGAAAGCAACCCACCCCCCTCCCACACCCCATGTGACATCATCGGATTTAACGCGTTGCCACACTCAAAGAAACGTGATTGGGTGACATTGGCCTGTCATAACAGCCTAGGAACCCTAAACGTGATTGGGTGACACTGGCCTGTCATACCAGCCTAGAAACTCTAAACGTGATTGGGTGACACTGAACTGTCGTACCAGCCTAGGAACTCTAAACGTGATTGGGTGACAGTGGCCTGTTGTACCAGACTAGGAACTCTAAACGTGATTGGGTGACACTGGCCTGTTGTACCAGCCTAGGAACTCTAAACGTGATTGGGTGACACTGACCTGTCGTACCAGCCTAGGAACTCTAAACGTGATTGGGTGACACTGGCCTGTCGTACCAGCCTAGGAACTCTAAACGTGATGGGATGACACTGGCCTGTCGTACCAGCCTAGGAACTCTAAACGTGATTGGGTGACACTGGCCTGTCGTACCAGCCTAGGAACTCTAAACGTGATTGGGTGACACTGGCCTGTCGTACCAGCCTAGGAACTCTAAACGTGATTGGGTGACACTGGCCTGTCGTACCAGCCTAGGAACTCTAAACGTGATTGGGTGACACTGGCCTGTCGTACCAGCCTAGGAACTCTAAACGTGATTGGGTGACACTGGCCTGTCGTACCAGCCTAGGAACTCTAAACGTGATTGGGTGACACTGGCCTGTCGTACCAGCCTAGGAACTCTAAACGTGATTGGGTGACACTGGCCTGTCGTACCAGCCTAGGAACTCTAAACGTGTTTGGGTGACACTGGCCTGTCGTACCAGCCTAGGAACTCTAAACGTGATTGGGTGACACTTGCCTGTCGTACCAGCCTAGGAACTCTAAAGGTGATTGGGTGACACTGGCCTGTCGTACCAGCCTAGGAACTCTAAACGTGATTGGGTGACCCTGGCCTGTCGTACCAGCCTAGGAACTCTAAACGTGATTGGGTGACACTGGCCTGTCGTACCAGCCTAGGAACTCTAAACGTGATGGGGTGACACTGGCCTGTCGTACCAGCCTAGGAACTCTAAAGGTGATTGGGTGACACTGGCCTGTCGTACCAGCCTAGGAACTCTAAACGTGATTGGGTGACACTGGCATGTCGTACCAGCCTAGGAACTCTAAACGTGATTGGGTGACACTGGCCTGTCGTACCAGCCTAGGAACTCTAAACGTGATTGGGTGACACTGGCATGTCGTACCAGCCTAGGAACTCTAAACGTGATTGGGTGACACTGGCATGTCGTACCAGCCTAGGAACTCTTCAAACGTCTTTTGTTTTGAAAACGTCAGGTTGTCGGCCCACAGCCAATAACACGAAGTGAGCCGTCTTTTAGAAGTTTTGAGAACGTTCTCTTTCCTAAGATTATTACAACCTTAGATCCGTTTGTCATTGTTTTATTTGTTGAATAGTGGAGGTGGAGGGGGTGCAAGCAGCCTTGTATTGTTTTCACGAATGACGCAACATATGATATGCATTAAATAACCTGCCTTGGAGACTTGATACTAAGTACCTTAAACTGCTGGCACGTACATTTGTCTGCTGGCATATACATTTGTCTGCTGGCACATACATTTGTCTGCTGGCACATACATGTGTCTGCTGGCACATACATTTGTCTGATGGCACATACATTTGTCTGCTGGCACATACATTTGTCTGCTGGCACATACATTTGTCTGCTTGCATGTACATTAGGCTGATGGCACGTACATTGGGCTACTGACACGTACATTTGTATGCTGCCACGCAAATTTGGCTGCTGGCACATACATTGGGCTACTGACACGTATATTGGGCTGATGGCACATACATTGGGCTACTGGCACGTACATTGGGCTACTGGCCCGTACATTGGGCTACTGACACGTACATTGGGCTGATGACACGTGCATTGGGCTGATGGCATGTACATTGGGCTACTGGCCCGTACATTGGGCTACTGACACGTACATTGGGCTGATGGCACGTGCATTGGGCTGATGGCACGTACATTGGGCTACTGGTACGTACATTGGGCTACTGACACGTACATTGGGCTACTGACACGTACATTGGGCTGATGGCACGTGCATTGGGCTGATGGCACGTACAATGGGCTACTGGCACATTCATTGGGCTGATGGCACGTGCATTGGGCTGATGGCACGAGATGCATAAGCTGCTAACACGTACATAAATGTGGCTGCTGTTAAGTAAATATGTTTGCTATTAAGTACAAACGACATCGGGCTACTGGTCCACTCATCTACAGAATCACGCATGTGGCCAGGTTTGTATTAAGTTTATTTGATGACACACCTGGTTTGTTTCTTCTGGCCGTAGGGCGAGATTGGAGGGAAAATATCGATCCTGTGTTCGGTGTATCGCTTATACCACAGTGAACGTGTTAAATAGGCAAGACGAGTGATTTCAGGTGTTTTATGGTCAATTGGGGTGTGCCTCTGGTCAGTTTGGTACCTGTAGTCAATTGATGTGTACATGTGGTCAGTTTGGTACCTGTAGTCAATTGATGTGTACCTGTGGTCAGTTTGGTACCTGTAGTCAATTGATGTGTACCTGTGGTCAGTTTGGTACCTGTAGTCAATTGATGTGTACCTGTGGTCAGTTTGGTACCTGTAGTCAGTTGATGCGTGGCTGTGGTCAGTTTGTTACCTGTAGTCCAGGGGTCGGGAAACCATGGCTCGCGAGCCAGATGTGGCTCTATTGATTGCATTTTAAAAAAAAACAAAAGCATACTAATGTTATTAAAAAGAGTTCAAAGACATAGTTATTGTAATTTTAGTGTAGAAATTACACAAAATGCACACAATTACTTGAATTTTAGTTTTAAACATAATGTATGCCTCTCACAGAATTACTTTTCAAAATAGGTGGTGCTTATGGTTCTCTCGGACAAAAAGTTTCCCAACCCCTGCTGTAGTCGGTTGATGTGTGCATGTGGTCAGTTAATGATCCTGTTGTCAGTTGAAGTTTAAAAATGGTTAGTTGATGTGTATTTGACAACTGTGTGTCTGTGGTAATTTTATAGGTGTCTTAGGCAGAGCCGTCTTTACACCATTTTGGGCCCCCGGGCAAAAAATAGTGTTGGGCCCCTCCGTCACAGGAATAAAAAAATAAATATACATAATATATATAAATACAAATATTCCCATGGGGCCCCTATGCTCGTGGGCCCCCGGGCAAATGCCCAACGGGCCTATGCGTTAAGGCGGCCCTGGTCTTAGGTCAGTTCTCTACCTGTAGCCGGTAGATGTGTGATCTGTAGTCAGTTAATGTGTCTCAGTTGTCAGTTGACATTGTCTGTAGTTTGACGTTTTGACTAATGATTTTCGTTTTAATTAATTTTTTTTTAAAAGCGGGGTAGACATTTGGTGACCGATTGATAGCAATTGACACTGTTCAAATTTTGGTAACCTTCAATGATCATTAAGGGCAGACAGGGTCAAGGCGAGAGAAGTCGCCACCGGTTAATAGTAAAAGTGCCCACCGGCATTACATTTCATTTTATCAATCAATTAAGGAACTATCTAAAGACGATTTTGTTGGCGTCCTAGATGAGAAGACTTCTGCCCTCTCCCCTAAACCACACAAACTTTTTCCAAACTTCCTGAAGTTACGTTATGGGCTCATTTTTTCATGACTTAACACTGGGACATTTGATATTTTCCAAGAAGTTACGTTATTGGCTCATTTTTTCATGACCTAACACTGGTACATTCGATATTTTCCAATATTAGATAATGGTGGCTATGAAATAGTCATAGTTCATTAGTACCAATATTTATTAACTTGTACTTAGGTTTAATAAAGTATAGCTTTTGTGACGCTGGTAATTTTAACACTTCAATTTCCTGACCCGCTAAAAGCTTTATTGTAGTCTTCGCTTATAAGTAACACATAGCATACTTTCTAATGTCAAAAATTTTCTGTTAAAAACGAAACATGTAGGTATTGCTCACGCAGAAGATGTGGGGATGCCCATTTCTTCTATCTAAAGAGATGGTCATAGTACAAATGGACAGGATGCCCATTTCTTCTATCTAAAGAGATGGTCATAGTACAAATGGAGAGGATGCCCATTTCTTCTATCTAAAGAGATGGTCATAGTACAAATGGACAATCTTTTCGCTTGAATTTGACTTGTTTGGATGATGTAACGATTTACATCAGGCCAGAGTAGTGTTAAAACAACAACAGATAAGCCACTCAACCCCATGCCTTCATGGGCGTCCCTTTCCCTTCGGTGTTGTTTTAAATATATATTTTGTATTTATTGATAGGCAAAAAAGCGCATCAAAAAATAGAAATCCATTTTTTTAAAAAGTCAATTCAATTTATGAAATCTCGATATCAAATTGATGTATCGAGCATCTACCATTAAGTGCTGAAGACGGCTGAAATTAGAAGAGATAATATAGATCAACAGTTAAAATGAAATATTTAAATTATAATATAAAAAAACATCTAGAATACGTTTTTAAAAACTACTGAAAGTCATGTAAATATGTATATATCAAGAGCTACAGAGGTTCTAAATTTGTGAGGCAAACATTTTTCGAGTTAAAAACCTTTAAGGGTTTCAAATCAACGAGCATTTGGGTGCTTCCAGGAGATAAACATAAATCATGACAGAGAAGGGTGGAAATGATAAAAATGACGAAGCAGGAAATGAGAAGAAATGACCTAGATCGCATATGTGGTTAGTTTGAGGGATTTTTTTTTGGGGCAAATTCGTCTGACGAACTCTGTCAGCAATGCCTTGGAATAATACACTTTAAGAATATAAGCTGCTTCAGATTTTTCTGAAATCTTATAACATTGCGCATTTTCGGGGTCCACTTACGGTAATTACGGGAACAACACATTAGTCTTTTATAACGAAGTAGGATGAGCAACTTAATAAATTAAAACATATATATAAGTTTAAATTTAAATGTATATAGTGTTTCTGATACCATTAAAGTATCACTCCATATAAATAAAATTAACACAACGTTTGATGTGATTGTTTCGAAAAAATCATCTGCGCGGGTCTGCAACTGACTTCCCTCGTTCCAAAAAAGTTCTCTTGCTCATCCTCCTCAACAACAACACAACAGCAGACGCCGCTTCTCTGTGTCCCTCAATACTCACGGAAGAGCTCAGTGGGCCCGATCAAAGGTGGATTTTTAATAAAATACCGTACGAGTTGGTTGTGGGATGTTGTCGCCATAGTTTGTGGGGGGGGGGAGGGGGGCGGAAGAATCTCGCATCAGATTTATCCCTGTTTCCAAAAGCTACAACACAGATATATATCAATATTTTCTTCACCCACGCTATGTGAATTAACAGATAGAACAAAAGGGTTGGTATTACGGTATTGCATATTTATGAATTATCTCACAAGTGAATTCCTTTAAGGAGGAAGACGGAAAGGAGATGCTAAATTACTTTTTAAAAGAATGTTTGTTTTTTTAAACTATTGAGATAAGGAGAAAACAATTTATTAAAAAACACAAAGAGAGAGAGAGAGAACCACTTTTCTCAATGGAAACGGCATCTTTAAATAATCAAATCCTAATAAAAAAAATTGTGTAGTTGTTGATACATATATATCTCTTTGTGTGTCTTATAAACGCATACGAACAAAAAATTTCCCATTCTTTTGAACCAATAAAAAGAATATTATATGTTATCGTACCGCTCTATACAGGCAGTAAATGTTCGAATAAAACCCAGAAACATATACAATGAACCTGACATTTAAATGAATACTTTTAAAGACCGTTATTTCAAACGATAAAAAATAAAATATCCCCGCAAAATAAAAGGTCGGTCCTAAAAGCCACTGCTGTATTTCCACCAGTGAATCCGATATAAGGGATTGTCACAATGAAGTCAGCCAACTTTGCTCCAGGCAAGGATGCAGCCAAGAAACTCGAATAGACTTAATTAGATGTTGTTAGATAAGAGTATTATAACCAGAAATTTAAGACTACAGCCCCGTCCATGTGCCCGTTTAACACACCCATTCTATCGCATTATGAGTAACGATCTTAAGATATCGAAAGCACTTAATTAAAAAAAAAGAACATCCACTCTAAAAAATCATCGCATCATTAATAATTCAGTTTTTTTTCTTTCTTTGTTTATTTTAAAGTTGTTAAGATTAATTAATCTTATAAAAGTAGTTCTTAACATAGTTTTGGGCGTAATAATCTTGCAAACACAGTACAGCTCATTGTTATAAAAAAATGCCACCGGTGATATAAAGACCCAAAACTGAGGTGGTAAGAAATTTGAAAGTCTTCAAGATTTGGGCAGTTTACCAAGAGTGAATTTCAAAAACTAAAAATAATAACGCGCACTCGGTTAATGTGGCATTGAAGGCGGGTGATTGTGAAATGAAGACCATTTCTTTATCGTTGGGCACCGCATCAAAGACGCCGAGTGTCAGGTGCGGGGTGATAACGTTGTGATGACGTAACGATAACCTGTGACAAATGGCGGCCGTGTTTTGGTTTGGGCCAGGGAGATGGCGAGTAAAACAATGATTAATCAAACGTCGAGGGGCTGATCGAGTGAGCTCTGGACTGTGTTGGGCTGATGATCTCGAGATCATGGCGGTGTTGGCATTAACTAAAATAACACTGAGAAAGAGACGGTATAGACCAAAAAATAAGAAACAAAGTGATACAAATACAACTATAATTTAACACTCAAACATTTCTCTAAATGATAAACGTAGTTTATTATGTGCACCATCATGTCATTATAATAATAATAATAAATTTATACAGCGCTGTATCCCGGTAAGGAACTGGGCTCACAGCGCTTTACATGAAGATAATAACATATTCATATACATAATCATTAAATGAACATTCATATCATAACAACCACATAAATGACAGTACGATACACATAAGCTACGTTAATCATTAAAAGAAAAGTTGTTTCGTTAATTTTGAAAATAAATTTTGAAAAGATGTCTTAAGTGCAGCCTTGAAGGACTTGGTAGTTGGAATACTACGGATGTGTAATGCTAGAGAATTCCAAAAAAGAGGAAGACCTTTCGCCAAATGTTTTAGTGCGTGTCTTAGAAACAGAGAGAATGCGTGTCTGGAGAAGAGTGTAGATGACGATATATATTATATATAGTTATTTTTTTTAGAATATGATTGACGCCGCGCAGGAGTTTAGAATTACCCCGCCGCAAATTTTATTTTTAAAAAATGCACACAAAATGGATGCTGTTCAACTTTGCATACGGGTTTCTTTATTTTGCACACAGGCCAACAAACCTTAGAGGGTGCATTGGTTAGGATTAGGATATGAATGATTTAAATTGAATGCATTTATAAATATATGCGTGTAACTATTTTTACGTAAAGCGCTGTGAGGGCAGCTGCTTGCTGGGGTACTTTATAATTTAGTAGCAAAATACCCGCGCTGTGCTGAGGGAAAATTAGGATTTCAGTTAGCGTTGGAAACCCGTTTATTTTTCTATCTTCAAAACACCAATTAATTTCAATCTGGATCACGATGAATATACTTGTTTGTCAATATTTGTCAAGATCGTGTAAAATCAAATGGAGAATAAAATGACATTAAGGGCCCCCCGTGCAAAATGGGTGCAGGATGTGCAATAATGTGCATATCTCATAAGGCCTTAATATTTCAATAAAGGTCATGATGGAGATACGTGTCTATATTTATTTAAATTATTTAAAATCTAAAGGGAAAAAAAGCTTTAAAAGTTTTTTAAAAAATTATTTTGGGCCCCGACCCCAAAGGAACATACGTTAGGAGTTCATCACCCTAAAGAATTAAAAAAAATTTATATCAAATCTGGTCAATAATCCATGAATTTACCCAGTAGCCACTGTTTAAAATATCTTTTATATATTTCATGTTAAAAAATGTGATTACGGGCCCCCCAGCCCTTAATAAGTGGTACAGTATTTCAAAAACTTTAATGCAAGAAACCTTAGCGAGGGCGTACTCAAAGCTTCATAAATTTTAATGGCCGTGGGATGAATAAAATACTATTTATACGGCTTTTAAACAAAAAAAATAATAATAATGGCCTGGGGGCCCTATCGGTGTAGGATGCAAAATTTAAAACTACAGTTTATTTCAGTCTGATAATGATGGATATATTTGTTTGTCAATATTTGTAAAAAATAAATCGGGTGAGATGGAATATCTTAAACGTTTAAGAAAAAGAGATTAGAGGCCCTCGGCTCAAAAACAATGAAAAATATAATTTTAATGCCCTTTAGTATTTTAATATAGGCCATAAGTTTTTACATTCCAAGTTTGTCTAAATCCATTTACACAGTATCCAAAGTTTAAACGAATCTTATTTAGCTCATATAAGGTGAAAAAACTACATTTGGGCCTCCGGCCCTAAGTGAGTGATAATTTTTTTTTCCGCCTGTTACCATCGAGGGAGGGTACTCAAAAACTTCCCAAATTTTGAAGCTTCTTGCTAAACGGGAATTTGGAGAATTAGTCAAATTAGTGATTATTCCGTTTTTATGTAAGAAAAAAACTTCATTTGGGGCTCTGGCCCTCAGTGAGTGATAATTCAAATATTTTTTTCGCCTTTTGCCATCGCGGGAGGGTACTCAACAACTTCCTGAAATTTCATGCTTCTACCTATACCAAAGTTAGTGAAATAATGATGAGTCAGTTTTTATATAAGAAAACAAAACTTAATTTGGGCCCCCGGCCCCTAGTGAGTGATAATTTAATATTCACATAGTTTCATGCTCCTACCTACACCGGAAGTTGGAGATTTAATGATGAGTCTGTTTTATATAGCTCATATAAGGAAAAAAAAACTATATTTGGGCCCCCAGCCCTCCAGTGAGTGATTATTTTTTTATTTTGTTTCGCCTGTTAACATCGAGGGAGGGTACTCAACAAATTCCCAAAGTTTCATGCTTCTACATACACGGAAATTGGGATAATTAGTGATGAGTCATTTTTATATTTTAAAAAACCTACATTTGGGCCCCCAGCCCCCATTGAGTGATCGCCTGTTACCATCGCTGGAATGCACTCAAAAACTCTCCAAAGTTTCATGCTTCTACCTAAACGGGAAACTGGAGAATTGGTGATGAATCAATCAGTCAGTCAGTGAAGGCTTTGCCTTTTATTAGTATAGATCAAATTATTAATTAATTAATTATTACATGTATTATAATTTACCTGATTACACATCAATATCAACTTTAAAAAGAGGATTAGGTCTTATCTTTCATTATTTGCAATATTAATAGATGGCTTTCCTGAATCTTAACTGTATTAGACCTCATCCAAAGAATGATTTAATTCTAAAAGTAGCATTGATATAGCAGTTATTTATAACCACAAGTTTACAAAAATAGAATTATAATTCCTGTAAAATAAATATGTCCCAAATTGCAGTTAATACATGCAGTAAATAGAGTATTTCAATGTTTAAGTGCTATGACTGGAATAACAGGTGAAAGGAATGCACGATGTAATGCAAGTAATGCTGTAACACTAGTCAAAGGAGAAGAAATTAACCCTAACCCTAACCTAACTACAGAAAAATATTAGAACCCTATAATTAAAGCCCTAATACAAAAAAAGATTGGCCCACGACTAAAAAAGAATAGCGTGCCACAGAAGATAATGGACATAATCTGGGACACTTACCAAGGGATGACCTGACGAGTTGTCTATGACCAGGTCTACAGGTGAAGACCAGTGTGAGGCGGGCGAGGATGTTTGTTTTGTAAGCCATTGACTGGGTGATCAAATAATCTACACAACAGAAGATGAACCTTGTGGTACCAGCTGGATGACCTCGACTTTGCTTCTCTCCCGTACACAACAACAGATGCAGGAGGAACAAAACGTGTTGCAGCCACTTCTCAACTTACACAGAGGGAAAAGAAAGCAGTCAATATCAAAACCAACCGCACAGCACCAACCAAGCTGGGTGAAGAAGCACTCAAGGAGGTGAAGAGATTTGTCTACTGGGTATTGTAGACAATTAAGGTAGGACAGATGCTGATATCTGATATCGGAGGTAGGGTTAGAGGCAATGTTCCCTTTAAGCAGGGCGGCTGCGCGACCGCACAGATATCTGACCGATGCCGCGCAGCAGTTTAGATTTACCGCGCAGCAAGTTTGGTAAAATAGTGCACAAAAAATGGATTCTGTGCAAATTTCCCCACAAGATTTTTTACTTTGCACACGGATCATCGAACCTTAGAGGGAACATTGGTTAGAGGGCATTGGGCAGTCTTCCAAAAACTCAAGAATATCTCTGTCAACAGATACCTGTGTGACAATGTAAAGACAAGGATCTTCAACGCCATGTAGAAGCCTCAGCGGATTTTTGGAGCTGAGACATTAAGAACCACTTTTCATCTTGTAGTTTTTTTAGGGCTGCGGAAATTAACGATTAATTTCTCGATTAACCGGTAAAAATTTTTATCGATTAAAATTATTTTAATCAATAAAAATTCAATTAAAATTTAAGAAAACATTTATAATATTTTAAAACTTTTTTTATTAATAAATAATTAATTATTAATAATTAATAATAATTTATATATTTTTTACGTATAAACTTCTCCCGCGTAATATTATAATTTATTTTATTACTTTATGGGGACCGGCAGACGTCAACTAAAAAATGGCTGACAGCATCAGCGCAGTTAAATTTAAACATATAACTAGAAAGTTGAGCAAAAATTTTGTTTTTATGCTAACTGCGGATGGCAAAGTCGAAGATGGTGAAAAATTTTACTGTGTTCACTGCCATAAACAATTATCTTTTAAAGGATCAAATACATCGCTGACGTATCACCTTCAGCACAAACATCCGATCAAGTATCAACACATTGTCATAAAATTTAGTTACAAATATTCTTAATTTTCAATGTCCGTGAGAAATGTTCAGTTTAATGACATCATAAATGTCTATTTTTGGCTTTAATCGAAATTATCGATTAATTAATCAATAAATTTTTAAAAGTTAACGATTAAATTATTTAAATTAATCGATAACAGCCCTAAGTTTTTTATTTTTGGGTTTCCCTTTTCTGGTCTGCAGCAAAACGTATGTGTTCTTCTCCAGCGTTTAGTCATGCCCTGATGGAACTTTTCCAGAGCATGAAGGAAATCCAGTCACATATCAATAATTACAATAAGAAAGATTGTTGTGACTCACTGGCCTGAAAGAATAAGCAGCCTAGAAATGGGGAAATGGATAATGAAGAAGCTGGTAGAGCAAGAGATCATCCAGAGATATTAACAATAGATTGGTCAAATTCTTAAAAAAACAGCTTCGAGTACAACAAGACATGGAACTCTTTGGGTAAATGGAAAAGAAGTAACTGGCGCCAAGATGTGGAAACAGATATTAAGAAACTTGGCAATGCCTGGGTGGGGGGGGTTGCTGGTGAGACTCAGCCACGATAGAAGCCTGGAAGGACTGCAGACATCAACAATGATTGACTGCAACTCCTCGAGGACAGAAAGACCAAAGACTACAAGAGACGATTGGGCCCAAATTATAAGACAATGCTGCACCTCTACTACATGAAAAGATGAGGCCCAAATTACAATAGAAGATAGGGATCGAGTACAAGAAAACATTGCATCACTGTTATAAGATAGTGCGTAGTGCCCAACACTGCAAGAGAGCAGATTGAACCCTTACTACTAGAGACGATTTTAATCAACTATAAAAAACCCTTGAACACATGTACAGGATGACATGGCTGTTCTAAAACTTCTTGTACACATTGACATGAGGATGACATGGCTGTTCTAAAACTTCTTGTACACATTGACATGAGGATGACATGGCTATTCTCAAACTCCTAGTACCAATGTACATGAGAAATACATGACTATTCTAAAACTCCTAGTAAAATGTACATGAGGACGACATGAATATTCAAAAACTCCTAGTACAGAAGTAAGGACATTTCTAATTTGAAATTTGTCTATAAATTATAAGGCAGGGGTGACAAGACCTGTAGTAAAAAGAGCCATTTTAAAATATAAAAATTGTTGAGAGCCGCACTAAAGCACTACGGGTCATTAAACCTGGCTTGGAAATCAACCAGTAATACATGTACTTGTAACATATCTTTCACAAATGCATACGAGCTGCAATATAAACACAGAAGAGCCGCATGTGGCTTGCGAGCTGCGGTTTGGCCACCATTGAGTGTTACAAGGCAAAAGCTGCACATGGTGTCATATATCAAATATTATCAAAATTACCTTTCTCCATGTTCATGGTCTGAGAAGTTCTCCCCATTCTCATTAGCCAGCTCTGCCACATCTCCTGAGTCACTTTTGAGGCATTCAATCTCTGAGTCCTTTTTGTCAGCTTTGGGTTGATTCACTGGGACTTCTAATACATGAATCTCATCAGGTGTCCTAAAACATTAGAAAAATAAGGTGAACTTATAGGTGGCCACATATCTAAGACTGATGTATTTTAATATGAATTAACAATACCAATTTCAAGGACCTAAAGCAGTAGCCATGATATGATAAACACCAGTTGAGTTTATTTGTTTTCTTTTTCTAAAAGTTTTCTCTACCAGAGCTTCTTTAAAAGTTTATACTCCCAACACCGCTGAGTCTAAAAGTTTATACTCCCAACACCGCTGAGTCTAAAAGTTTATACTCTCAACACAGCAGAGTCTAAAAGTTTATACTCCCAACACCGCTGAGTCTAAAAATTTATACTCCCAACACCGCAGAGTCTAAAAGTTCATACTCCCAACACCGCTGAGTCTAAAAGTTCATACTCCCAACACCGCTGAGTCTAAAAGTTCATACTCCCAACACCGCAGAGTCTAAAAGTTCATACTCCCAACACCGCAGAGTCTAAAAGTTCATACTCCCAACACCGCAGAGTCTAAAAGTTCATACTCCCAACACCGCAGAGTCTAAAAGTTCATACTCCGAACACCGCAGAGTCTAAAAGTTCATACTCCCAACACAGACGAGTCTAAAAAGTTTATACTCCCCACACCGCCGAATCTAAAAAGTTTATACTCCCCACACCGCCGAATCTAAAAAGTTTATACTCCCCACACCGCCGAGTCTAATAAGTTTATACTCCCCACACCCCTCGAGTCTAAAAGTGTTCAAATAAATAGGCCCCCAAGTTGCTGTTAAGAGTTTTTAATATCAATTTGGCATCCTGTTTATACCCTGAGCTTAACACAACTAGGACACGACTTTAAAAAACTTAAAATGGGTGATATTAATTTGATATAAATGATACATCAAGTTATGCAGGGTCACAGAAATAGTGAAGAAATATATAAAGATACATGTATATTAGGAGAAACAACAAAAATACTTGTTATTCCAGATCAGAGAGGTAATGCAAAAGTTTAAACAGTTTATAAAATGTAAAAATGCAGGGTTGTGGTGATTAATGTTAGACCAGCGGTGCAGGTCCCAACAGCCTTCGGTCTCATGGCGTCATCTGCACAAAAGAGGTCTGCCAGCCCCTAGCTCCCACAATGGGATGTAACAAGAACATTTTAACAAAAGTACAAAATATAACACAGGCTATTAATATTGAATGTGATTATTTATCATACTAGTCAAAGAAAAGAAAAATTCTTGTAGGTAAGACTCATCATCATCATAAATCGGAGGTGAACTGTCACTAGAGTGAGTAAAAAAAAAGAAAGAGAGATCTAGAAGGATACATGTTATCAAAGAAGTAACTTTGAGAGCTTTACATTACTTAATTAACAGCCTCAACTTCCACCTCAGCACCCACTGCGGTGATGCAAGTAATTCAGTGGAATTACAATCATGAAATAAGGTATTGGTAACAAAGTAAGCATCACATAATTAGGCTACACATCTGAAAACAAGTATTTTTTTTTAATCCACTATCACATGATTGTTCTCTAAGGATAATGTAATCCTGTATAAATTGAAATTTTGTAGACCCTGCAATAATCAGATAATGGGAAATGTTATGGGTCTTTCCTGACATGAGATAATTCCCCCTCTTTCCTTTATTGTTCTTTATATCAGCGACTAGTAACTTTTTTTGATATAAGGGCTTGTCAGTAGGTCATGAGGGGCTCGGAGACCAAATGGATTTTCTCTAAACATTTAAAAAACAATTATGTCAAGAGTTATTATATAGAAAGGAATGACATGTACTGATTTAATGGCATACATTAAATTAATGGAAATTTAAGTTAAATATTTGGAAAAAATAATTGTCAACAACAATAATGGAAGCATGAAACCAATGCTCTTTTTGATAACAATTAATCTGGGCCTTAAAGCTAATACACTGTTTCATCAGAAGAGATTGCATAGTTCACATAAGACTATTAAAAACAGGAATTCATATTTATAATATCTTAAGCACTTTTTTAAATGTCTCCTCTAACAGGTAGATAGTCCAAAAGAATGAAAGATTGGGGGGGGGGAGCCTTTAAAAAAATTAATCATTTACTTTAATCAATAATAATTCATTAATTAGTAAGGATAATTCAAAACTTGGAAGTGAAATGTCAGTGAAGAAAGTAAAAAAAACAACAACAAAAAACAATGTTGAGTTGTGTGCTGGATACCTTTTATCAAAACTTAGTCAAGAGTCACTAATTAAGGTGGTAAGTTTTAAATTTTAAAAAAAATCATAATTTTAAGAGATAAATACAATGTAACTCCTTTTCTGGTTCATCACATCTGTCATGAGCCTCAACCCGGTAGAATTTTTAAAAATGCAATTGAAAATGAAATGGGGTTGTTTTTTTGGGTGCACTGCCATTTATGGAATTACTGCCATGTCAAGGACATTGACCTGACACTGAGAGTTAGGTCCAGGTACAAACTTGAATAGAATCATCAAACTTTAATTCTCTAAATTAACAACATTCTAAGCCATTGGATTGAGGGACAAAATGCTGTTGAAATCCATGTTGTTTCCATGACACATTATATTGCCCCCTAAATGCATGTACATGAATTAGGCAATAAAGAAAGATATGTCTTGTCATAGCCAAAACTTTGCACCGTCTTATTATTTGAAAAATTGACCTAGTCCTTTACAACCGAGGTTTTTACCATTATATGTTGTGAGGTAAGAACAATTACAATGACCTGGTGGCAATAGTTATAATAAATGGACCATAGTAAAGCGTCGGGATCCTCTCATGATAGGATCACTTCCCTTTTCAACATTATAACTATAACAAACCATAGGCCAAACGTATGGCTCTGTCCAGGCTTATAATTCCACCTCTTATTTTCCAGCCAACGTGTACAACTTTATGTGAGTCTCTCCTGACTTATACTTATGGTCAATCCATCAGCTCTCCTCTTTTGTATGGTCTCTAAAAGCTCACCTAAGCCCGACAACATTTCTTTTCAATATTGTTACTTGATAGGCCCTCAGTCCCATAGTGCTAAAGACAAAATAGTTGTTTGCATTTCACTCTTTCCTCATAGAAATCTAATATTCATTAAAACAAAGCCCATAATTTTTTCTCCTGCTTGGCATCGGCTTCATTTCTAATAGGGTGTTGTTGCAGAGTATTGCTCATTGATCTATTGATCCGATCATTAGGGGATCCCAATCGATTCAGAAAGTATTGATTTTTATGCAGGAATAATTATGATTTACGAGGGGGCCATTTCTTTTCCTTATTTTTTTTTGTTTAAGTATATTTGCGTTTCTCTAACTTTTTTTTGTTGTATAGATGTGTGTGACTCTGAGGACACAACATGCAGATGCAGGACCAGGGTAGGACTACCATGGAGATGTCAAACAAAGAAACATGGGAGCCCAGGTAAATGATAATGCATTTTCTCTTATTTGCTTTACTTACAAAAATATTTGCTTCATCTGTTTTAAATTCAGTTTTAAATGTATTGAATATTTCTCAATGTTTGTGGTTGTAAGGTTTTGACATCAACGACTGGCTGTTATGAACAGGGGTATCTTTTCATAACATGGAGGGGAAATTACTAGCCTGCTTTTTTAAATTTTTTCTTTGGTTATTTTTGTGTGTTTTACTTTGCTTTTGAAAGAGAATTCATGTTAACAAACTTTTATTATAGGAATTAATTGTACAATTTGTCCAAAGTTATCATTACATGTATTATCATTTTTTGAGGTTAAAAATGTATGGTGTGTTCATGGTAAACAAATTTAATTGAAAATTATTCAAATGTTTCTTTAAAAATAAATTTCAATGATACAAACTTTTATGGGTTGCTTTGGGTGTTTTTCTGTCTAGACCAACCTCTGCTCCTTTCTAGACCAACCCTCTGCTCCTTTCTAGACCAACCCTCTGCTCCTTTCTAGACCAACCCTCTGCTCCTTTCTAGACCAATCCTCTGCTCCTTTCTAGACCAACCCTCTGCTCCTTCACCAAAATATGGGTGAGACTGCAATCAGGCTTTTAAAGAAAAATTATATGTTATTTTAACAGGGCCTGACATTTAATAGGCCTGACAGGACATGACTAAACAACAAACATTTTGGCAAAAAGTAGGGCTGTTATCGATTAATTTTAATTTAATCGTTTACTTTTGAAAAATTATTGATTAATTAATCGATAATTTTGATTAAAACCAAAAATAGAAATTTATGACGTCATTAAACTGAACATTTCTCACGGACATTGAAAATTAAGAATATTTTGAACTAAATTTCATGACAAGGTGTTGATACTTGATTTGTGCTGAAGGTGGTACGTCAGCGATGTATTTGATCCTTTAAAAGAGAATTGTTTATGGCAGTGAACACAGTAAACGTTTTCACCATCTTCGACTTTGCCATCCGCAGTTAGCTTAAAAACAACTTATTTGCTCAACTTTCTAGTTATATGTTTAAATTTGACTGAGCTGATGCTGTCAGCAGGGCATCTTAACGCATAGGACCGTTGGGCATTTGCCCGAGGGCCCACGAGCTTATGGGCCCCATGGGAATATGTTTATTCATATATATTATATATATTCATTTTTTATTCCTGCGGGGGAAGGGCCCAACACTATTTCTTTGCCCGGGGGCAAAAAATGGTGTAAAGGCGGCTCTGGCTGTCAGCCATTTTTTAGTTGACGTCTGCCGGTCAACATATATTAATAAAATAAATTTTAATATTACGCGGGAGATGTTTGTACGTAAAAATATATATATAAATTATTATTAATTATTAATAATTTATTATGTATTACTAAAATTTTTAAAAAATATTATAAATATTTTCTTAAATTTTAATCGAATTTTTATAGATTAAAATTATTTTAATCGATAAAATTTTTAACGATTAATCGAGAAATTAATCGATAATTTCCGCAGCCCTAGCAAAAAGCCTTCCTCAATGAACAAAAACAAATTCAAAATCAGAAATATAACATCACAGCTAAGTTTTGATTTTATTTTGTTTCACTTTTGCCAGGAAAAACTTACATGGCTTCATAATCTTAAACTATTAAGTAAATCTTTATGCTTTTAAACAAGGACTAGGGAAAAGTTGAAGTGAAAGCTGAATAAGTGGGAGGGGACATGGTGGAGTTTGTGAGAGGGAAATTAATGCTTCATTGAAAGTTTGATCAGGGATGAGCTATAAGAGTACAATTATATTTAGTTTTTACATTTTTAAGTACAAATTAATACAAGAAATTAAATGTTTTTGAGTACTGTATGTACCAGTCACATGTACACATGTACATGTATATTTAAAAATAGTTATACAATAGGTGCTCATGAATTTTATATTAAATACAAAATAAATAAAGGGAAGTCTCTCCCTCACATACAAAACAGGGTAAACCATTGTCACCAGAAAATTGACAAGCAAATAAACTGTCTCAAAGAAAACCGTTCGCAGTCATAAAGCAGTAGTGTATTGAGAGTGAATATTGTTTAATTATTCCCTAACATACTTTAAAATCAATCTCTGATAATAAAACTTTAATTTTTGAAAAATATATTTAAAAGAAATTATAATATTAGCTACTAGGCTATTAATTTAAAAGAGTTTTATGTTTTGATCATATTATGTAAAATACATCAAGTATAATTTTATTCTAAGTTTCATCCAAATTGCCTAAAAAATTATTTTTAAAATTTAAAGCATAAAATTAAAATGCTTAAACTTTTTCACCATCAGGATTTGGATGTATCAGAGAATTAAATTATAAAGCCACACACTTTACTGTGAGGTAATATCAATCTGTCTTTAGATTAAGAAATTTTAAAATTATCAATACATGTATGTACTTGCCTAATATATTAGACAGTAAATGAGAAAATTTCCATTTAGTAATACATTTAGTAGTTTTCCGAGTAAGGCCCGCTGCTAATTTCCACTGTATCCTTCCTTACCCTAGTTCAATAATAGTTTTAAATACTAACTTATGAGGAGGAAAAGGTACAAACTATATTTGAAATAATAGGACAAGGATTCATAGCTGAGTTTGGCTTAGTCATCAGTGGCAGTTGCAACAAAATGGAAGCAACGCTAATTGCCATAATATAATTAGCACATTCATTACATAAACAAATTTGAACTTTCTTGCAGTTGCAGCTGTGAAATTTATGTAGGCTGTGGATATATATTATATTAGTAACTATTTATTAAATAATTAACTCGTGTCTACAGTTTCAGTGTTTAAAAACTTGGATTTGCGTCATTTATCTTATCTTCTTTTATCTTCTTATCTATACAGACGCTCCTTCTATACAGAAGATAGTTGCGTCCACAGACCATGACAGATGATCTGTTGGCAAGTGATGCAGCATTCACAGGCCACGGCTTTGTGGGTTCCACGCATTACCCAGCCGCCTAACTACATGTAGTGTTAGGTACCCATTCGGAGCGGGGTGACTCAGGGACGCCCTAGGCCCCGGGAACAAACCCTTGCCTTCACACGGATTCGAACCCGTGACCATCGGTACGACGGTCCAGTGTGCTGCCACTCGACCACCGCGTCATTTAAATTATCTAAAGAGTGTTAAATGCTGGAATTTAATTAACTTGCAGTATGTTTCATTTATTTTTTAAATAAATATAAACTAGGTTTTATACGAAAGTAAATGCTAGCACAATAAATTTTACTTCATATAATTGAATGATTGAAAGTAATTTAATGTAATTCTCCCTTCAAGTCTAGTGAAAATTTCCTACAGCTAATTTTAGACTAGAAATTAATTCAACACTATGATAATACATGTATCACTTTGAGATAACTTAGGAGATAACTGATAAATTTCAACCAAAGGGGTTGGAAACTTAATGTCTCAGAAGAGTCAGAATAGAGTGTTGATTAAGTCAAATGCTAAGTGGCAAAGACAAGACTAAATAATTCTAGTCATCAGGAATAAGTTGTATTAAACTGACCTAATATCCCAGAAATTAAAACTAAATTTTAAAAAAGGCATTTCAAGTTTTGTAAACTATAAACACATTTGCATTTCCATGAGTTACAATATCTAGTAACTATAACTGACATCAATAGTAGTACAGCTATTTATAGTCTATACAACAACAATGTTCCCTCTAGGTTTGGTTGGTTGAAGTGCAAACAAAATTAACTTGTGTGCAAATCAACTATTTTTTAATGTCAAAAATTTAACATGCAACAAACACACACATTATCATTATTAATATCCTTATCAAAATTTGCTGTACTGTAAATCTAAACTACTGTGCAGTATCTGGCAGGAAGCTGTGCATCTTAGAGGAAGCATTGGTACTTAACGATAATAGTTAAATACTATCAGCTTGTACAGTACTGACGATAATCATGAAGTATAGGATCCCACGATAATAATGTTATAATTCATAAGGCCCATATAAAATTAATCACATTTCTATTTTCTTTATGTCTAAACCTGCCCAAGTTCTAATCTACGGCATAAATATAATAGAAATAGTTGTACAATGTAGTAGATGAAAGAAAAGTCAAGAGTGGGGTAGCTCAGGCCAAAAGCTGTAACTTTTTACAAAACTGGTGATGTCATAACTTTTAAGAGTGTTTGCAATTATAAACAAAGTAAAGTTAATATTAAAATTGATAAACCGAAGGACTACTATAAACAAGTAATAAAAACTCAAATGAGTATTTAAGCGCAATTTCCAATTTGTCTATAACAATTTTCTAGACAAATCACTAGATAGTGTTCAGCAAGTAAATAACGATGTTCAGCAAGTAAATAACGATCACACATAAATTTAATAACAAGTGATTCAAACGTTTGTTTTTTTGCGGTGAAAACACTTTGAGTTGAAACAAAGAATGTCCGACTTTTTTATTCAAGGGAAATCATTCTAGATTACATGAAAAGTCATTTCAAATCAATAATTATGAAAGTAAACAAAATAATTGTTATCTACAAATTGCTGCTAACATTACGGGAGTTGAACGAAAAGAGATTTTTGTAAAATTCATGCTCCATCGTTGTTCTAAATATTATTAGCTATCGTTTGGCGTTTGTTTCAACCCGATAGCTGTTATGGATGCAGAGAAATTGACAAAATACAGATATTTTTTCTTCCAGTAAACATTTTCAGGAATTTTTTTGGCCCGTGCACATCCTTGGGACCTCCTTAACACATTTGCAAGACCCAAACCCTCTATCTGGTATGGTTCAGGAGTAGTTGCTTGTGCAAGCTCGAACAGACATCCATACCGGACAGATTTTTCAAACCTAAAAGCTCAATTTCACCATGGGGAAATTGCGCTAAAAATGTTATTATTTAACATTCCATACCAAATAATCATAAGTATATAAAAATACATATATACATTGCCCAACACAAAACACACCTCACCAAAACTTCAAAATAACTGGGCAAAAATATGCTCTCTACATCCCTGATAACGAAATACCAAATTATTTTAAAAATGTGATGTACAATGCATTCTAACGACATCACTCATTGCGCTAAATGTAAATATTTCATGGCATCTATTTGCACAAAGGAGTATCAATGTACCAAACAAAATTTATAGGATATAAATATATAATATTATAATATAATAATATATAATATTATTTTTATGTATGTACTTCTATGTTATTTTGTTTTTTACTTTCAGTTGCATGGAATTGAGTGTCATAAAATATAGGACACTAGATACAACCCGCGGGATAGCATACGCCGCAGACTTGCTCATCATAGACAGTGCAAAGAACGGTGTGAGAGTACGGACACAAACAGCAGCATGAAGTACAGAAAAAATAGCGAGTAAACGTGGAGACATGTGCACTGAGGTTGTTGTTACACGCCCCCCCCCCTTATTACTACCATCCCTTAAACATAAACTGAGATTGGCCGACCTTAGCGAGGGTTAGTCATGTTTATTAATTGCGTGTTGTTGGGTTTTTTTTTGGCAAACCGATTATCGATTATGAAACTCCGAATTTAAACCAAATATCGTTTTATAGCTGACTTCATAGAAATTAGGGGTGTACCGGATTTCGCTTGCGGCTCATGCAAATCCGGAACCCGGCCATATTTACAAATCTGGCTCCGGCAGAAATTTGCTTCATAAATCTGGTCAAATCCGGCTTGCCGGTTTTGCGATAAAATATATATTAATTATAGCTCCGGCAAATCTGGAATGCTGCAATTTTTACAAATCCGGCTTTGGCTCCGGCCGGATTTCCCTTCATAAATCAGGCCAAATCAAATTCAATTAAAAGGTTTGGGAAACTTAAAACCGATTGTCGCTTTCAATTCCTATTATCGTTTAACAGCCTTAGTCATGTTGAAAAAGTAGGGAAAAGAACGGGCAGAAACAAACATTTTTAAAAATCTTAATTAAAAAAATTCGTTCCCGCTAGGGTTAGATCCCAGGACTTTCCGCGTGCAAGGCGGACGTGATAACCACTACACTACGAATCATATGTTATTCTGTGAAGGAAAAAAGAAACTGAACGGCAAGTGAACGCAAGAAGCTTTGTTGCCACCAACCCCCCCCCCTCTTTTTTCCTTCTTTTCATCCCACCACGTTTGCCAACAGTGAGGGTCATTCGTCATGCTCATTTGATCATAGTCGTTTAAGAGAAATATATATAGATAGTGAAAAACATTTTTTTAAATATAATTACAGTAGAAAATGTATCAAAAGAAAACAGTAAAAAACTGACTGAATAAAATTATTCACATTAAATTCATTAATAGTTTTTGAGCAATATTCACTGGGACACAGGATAGCTTTCTGCAACTGCAGTCATAAAAATAAGGAAACATTATCATTTATCATAAATTGAACTTTAGACTTTGATTTTGATGTTTCACAAGAAATCATGCTCATTCAAACGTATATGAATAGAAAAAGCATAGTAGGCCTGTAACTTTGGCTAAAGCAAACGTAACTTTTGCCACATGTCTTGGCCCTGTGTCCATGACATTTGACAGGATAATTTATTTTAAATTAACTTTATATATTATATAGTATATAGTATATGAATAATTCGAATATTCATATATGGAAAACAAGTTTTTAAATTTTAACTTGACATTGGGTCTTATTCCATCAGCTTTGCCAGCTTTCAAAGACCAATGACAATATTAATTACTGATCCTGGTTAATTTTAAACTGAATTTCTAACTTAATAATTAAAATTTAAACTACCGGTAAATCACTGATCAGCTGTTGGCTGTTCTGCTGTATACTTGACGGCAGACTGGTTTCTTCACAGGATAAATATTAGCAGTTAAATGACAAGAACTATATTACTCATACTTAAATCATTCTTTAAAAAAATATATTTGATATTTAAATATACTCTTTAAGCAATGTTTACCTAAATCGAACTACTGCAACATTTTTTCCATTTGACATAAGAACAAACTCGTCACACGCACTGAGCGCAGCCATGTTTGCAGGAAGGGGTTATCTCTTGCAGCCTTTACAGTATAAACAAAAGAATTTTATTTTCTATATCCGCAATTTATAACATTTAAATCAGACACTGTGGGGGAAATAAACTTAAATAAATTATATTTATACTTTACTTTCACTGATGTTATAAATTATTTATTTTACAACATTATTATTGTTATATAAATCCTAAACGGCAGTATGTTAAATTTGTCAACAAAGAAGATTTTGAAAATTTCGGTTCGTGAAGTAACAAAACAAATCTGTGAGCCTTCCGCAATAAACAAGACTTTGTTTAGGTAATTAATTGAATGTTCTTTCCTTAAATAACCGTCTTATTGGATGCGTTAAAATTGTTAGTATTTTTAATTCTTCTATTTAAATTGTGAATTCTTAGTACGGTAACAAAAATGAATGATGTGTTATGCATATTTAAAATGGAATAATTAATAGGATAATGATAAAAATAAGTATAAGTCTAAGCTCAAGTCTGGCCTGGATATGGTTATGCATACGGCTACGGCACGGCTTCGGGTACGCAATGGCGATAAGTTAAAATTTTAAAATTCAAACGACACTGGTTCGGTACTTAGTTTCAGTTATTAATTAAATTATTTAAGTCTATAAAATAATTAATTTTATTGTAACTTGTTTGTAGTTGTAGCAAAAATCCTTGTTTTTTTTAAAGTCTGATCTTGTCTTAAGTTGTCTAATTAAACAGTGAGCATATTTTTATAAGTGAACAGTCTCTTAAGTTGGAAATTAGACTGAATAACTGATTTTTTTAAAGCAAGTAATAAATTAAAATCGTTCATGGTAAATTATTTAGTAGATTTAAGATAGTAAGTTAATTTAAATTTATTTTCCTCATCTACGATTGTGATTTGTTCTAAGGAGAAAAAAAAAGGGAAAATGCATGCCGCATACTCATTCCACTCAAACTCCTCATACCTAGATGTTATTTTTGTTTCTTCAAAGAAGAACGGAGGCATAATTCATATTATGATATTTAAAATTTGACCGAAGAAAGTAATGCATGCATTCTTTACCTTTCTTTGATTCAGTTGAAAGTAACTTGTCTCTTGAAATTAATCACAACGTTACACCTAGAATAATTACCCTAATAGTGGATTACAATGTTCACAAAATATCGCATCCTGCGTGAAAAATTAAGTATGAAAACGCGAAGAGGAATGAAGAAAATGCGAATTTAATCCTTATGCTCTATTAATGGGTTCCTTTCTCGCGACTACGGCTCTGTCCTGTGGGGGAACCCTGGGCCATGCTATCTGTTTTAACTGGTCTGAATATTGAACAATTTCTCTGATGAAATCGAAAATCATTGGGGCTGTTTTGCCACCTGTTAAACTTGTCAAATTCGCCAGAAAAGTTCGATCATAACATTGATTGTGGGCTGTCGTTTGTTCCATTGAGTTTTGGGGGCAGATGACGGAGGGTTAACGGATTTAATTAAGGGTAAAAAGTGAATTGCAAGTTTGCTTGAGGTGGGGATTTAATTTAGGAAGACACCATGGGATTTTACCAATGTAATAAACGTGAGTCTTACAAGTGAGTTCAACGATCGTTTCGATGAACTAAAACTCGAAACGTTAAGTAGATGCAGACCCCCAACAACAGTGCTAACTCGTAGCTTCGCGGAAAATTATTCACGCATGCGCACTACCATACTTGGTATGCGCAGTCCGTCGTGCGCAGGTCGTTTGGTGACAGCTGTCCAAACATGGAGGCTTGCCGAGGTTATAGACTGCCTGTTCCCAAGCGTACGTAATAGCCTTCTAAGCCGAACGAACCAACCAGCAAAGCTGTACCAAAGGTTACACGAATTGACAGTTTATCATTCTTTATTGTTCGATCGTTTTTTGATTGTAGGAATGACGATGGAAAACATGGGCGAGCTCCCGGCTGATCAACAAATCAACGGCGATTCGTCTAACGGAACGGCCACTCAGAGCCAACCCTCACCCCAAGAACCGGATTACGTGAACCCCCAAGACGAACTCGAAACGAGCATCACTCGCTCTGAGGCCATTCCGGTCAGTGTGAGCAGCATGATCGACTCGAGTGAGTTCCGTTCCCAGATGGGAGATGTGACTTATCATACACTGAACGGAAGGATGAGCCCTAGTTACAGCCCAAACAACTACGCCACTCTGACTCCGTTACAACCACTTCCTCCGATCTCTACTGTTTCGGATAAATTCAGTCATGTCAACGTATCCGGCCCTAACGTCAGCGGCAGCTTTACGCTTATGTCCCAAAACAATGGACTTGGGCCTGGCATTATGGACATGTCAGCCTATGGACACAGGTACCACGAAAAGCTTGGAATGGGGGTGAGTATGAATATGGGCCCGACCTTAGGGGCCACAGCAATGACCATGATGTCAGGTAACAACTTAAGCTATCAACAGAGCCTTGGCTCTTATGGGTATGCCCAGAACGGACTTGCATCACCCAAATCAGAGCCCAAGATGGCATCCCCAAACAGTTACGTTGACTCTTATGCTGCATCTCCGATGAGGATAGACCACAACGCAGGGAGATTACACTCTCCGAGTTCTATGATGGTATCCATGAATGGAATTCACAGTGCCCCTACTCCATCACCTCACAGCGAAAGTCCACAGCGTGAACGCCCTGGAACATCACTGGACCTTCAGAAACCCCAGCAGCAAGAAATAGAAGAGATCAACACAAAAGAACTTGCTCAGAGAATTAGCAGTGAACTCAAACGCTACAGTATCCCACAGGCAGTTTTCGCACAGAGGGTATTGTGTCGGAGCCAAGGTACACTTAGTGACCTTTTACGGAACCCGAAACCATGGAGCAAACTTAAATCAGGAAGGGAAACATTTCGTCGAATGTGGAAGTGGTTGCAAGAGCCAGAGTTTCAAAGGATGTCAGCACTTCGCCTAGCAGGTAAAAACATGACAATTTCACACAAATTATGTTTTAAGACTCTGCTATTGTGTCGCTTGTTTCTTGATTCTTAACTAGATATGTCAGAATCCTATATACTACTGGAAAATCTCCCCCCTTTTTTTTGTACAAGTAGAAGTAAATTTTCAACATGTGTTCACAAATTTCAACATGGTGTGCTTTTTGTTTTGTTTCGCTATACATTTGCTTTTGTTTCTATGTTTTTACTGTTCATTTACAATCTTTAAGAAATTTGTTTAACTATTACATTGTTCACAGAATTTGCCTTTATTTCAATTGAACAGATAAACAAGTAACAATTTTAAATGATGCAAATTTAATTTTCCCCATAAAAACACATTTGACAATTACGTACCATTTAATATAACATCTTTTTTACTCATTGTTCGGTTTTATTTTTTAGACTTTTCTGTTGTGTCTTTGGTGTTCCTTTGTGTCCCTTTTTTGTTTTATTTCAATATTTGGTTTTAAATGTTGGTTGGTAGAAAATCTTCCTGAAGACCAAAATCTTCCTTAATGCAGCTGTCAAAAACTTCCTTGGGCCCTCCTTCTGCTGTGCAAGTCAGGTATTTTATCCTGTTTGTTTTTTGTGTTGAAATGTTTTAAGCCTTGGGAACATACCTTTATTATTAATTTGTTCGTGTTTGTCTTTTCTCCATGTTCGATTCGCGTAAGTGGACTAAAAATTAGGGGTCTACCGATATGCCTTTTTGCCGATATTGCCGATACCGATATTACCGATATTTTTTTTGCCGATATGAGTGCCGATATGAGTATTTGTTATGACAAAAACCAGCGGTCATATTTGATGACGTCATTCTTAAATCTATCACTCGTAATTATTTATCTTTAATATTAGGGGACTACCGATACGCATTTTCGCCGATATTACCGATATTTTTTTTTCTGATATGAATATTTGTTAGGACAAAAACCAGCGGTCTTATTTGATGACATCGATCATTCTTAAATTCATCACTCCTAATTATTTATATTAGGGGTCTACCGATAAGTATTTTTGCCGATATTACCGATATTTTTTCTCCGATATGAGTGCCGATATGAGTATTTGTTAGGACAAAAATAACAGCGGTCATATTTGATGACATCGATCATTCTTAAATTCATCACTCCTAATTATTTATATTAGGGGTCTACCGATAAGTATTTTTGCCGATATTACCGATATTTTTTCTCCGATATGAGTGCCGATATGAATATTTGTTAGGACAAAAGCCAGCGGTCTTATTTGATGACATCGATCATTCTTAAATTCATCACTCCTAATTATTTATATTAGGGGTCTACCGATAAGTATTTTTGCCGATATTACCGATATTTTTTCTCCGATATGAGTGCCGATATGAGTATTTGTTAGGACAAAAATAACAGCGGTCATATTTGATGACGCCATTCTTAAATTTATCACTCGTAATTATTTATATTTTATAATTAAGGGGTCTACCGATATCCAGTTTTGCCGAAATACCGATTTTTTTTCCCGAAACGAAGTTTCCGATGTGTTTACAAGTTCCAGTTCATGACCTACATAGGACTCATAACAAAACGAACCGTCCTTTATAAAAATGTACAAGCATATTAGGTACTCCTTTTGAAACTTCAACCTTGACTCATAATTATTAATTCTAACCAATAGTTTAATGGCTTTTGCACACGGCCACCTTTTATGAATGAAACAATGAGAACAAAGTACAATAGTAATATAGTGAAAATGAGGCTGAAGCTTGAATGGTTGCCAATGACAACACGTCTTCACACGGTACATTTTGTTATTCCATACGAAACGAAATGTTTTAGACATCTGCGATTCTGCGTGCATCTTTGCTATTAGAGCAATTACGTGAACATAATGTTTACATGTTATCCATTTATTAGAGCAATTACGGTATACTTGGCATCGGCACTATTTACACAGTATTTCTGAGTATACGAAAATCGGCCGATACCTAAACAATATCAAAGCACATGGCACACTGTATCGTGGCTGCACATATTAATACTAGGACTCTTTTGACTATTTCAATACTGGTATCGGGGTCGATATATTAATTTGTCGAGATATTGTAAACCTAAATGATAGTTTTTTTGTTTCCGTTTTTTTTTGGGTCAAAATGTCACTTATTATGAAATATCGGTGACGTCAATATCGGGACCTTTACAGGCTACCGATACCGATATTGCCGATATCCAGATATCGGTGCCGATATATCGGCCAGCCGATATATCGGTAGACCCCTACTAAAAATTCATTGTTATAGGGCTATTTACCTGTTCCACACAGGTAGAGTAAATCTTGATTTGTTTGTGTATTGGACATAGTATTGGACATTGATTTGTCACGCCCTGACAAGATAAGACCATTGATCATTCCCTTTCATTGATTTAGGATGAAAACATTTACACTCTTCATTCAGTGTTGATATTTTCTTATTGATTAACCTTTGTGGGCTCAGCTGAAGACTGTTGGACAATCATGATTTGAAAAAGCATGGCCAAATACAAAGTTAACTCATTTTTTTTTGAGTTTCAATCAAAGTTTGGGTTACACCTTTGCGCAAAAGTTACATTTTTTTGTTGGAGTTATTTTTTGTTGGAGTTATTTTTGTTTATTGTTAGTGTTTTTAATTGGATTGACCTATAAGAATACTGGGGCACTTTTAAAATTTCCTCTTGCACCTCATCAACCTGAAACATAATCTTTTTTAGAAAGAACTTGGCTTAAAAGATAATCTTTAAATTAAAAAAAAACACATAATCTTTTTTATGTACAAATAACAAAGGAAAATGAGGAACTTAACAAATGTCAGGCACTTAATATACATACTGTCCATATATAAGATTAAATTTCCTGATAAGGTACATTCTACCTTGTTTTATCGATCTTCATTCCTCGTCATCTGTAAGATTTTGTTTCTATTGGAATATAATTAATATTCACTATAAGGGAACTATTGGTATTAGCTGTATAAATTTAGGTTTGTATTTTTTTTTCATTTTAATTTGTTAACTGTTTTTATGAGTCCATAATATTTCTATTTTAGAATTATCAGCTGTCAAGCAACAATTTAAAAAAAAATCTAATCCTAATTAAAATTGGTTTAAAATAATAATTAGTAGGCTTAATTATATACTTTGTGAATTTTCAATAAATCCTCTTTTTAATCAAGATTACTTGCAAAGCTTTCATAATTATTCTGTCAAGACAAACAATATAAGGAACTGTTCGTAATTTAGTCTTCTCAATCTTGACTAACCTTATGCACATGCCAACCCGTGGCATGAAACAAACAAAAAAAACAACAAAAAAGAAAAGAAGGGGAAAAAACCTTCTGTTAAAATGCACAAAAGCTTGAAAAATTGTTGTTAAAAAAGTGTTAGATAAAAGTTGATATAAAAAAGGTATGATTTGAAGAAAGAAAAATCACCATTTTAAAATTACGTTTTCATAATTTTTATAAATGTTTTCAATACTGATCCCCTTTGAATTCTTATTTTATTCACAAAAAATCTTTTTTGAAGATCAAGTCCCATCTTGTCAATAGTAATTTTGGTGTTGCTTTTATTTGCGCAATCGCCAATCTAATACTTCTTATTTTAGCGGATTATAGAAAGTTGATGAGTTGGATAAGCATAACATTGTACTAAGAAAAAAAATATTCTAAGGTTTATTTAATTTAGCTTCCTGGCTGTGTTCGTCCCAATGTGGAGTGAAACAATATTCTGTGTTTTAAGTTTAAGGTACTTTGAGAGTGACAAAGTTATTCAGTTTACCACCATATTTTGTTTTTATTTCATTAGTTAACGTCAGTTACGAGGATGATTGAAAAGTCAATTTAGAGCAGAAAAAATCTTAAAAGCTTTTTTTTTAAACATCTAAAAAATATTTTAAAACAACATGAAAGTCAAACTGCTTGCTATCGAATTAATTTTTTTTTACTTTGTATCAACTAATTTATCGTATAAAAACTGTACAAACTACCGGTGTCTTCCCGTACAACATGGATATCATATATGCATATGAACCTTCACTCTTTCTCTTTTTTTCCCCTTCTAGTAGTACACTGACTTCCCCTTAAATAATTGATTAGGACTGGTGGTCTTTGTGTAGGTCCTCGGGAGGATTTCAATTTGCCCATTTTAAAGAAACATTTTTAAAACTTATTATTATTTGAGTTCTGACCTAAAACTACTCATAACATCTTTGTGGTTACGGCTTTAATTTTTAATACAGCACCGCATGATCCTTTCTCTCTCTCTCCCTCTTTTCCTACTCTTTCTGATGTTGAGATACCAATACCAGATAACTGTGGTCTGTTGTTGAGTGCTTGATTAATTATATCTGGGCCAGTTTCACGTGGGATCTCCTTCCTCTTTGGTCGGCAAGTTTTTTTATTTTATTTTTTTAAATATATTTTTTTAAACATTTTTTAAAAAATAAGTGAGTGGGTCTACGGTGCATTTATGAGTTCATGTTACCGACTCCCCCCCCCCATATAGCACAAGTAATGGCGTCATGGGGTATTGTCATGGTGTTGCTGAGGGTATCCACGAGAGGGAAGTAATGCAAATGCAGTAAGTTGTGACTTAGGTTGTGAAGGAGGTTGGGAATAGACACCAGTCGCAATGGAAATGGAAGAAAGTAAAGCACCAAAAATAAAGAAGAAGAAAAGATCTATGATAGATTTATGTCATTTGTTTAAATGTTTATTGTTTATTGGTTCACCAACACTCAAACGTATTCATTAAAATTTATAAATATTTGTTTGACGTGCGATCCAAGTAAGCGTCAATCCAAGTTAAGCAACCTCCGCAGGAGGCATAACAGCTAAAAGCACATTTAAATATATATGTGTTGGTGTGACAGAGAAAAGATATCTCGAATTAAAAGTTTAAATTATAATTCATACTTTTTAAAAAGTCCCCCCCAAAAATATATTCGCATATCTTCATTCAAACTTGTTTTCCCCTCTCCATTGAAACTTCTTTCTTAGCTAAATCCTTTTAAACCTGTGCTTGTTTTATTTAATACGAGCAACAAAGCCCGTTCAAGGACGTTCCGCCACCGTTCGGTGAAATGTTGTAACACTCCTCCGACAGCCGTCTCGACCGGCATACATGTGCATCACGTCAAAAATACTATCCATTATAGTTAAAATAAATAACTCGTAAAAACAGAACTTTTGACTATAAATCCCAACGCGCATAACTCAAAATAAAGTCTCGGAAGAAATACCGCACCAAAAATAACTCGTTTTGAACTTCCGCGTAAACGTGTTCAATATGATTGGCTGTAGGAGTCATATGTGTTTGAGGGACCAATCGCTATCGATGACCGCACGGAACATAGCCTTTTATTGTATAGGATTTCAGTCTGTCACACCCTTGTTTATCGCGTACTCTTGTATACTGTACTGTTATGTTCTTGCACTGCACGGATAAAACTGTAAGAATAAATAACAATATTTTTTAAAATGAAAAGCTCATTAGTATTATGAACGTTTACATCAAAACTTCAAGGGGGTGGGGGGGCAAACCAAAATATCGAGTCCTTCTTCGAATGAGGGAATTTGCTTGACCTGCCTAATAATGATCAATGATATGACCACCCAAGGCACCGGACAAGAAACATTGTACAGCCACAGGGATTACATGATACGAGAAAAGCTCACCGAATAGCAGTGGTGCTTACGTACTAACGCTTGTCACTAAGGTCAGTGTTGACGGGATATTCATCATTATGCAGTAAAATATCGACATGCCTAATGAAACCACTTCATTAACATATTCAGTGACCGCACAGTGCAGTCAGCCGTGTCGCACTTTGATATCTGTTTTTGCAGTTACACTAACTCTGACGCCTATATCATCTGATCGGATCTATTTTTAGAGATGCAAATATGTGGGGGGGGGGATAATATATTAAGTGAGACATTTCGCTCAAACTAATCCCAGGTCACAGCAATATTTTTTATACTAAAAATTATAAATAGATATTAATATTTTATAAATAATTAAATGTCATCTCTTAGTAGAGACTTCTTTAGGAGTTAAATTAAAGGAAACAAAATATTAATAGGTTTCTACATTCCATGGCGCCATTCATCGAAAGGTGAATTGAATCTTTGCACCACATTTTGGTATTATAATTGTAAATCGTCATAATGTTAATTATGTTTGCTTTTTCATCAACAAATCACTACACCATATTGTTTAAGGTGACTTTAGTCTTTATTAAGGCGCACATTAAATAGAAAAAAGAAATTGACCCGTGTTTCCCTACCCACTCATCCACTGGATGACGCCGACACTGCCAGACATGACGATTTGTGGGACGTGTCACAGTTCGCAGAAATTTGAATCCGGAACAAAGTGTCAATACAAAAACAAATAAACAATAACAATAAGCAAAATTGAAAAGCGAGTAGAAAAGTACGACACACCAGGTGGAAATGCAAGTGGGGAAAAAGTGGAAAGAACTGTTTCAAAGGGGTCCTGTGTGTCTTTGATAAAATGAAAACCAATGTATATTTTTAAAAAATATAAATAATCGAATTTTTATTTAAACCGAAAGTTGTTGGTTATAAATTACCTCTGATTCGTAAGTTAGGGTAAAAAATCGCTTAATTTTTGAATAGTTATAATCCAATTTAAAAAAAAATAATAATTTAAGATGAAAGAAACAGTGAATGTCCTAGTTTGATGCGGCACAGGAAGAATGGGGGAAAATGGGGAATTTTTCAATGCACATTTATGCTATCAGTAATTCACGAAGCCTAGGCTTGTCGTGTGTCTCCGGTAGCAGGGAATAGGGGTGGGTGGGCAAGGTATTGCACGACAAGGCTCACGATCGCTCCAACGTGGCTAGTCCACCTCCCGCAACCCTCGTTCCTTCCCTGCGTCACCACCTCTTACCCCCCCCCAACGCACACACACGCACACACTCCTTTCTGACAAGCTTGAGAAAAAGTCTGGCTTGTGACGGGCGCGTGCCCCTGGCTGTTGTGAGCATTATCTCGTGAATGCATGAGTGGATGCGCGCGCTTGGACTGAGGGTGGGTGTGCTGTGGGGGACATTGCCCTTTTGTGCACGCGCCGGTCTGCCAGGCGAAAAAAAATACTAAGGGACCCCTGAAGCCCTTACAAAGACCTAGTCATTTAAGCTAGGAACTTGATTCTTTTAGCCTCGCCATTTTCATAGCTCGCCATGTAACACGGGGTGGTGGTTTATATCCGATTCCCGCCATCACAGCAGCAGTAGAAATAGAATATTTTGGTCCTAGAACATTTCTATTTTTAATAAATCCTATATAATAAAAGTCTATGTTCCGTGCGGTCATCGATAGCGATTGGTCCCTCAAACACATATGACTCCTACAGCCAATCATATCTAACACGTTTTACGCTGACGTTCAAAACGAGTGGTGCAGTAATTCTTCCAAAACTTTATTTTGAGTTATGCGCTTTGGGATTTATAGTGAAAAGTTCTGTTATTAAATCCCTTATATTAACTTCGCGGCCGTCTCATCATCTCTGTCTTGGGCTCGGCGGGCGGAAAAACAGAAGTCAAAAATGACCCACTTCCCATGATCCGATCGAACTGAAATTTGGCACACGGACCCGTCTAACCTAACAATGCATCGTATCAAAATTTCAGATCGATCGAACGTACCGTAATTAAATTAATGCATTTTTAGTTTATCCTTATATGAGGTATGTAATTTAAATTCACTGTTTGTTATTGTTTTTTTCCCACGTGAAATTTTGAGCTGACGCATTGAGGCGACCCAACGAAGCGACGGGCGCTTTTGTTTACATTTTACGTGTCACTCTGAGCTCGGTCAAGCGAATCGGTGACCAGACTTCCCCCCCCCTCCCCACTAGGGTTATGATGCAAAGTTGAGTTAAGACAGATTCAGTCTGTAAATGTTTGAAAATAATCAATACTGTTAGTTATGTCTCATATATAAGGGATTTATAGTCAAAAACTTTGTTTTTACGGGTTTGTTTTATTACGATTTATTTATTTTAACTATAATGAATAGTATTTTTGACGTGATGCACATGTATGCCGGTCGAGACGGCTGTTGGAGGGGAGTTACAAATACAACATGCCACCGAACGGTGGCGGAACGTCCTTGGACGGGCTTTGTTGCTCGTATCATAATAATGCAGGCTACGTGTTTGTGTCGTTTTGAATGGAAATGTTTTCGATACATTTATATATCTGAACTGAGATATTTGTTGGTGTTTTACTATAGAATTATCATTCCCATCCCTCACCCCTTTTATTTTAATTTTTTGGTTTTTCCGGTTAAACTGTGTGGTGAAGGTCATGTTTTTCATTCATACAGATTGCGTGTTGTTGGATACACTAATGGAGCTGTAACTTGTCACTCATTCATATACTGTCTCACACAATCATGTTGTTTTTTTGTTGATACTATCTATATTGTTCAAAAGTGTAAGAGTTTTTTTTGTTTTTTTCTGCCACTGCTGACTTTGTTTTTGTTTCTTAGATATTTTTTCCCATAGGTTATGAACTTCAAATATTTACATGAAAATGAATCTAAGGATCAATATCGCAGCGTCTTCTTTTGATGGTTGCTTACGCCTTTTGATGGTTGCTTATGCCCTTCTTTTCAATTTCCCCATCCCCATGGCCTTTTCTGTGAGTCTTCCCGTTGACTTGTTATGCTATTGAAAACATTTATTGTTACTGGTGATGTTATTGTTATCAGTTATTGTGCGAGTTTTTGTCCAGAAATATTGTTTATTTATTTGAAGTCACACTTGGTGCGCACGATGTCTTCGGCGACCCTTGCTTGTGTTGAGGCAGCATTAGGTTGCAGGTTACTGGACTTTCGAGGAATCAAAACGCGTGTTTCACGCCCGCTCTCTGTTTTAACCTCTACCACGCACACAACACAAACTAAATTATGGAATTCATTCATTTCTAAAATTCTATATGAAGCACTAAGATGATTAAGTTTAAGAATATTGAGAAGTGTTGAGTTACGTAGACACGTATTGGTGTCGACTGATTGCAATTGCTGTTAACTATAATTTATAGGCGCATCTGTCTGATTTCTCGCTACATCAAAATGGGCTGTGCTTACTATTATTTTTTTTAACTTCATTTTAATGTCTTTATGGTCTTATGAAACTGTTAAGACATTTGAACCTGGTTGTGACGTTATCGCTCCCGCCTTCGAAGAACTTCAGTTCTTGCTGCTCATTCACTAAAACTTTAGCGAACACTTTTCTCCCTTCATTACTTTTTTCTCCTCTCCTTTTTTATTAAATGTATGTCCCATATGATTCCATGTTGAACTCTGGTTCAAGGCGGCTTAGCGCGGGAAAAGAGGGGGGGCGCACAAAAACATTTAAGTCCTTCTTTTTTTCAGAATGCGTGTAGTATACAATACAACAGCATTATTTGTGGCGGTCACAACTCATTTCTTTTGAGCGGATCTTGTTTTAAACACCGCGTTTAATCACAGGATTACAAATATCGATTTCCCGATATAGGTTTGTTTCTTTTTTTTTGCGGACACCAATAAAAAGCTACACGCAATGTTGTAGTAGTATATTGGTAAACACACACGACCCAGCAATCGCCCCCCTCGCGCTTCGTTCGACCCATTGTCAGCTGGCCTGACCGCCATTGTCTCTCGTTATTGAGTTGTGTGGGAAAAAAGAAGGTTGGGGGCGCTCCAATCCCCTGCCATCACTCTAATTGTTATCGATGTCCAGATCCATGGAAATTGCCTCCCTTTTGTCATATCGCTTTTTTTTCCCCTTCTATCTTTTGAGTGCGTGTGTTGTTTATCCCCCTTTCACTCTGTCTGCGCGTGTTGTTTATGGGTCGAAACTGGCGCGTGGCTGCATTCACTACCTTGTTGCGTGCAGCTAGATGACTGCAGCTCAAAGTCAGCAGCTATATTGCTGCAGCTATATTATCCTTGAGTGTTAGCAGGGCTGTTATGTGTATGTTGAAATTCGGATACATCAGTTAATTTAATTCACTTAACAATTTAATATCATTTTTTTACATGTTCTATTTTCTTTTAAACAGGCGGGTCTCTGGTCTAAACCCCCTCAATAGCTCGTATCTGATGGGTTCAAAAAGTCAAAGTCCCTATGGTAAACGTTGGAGCTTTTTTTCACAAGAATGTCGCCTGTTCTGTTCTTTTTTTTTAAAGGATGTTTGGATCTTGGATTTAAGTCATAACATTAATGCACAGCACGCGTATAACTAGTAATATCCCACTCTAGTACTTACACAACTAATAGATATACTAATTCTAATGCTAATCTTGCATGCAGTAAATGCGCTCTACTTGTGTGGTGTAAGAATCAGATGTTTACGACGTTCAGTGCTGGCACGCACCTTTCCGCACGGAGACTTGACTCTTTATTCTTGGGAGTCAGTAATATTAAAGCAGGGGGGAGGGGTGGGTCGAGGTTTCATTAAATGAGACTTCAGAATTTATAATGGAGTCGTGTGGATGTGGCAGATATTAGGTATAGCATAGAAGTGTCTGCCGTTGGGATAGCTTGGAAGTGTCAGCCATAGGGATAGCTTGGAAGTGTCAGCTATATGGATAGCTTGGAAGTGTCAGTCATGGGGATAGCTTGGGTGTGTCAGCCATTGGGATAGGTTGCGTGTGTCATCCATTGGGATAGCTTGGGTGTGTCAGCCATTGGTATAGCTTGCATGTTCCAGCCATTGGGATAGCTTGGGTGTGTCATCCATTGGGACACCCTGGATGTGTGAGGCATTGGGTTAGTTTGGGATTGTTAGCCCCGTTGTGGTAGTTTGTTTGTGGTCGCTGTTTGACGGTGGATTGTTGGTGTGACTGTATTAGATGTGATAACTGAGTTGGTTGTGGATGGTTGGTGTGACTGTATTAGATGTGATAACTGAGTTGGTTGTGGATGGTTGGTGTGACTGTATTAGATGTGATAACTGAGTTGGTTGTGGATGGTTGGTGTGACTGTATTAGATGTGATAACTGCGTTGATTGTGGATGGTTGGTGTGACTGTATTAGATGTGATAACTGAGTTGATTGTGGATGGTTGGTGTGACTGTATTAGATGTGATAACTGTGTTGATGACACGAGTTAGTTGAAAGCGAATGTGATCTGACAAGGTTGTGTGTGTGTGTGTGTAAGTAAGTAAGTATCTTCTTGCTTGCGAAATTTACGGGTTGACAGAATGAAACTTAATGATGACTTGTGTGTGTGTCCGCATGACAACTGTCGCCCTTTGTATTACAATTACAGCTGGCTGTTCTACTGGACTAACCACCTGGTGAAACCCGTGGACTGTGACCACTTAATGACGGGTCACATCAGTGTTACAGCGAGCCTTTTATACTTACCACTACTTCTATGCCCGGCATCGCTAACTCTTGGTCTATGTTTTAGTGCCATTATATGTACGCATTATAGTCTTCCACCTGACTTTCACTGACATGCATGGGAAATGGGCGTGCATGGGGACAATTTTACTAAACATGTAATGCATCCATGGAATTGCCAAGGGGAAAAAAGTTGCATTTTAGAATGCATGTTCTATAATTAACATCTTCTATTAGAGTTAATGATCTTGACTAAATTAAAATTGTACATGTTTGCCATCCATGTTGTGTTCACTCACCAGAGTGATTATAATTATAATAAAAAAGTTGTATATACATGTATTTCTATTCTTGAAAGAGTTATTGAATAACGTTTAAATAAACAGTAATAAAAGTTGGGTTTTTTTAAAATCTGAAAGACAAATTGTTTTAGGTTTTCAACTCTCTGAGGTGACATTATTACATTAATCAACTCTCTGAGGGGACATTATTACATTAATCAACTCTCTGAGGGGACATTATGATATTAATCACTCTCTGAGGGGACATTATTACATTAACCAACTCTCTGGGGGGACATTATTACATTAATCAACTCTCTGAGGGGACATTATTACATTAATCAACTCTCTGAGGGGACATTATGATATTAATCACTCTCTGAGGGGACATTATTATATTAATAAACTCTCTGAGGGGACATTATTGCATTAATCAATTCTCCGAGGGGACATTATTATATTAATCAACTCTCTGTGGGGACATTATTATTTTAATCCAGAACAATTCTTGTCTTTTAAACTACTTCTCGGACTGCTCCCAACTACATGAAGAATTATTGACTTTCGTGTGTAACTACAACTACAATACATTTCCATGTAACGGTGAATAACCCAGATACTTGTCTGTTTCCGTCGGTCAAGTGATCAGTTTAGACATGGCAAGTGGGAAACGTCTAGCACTAGGTATGAGATCGGGAGTAATTTCTCTCGGCAGCGGGCTCCATCTTTCATCATTGCGCACTTCACGATGCGTGCTGAAATTTAGGCGAGGCGTCTTCCTTGTATAGATGGATAGGTCTTCTTTGATTAGCTTGCCACGGAACTTAATTGAGCAAGGAATAATTTGAGCTCGGGGCTGAGTGTTGTCAGCAAGGGGTATGGGGGATGTTCATGTCAATAATCAAAGAGTATTGCAATGGGTGTGGTCATATGTATTATTTTTATATACTTTAATTAATATGCCATTTATTAGTTTTAAATAATATATAATTGGAGACAAGTTATTCAGTGTTTATACTTTCATGAATCACAGGCCTCTGTGGGATACGCATTAACTTATCACTTTTCCAACCTAGTATGAAACTTTGTTTTAACGAAAAGTAATAACGCAGGCTTCATTTGACAAAGAAAGCTTGAGGCGTTATCAGAGAAAGGCGTGTTGTTTTATTAAAAATAAATAAGAAGGGCCATTGTTTACAAAGAGAAGCATGCCGCTGCCTACTGTAGTTAGCTAGCGCCTCACTGTGACAGACCTTGGATTTATCACATTCTTATCCTTTTCTGTTCAAAGGGGCAATAACTGGAGTAGCAAGGGCCAACAATGTCTACACTTCATCTATTTCCGGTAAGAACTATTCAGCATCGCATGACATTTATGTAGAATGTTTATTTTACTTAGTGATTGTCATATTTAAAAAAAATGTTACACATATCGTTTAAAGATCACTGTACAATGTATATATTTTATATAGGCTTTTTCTCTGCATTATATACATATATGTACGATGAATACTCATTATCATCAGTTGTTACCATAACCGAGCTAACCGGTAACCGGATAATAGCAGTCATTACATTGCTGTTCTTGTTCCAACCCAACTCATGCATGTCATTACAAATCAACCGTATCGTATTCGCTGCTGCATATTTGAATTTGACCACAGCGATGAGTTTAGCCAATCTAATAATCTAAACCATATATCTTTCCGGGGACGAGTTCCTCGGGAGCGACGGGGGGGGGGACATCTCTTAAACCGCCCTAGTGATTTTGTATATCTTGAAACATTAGATAACTGGATTGTTCTTACATATTTAGAGGTAAACGGTGTCTTTATAATGTCGTCACTTTTTACCCAAAAAAAATAAAATATTTAAAAATGTCTCTCAGTAGCATATTCGCAACCATCCTGGCAGAGGCGACACTAGGGGGTGCGGACCGCACCGGGTGACACCAAACCAAGTGACGTCTCTGCTCCGCGTTTAATGTAAATATAATAATGCCTAAGAGTTGTTTCAAACAGACCCAGCTCCACTCACCAGTCCGTCCTAAATCACCCCTACCCCACCCCAAAGTTTGGAGAGGTCAATAACCTCTGATTTATGCATGCCTACCATCAGCGCAGTGTCCAGCGCCACAAGTAACTTTACACTAGGGGAGTAACGTAGTACGGCGCTCATCGATCAGTTATCTCTGTTGAGTTCTCAGGACACTCCTCATAAAACATTTAGCGCCCGTGTACAGTAGTGTAATCTTGGTATTGTCAGTGTATACATTATAATACATTTGCCATTAGTATGGCTACGGGGTATGTGTCATCTGCTTTCAGCAAATGTAGAGAATTATAATTTCGTTAATTTGTAAGTGAACATCATTGTAATCTTGATATTTATATGTGTGCATTAGTATTATTTCGGTATATGTGTAAAATAGTATAATTTTTTGTGTGAGCTCGTGTCCGTAATGTAATGTTGGTACTTGTAAGTATAACCATGGTAAAAGTATGTATTTGGTAGTATGACCATTTTTTTTACAATAGAAAAATGTTGGTATCTTTAGTTGTATAATAGTGTAATCTTGCAAGTAGTGGATGTATGTCTACAATTCTTCCCCTGCCTTCACTGCCCTTTCCCATTTTCAATGGGTGCAAGTTTCACTTGGCCGCAAAGACAGAACTGTTAATCTGATTGAACAATCCAGCTATCAAATACTCAACTCATGGCGCCATGCCGCCCCCCCCCCTAAGGTATCGCCTTAGCATAAGGTCCTGTTACATTTTTGCATTGTGTTTATAGCAGGCGGTTAAGACAGCTTCAAGGCTGTCTTAGCACAAGGCGCATGCTGAAGAATGTGCCTGCAGTCTGATAAGAAATTTGATCTATCATTCGTATGATTGAGAGGTGCAACTTTTTTTTCTTCTTCAAAATAGAAATAATAGTAATAAAGTTTCAGTGACTTTGAGTACGGGCTCCAAGTGTATATATTTTAATGTGAACATCTTCATGCCATAACTTCCCCGTGTTTGTGTGTGTTATTTATACGTATATATTGTGAAAGATTGAGAGAGAATACGGTCTTTGCAGACAAAGTAGGTCTGTGGCGCTGAGAAAACTTCTAATGTTTATGATGACTGCAGAGCTCGACCACGGAAGATATCAATATTTGATAGATGAATGCCTACTAGTGAGAGGCCTCAGACTCGCCGACAGAAATTCAAAACCAAAAAAAAAGAAAGAAAAGAGAGAGAGACAGATGTAGAAGAATAACGAGGGCTACTTTGTAGTCCATATGGCTTCCGTCTCTTTGTGTGTTGGACACCGTACTCTAGTGATGGTCGTTCTGTTTCCAATTAAAAACTAATTTAACTTATTGACATCATAGAACCAGGACATTCAACATTAATCATTACATTAGCTTTCTCATCTTTGACTTGTAAAAATATCAAGACATTCAACCATTACAATAGCTTTCTCATCTTTGACATGTAATATATATATATACTAGGTTGTGCTGCGGCGCCGTGGCGCCTGCGGCGCTCACTTTTTTTAGGGCACCTGCGGCGCCCACCTTTTTCAAAAGCCCAACTAACTTGTCCTTGTATGATAAATACGTAATATTAAACTTCCTGAAATGTACACAAAGTATTTTATAATTGGGGCTGTAGGGCGCCTACGGCGCCCACTTTTTTGGGGGGTCAAAAGCGTAAGTAAGTTATCCTTGTTTTAGTAGCGTCACGGACAGGACAGACGGTACGTGCAGTAAAAAAAATCGTGTGGTGATTAGCACTGTAAAAAATGTTATATAAATACTTTGTGTACATTTCAGGAATATTTCGTATTTATCATACACTAATTTTAGAAAGCAGCGCACCAAATTACTGCACCAAAAAATCAAACTCTTTGAGTCAGTTAGCACTGTTTGAGTCAGTTAGCACTGTTTGAGTCAGTTAGCACTGTTTGAGTCAGTTAGCACTGTTTGAGTCAGTTAGCACTGTTTGAGTCAGTTAGCACTGTTTGAGTCAGTTAGCACTGTTTGAGTCAGTTAGCACTGTTTGAGTCAGTTAGCACTGTTTGAGTCAGTTAGCACTGTTTGAGTCAGTTAGCACTGTTTGAGTCAGTTAGCACTGTTTGAGTCAGTTAGCACTGTTTGAGTCAGTTAGCACTGTTTGAGTCAGTTAGCACTGTTTGAGTCAGTTAGCACTGTTTGAGTCAGTTAGCACTGTTTGAGTCAGTTAGCACTGTTTGAGTCAGTTAGCACTGTTTGAGTCAGTTAGCACTGTTTGAGTCAGTTAGCACTGTTTGAGTCAGTTAGCACTGTTTGAGTCAGTTAGCACTGTTTGAGTCAGTTAGCACTGTTTGAGTCAGTTAGCACTGTTTGAGTCTATGTTTTTAAAAAAAAAGGCAGAGTGATGTTCCTCAGCGTTAGGTATCAGTGATAATTGAGCGTAAATATATAATATAATATTATATAAATATATCAAGATATTCAACCGTCACAACCGGCCTTCCAACCAGCGAGTACAGAAATCTAACTCCACCCGACCAGGGTGTCCACCCGTCCCCATAATCCCCCCCCGGTCCCCACAACCCCCCCCCATTCCACGAACTTTAAAAAATGTCTGTTCTTGGCGAATATGATGAGATAATGTGTGCAATTTTCCTTGGACATCTCCAACCTTTTCAATGAGCATGTGTGGAAATCAGAAATAAGCACGATTTCCTGGGCTGGCCCCAATACTCGACATCTCCCCCCCCCCACCACCACCACCCGCGACGGCAAGCCGTCTTCTGGCTTCCCTTTCTACCACCAGATTCAGCCCCACCCACCTCCCTGTGTACAAACAACCCCCGCCGCCCCTCTACTGTCATAATAGGTTAACAGTAACAGACAGAATCAACTAACGATTTATGGACGAACATTTTATATTTTTGGGAATTCCGAAATTATCATTTCCGGTATAAAGTTTGTAAAGGACGAAAATTATTATAAATAATATTTTATTATAGATATTATTTTATTATATTTGTCAATCGATCGCTTTACTTTACTCATAGCTCAACATTACTTATGTTATGAGGATAGCTACATAAACAGAAGTAAGGAGGTGTGATTGTGTGTGTGTGTAATAAGTGCATCTGATTTCTTTATCAATACATAAAATTACCTCCCCTCCCCTTTTTTTAACCACAGGGTCCCGGTTCTAAATAACAATTATGATTTAAAAACATATTATTTGAAAACGAAATGCCTCGCTGCCTAAAATAAAGGGGGAAAATAATAAAATGTATGTGTAATCCCCCCCCCGGTCTAATAGAACAGACGAACATGTCTGGACCAATGTTCGCTCTAAGGTTCGTTGGTCTGTATGCAAAGTAAAAAAAAACGACAAAAACTCGTGTGCAATTTGCACAGCATTCATTTTTTTTTGCATTTAATACAAAATGTGCTGCGCGTTTATTATAAACTGCTGCGCGGCGTCGGTCTGATATCTGCGCCACCGCGCAGCTTAAAGGGAACATTGGTCTGGACATTGAGACATCTGATTCACGTAGTCTCTTTTTTTATAAGACATAATCGGATCCAGTGCTGTCTTTTCTTTTATCAATGAAACTGAATCGTGAACCGCACGAACTGCTGTGGGCGCGTCTTTATTTATGACGTTTGAAGTGAATGGAATGCTGGGAAAGATTTGGGGTAGGGGAATCTCGTTACTAAATAAGGTGTTGAAATGTAATATTATAATCATAATATCCGCCAGCGGTACCACCCTGGTCATTTTTATAGTTATTTGATAAGCCCACCACTTACTTTGAGTGTCAGTGTCGGGACTAAATTCTGAGAACCTTTCTAAATATTGGGTGACACCTGACATGTATCCGAGTTTAATATACCCAAATACTATTATCAACTCATGGCTTTGTGTTCAACACTCGAGCCCTTTTTTTAAAACTTACTGATGATATAATATTGTATAGATAGAGATAATGTTTTAATCTATAATTCTTTCTCTTCTTCACTTCAAATGCATGACAACTTTTTAACATGTTGTTTTTCTTTCTTTTTTTTAAATAAAGGAAAAGATTCATATTTTTGGAATGAAGAAGGTAATGAAGATTTATTCTTTAAAATATTTAATCACAAAAGTAGAGCTAACAAAACTAGAGTTGTCTAAATTAGTCTAACATTAGTAGTTGAACTTGATCATAATATACATAAAGCTAATCTGACATCATAAGATACATAAAGTTAATCTGTCTTCATACTACACATAAAGTTAATCCATCTTCATACTACACATAAAGTTAATCTGCCTTCATACTACACATAAAGTTAATCTGACAAAGGTGTCTGGTAAGAATACAGAAAATGCCCGTCACTGATTGTTTCCTTTTAGAATGTAAGTCATGAGTCCCTGAAGTTTCGCAGTTTTACATTTTTCTTTATTTAAAGTAGATTTCAAATCTGAACACGTAGTTATAAGTGTGTGATTTCTTGTAGAACTTTCAGCACTTAGCCAAAGTATAAAACACAAGTCCATCAAACTTTCCCATTACATCTCCCTGTGACCACCCTTTTGGTATATGTCGCCACCCTCCTTGTTTAAGGCGCCACCACCTTATGTTTGTCGCCGCCCCCGCCCCCTTCCAGTATATGTTGCCACCCTTGTCATTGGTGTCGCTGTATCCCAATATATGTGGTTAACCTTTTCATCGTTTTACACTTACTAACATCGTTTTTACACTCACTAACATCGTTTTTACACATACTAACATCGTTTTTACACTTACTAACATCGTTTTTACTCTTACTAACATCGTTTTTACACTTACTAACATCGTTTTTACACTTACTAACATCGTTTTTACTCTTACTAGCATCGTTTTTACACTTACTAACATCGTTTTTACACTTACTAACATCGTTTTTACACTTACTAACAACGTTTTTACACTTACTAACATCGTTTTTACACTCACTAACATCGTTTTTACACTTACTAACATCGTTTTTACTCTTACTAACATCGTTTTTACTCTTACTAGCATCGTTTTTGCTCTTACTAACATCGTTTTTACTCTTACTAGCATCGTTTTTACTCTTACTAGCATCGTTTTTACTCTTACTAGCATCGTTTTTTTACACTTACTAACATCGTTTTTACACTTACTAACATCGTTTTTACACATACTAACATCGTTTTTACTCTTACTAACATCGTTTTTACACTTACTAACATCGTTTTTACACTTACTAACATCGTTTTTACACTTACTAACATCGTTTTTACACTCACTAACATCGTTTTTACACTTACTAACATCGTTTTTACACTTACAAACATCGTTTTAATACCCTTCCCTTTTTGTTCTGGAACACCCGCAAACCCCCTCCCCCACAACAGCATCATCACGCCTTTCCACGTCTGCACCACATCACATTATGTTAAAGTTTTTGTCTACTGCCACTGGCAGTAGCATGTAGCACTAACTGGAATTACGAGTATTTTAGAGTAGAGGGACTGTGATAAACTGCAACAAACTGATTTTATTAAACATGGAGGAAAAACAAATAATCTTTCGCTAGATTATTAAAAATGTTTCTCTCATAATACGAGGTCTTCTTGTTTTATATTTCGTTTGAGTGCATTTTGGTCGATGTCTCGCACTGTATCTGTTACATTTTATAGCTTTAAAAAAAATCCATTTCATTTATATTACAATAAATGTTCTTCTTGAGCTTTGGTTAATCTACTTTTCTACTCTGCTATATTGTTAAATCTCTTTTATAGATATTTTAAATACATTTAATCGCGAGAAATTGATAACCCGTGGTATAGTGATCGGACAATTTTGGAGTGAGTCTTCAACCAGCTAAGTAACCAGCTTTCTTGTACAACTGTGTATTTATGTACAACTATCTATCTGCACGTGTGGGATTTATGTTTCTTTGCAGCCAGAATCTTGAACTATTAAATTCATTGCCTTGTGTGCTGCAAGCAACGAGATAGTGGCAAGGGCTGATATTAGTGTCACGGCGGAAGGAGTTCGCATAAATGGCTGATGCTTACTGAATAATTTTTTTCCATAGGGATTGGCCTTAAATTCGAACATAACTGCCAACAAATGAGTGTAAATAGAAAACTATTATGCATTTCTTTTCCCCCATCAAAATTGCGTTTTTTTTTCTTCAATCCACCATTAAGGTGCCTCAAAAAGGTCTAACATGCATCTTAATGCATCGCGTTCGCTTTGAGTTAAGTCTCTTTGTCCTCGGGAAGGGAGGTGGAGGGCATAAGTCGATACATATATAGTTCAGTGGTTATTTCTCTCTCTGGAAATCGCCTGGTAACTACCAATTCAGTCTGTGCACATTGAGTTAACTTCCTACCTGGGAGGTGGGGGGGGAGGGTGTGGAATAGCCACACCAAGTACAGGCCTAGAGTTTAGAGCCTAGCACTTTCCAAGTCGACTGTCATGGTTGAATGTCGAGGATGGGGGAGATGGTGCTGCCGACGATGCCTAGCGGCTCGAAGCAGAACAAAGACGGGAGAGTGAATGTTGACAGTCACTACTGTCATACCGTCCCTGCCCTGGTGCCATCTCGTCAGGGACGGCGCTTTTTACGTGAGGAGTAGAGAAGAAGAAAAATACTGCAGGGGCTTTACTTCGAGGGTCGTATTCTCGGGGGGAGGGGCGGGGAATTCTGGAGCGGGAGGACGCGAGTAAGCTCATAAAGAATATATTGCAAAGCACGCGAGCATAGCGTCGAGTGTAGTAAAATGGCATCTTTTTCAAGGAGGACGCACAGCTAAACGTTATACAAAATTAATGTAAAGATTGTTATAGATAAATGGTGTGCTCGAGTTGCAGAACGCATACAGCATTTTAAACCTTGAGTGGGAAAACGGTTAGCGATGGGGGAATAATAACTTAAAAGCAGCTGCTGCAATTTTTAGCTCCCCTTGTTTTCTGTTGCTTTTTATATATTTTTTTTTAATGTTCATTCTTTTATTTCTCTCTATTATTCACGTCCTTGACCTTTCCTCCACAAAATTACCCAGCCAATAATGCACGAGTATCGTAGCTACAAGAACAAAAGAAGAGAGTTTCTTGCGTGTATAGTTCTGTATCCGTTAGTGATGGCGTGTTGCGTGGGTCTAACACTTGGCAACCGATCTCTTTCCATGCTCGTTTCGGGTGCTAACGATTCATAACCTTCCAACCGACGCACCCACCCCACTCATAATCAAAGTAGAATCCCCTTTCAAGAGTTTAGCATTTGAAACCCGCTTAATCTTTACATCGGATATCAAAATATATTAAAAGATGGAACATGGTTTATATGTTAAAACACGCCTTTACCTCACATCACTAAATAAAGAGGACGTCGTGTTATTTACAACAGTTAACTGAAGGAAATGTGTGTTTTAAAAAGGGATAAATTTTATTCTACACAAAATGGAAATTCGAGTTGAGAAGTCTGCATCTACGTTAGACATGAAAGTGATATTACTCGAAATTTTAGTTTTTTAAAACCTTTTTTTATTTTAAAGACAAGTTAGAATTTCATAAAAGGTATCAAAACACCTCTTAAAGTTCTTTACATCAAGGAAGTATGTGCTTCATCGAATTTGTCACTGCCTTGTACGATTATTTGCTTTGTTAAGATATATCAAATTATTTTTCCACTTTTTCATATGACTTACCTTTCCTTTAAAATATTTTTCTAATCTTTTAAATCTTGTATAGCCTGCCCATCGTTGCTCTATACCTCTATTTACGCTCACGACTTGTATTTATCCATGCGGTAACGAGCTCTCGTCCACGAGTGCCACTCGTCGTTTATATATCAACAGACGGTAGTCACGTTTTCTATTTTATCGAGTTTTTCAATTTTCCTTTGTTTTCTATCTATGCCATAAACTTTTGTGAGATAACAGACCAAAAAAAACTATATGTCAAGTGAAAACTTAAAATGCGTCGTTGTCAAAAGATTCCCTTTGAAAGACCCACACCATTATCTCTAAAAGTATTGATTATTTTAACAAATGGACATTAACAACAAAATTTGAAAAAACGAAGAAACAAATCATATTTCACTACATATCAAGATTTTCACGTTTGTTTACACTCAGGTTTGAATTTTAAATATTTAAATTCATTTGACTGAAATTTTAAGTTTCATAAATAATACATTTAATAATTATTTAATTTTAGTTACGGTGTTTTTAAATCTTAACGTATCTGTTTTACTGCGCGTATACATTATTGGTATGAACACAATATCATTTAACTTGTTGATGCCTGCCAACTCCTGTAATAATCTTGAAATCAGTTAATCTTTACTACCAAATGCGGACCACAAAATAAAAAAATAAAAATAAAATGTCTTTAAAATCCTCTGAAAACCACCCTCTTCAAAGGATTGAGTGAATGCCTCGTATTCACACTCTAAAGTGTCCAGTGTTTTTAAAAAAAATACGACATCAAATGACATTGGCGTTTTGTGGGCGTTTAGTTGAGCTATTTCCTCCTCACATCACTTTAGTAGGACTCGGGTGTTCAGACTAGTTGCCAAGCCCGTCTCCGCGTCAAAATAAAAAAATTCTAAATTATAAGCATAGCAAACACAGTGTGTTTTATAACTCACTAAGTTTATCGATTTCTCCATTTTCCCGGGCCGGGGTCCTCGAGAATTCTCATCTTTTTAATGTATTGCCAATTAATCTCCGGGAAGATCGTGGCACTACAAGAAAGGCCCTCGGCTGGGCTGGCTTCCAAGCAGCAGGCCCTCGCTGCCAGCCTCGTGATTTGGCCAGCGCTGCTATTTCCCTATGTCTGGCTTGGAATCCTAGAGTTCTCTCTATCTCTCATCGAGGTCCTGGCCTCCAAACAGTGTCTCGACCCGAGGCTCATCAATCGGCAAGATGGCATGGTAAGATAGCGTGCTCAGCCAGTGAAGCCTCGGCATTAGAAAGAACTTTGGCAAAATGGAGTTTTCCTGTAGTCCAACTCAATGTGACAAATTGAATAGAAATGTATTATATATTAAGAGGAGGTAGGAGTTTAGTCGTATCGCTAAAACCTGTTGGTGTGTTTATATCCAAGGAAGTTCACTTTTCCTCCCCTCGTAACAACCTCAAACATTTTAACCACGCCTACGACATAATACATATCTTGTTATACTAATAACACCCCAAGTAAGCCAAACACGTATATCTCTCCCTTTCCCTACGCCACTGTTTTTTTCCGTCTGTCCATTTAATGAGATTGTGTCTTGTGTATGTCAACGTTCCTTCTAATGTTCGTTGACCCGTGTGCAAAGTAAAAAAAACTTGTGTGCATAGTTGAACAGCATCCATTTTTTGTGTTGATATTTTACAAAATTTGCTGCGCGGTAACACGAGGTGTCGGTCAGATATCTTCGCGGCCGCGCAGCTTAAAGGGAACATTGGTGTATGTGTGTGTTTTTTTGTTTGTTTAAAACAACTTCTTCAGCTGAGTTAGTATTTTAAGGAAGAATTCATTGACAGGTCATTATATCTGACATGTATGGTCTGTATAGTTGTAAGAACTGTACAAATGTTAAAAGTTGAGGTGTCAAACAAGACAGCCTTCAGTTGTGGAGTTATAGAGCGTAAAATAATATGATTGGGACAAGTAATTTGTAAGTTATTACGTGACACTTGCACAAACCAGTACTTATTGATGTAGTTCCAATTTTTCCTTTTGAATTGTAACTTTCCGAAGCAGCGTAGCTGAAGGCTTCATTTGCATTTCTTGTTAAAATTTAACAAGACCTTTTACCAGAAATTCTAATTTCATAGTATCCACTTGTTAGTATATCTTTACCTTTGTATAGGATTGCCGGTAGGGTGCTTCACAGAATATACTCCTTCGAATTTCCCCCTCCCACCCCCCACCCCAAATTAATTTACGTCCCGTGCCATTTTGCTTCCCCGCCCCCCGGTGGTTGGTCTCTGTTTAAAGAAATGTAAGTAAAATTCAAAGCCGGGCATTTTCTATGGGCGTCCATTCAACGCAAGGTTAAGGCGTTTAGCACTAGTCATAGGATCTTAAAAGCTAACAATAGATACCCTCTAACACGTTCTCACATGACACAATATTGGTGGAATCTCGCTTATACAAGAATTTCGCACTGCGCTGGGCAGGTTTCTCGTGTGGCACGATGTAGGAGGAACATCACTTAAAACCATAATTCGATGAAGGTTTCACTGTAGGGACATTCTCGAAATGTGCTTCTTAAACCTTTATTAAGCTACCCGCTGTGTCGGTAGCTAAGTGAAAGGACTTGATATGGTAGCAAGTAACTTTAGTATTTTTGACTTTCTTAATTTGAATCAAGTAGGTCCGGATTGTTGTGTGTGTGTTGAAAGGGGGGGGGCGCTAGGGAAGGGCACCTTCTTAACTTATCCAGATTTATATTGTATTCTTTTAAAATAAGTGGGTAGCGTTACTCTATCTCGAAGCACTGAACAGAGAGAAAAAAAGGTTCTAACTTCTGCAATCAATGACCCCGCACAGCGTCTAACTCCAACATTATATTATACTAGTCTATAAGGAACAGGCTGTATTTACTACTGGGGCTGGCGTACTCCAACATTATATTATACTAGTCTATAAGGAACAGACTGTATTTACTACTGGGGCTGACGTACTCCAACATTATATTATACTAGTCTATAAGGAACAGGCTGTATTTACTACTGGGGCTGACGTACTCCAACATTATATTATACTAGTCTATAAGGAACAGGCTGTATTTACTACTGGGGCTGGCGTACTCCAACATTATATTATACTAGTCTATAAGGAACAGACTGTATTTACTACTGGGGCTGACGTACTCCAACATTATATTATACTAGTCTATAAGGAACAGGCTGTATTTACTACTGGGGCTGACGTACTCCAACATTATATTATACTAGTCTATAAGGAACAGGCTGTATTTACTACTGGGGCTGGCGTACTCCAACATTATATTATACTAGTCTATAAGGAACAGGCTGTATTTACTACTGGGGCTGACGTACTCCAACATTATATTATACTAGTCTATAAGGAACAGGCTGTATTTACTACTGGGGCTGGCGTAAAAAGCATCTAACTCCAACATTATATTATACTAGTCTATAAGGAACAGGCTGTATTTACTACTGGGGCTGACGTAAAAAGCATCTAACTCCAACATTATATTATACTAGTCTATAAGGAACAGGCTGTATTTACTACTGGGGCTGACGTAAAAAGTCTACATACAATCGCCTTTCATTGCTCAGTTTTATCTAGGACAGAGCACAGATATTTGTTCGCACCATTCGGTCTATTTCATCAACAAATATTAGCCAGTGAAAGGCACCGTTACTACCGACAAATACCCAAAGTGCCACTTAGCGCCCATTTAGTTTAAGCTCTCGTTTTGTCCTCGACCTGTTATCAGTAAACATACGAAAGAGAATACTTAAAATGAATATAATACTAATTTCTCTACGTTCTCATGTACATAAATGATGCAGTGGAATATTGCAAAACTAAGTCATCATATGGATTTCTTTTATTCGTTGCTTCTACTTGTCGATTTATCTCAATCCTATTCGTGTCACTGCGACATTTCGCTGCATTACGATATCTGAAATTCAAACTCTAAGGACAGTGCAGAGAAACAATGAGAGCTCCCTTCCTAAAACCTCTGAAACACGTGGACAGTGTCCGATTCGTGGACTTTAAAAATGATCTATTGAACGTATCTACTTCAAAAACTACAATTCACATTCAGTTTACTATTTTTTCTTCTTCTATACTTTGCTATGGACAAGCTATCTGTGAACTGTTTGGAAATTATTCATTTACTGTACATTGCTAAGGGATAAGAACGTCATTATTTGAGAGACGACTGTTTGTTGTAGATCAATTAGCGCCAGTAACAATTAACCTAAATTGTATTATCTGCTTCTCAGTTCCTTGATCGTAAAAGTCTCTGGCCCTATAGAGGACACTTCGACCCACATTGTCTGATTGTATGATACATTTCTTGAGGCTAGGTGTAAAACAGCACTTCGACAATTGAGACGTATTGGTGTTCGAGAACGCGACTTCCTTATTTTTGCCCTTATCTATTCCATGTGCCCCACAATGTAACCTACTTATTTTTTTTTCAAAAAACTTAGTTAGCCTTCTGGTGCGTTGGTCACATTCCTGTTTAGTACCCAAAGACTGATCTATTGTTACCTGTCAGCACACTGGAACCATTCCCCCCAGGTCAATCTTTATCGCCTTCTCGCACCAAGCTTAAAGAAGTCTTGAAAATGTTATCCCTCTTCCTCATTCTACAGTATACGTGAATATAATATTTTGTTTCATATAAGGGGATTTATGATTTTAATTCTTAAGTAAAAACATTGCTAATCTTAAACTTAAAAACCATGCATGCGCGCAAATGATTGCACCACTGTTCTTGGCGACAAGCATTTCCAAAGATTGCACAATTGTGGAAGGTTGATAAAACAAAAATACCCCCAACATATCCCCCCCCCCACACCTTTTTATCTAAGTGCTGACACAACGTGGCTGCTGTGGTTAGCAGTGATCTTACGGCGCCCGTTTGTACACGTTAATGTCATTTGCCGGGAGTATCCAATTCCTCTTTGGTGCGCAACTTGTCCGTGTGTAGCTTTGTGTTGGATCCCTATGACAATGGCGTGCTCTCCCGTTTCGAGGTCATTAGGTTCGCCAGCGTCGAAAATAAAAATATTTGCCCAACGCTGTATTGATTTCTTGGCGTACGGCCTTTTTCTTTACCAATGGCTTTAGGGGTATGTATTTTTTTTTCTCTGTCTGACATAATTTACGCTTGATTTGTAAGTGGACACTGTTCTCTATCTCCATCAACAAGTACATGTTTACTGACCATGCCAACAATTTCATTTGTTTGGACGAAGAAATAAACAATTGACTTCGTTTTCTTATTGTTAAAAGAAAATGCAAGAAAAAGTACCCGTCAGAAATGACTGATGTCTTGTTTTGTACACAGCGTTATCGCTAAGCGATAACCATAAACAACAAAGAGCGCGGCATGCATTTATTTCCTGACACTTAAATTGGTTTCCTCACGTCTGTTAAATCCCTTCCATCTCCCTCTTCTACGCCCCTGACTTCTTGAGCGCTGTTCATGGAATCTATTTCATTAATGACAATGCTTATTCGTCGTATTTTTTTTTCTTGCACCCTCCTCTAAAATAGTCGTATGGATCTCCTTGTCCAACATGTATGTGTATCTAAGTGACATGATCCAAATTTCAAACCAGGATATTTACGGATGCACCTTGTTATGGTCTGTTTACGCTTGTGTTAAGTTTGTTTAAGGACTCTAAGCCACAAGATCAATACTTTCAATTCTTCAATCAACCTTTTTCGTCAGAGCCACTGGAAAAAGGCTTATTAGCCCATGCTGTGTCTACCCTTTTACACGGCTGTGAGCCTCGTACAGTTATTTTTTCGTTCCAATGTGTCAACAGTAACTTTTTGGCCAAACACAACCTCGTGTGTAGGTAATCTCGAGATCAGGCCAACCATAGAAAAAAATATTAGCAACGTACGTCAAAGATTATTCTATTCTCAGAGACTCGGCCACCTGACTTCAAGTTCTGGCTTGCTGCTCGTGACAAAAGTAGTGTGACGAGGAACCGTCGAGTTGTCCGGCATGTCTGAGCAGGCACACGTTGCGAGCATTCACGTCCTAAATGGCACCTTTTATTTGCCAAACACGCCACGACAATCCTTTAAGATTTTTTTTTAGTTTGGGGGCTGGGGGATAAAGGGTGGGGGTGGTTGCTGCTTACTTCTTTCTGTGAACAACCCGGCATTCTTTATCCGTTCTATGGCTGCCGGACCACCACCGCCAGCATGTGGCGATAAGCGAAGAGACCCGTGACGTACGTAATACGGTACTACCAACAATAAATACATAAATAAATAGAGCTGGCCATTCAGTGTCCCGGAGAAGGCGTGTATGGTCGTGAATTGGCTTGTCTGAGCTATCACTCGGTGTCACTCCAGGGGGACAAACACATATGTAAAGTTACTTCAAGTGCTGGTAATATCAGGACGAATGGATCGCTAAGGACATGCGTGGGGGATTGTAATATACGGCTCTTTACTTGAATCAAGAAGCAAGAATAATGACAACTTGCTTGTTTGGTTTGGTGTTTAAAAAGGGGGCGTGGGGGTGTCCTCATCAATATGTTCCTAATTTTGTAACATTTTTCTCGCAAATTGCGCGTGTATCAAAAATGAATTTCTTGCTCTAAATTTTCAAGTTTTTTTTATAAAAAAACAAAAGTGTTTTAGGGAAGGGGACACGGGTCGAGGAGGCTAAGAGTTAATGAATAAATAAATTGGAATATTCCTTTATACTTCATTAAATTGATTTAGGGCTTATTGTGCGTTTATTAATTTAGGGCACGTTTCATCTCAGTGATTTCTCACGTTATGTTTTCTCCAATATTACAGTTAATCAAAGTTATAAAAACTTGAACTTCTAAATCTTCCCTTGCCTGTAAAAATCCGAGAGCGTCCACCTGTATTATTAAGTGACGTCTGCTTCGCCATGTTATCACACACACACGTAGACATACAGAAAGAAAGAGACACACATAAGCACACATTGTATAAATGAGTACACACAGACCAGGCGACAGAAAGGGGCCTCGAGCAAGCGCTCATAATGTTGAATATTCTGCCACGCGTCAGTTACCTTCAAGTGATAAGCTCTTCGGCTTCGATGCCATCTTGATGACGTCAACCAGTCTCAAGCTTATGGCCCGTGGCACCTCGTCATTTATTAATGTGAACAGTTTCTCTCCGGGTCTTTAAAATTATTGTCTGACACGGTTTGTTTGTCAGGTGGGATGTTGTCGGGGAAGGGGGATGGTGGTGTGTGTGCGCTCGCCTTCTGTGAAGCACTCGCACAAACCTAGCATGCTAAGCATAGTCCCGTGAACGCCGCTGATCTGGAGGCGAAAATGAAATATCTCCACCGCTGCATCGCCCAGTGAGATATCCCGCTCTCGCAGTCGTTGCCGAGTAATCTTCCCCGACCGGGCCAGGAGTGGTAACGTGAGCAATGAATAGCTCCCTCGTGTTTATGGGCACGAGTAAGTGGGGCGCGGCAAGGCTCTGTGCATCGCGGATTGCTATGGAGACGAGAGATGCGCGAATAATTCATAACCGATTTGTCTGCCCTTAACTCATGGTCTACTTTGAACAAGAAGAAAATGTTGACGATTCCTGGTGTTTGTCGCCTGGTAGCCATGTCTATGTGTATATGATGTTTGTCGCCTGGTAGCCATGTCTATGCGTATATGATGTTTGTCGCCTGGTAGCCATGTCTATGTGTATATGATGTTTTTTCTTCTTTTTTTTTATTGGGTGTAGTGATGATGACAATTTGACTTGTTTGTGCGGTATGGTTGTAATACCTTTGGTACGTGTTAATTTCTTGTTGTACTGTTGCAATGTCTATCAACAAACGTTTAGCCTTATCACTTGGCCCCATCTCATACAATGAAACAGTCAATTCTATGTTGGCCAAGCTGTGGCTCGGCAAATTGTCAGTTCAAATGACACATGCATCGCGGCTTGTGTTCCCGTGCACCTGTCCTTAGCTGGGGCATCCATCATAAGATTGATACCTTCATTGCAACCATCCACACTGGATCTCTCAGCTTTTGTGTTTCTCCTCTATTTCCTTCTCATTCCACCCCTCTCTGTCTCACCTCTCTCTCTCTCTCTCTCTCTCCTTCTCTCTCTATCTCTTCTGCATACCCTCGCTTTATCCCTCTCTTGTCAGTCTCTCTGCCTCCCTTATCGTATATCTCTAACGCACGCACCGCTAAGTTGTTAAAATGATAAAAATGTTTCAGTGTTTGTTTTTTCTATCTTGTTTAATCGCTTAATCTTTACCAGTGTACAGCTCCGCGTTTCCCCGCCCGTTGATGGTCTGGTTTAGCTACTACACAATGGCCGGGGGCATCACTGCCCCTTACCTCAATGAACTGCCGGTCACTCACACCAAACACGCGCCGACCCGTCCCGCTCTGCCCTCAGTCGGGCACGTGCCAGTCTGAACCTTTCAGGGAGTCGGCCAGCAGCTGTCTGCTCGGTCACACCCCTGGCATCATGTGACAACAACGGCCCTACTTGACCGCGGTCACCCCAGCAGTTTAGACAGCCTCAATTAACCACGCACACACTACCTTTGTTGCAAACAGATGGGGGTGGGGTGGGGTAAGGGCTGTAACCGCCGCCTTATGTTTTCGGAAGCAACAGGCTAATACAACCGGTTGTGGGCCCCTGTTATTGTTTGGGAAAATAAACATAAGACATGGCTTCTGACAAGCAGTTACCCAAACTCCATTGTCTCAAATAGCTCAATGAGAATCAGGAACAATCTGCTCAATAGCGCCTCTGAAATGAACACCCATTGTGTGTACAAAAATCTTACATTACGATAAGAGTGTATTAAGTTTAATCTATTGCATCCCAATATATTTTGTATAAACATCACATCCTTTTCTAAACGATCTCTAGATGTCCACTTATGGCGATATGTAGTGTTTTGTGTTAAAGTCTGAATTGGGGCTAATAAATCATTTTAAGAATGAAAGAAAGATTTTCAGCGCAAGAAATTTTGCACAGTATGCACTTGCATCGCGCAAACTTACTACCCCGGCGTGACTACTAGACAGTGTCGTAAGATTGTGGTGACTCCGTCTTAACACAACTGAGCATGCTAGAGTCGACTTTGTTCAAAACCTCGACTCTGGTCGTAAGATAAACCGTCGAAAGTCACCGTTACGCGTCAACTGAAGTCAACACGGGGGCGGGTTAGGGGTTGGGGTCGCTTTGCGCATGTAACGCTTTGAGTCCTTTCCTTTTAAATGCTAATACAAACATGTGAACTGCCGAGGGTAGAATTCGTTCAGGCCTTACGTCTCCCGTTTTTTTGTAAGAATTCATACACGCCTTGGCTTGTGTCCCCTAACAACACCATACCACCTAGTGGTGTGATGTGTCCGTACCTATCCCGTATGTACACAAACAATACCATGCCTAGGGTATTTCTTCTTTATTCCTGGGAAGTTTGTCTGAATCGCCTGCGCCTTGTGCCGTCGTTTTGTCCTGCCCTCCGCCCTTTGTCACCGAATTCCTCGGAGTACATCATCGCTACATCATCGCTCCTAGTACAAGGAAGACAAAAACTCGCGTTTGTATACATGCATTTATATCGTTTCGTCGGCACGCTCTGACTTTGACGAAGTCAGTTTTGACCTGTTATGTTTTATTTTTGTTTATTTCGTATCGTTGTCTTCGTCTTTGTATGTTAAATTGAATCTGGGTTATGTGGCCATATTACCCTGGCGCATGTGTACAAGAATTTCACTGAAATATTGATATAATTTTAAAAATTGTTAGTTCATATTACTATGCATTGTTCCCTTTATATGTCCATTGGATCACCCTTAGATGTGTTGGACGCATCAGGTTACCATTAGTTTGGCGTGAGTGGGATTTTCTTCATCTACCACTTCTCGGTTCATCTACAGACTTGCTCTGTTTTGAATAGCTTATTATCACAAATCTTTTCTAGAGGGAGGAATCTAAAGGGACTGGGGGAACCGCGGAGCGGGCATGACGTCACGGAACAAGGGGGCACAATTGGGTCTCCAAACGTCGATATACGAGCACCACCATAAACAGGGGAGGTCACGCTGCGATGTTGCCACTTTGATCTGTCGCTCCCCAAGGCATTGCGTCAATGGGAATGACACTGCGACCTTGACCCTATCGGTTTGACCCAGATGACGATGATGATGTCTCTCAAAAGATCGTTAACGTGCATTAATGCTATTGGGTCAGATTGGGCTGCATTTGTTGATTTATTTTCCCCACATGCGTTCCAGCGGTTCTCTAAAACTGGTTGAAGGTTACCAGATCCCAGATGTTGCCGCCGATTGAGGGTTCAGTATTTATAAGAGAGAGAGAGATCGTAACAGCGGGTGTGTTTGATTGTATACGGGTAATCACGCTGAATCGAAAATCAAGGAGTCGTCATTCTATCACGCTCATTGTCAGACAACTTCTGGTTGTTAGTCGCTGTCGGATAAGACTATTGTTTGCCTTGAAAGGTAAACATTTTAAGTGGAATAATACCATGAATAGCACTGCTTGGGAACGCTGTCATTGAGCTAAGATTGTATGTAGTTAGTGGGTTAGCCTTATCCATCATCTCCGCAGTCATTGTCAGCTCCAATCGAAACTTATGATGTTTACTCACTGACAGTGAGGGTAGATGTTATTTACGCCCCCTCGCGTCAGCCTCGTGTGTTTAGTGGTCTTTATTACAAAATAATCCGATTGAAGTTTAGAAAGAGACAAAAAAGGGGGGGGAAAAAAAAACAAGCGGAGGAAAAAGTAACTCTTGCTTACAGCTTGCTCCAGACGTAAATGAAAGAAATCATAGCTTTTTGGAGCGGGTTTTAATGGAAGGGTTAAAGTAATGGTAGGTTCAACCCTCTCAGTAGTGCTCGTGAATGGTGATCATTTGTACCGTTTATAGTAGGAAATCCTTATTTATCTTTATCATTACAATGCCTGATCTTACTTATTAATTCACTCCGGTCTTTGTGCGTTATCACCAAGTCTTGGGACCGGGGCCCCCAGCAGTTAATAGAGGGTATATAATCGTTTGTTTTTCTAGGATTACAGGAATTTTTCTATTAGAAGTCGGGGGCGGTAGAAAGGTATTGGTTACATGTTCAAAAAAAAATAATAATAATAAATCAGTTGCAAGCAATTCTTTTTATTGTGTTATTATTGTAGCGGTTTATTTTTTAAAAAATCTCACAGAATATATCTGAATAAACACAGTGGTCACACAACTTATTGTTCTTGAATAAAGTTGACAAGGTGGGAGTTACCTTAACGTCGTAACTTAATACACCGTGTGTTGCGGATTATAACCGTGTCCTGGTTATTCACGTACCAGTCGACTGCAGTGTTATAACTACCTTTCAGGTGTGTGTGTGTGTGTGTAGACCAGTGTGCGTGCTTGTGTTAAAAAAAATTGTTTGAGGGAGTAGGATATGGTGGTCCATAATCAAAGTCTCAAATTTTTGGAAATCAAAATGTTTTTATTTTTAATATCATTATTTTTTCTTTAATATATTTTTTTTAAATATCTTTTTAAGATACAGAGGGAATTTAATAAATTCAAAGTAAAGCGACAATTGTGTGATATGTCACAACAGTTTGATTAAACGATTGTGATATTTTATCTGACTGACCCTCGTATACATTATATAAGCTAAGTAGGAGCAGCACCTAAGTATATCCTATACAGATACCAATATAATATATACAAAGAGCGATTTATATGTGGCTCGCCATGGCGGGTCTTTAATCAGCTGCAATAATCATTAACTGTGGATGCAAACAATAATAACTTGTGAAAATCTTTAAAATATTATATGTAAGAATGATTTATTTTATTTTATTTCCGGACAGACCGAATGGATTACCTCTTAGGTGCTGTACCTGTCAGTGATTTCATTGATAAGGGTGCTGTACCTGGCAGTGATTTCATTGATAAGGGTGCTGTACCTGGCAGTGATTTCATTGATAAGGGTGCTGTACCTGACAGTGATTTCATTGATAAGGGTGCTGTACCTGTCAGTGATTTCATTGATAAGGGTGCTGTACCTGTCAGTGATTTCATTGATAAGGGTGCTGTACCTGATAGTGATTTCATTGATAAGGGTGCTGTACTTGTCAGTGATTTCATTGATAAGGGTGCTGTACCTGTCAGTGATTTCATTGATAAGGGTGCTGTACCTGACAGTGATTTCATTGATAAGGGTGCTGTACCTGGCAGTGATTTCATTGATAAGGGTGCTGTACCTGGCAGTGATTTCATTGATAAGGGTGCTGTACCTGACAGTGATTTCATTGATAAGGATGCTGTACCTGGCAGTGATTTCATTGATAAGGGTGCTGTACCTGGCAGTGATTTCATTGATAAGGGTGATGTACCTGGCAGTGATTTCATTGATAAGGGTGCTGTACCTGACAGTGATTTCATTGATAAGGGTGATGTACCTGGCAGTGATTTCATTGTTAAGGGTGCCGTTTTCACCACCACCCCACCCCCCACACACACACGTTTTTCATCAAAGTTTCAGAACAAAAGAAAAGTATGTCAACGCCATAATCCCGTACAGGTGTCCGCCAACTCCCTCATACCTGGGCTGTTCTATTAAACCCTCAGATCGTGCGGCGACAGATGGACCCGGGGCCAATATGGCGTCATACGCTACGTAACAGACGGGCTCGTGTGACCAGCTTGTGGGGAGCGTAGAGATAAGAGGCTGCAGAGAAATAATATGGGATATTAGGTTTGACAACTTACTCGGTCCCAGGACTGCTGGGACTGAGTCCCAGGCCGGTGTACAAGATGTGAGTGTGTTGGTTACCATAGGCAGCGAGGGACTAGTAGTAGGATGTGGAATTTAAGCAGCCGTGTCTGCAGGTCGCTACGTTTGGTTAAACTTTTCAGCATGATAGCGGATTTTTGTCGACCTCTTTCTATATATATAAAGATGGGCTTGTGGAAATTAAAGTAGTCTGCTGTAAATTATATTTGTCAGTAAAGAAACTTTCAAATCAAATTTTGTTACAGTTATAAAGCTAAACCAGTTTAGTGCACCACCACACCACCCACCCCTGTGTCCCACTGTTTCGTTAAGTATAACAGCTGCAAGTTGCGGCATGATAGAGAGACGTTAACGATCCTTCAACTTAACTCAGATTAAAACCAATCCAGCACGTAATCACTTGTAATTCAATGCTCAGAATTTAATCATATCCTGAAGAAAATATTTTTTCCTAAAGGAAGGTGAAATTAATAATAATAATAATGATAAAAATAGATAAAAACTGGAGAAACAAAAAACAACAACAAAAAAACTTTTAAAAACACCAACGCTCATGTGGATCGAAACGTGATCGATATTTTTATGGAGAAGAAAGGGATTAATTTGGCTAATTATGTTTTCCCGGGGACATTAAGTAGTGTCTGCATCCACGTTGAAAGAATGTCAAGTCAATTAAACGTCGTTTCGATCTTGGTGAATGTCATTCTTCGCCACGTGCAACACAGATGTGTGTGCTAAAGACTTTAAAATGTAACTAAAAAATAAAATAAAAAACCTTAAAAAAACAAGTTTTTGACTTTAAATCCTTTAAGTGCGAGAAGTAACTAAAAGAATGTTCATCATAATACGCAGCGCAAGACCATCCAAAAATACAAAATTGCAGTTGTGTCGTAAAACGTGTTTAATATAATGCGCACCGATCCGGAATATGTTTATAAAAAGTGTTGGTAATAAAACACGCACCTGATTGCACGACAGAAAGGTCGTTCAATATAATACGCACTGCGACACTATAGCAAACAAAATTAACATGATACATAGAGATAAAATAAAATAATCTAAAAATTCAATAATTTAATTACGGTACATGCAATCGATCTGAAATTTTGGTACATTGTTTTTATCATCGTAACGAAACTGCCTGCAAAATTTCAGCTCGCTAGCTTAAGAGGAAGTGGGTAAGAAAATCGTTCCAAAGTTTTGGCGACAAGCAAGCAAGGGCGCAAGCAGACATCACGAGTTAATATAAAGGATTTAATTTTTTTTTAAAACACTTAAACAAAACAAGTTTTTGACTTTAAATCCTTTAAGTGCGAGAAGTAACTAAAAGAATGTTCATCATAATACGCAGCGCAAGACCATCCAAAAATACAAAATTGCAGTTGTGTCTTAAAACATGTTTAATATAATGCGCACCGATCAGGAATATGTTTATAAAAAGTGTTGTCAATAAAATACGCACCTTATTGCGCGACAGAAAGGTAGTTCAATATAATACGCACCGCGACACTCTATCTCAAAAAATAACATGATACATAGAGATAAATAAAATAATTTAAAAATTCAATAATATAATTACGGTACATGCGATCGATCTGACATTTTGATACATCGTTTTTATCATCGGTACAAAACTGCCTGCAAAATTTCAGCTCGTTTGCTTACGAGAAAGTGGGTTAAAATCGATCCAAAGTTTTGGCGACAAGCAAGCAAACAATCTATCAACCAAACAGAAACCACGAGTTAATATAAAGGATTTTTTAAAAGGACAACCTGAGAACCCCCATTTCTTAATTCTGGACAACTAGACTGGCCCTTTATTCAACGTGGACATCGTTCGAAATGTGTTGGCCCTGGATTGATCTTAACATGTTTGTCTTCTGGCCCAGTATCGGGATGTGGTCATCTGAAAGTAAATTAATGCCTGGGACCTGGGACTAGCCCTTAGATTTGATCAACTACAATGGTGCATTCGGTGGATCCAAAATAAGATTTAGACATATGCTCTATACCTTAATATAGTCTAGGAATGGCTGCAACTAGGCATAGTCTGCTCTGTCCCTTAATATAGACTATGAATCCCTAGGAGACAAAAGGTAGAAATCTGAAGTAATGTATACAGATTTGGAATGAATCAGCACTTTGAGATATTTGAACTCACGAGATTCGAACTCTTAACAGATATTCTAGAGAATATTCATGCCTGAAAATGTACCTCTAGTTTGTAGAGATTGGACAAGACCTGAATATCTAGAGATGTTTGTTCAAACTGTGGCATGTGACATTTGAGATGGCGTCAAAGGCCCTGAGACACAAAGACTCTTACAGGTCCCCTCGGGGAATTCCCCGGCAGCTTTCTCCTCTCAAACCAAAGGGAGCCAACCGACGGGGACAACCCCGAGACGATCCCCTAGGAGAGGGGGTCGTCTGGGCAGATGGCAGCCGTACAAGTCGACCTAGTCTGCCTCTCATAGTGGTTGCCTCCCATAACAGGAGGTTGTGGATGTTTCCTACTTCGACCCGCTATAACTGCAGCGCCACCACGGTACAGCGTACGGGTCTATAAACCTACGACTGTCGCAAGATAAGGGACAAACTGGCATGAGATGGCAATCTGGCATGAGACTTGATTAATACTTCAGAGATTTGGGCAGTACATCAATGTATCATAAATTCCTTCGTTACAGCTTTCCCCGTTTATTGCGGATCTATTGCTTGATTATGATAAAATATCAAATGTTATAATAACCTAATTACTTAAAGATTTGAAAGCGGACAAGCCAACTTCAATTATTACAGTTGGAAAACTGGGATCACGTTTTTACTTCATTTACTGGGAGTGCTGACGGTATTTAGATCGTTACTCTTACTCATGCAATCCATAACTTTTTGTGTCTCGCTAGTTTTTGTATTTTTTGTATCTACTTTTTAAAAAAAGTGTTTGCTAAAATATTTATCAAAGCCATTAAACACGTATAATGAATGACACGTATATAATTCTCATATTTTCATCAGTCGCAAAACAATCTTCACATATTTCCACTACTTCTGTCCCTTTCGCTTGTTATTTATGACTCCCTTCTCTCTCTCTCTCTCTCTCTCTCTCTCTCTCTCTCTCTCTCTCTCTCTCTCTCTCTCTGTCTCTCCCTCCCCCTCTCTCTCCTCTCTCTCTTCTCACTCAACGAAATTCCTCTTTTTGTCTCGTTTCTGTTTCTTCATTGGCGCCTCCAGCGGTTCTCACCATCTGACTCTGGCCTCACTCCCTCTTTCTTTCTTCCATCTCCAAGCTCCAATGAAAGCGTGCCATGTGTCCACGACTTGCCCAAGAGGCCGCACTCGCCCCCATAAAGCCCGTACATCGAGCCTAACGTCGAGTGATATTATTCGTGCGAATGAGCAGATCTGTGACTGGGTGAGTGAGTGTTTTCATTCTAATGTGAGCGCCCGCCCCCATTGTTTATTTACAAATATCAGTAGTCCTCCTTAGTTGTGTCATCTCAACGCTTCCAACAACTTCAAAAAAGTTACCTCGTCATGCCACCTCCAGTCGCACGATAACGCCGATGTATGTTAAATCTTGTTTGTGACCTCTGATCATACACCAATTTGACGTGGCTTAGATCATACCAATCTGACTTACGTATCTTAATTTAGCGGTTTACTCTTATTTTGACACGAGTTAGCTCTCTATCCAAGAAGCACTGCCTCGTTGGACCGGCGAATATATATCAATATATCACCCGACCATTCTCAACACCATTTACCGTATAGATTTATTTTTAATATGTGTACTGCTTTTATTGATTTGTGTCTTACAACTTGCGCTAAAGTCAACATATTCCGCGAGCATCATATGCTCAACATATTCCGCGAGCATCATATGCTCAACATATTCCGCGAGCATCATATGCGCTTCATGAGTTTTGGATTGCTTCTTTAATATTTCCTTAACATGGTGATTTCCTTGTTCCCTAATCTTCCCGGGAATGTTCAAAGTGGGGCACGAGATCAACAGATACGCCACTGTTTCAGGGGCATGGCCACCCCATTATCTTGGACGAATTCCGAACCCACCATATTCACGAGCGACATTCGGCGAACTTTAATATATGCTTGTTTTATCATCATGATTAATTATCTTTCAGATACTTGAAATATGATATCAGAGACACATTCAATAGGGCCCACTGTATTCGGTACACTAAAGTATGATATCAGAGACACATTCAATAGGGCCCACTGTATTCGGTACACTAAAGTATGATATCAGAGACACATTCCATAGGGCCCACTGTATTCGGTACACTAAAGTATGATATCAGAGACACATTCCATAGGGCCCACTGTATTCGGTACACTAAAGTATGATATCAGAGACACATTCAATAGGGCCCACTGTATTCGGTACACTAAAGTATGATATCAGAGACACATTCAATAGGGCCCACTGTATTCGGTACACTAAAGTATGATATCAGAGACACATTCCATAGGGCCCACTGTATTCGGTACACTAAAGTATGATATCAGAGACACATTCAATAGGGCCCACTGTATTCGGTACACTAAAGTATGATATCAGAGACACATTCCATAGGGCCCACTGTATTCGGTACACTAAAGTATGATATCAGAGACACATTCAATAGGGCCCACTGTATTCGGTACACTAAAGTATGATATCAGAGACACATTCCATAGGGCCCACTGTATTCGGTACACTAAAGTATGATATCAGAGACACATTCAATAGGGCCCACTGTATTCGGTACACTAAAGTATGATATCAGAGACACATTCCATAGGGCCCACTGTATTCGGTACACTAAAGTATGATATCAGAGACACATTCAATAGGGCCCACTGTATTCGGTACACTAAAGTATGATATCAGAGACACATTCCATAGGGCCCACTGTATTCGGTACACTAAAGTATGATATCAGAGACACATTCCATAGGGCCCACTGTATTCGGTACACTAAAGTATGATATCAGAGACACATTCCATAGGGCCCACTGTATTCGGTACACTAAAGTATGATATCAGAGACACATTCAATAGGGCCCACTGTATTCGGTACACTAAAGTATGATATCAGAGACACATTCCATAGGGCCCACTGTATTCGGTACACTAAAGTATGATATCAGAGACACATTCAATAGGGCCCACTGTATTCGGTACACTAAAGTATGATATCAGAGACACATTCAATAGGGCCCACTGTATTCGGTACACTAAAGAAACAGGCGATATGGTATAATGATGGTAAAATACTGGAAAATCCATTAACTCCGTATAACGATTGTAACTACCGGGACTGTCATACAAATATGGATAACATTATGTCATCAATATGAAAGGGCATGTTTGCTAACGTTAAAGTACTATTGCCATTGGTGTAGTGTATCCGTGGCTTCTGCTCTGATATCTTGTTTTGGTGGCCGCCGTCTGCGGCTAGCAGACCAGAAATAAACGTTTAAAAGTGTTGCCTATTGCGATGGATTTTTCACATTGTAATTTCAACCACATTTTTTTGCCAACTTTCCCCCCTGCCTTTTAGAACAGTCGTGTCAAAGTTTCAACCGCTTGTGAGCACTCACACAACCAGCACAAATGATAGACATACAGTCAGTCGGTCATTGGACGGAGAAAATTGTATATTTTCCCCTAGCATGTTAACTGGACAAAGGTGCGTCGTTTACAACACACTTAAATATTTTTTAAAAAATTAAGAATTTCAAATCTTGATAACCGTCTATTTATAACATTTCAATAGATTTTTTTAAAATAAACTAATTTTTGTTTTAATTGTGTGATTAAAAAAAAATTAAATTAATACAAGATTTAACGGCATGTGGTTCACGATCTATTAAACCGCTGCCGCAGAGGTTCTCCCCTCCCCTCTCGTCTTGTAGACCATAATGTAGCAAACTATGAGAAGCGTGCAAACAGCAGCTGTAGAACGTTGTTTTTCTAATTGGTGTATGATACTACAGGTAACTGACCATGAGATATATAAACACGGGCTGTCTGACCACAAGATGTAAATATGTGCAAGGCGGAAATTCGGATTACCATATAGACCACTAGACGCAGATCTGGATTATCTCTGTGACCATTAGACGTATATCATGATTATCTGACTAACAACTAACTTACATCTGGATTATCCGACTGACCACCAGACGTACATCTGGATTATCCGACTGACCACCAGACTTATATATCTGAATTATCTGACTAACCACCGGGCGTATATCTGGATTATCCGACTGACCACCAGACTTATATATCTGAATTATCTGACTAACCACCGGGCGTATATCTGGATTATCCGACTGACCACCAGACTTATATATCTGAATTATCTGACTAACCACCGGGCGTATATCTGGATTATCCGACTGACCACCAGAGATATATCTTGATAATATGAACATGTTGCCCGGTGAGGTGTTTACAAGAAACACTATTGCATCACCGCGCCGTTGTGGCGATATCAGACGACAATCCGCCATCAATAAAACTAACGTTTCCCAGTCTCATGCCAGGCGGCCATCAGCGCCACCCCTCCCCGCACCCGCCCCCTGTACACTGCAGCCTGCCCGAGCCGCCGCCTCCCAACCCCCCCCCCTCTCCTCTTTTTTTCCCCTATTTCCCCCGACTTGTTTCTGCGTTCATTCATGAAATCAGTTATCGATTGCTCATGGCGACTCGCTTTTCTGAATGCCCTCTCTAAAGGACCCTTTCCTCCCAAAAGACGGGTTCTTCTTTCTTTTTCCCTCAACTAAATGTCTGCCGTTAACCCCCTTCCCCTTTTCCCTTTTAGAGCACTCAAAATTTCCCTTAAGCGTCACACGTGTCCTATATGTTTTAAAAAGTATGTGTACAGACATAGTATAAAGGAAAATAACTCAGGTTTGTCATGTTTTATTATTGTCCAAACTTGAATCACTAACGGAGAGCTCAATAGGCGCGGCAAAATTCCCGATAACGGTGTGCACATTTTGTGTTCATTCAACAGGCATGATATGTAAAACTCATGTTTCCAATGATATGTTACTTTGATGTTTTTGGTTTGCAATCATACTAACTCTAAGTGTGATAAAATAAATACCCTAAGTACTTGATTTGTCCCCCGCTTCGCCACCATCGTTTCACGGGAGATTTTTAAATTGCCGCACCATTTTCTAGCACCGTTGGTGAACGAAGAGCATGCTTTGCCAACCACTAGCATTTAGGTCATTAACTATCAACACAATTGTGTAGTACTACTGATGGGACTTGTGATTACTACCAGTGCTATCCTAATTCTTCCTATAATTTGTGTCCGTCTTGAGGGAATTCTTTAGCAATTTATCATCTTTGTATACCTGGAGCTATAGGCAAAATAAATGTACATGTATATATAAGGGAAGGTGTGTGAGCCAGTAAATATTATAATGTATATATGTGTGTGTCTGTAATTTTCCCCACCCTGCCTATGTTGGCTCTAGATTTTTTATAAATGTATGGGGGGTGGTGATTGATGCCTTGTTAAAGACTTTAGTAAATAATAGGACGCACATTTTTCATCCAAGTACAAGGCATGCCATGTATGGATCAATAGAGTCCTCCAGGCAGCTGTCAGTGTTGCTGTAGATGAGTGGTGTTGTAGTTGTATGCCAGGCCTGAGTTGCGGTTTATGTGTGATGTCTTTGGGGTTGTAGATGAGTGTTGCTGTAGATGAGTGGTGTTGTATGCTAGGCCTGAGTTGTGTTTTTAGACGTATGCGTGTCTTATTTTTCACCTGTCAAGCGTGGTTGTCTTATGTCTTCCGTTTCATGGTGTTTTTTGGTGCAGCGGTTTGTGAAATAGAAATACACCTTAGTAAAGTTATTGTTAAACATGAATTACATCAGGAGATGAGGGAGGGTCTCTGCGTATTTATTTGCCTGGAGCTAAAGGAAATTTAATTACATCTGGTTTATGGGGGAATTATTTATTAAGCATCTGTAGTGAACTCTGAGCTTTGGATTCTGATTGATTTTTTAGTAAAATGACAGCATTGTAAAAACAAATGCATCTCAACCAACTTACCTGTTCACCTTTTCCTAATGCTCTTTTGTTTATTTTTGCATAAGTTTCATGAGCTTCAATTCAAAAACGTAATTCATAATACAAAACAATTTTTCTTTAGCAATTATTAATTCTAATCCATTGTTTGAAGCATAATTACTATTTGGTTTTTTTATACCTGATACTTATAATTTATATTTGGTTTCATTTACCCCCATTAGATATTTATTGACAGCTTAGATACTGACTAACTTCAATCTTTGTCTGCTGGATTTTTAAAAAAATAACAATAACTTGGCCACTGAGAAAAGGCCAACAGTTAGGAAGCTCTACCCTAAGGCTGTGGTGGCCCCATGTAGTTGTGCAGTGATGTTGTTTTATTGGTCTGTAACCATCCCTGATTTAAAATAGCTCATAATGATCAATTTACCAAGCCATTAAATGTTTAATGGCTGATCATTATCACACTGTTGTCTCACTGTATCATAGATAAGTGTCTTGTGTTTTCTATTTTTCTTCTTGTGTCTTAGTCATGAAAAAATGTGTGTAAAAAACAATTATATTCTAGTTTTATAGCATTACCACATTTTTTAATTGTTTTTCACGATTTAATTTTTAAATAAATGTTTTTTGAAATACACAGCACTTGTAATGCATTTTTAATTTAATTTTTATTTTCTTGACTGATTTGGTAAATAAATGAAGATGTATAGACCCTCCCTACCCTGCCCCCATTTTGTTAAAAACCCTGGTGGTTGTTTGGCTTTTGGTCTAAGGTTAAACTCTTCTCACCCCACAGGTTCAGCATTCAAACCCTCCCAGTCACCCACAAAACCAGGATTTGTTGGTCAGCAGAACTATATACCCGAAGGTGAGTTTTAGCAAGCCAGCAGACTAATGCTACTTGGCACGATGGCAAATTTTTAACGTTTGAAATTCTCTGAAACACATGACATGATGTTCCTCAACAATCCAAAGATAATTTGCAGTTTTGTGGAACAAGATACCTGCATGAGGACGATATCAAATTTCATGTCCATGATAAGATGAAATAAAACTTACGATTTGTAGCTGCAAATGAAGATAAAGTTTTAGATTTAATATTATATTTTTGAAGCAAATGAGTTATGTTTTTAAATATAAAGTTTCACCAATATGAAAGTTTTCAGCCAGAAAAGTCTGCATAGCATGTTGTAAAGCTCTTTTGAAAAGGACACAATATTTATTGAATGTTAATGTTGGTATAAAAAAAAATATTTAAACAACATAAATTAAAAAAAAATTAAAAACAAAAGCAAAAAACTTACTTTTCTCAGTGTCAAAAAGTAATTTTCAAGAAGAATTTAAAAATTTATATTTGAAATTTTGAAATAACAAATAACTTAAGTAAAATGTAGGAAAGAAAACCATTTTTTTCTTTTTAATGTTATTTATTAGTTTACAATTGGTGGTAAAAACTTTTTGTCTTACTTTGTAACCAACAATTAAGTTAGTTGCCTGGAATTTCCAAATGTAACTGAAGAACATATTTATATACATAAATGATAGTAAAATTTAAAATTATTTTGATGGCTTATCAACCTAATCATTCCAATAGTCATTCCCAATTTGAAGAAAAAACTTATGATTACACGTGTTATAATCATGAAACGGTGAACACTGGTGCAGGTTACTTTTATGCACATTTCAACCTTTTATTTTTTAGTAAATAACCTTTCTCGATTAGTCATTTATCTTTTATAGTTTCAAACTTGTAAATAAATATTGTTGTGCCCATTAAGAAGAATACTGAAGTAAAAGCTATTTACTATCTGTCACTATCAGCCTGTCCCTAAACACATGCAACAAGACTTATATCTCAATATCTCATTATTTTATTGTATGTGCTTGTTATTTGTGTTGTTTCATTGACTGATGGCATTCATGGCTTAGGCACAGTGAACAGTTTGTGGGTGTGTGTTTAGTTGACATGTTTCACCACAGCATTGTATCATAGAGATGAACAAAAAGTATTTTGTTTGGCTTTCTTTCATGCATAAACTTATTGGCACAATATTTTAGAAGCTGGCACATGGATTAGGTCTGTTGCAATGTGACCCTGTGTCATCTCTTACTTCCTTATTTGAGATAAATATGTCAGCTGTAAAAATTGGTTTAAAATATCCTTTTGTATTATTAAAGGGTTAAAATAAAAAGGGTGTTTTTAAGTTATTTTTATTAAAGGATCATCATTTACTTTTTAACATAGTTATTATTGTGTTGTTGAATTTTTACTTTTATTATTAATTTATGAGAGATAATGAAAGTATTTTTGGGCAACAAAGCTAGGGATCATTAACATGAATATTAGTTATTTTACAATATGTACCTGGCTCAGCAATAGAGTATATTTGAGTGTGCTTCGAACAAGTTTAAATATAAAAAAATAGTCTTGTTCCTTTAGTTGAAAATACAATAAAACCTTGTATAAAAATTGGCCAACTTTGTCTATGTAAAAATGCCAGTGAAATTATTGATTTTTCCTTCTCAGGTTCTATTAGCACTGCTATAATTTTTTTATTTTTTAAAATTCCCAGCAGGCATCTGTAAAATTGAATTCTCCTTAGTTATAACATCTATTTAATACTCATATTTTTATTAAAGAAAAAAAAAGTTCACAAATTTGTTAGGCAACAAACAAAACATTCTTATAAGTATTTTTATGGCTCTATAAATGCAATTGAAGATGTTTTTTTTACAAGAATCAAATTTGAGCAGAACAAATTTTTGCTATTTGATTATTAATACTCCATAAAAATGGAAGGCAACAAAAAATCCAACATGAATGATTGTAAAGCATCTTATTCAAAAGTATTCAGAATCTTTCAATTTATCACCAAGTCCTGTAAGACTTTATAATGTGGTCATCATGGCTGATTATCATTGTTTGGTTTGTAGAGTATTATTATTTTGTGGAATCTATAGGCTAGCTACTGACACAATCCTAGATGTTCATGTTTACCTGCTGACTAACATAGTTATCTTTTGCTTCTACTTCATAGCTTGCAAACGGAAAGAACTAGATGTGGATAAATCGCCAGAAGAGAACAGGCCCCCTAAGAAGCCTCGGTTGGTGTTCACCGATATTCAGAGACGTACGCTTCATGCCATTTTCAAAGAGACCAAGCGACCCAGTAAAGAGATGCAACAGACAATCGCCCAACAGCTGGGGCTGGAGGTCACGACAGTGGCCAACTTCTTCATGAATGCACGGAGGCGATCGTTGGATAAATGGCAAGATGACAACGGAAACAACAATCGCGAAAGCGTATCAGCGTGCAATAAGAGCTAACCATAATAGCTGGGACATTTTCTCCTGTGTCATGGTGAGGTGTCTTTTTTTAATACTGTGTTGTCATCACATGGCCCATGTGTTTACAAGGACAACTGTCACATGACATCATGTCTTTACAAAACTTTGTAGTTTATTCAGTCAAACTGAAGCGATGCACGTCCACTATTTGAATACAGTAAGATATTGATGACAATGATGTATAAAAGTGTTGCTGTTATTTTCAACTGATCGAATTCGTTTGTTCCCAGAATGCATCTATGTAAATTACCACAAGGACCCTTCACACTATGACACACGCAGAGTTTTTTTTAAAGCTCACTATACAAGGTATACACATTTTAAACCCATTTTCTCCCCTCAGATGTAACGTATTGGTTTCGTTTATGAAGTTAGATCCTTCAAGGAAGGATTGGACGACATATGACCTCCCTTCAAGCAAAACCTAATGAGGAAGTGAAACATATATAACTATACATATATTTATATATATATATATATATTTATATATATAAAGCATCTGACTTGTTCGAAGGATTGGGAAGTGACAAATATATCTGTACCCCTTGATAAGGTGCAAGGCTTTCCATGGATAATTCAATTCACAAAATGTCTCAAGGATGGACAATCTCTTCATGCCAGACGAAACAGCGGCTGGACAGAGAAAATTGCGTCACAGTTAGGTAGATGTGACTGACTTTAATTTCGTTGGACTTTCTTGTGGTTTTTTTTTAAATCTACTTTCTGTTTTTGTTTTAAATCTAATGTAATAGCAAATTTAAATTTGTTGTCTTAAATGTCATGGTTATAAGTTTTGCAATATACTCTCTCACAACATCTAAAGAGAGGTGGATATTTTGCCAATCAGCCTTTCATGCTCGAACCTGAAAGCTAATGTATTTATACGATTGTAAACATATCCAATCTAGACACTTGCCAAATGTTTCATATTTTATATTTATTTAAATATTTCAGGGGAGGGTTGTTGAAAAGTAAATGCTGTATGGTATAACAATCTAAATTCACTTGAAACTATTAGCAATACAAATATTTTATGTCTAAGAAATAGGAAAAAAAAATTAAAAATTGGAAAAACATGTAATTAATTTTTAACTGAATTGTTCTTACAAATTGTCAAATACATTTTTTAAGTAGCTGGGGGTCAATTTTTCTTTAAAAAATCTTCTTAAATTTGGCATAACCCCCCGCCCCCCTTCCCCTCTTTTCACTTTTTTTTCTCTAGCTTACTTTTCCTTTTTGAATGATATTTTTTTTTAAATAGTTCCCACATTGGCTATCATATGTGTGCTGTATATCAAGATACCTCGCTACAGATGTATTGGGAGGTTGAGTCCAGTCATCAACCTGGTCTTGTATTTGCTCATCATACCCACACCTGATTCAGTGATAGATCTGACTGTGTATACAATTATTTATTCATTCCATGAATTCACATTTTTTATGACTTGATCAAACCAGATCAAGATATCCTTTTTGCATTAGAGAAGCTACAGATCTGAAACATTAAGAAATATCATTTTTAGTGTTGAGGAACAAACATTAAATTTTCGGCTCTTCTTTCTTGGTTGTGAATAATTTGGTTTTCATTTCTAATATTTTTTATTTTCTGTACAGCTTATTTTATTTTGCTTACTATACAATGTACACCCTTTTTTTGTCAGTTTTACATTCCATTTAGTTATTGTGTCAGTATCTGATTTAGGCACCATATCACTGCTGGTAATCAGTGGATGTCAGTTTTCATAGTTTCATTATATTTATATTCAGAGTTTTACATCAGATCTGGAATTAAATTTATGATTTTTTTTTCAATTTATGATATTTATTCAGTCTCAAATTTTATATTTTACTGAATTTACTGTGAAAATAATTAACATTACATACCATTCCAATATTAAATCTTAAGTTATTTTAACATATGAACAATAGATGAGAAATCCAATTTTACATTCCCCCCCCCCTTTTTAAGCTACAGTATTTTCAAGTGTTATTTCAAACTATAGTGCGATGCTTTTTTTATTATTATTTATTTTCTTTTATGGTGCCATCCATTAATTTTTGGGTTTTATTGTCATTCATTGAGTGCGGCATACCAAGTATTCTGTGGTTTAGTATTTATTTTCTTTACATATTATTTATCGTACACACGTCCATTTTCTAAATTTTGTAATCACTTGCCCCATATTGAACCGGATCTAAAAGTGATATTTAATTACGAGGCAGCTGCTTCAAGATGCTACTCAACTATCTCACGGTGATAATTAACAGTTGTTATGTCAAATAACATCTACAGTACAAAAACCATCATGTCTAAATTTTCAAAGTTTAAAAAATAAATTTAATAATTATTTCCATTACAAAACTTCCCTTTTTGTATTTTTAATGTAAAAAGAAAGGTGCAAGGATTTTTTTGAAAATCAACATTTTTAAACTATTGATATTTATCATACAAAAACTTACTCTTAATTTAGATCCGGTTGCAGATTGGCATAAGTGTTTCTTATCCTCTAGGCTCTGAGGCAGCTTCAATAGCTCAACAATTTGATGTGCAATATTTTCACCTTTTGGTTTTCTCATTGTGTCAATGTGTTTAAATTTTTACAACTTTGATTTGTTTTTTGTTTTCCTTTCGAGGGGGAAAAATGGAGCGAAATGGATTATTTATCTTGTATTTCAATATAATACACTCTATCTAATATAATTTCAGGTTAGTATTAGTTTAACGGGTCCAAAAAAATTTGCTACATGAGCCTAGCATGGAAAGACCAAGGGCAATTTTATTTTCAGTTTTAGAAATAAAAAATTAACATGTCTTTATTCCAGAATGGGAATTTCAAAATCCTTTTTCTCTCATGTCTAATGAGCATTTACATAAATTGGGTAGTCAAAAAAAGATTAGTTGGTGAATTTCAGTGAGTGGAAAATTATGCAATCCATTTTGAGGGGTCTGAACGGTATAAAGGTTTCTGTAATATATTTTCTTGAAAATGAAATTGGGTTCTAAATAATGCTTTACTTTTTATCTACTGTTCTTTTTTTGTGGCATCTCCCTTCATACATTCTGGGATGTAACTGGGCTTTATTTCCCGTGGTCTTCTCTTGGTTAATAAAGAGTGAGAATCTAATATTTTATTTACAACAGTGTGAAACATTATGATACTTGGTCATTCCTTTTCACTACTTCATGCATGCTATTTATAAGTTGATCAAGTTTTAGAAGCCTGCTCTTAATTTTGTAGGACAATTTTATTTTAAATTAAATAAAAGCGTGTAAAAATGTGATCTTTCTATCTATCATAGAATGTTGATAAGAATTATATAAGTTATTTAATTGGGCCAATATTCCCCCCTACAACTTACAACCAGCAGCTTTCTGTAATGTCAGTTAGTATTAACAATATTTTTTTGGATTGTAACTTTCAATACCTGCCAGAAAATTGTTTTTTTTTAGCTCAACACCCATGTTACTCATGGATTATGAGTTTGACCAAGTGGACACCAGTAATTATTAATTTATTTATTGATCCAGTTATAAGTGATGGCACTAAATCTGCTATAAAGTATTATGCAATTCAGTTTTATGTGGAATTCATGTGCTCAATCTCCACTGCAGTGCTCATGCGTGCCCTAATGAAAAATCTTTAAAAGTCTAGTCTACCAATCCATCCATCCACTAAACTAACTCTTTTTTTACAGTCCAGACACCATTTGTGATTTTGTTCTCATGCTTCAGTTTTATTTAATTTATTTATTTAAAATGTGTTTGTTTTTTGTTGCCTTTTTTTTTGTTGTGAAAATGTTGTTAGTTTTGAGTTTTTCATAATACTTATGGCTCATCTTTTTTTTTCATTGTTGTTTTTATTTTATATTATTATTTGGTCATGTTTATTGTGCTTTGTGCCAATGAGTTATCATTGCTAGGGCTTGTGAATCTGAAGTGTTTAACTCAAAGTATTTTTTCCAGTTATACCAATTATTTATTAATCCATATTTATTTCCTTGGACAATGTGAATACGATTTTTATTTTTTGTTTCTATGTGTTGCTTCTGTCACATCCTAAGATGTACAATAGTGTGAATACTTGTGGAGAAACATGTTAATATTTTCATAATGTTGCTGACATTTATTTCACATGTTAGCTTTGTCAAACAGTATATTCAGATGATAATACTCTATGATATTGTCATAGAAATTTGTCATTGTGATTTTCTTATCAATCTTAATATTTTGCATTAGTTTAGGCACAGTAAAGATTTTATAGAATGAAACCTAAAAACTTTTTTTGAACAAACTGCAAGAACAAAAAGTTGTGGGCCTATTATTTTGTAATTGGCATATTATGTTCAAATTATGTGGGACAAGTCATATCAATCAGACATAAAATTAAGATTATATAAAACAGTATCCTTATTAAAAACTCTTCTGTCACCAAAAAAACAATTCCTCGGCATTATGATATATTAACTAAATCTCACAGGAGTTCATTAGATTTGTGGCAAATCTTTCAGTAAATTAAAATACTTTTTGGGGTTTAAGTCATTAGACAACCAACGAAGTCTATATTAACTATATACATTTCTTTTATTCTATATAAATCTTCTTAAAAAAATAACTTTCAATAGGGTCTGATAATATCTCTTTGAAAAACAAGTGTAACCTCCCAATAGACTGTTATATTAAAATGAATTTTAGAAAGATTTTTTTTAGTGCTAAAAATTATTCTTTACCACAGAAGTACATAGACTTTCTAAAATTAATTTCCTTTCTAAATCTTGCAAGTGATCATTGATCGTTGACCATATTTACAAGATCTCTGTGTGTCTGCAGTTTATTTGTAAAATGGGCCTTTAAATGAAGTGGTGAATGAAAGGGAAAACTTAAAGGAGAAAAGAGCTGTGGGGGGAGGTGAAGAAAAGAAAAAATCAATATGGTAATCACCATTAAGCAAATGGAGGATGTAGAAAATTGTACTGGGGTGGGGTGGTGGGTGGGGTCTAAGCATCACACCCTGGCCAACATGAAGAAATAGGACTGGAGATTTCAAATATGGTTGACTGTTGTTCACACTGGAAGGAAGTGTTTGCTTGCTGTGTGAACACCCACATATGGCAATGGAAGCTGTTTGGGCTCTCACACACACACATGCACACACAGTTCTCAACTGTTTGGGCTGTCACACACACACAGTTCTCAACTGTTTCCTTCATCATCCAGCCCCCCACTCCCACCTTTTTCCAATCAACTCTCTTCCTCCCCACCCCCTCCAGCAATCTTGAAAACTATCAGAAAATTAAAACATCTGAAAAATACAATGAAGTCCTCTGTTTAAGGAAAATTTAACAAAAAAGTTTTAGATTAAATACAACATAAGATGTTAAGAAATATAAGTGGACACAAATCAGGGATTTGTATCACTGACTTGTTTTTAACAAAGCATTTCAGAAATTAAACCTTAGCATATTTATTTTATTTATTTTTTGTTCTCAGGAATCTTCTGACTGTACATTCCATTGTTACATACAGCCCATAGGCCATTTGTTTATTTCGATTACTTTTAGTTCACTAAAATTTAAAAACTCAAGGAACTAAGATAATGATTATACTATTTTTTTAATTCCACAATTTTTAATAACAGTTTATTATGTGCTTGGAGTTATTTGATGAAAATATGTGTAATATGTTTCTCCCATATCTGGTTTGACTAATGTGTTGTCATATTTTATTGGCAAGATGACCTAATTTTTACACATGGAAGTTGATAGACAAGCAGGAAAATAATTCTGCAAACTACATATCAAATCAATGTATGGTATTTAAAACAAATGAATAGCTTTGACTTTTTTTTATCTTTTACTAATATGCTGGAAGTGAATACCAATTCACACACACAAAAAAGGAGAAAAAACATGTTTGATATTTTAACAGTGATAAATTTTTATTAATTTTTAGATATTTATAAATTAGGTTCAATAGTTTCCTTATGTTTATAAATTTGATTGCTGTTGAGTTTTTTGTGAAAACACCTTTGAACAGGGGAGGGCATGTGCATCTTGCAGGTTATTATTAGAGTTGTGATGAACATATCAGTAAACTAATTTCCTAATTCATATCTAACGTGTTTACAGTCAGTTGCTAATTGTAAGGATTCACATGTAAATACAATTTACTTCAGCCAATGAAATTTGTTTACCATGATTTCAGTGAGTCAGAAATATTATCAGGATTAAGCCATGGTTGCACATGCCAAATTCTTAAAGATACATCTTCAAACAAATCCCTGAATGTTTATTTCTGTCTCTGAAAATCTATTTTTCTACCATTCATTAATGAACTTTGAATCTCGAAATTACAGTTTATTTTTGTGCGTTTTATTATTTTTAAAAAAATTTATTTTACTTAAATTTTTAACATGACCAAGCCATAAAATTTTAGGCCTCACCATTATATGCTGATTTTTAAATTAATTCCTGTGCTATGATGTTGAGTGTTTGTTTTGTTTTTTATTTTAAATACATTTATCTCTTGAAATGCCTTTTTTGGCTATTGGTATTGTCTGACATTGCTACAAGGTATAGAATATGGGAAATTTCAATGTTATTCATACAGGTGCACTTGATACTACATGTAATTATATTATATACATTGTTTCAGAATGGTGGAACTTTTATTACTGTAAACCACAAAATAATGGGACAATGAAAAATACCAACTCTCATGCGTTATTCTTAATGTTTTGTTCGGTTAATCATTATTATTGTTTTTTTTCTCCTACATTAAAACATGTAATGATCGGAAAACGTTTGACTTGTAAATAGACATAAAATAATACTATTTGCCTATTGTATTCATGGACTAACATTAAATAATGTTAAATAGATCTATGTTTAGTTAGTTACATCAGTGTACTGTTACATTGTAAAATATACACCACTAGTAGACTTGTTCATCTATTTCTTATACTTATATGCTTATTTTCTTCTGATTCAGCCATCCCACTGCTGCTTCCTATAATAGGATCAGCTTGATGGACCTGGCAGTCTCCCCAGCATAATTTTATACTTCACTCATTTTAAAAGGACACAGTTTTGATGACATTTTTTGCCCCTTTAAATTTACTGTTTATTTATAAAGCTACCAAAATCTTTACATGAAAATATATGAATAAATTTATACTTGAGGAACATGTAATAAAGCCGCAGGTCTGTGGGGACATGTTTTACATGATACATTCAGAATATTCAGCAATGCTTAACAGGGCAACAGGGGAAAGCCAGTGTCCCCTCTAAGGTTTGTTGGTCCGTGTGCAAAGTAAAAAAACGACCATTTTTTGTTCAATATTTTACAAAATTTGCTGCGCTGTAATAAATGCGCTGCACCTGTCAGTTATCTGCGCAGCCTAAAGGGAACATTGGGGAAAGCACAATTATTTTTTTCAATGTGCATTTATTTTAATGGAAAGCTCTTACCAGCTATTAATTGAAGTCCATCCATCAGAAAGTTTTTGCACTAGAAGAAGATCCAAGTCAAAATGAGTGAAGTTTACAACTAAACGGCTGTCATTTAATGTTCAAGACTAAAATAACTTTTCATCAATTATCCATATCCTCATGAACGTTCATAAGAGTGATTTTTTTTTCTTTAATCGATGACCTGTAAATAATTTTTGCCTAAATGACAGCAGTGTATTCATTTGGTCCTGCCATGTATATTTCAAGTTTGTGTGGTTACTACTATGTAAAATGGTTTGACTAGTCAATCACACATCTGACCTTGAACCCTTTTAGTTTATGCCTCTCCATTCTCTTGTGTTTAACTTTCTCAATTTCTCTGTTATATTATATATTTGTGTTTTTGTTTGTTTTTTAAAAAATCTTTTAACAAAAAAAAACAACCTCTTTTGTTCATTATAATTAACACCACAGATGAAAATGGGTTTAGTGCAATATAAGTTAAAATTTTTTTAATGCATCAGTTTTGCAGTCCGAGTGTCTGGGCTAATGTTAGCAGTGGTCAAGTGTCCATAATACATTTACCGTTGATACTTTTTAAAAAAAAATTAATGTTGGAATATGTCTGAGTTTCCAGGATGTAAAGATCATTTCTTGTTATCTTTAATTTCATTGCTTACCCTCCTGTACATTCAGACAGCTGTAACTATTTTGTGTTATAAAACAAACTTTGGAATTCATCACATGGAGTTTTTTTTTATAGAGTTTTAGAGGTCAATAATCCACAGGGATAAGAGACCGTAACCATGGAAAATGGCAGGTGTTCATTTTGTTGGGATATAATAATAAAATACAAGTACCTTCGTCATATTATAATTTTGTGTTTTTAATTTACTGAGAGGAGTTAGGACAAGTTAAAGTGGGTAGAAATAGTTTTAAGACTGTAAATCTTTGCTGAAGATATAGTTAATGGCTATTAGTATTGTAATACTTGGGAGAGACTGGAAACCATTTGAAAACAAATTGGTGACTGTGACCAAGCCATAAAACCTGTTCATTTCACTAGAACAAAACAAGAAATATGTATATTTTTTTAACACTTTAATTAAATGGATAGAACCTTATTTGACCAATCAGCTTGTTTGATCTTCACGTCTGCTTCAGTTACTTTCCACTGTCAACTGGGCACTGGAGGACACACAGGGCCCCAATGAAAGATTTGACCTCAGTCATTTGTTTATATCAATGTTATATTTTTTGCATAATTGTTTTAGTAGTTGCCATGACAACGTGTAATCAATCTTCTTCTCTGATTGGGAGCAGCAGTTCATTAATGTTCACTTTTGATTTTTTTTTATTTCTAAATTTTGATATTCAGTTACTTTAAGTTGATCTTTCATTAATTTCACTTATTTAAATCATCCATTTTCCTGGCAGTTTGTTGACGTAATGGTCGATCTTTCATGGGTCCTGTTTCCTGTGGTCACCTTGCCAGTTTGGGTGTCTTAATGTTGTAGTTTCATAGCCTTTTGTTATCCTTGTCTATTGTCATCAGGACTATCCAGTTATTGGGTCCCTCACAGATATGCAACTATTAGAACTTTGACTGTCTGTCTGTCCGTCTGTACGACATTTCAACTAAAACAAAAATAAATAATAAACTAGGCACCAAGCTAAAAAAAATAATGACACGGTTTTTGTCTTATTTATTTTGTGCATGTGGTGAAATGATTTGAAAGACATTTTGTTCCAAATGGTGCGAATGTGTGACATGTCGTAATTAGAAGTAAATGATGTTGTTTCACCAGTTTGGCCATCAATGTTTCTTCTTGTGGTGTGTGCAATGTAATGTAACAAACGAAAATAATGAAATTGATACATAAAAATGGGATTGGTGGTTACCAGAAAAATGTCACAGCGAAGTAATCATCGCAAGAATGGAAATGGAAGAAGTTTCTGAAGAACTAGTGTATCACCCGTCAAAAATGACGGAAGTATTCAAAATAAATACACATCAGAATAAAAAATAATGCAATACAGAACTTGTATTTATTTTTATTTTATTCATTTACTTTCATATTCAACAATTTTATGCGGAACGTCCGAAAAGAGTTATTTTTGATGCGCTGCTTTCTAAAATTAGTAGCGTCACAGACGGGACATACATTGCAAATTATGTATATTGATTCTTCAGGTCTTCTCGAGAGTGTAGTAGATGCAAGGCATGAATATCCAGTGGAAGATGGAGATGAATAAATGAATGCTTTCCTCTATAGCGCTTGCACTGCCCATGCTAGACTAGCATGCTCGTTGCGCATTGATGTTTAAGTACTATATCAAATATATAAAAAAATTCTTCAAACTTTTCTTAAATTGATCTTTGTTTTCATATTCTTTCAAAAATTTCGGAAGACTGTTCCACAATTGTGATGCCGCCAATTCAAAAGAGCGCACGGCAAAGGACTTCCTCCTGTGTCTATCCACACTGTGAATTTTCAGAAGTAACTATATACGAAGAAGTTCGCAACCTCTTTAGAGATACATGTTCCAACTTTAAATCCTTCAAATACTGCGACGCTGATCCGTTCATATAGCCATCAGATAGTGACAGACGATTCTGGTCTATTCTTTCAGCATCAGGAAGCCAGTGTAGATCCGTAAGTGTCGTCGGTTTAATGTTGTCGGGAATGATCATGTTGAAAATTCTGAAATGATTAAACATATGCTACATGAATTGTTTAATCCAAAAAGATCGCGCCACTGTGCAGGTAAAGTTAAATTTGAGATTGCACTAAAATCTAATTGAACAAAAAAAAACAACTTGTAAGTATCAATGGTTGCCAGACTCACACACGAGCCATAATCACATTCTTTAAATGTGTTTTCAGACAATCGATAAAATTCAACGAACATTATCAAATTTAAGAAACCAAACCAAGTAACAGATTTCTGTCTGAATGCACTACGTTCATTTAGTGAAAAGAACGTAATCGTTCATCAGTTTCCCCGTTGAAATTTTTTTTTGGCAATGTAAACAAAGATTGGATGTTGATGTTATAAAATATAACAAATCTTTTACGAGTTTAATTTTATGTTCAAATTCTGTAATTTGAGTTAGTTTTAATTTGTCTTACTCAGCTGGCTGTAATTTAGTTTGGAAAATAGATCTTATTATTAAAAGCAACCCAACGAAAGGAATGTACACCGATACCTCAGTGACTATATTCTTCATACACTAAAAAAGATTAACCTCACAGCTTATGTTATAAATGTTCACGTTTAAATTGACGGGAAAGTATGCCATTGCCTAACGACGTAATTGATGATTTACTGATCGATGGGCTTACAAACAGGGGGGGGGGAGAGAGAGAGAAAGGGTCGTTTCAGGGAATTTCAACTTAACTTTTCCTATGAATACATGGCGAGACACGTCTGGAATGAAAATGACCTAAAGCGGATATACCACGTGATCGCTAACTCTCCCCCCCCCCACAATTCCTCATTTTACCACTACCTCTCGTAATTCGCTCGGGTATTAATTTCTCCATCCCATGAAACAGGTCCGCGAGACTGTAATAGTGGTACTCACACTACCGGGTTAGTATCCTGACCTCTGACCTCACGCAGTCGCCTGTTGGGACCGTGTACCCTGCCAGCCACCAGGACTATGCCGTGCCAAACACAAGCCCTCGGTCCAGCCACGTTGGCTCCGGCAGCATCGAATGTCGGAGCTCATCACGAGTCAATCAGATTTGTTTGATTACTCTTCACTTCCGGGCTTTGGTTTGTCTCCCTTGATTATTTAGGAGCAAGCGCTGCCTGTGTTGTTTGGGGTGTAGTGGCGAGGTTATTCTTGCGGGGCTGTGCTGGTTTAGTTTAGTCCTTAACGTCACCTAACAACATCATCAACATTGTAATTAATCTAATTGGACTTTATTCTGTAGATAATTTTTGGGAGAAAAAGTGAAACAAAATTGTTTGGATCGATCCCAGTTGTCATTATATTTGATCCCAGTTGTCATTATATTTGATCCCAGTTGTCATTATATTTGATTCCAGTCCACAGTCCAACCCACGCTCTAAATCTCATAAGGTGTATCCCTCTTCGATCATGTCCAGTGTATCGGCCAGTGTATAGGCCAGTGTATCGGCCAGTGTATAGGCCAGTGTATCGGCCAATGTATAGGCCAGTGTATAGGCCAGTCTATCGGCCAATGTATAGGCCAGTGTATAGGCCAGTCTATCGGCCAGTGTATCGGCCAATGTATAGGCCAGTGTATAGGCCAGTGTATCGGCCAATGTATAGGCCAGTGTATAGGCCAGTCTATCGGCCAGTGTATCGGCCAATGTATAGGCCAGTGTATAGGCCAGTCTATCAGCCAGTGTATAGGCCAGTGTATAGGCCAGTCTATCGGCCAATGTATAGGCCAGTGTATAGGCCAGTGTATAGGCTTTACTCTAAAAAGCACTTATTTGTTAACAGTGTCTCTCACGTGCACCAGTAGCCTTAAAATAAAATTTAAAATAGTCGTGCACTGCACTCACAGGATAGCCTTATGCAACACTATCAGACAGCCTTATACAACACTCTCAGACAGCTTTATACAACACTCTCAGACAGCCTTATACAACAATCAGACAGCCTTATACAACACTCTCAGACAGCATTATACAACAGTCTCAGACAGCTTTATACAACACTCTCATACAGCCTTATACAACAATCAGACAGCCTTTGCATCACCATCAGACAGCCTTATACAACACTCTCAGACAGCCTTATACAACAATCAGATAGCCTTATACAACAATCAGACAACCTTATACATCACTCTCAGACAGCCTTATACAACAATCAGACAGCCTTATACAACACTCCCAGACAGTCTTATACAACAATCACACAGCCTTAAACAACACTCTCAGACATCCTTACTCTGAACTGGCAGACGTACGATAAACTATATAATAGTCTAATACAACACTCACGATGAACTATATAGTAGTCTAATACAACACTCACGATGAACTATATAGTAGTCTAATACAATACTCACGATGAACTATATAGTAGTCTAATACAACACTCACGATGAACTATATAGTAGTCTAATACAACACTCACCATGATCCCAAACGCAGAGAACCATTTAAAGACAGTAAAACAAATGCTTATTTTGATCATGAAATTTTTACCAGTCAATTTCTCCCCCATCCATGTGTCGATGGGTTTGATATTTACGGGAACAAATTAGTTGTTGAAAACCCTGTGTGGCATCTTTTTGTGAACTTAACAACGAAAAACTCTGTATAAGACAGTGCGGAATTCACCCGTCACAACTCTACGCCACCATGCCCTTGACCCTCTGATTATACAGAGGTCATTGCCATGACGTAACATTTCCACCAATGACTACAAACGTGTTAAAAATTTCATCAACAAACATGTTACTAGTCAAATTAACAAACATGTTACTAGACAAATTAACAAACATGATACTAGTCAAATTAACAAACATGTTACTGGTGATCATCAACATTCTCAAATCGAATTGTATTTTCAGCTAAGAACATTCAGAAAATCTGATTTTTGAGTCTTGCTTTGGATGTCCGTGCGGAAAGAGATGGGTAAAACTAATTTCTAACGAATTCACGTGTTAGTAAACAGCGTTATCTTAAATCAGAACCCATAGTTCAACTTATTCACAATGTGTTGTTGAAGCTCTTACTTAAGGTCTTTCCAGACGCAGGGAAAATATCAACCTATGTTTTTTGTATCTAAACCTTTCCCCATTGACCACAGGACTCAGTTCGGTTCCTGACCTCGGCTAGGGAAGATTCTTAAAATGGAATCTGATCCCGTAATTTCCGTCGATGTCACATCATCAGCAGCAGATCCAGAGAAAGGGGCTGGAACAACAGCAGCGCCGAATCTGGGACGGGCCCGACAAGCGTGTCCAATCGGCCATCCACCGGCCATCCGACATGAACCTGATCCGGTGAGGGCGATGCTGGTCAGGGGTCCGGTCGCGCCACTAATAGGTCTTGTCGGCTTTGGTTACGGCCAGAAATTGGGCTTTAAGGTATGAACAGGACGGGAACTGCGCTCGGGGTCTGAGCGATAAAAATAGATTGGCCGGAAGTGACGACAGGGAAAATAAGATAATTTGAACCGGCGATTACCCAGCATGACTCAGAGTTTGGGATATTATTGGGATCGCACTGGCATTGTTCAGTTATTGTATTATTGTACTGAATTGTGGTGAAAATTTATTGGAGAATGTAATGGAAGTGTACGGAGCATTGTAATAAAAATTTGCAAGTGGTTATAATAGAGGTGTACGGGGAATTCTAATATAAAATTTCAAATAGAAGTGTACCAGGAATTGTAATAGAAATTTAATGAGGATTGTAATAAAAATGTACTGAAGACGATCAAAAAGGAAATGTGCTGATATCATATTTGATTTTTCATTGTATTTTAGCGATGTCTTTAAGTTTTTTAAATGTTTATTTAGGTATATAGAGACTGAGTTTTTAAAGCTATTTTGAGGTGCACCGATCAGTATTGGGGCGTTTTTAGGTCTTTTGAGCTATATCGTCTATTGAAGAAAATCGATCAGAAAAAATTTGAACCGAAACAGACCCAATGAGAGCCATCGTTACCATTTTATTTATTCGCAATGTTTTGTTGTTTTGGAGTGTGTCTAAAAAATAAAGAGAAGGTATCCTCTTTAAATACATTAAAAAAGAATATGTGTATCTTCGTGTAGAGAAAACTCTTTTAACAGATGGACACTGCCTCCACAATTTCTCCTTTGAAGTTGTTTGAAGTTGATGCCTATCAGGCAGAGTAACAACACTATTTAAACACACAGGACCGGCGATATGGACATTTGCTGTAACTCGTTACATTAAATAATATCGATACCTCCGGTACGTTAACTCAATGGATAAAAAATGCCACATCTGCGATCTTTTAACTGAAAGGTCCCCCTACACTCTACACAGGATTAAGTGAAAGGTCCCCTCTACACAGGTTTAAATGAAAGGTCCACTCTATACAGGTTTAAGTGAATGGTCCACTCTACACGGGTTTAAGTGCAAGGTCCCCTCTACACAGGTTTAAGTGAAAGGTCCCCTCTACACAGGTTTAAGTGAAATGTCCCCTCTACACAGGTTTAAGTGAAAGGTCCCCTCTACACAGGTTTAAGTGAAAGGTCCCCTCTACACAGGTTTAAGTGAAAGGTCCCCTCTACACAGGTTTAAGTGAAAGGTCCCCTCTACACAGATTTCGTCAACATACACGCTAAAACCCAGTGACGTCACCCCAGCCCCTGCCTGTCACCTGACACCAAAAAGGAAAGAGACCGGATGTGCCGTCAAAGAGGGGAAATAATCTCGGCTGGGTTGCTGCAGTTTTGTTCAGGCTGAACCGTTTGATACGTGTGAAAATTGAAGTATACTGTTCAATTCGTCTTTTAAAATGTCCTCTTCTGGTTGTTTGACGTTATTTTAGGATGTTGCAATCATGATATTTCGGATGATTATGATTTCAAAATAAAACTGCTTAACGAAAATTCAAAGAGTTACATTTGAAAGCGAACATTAGAAATATTTTAGGAGTTTGAATGGCCAGAGCGTCGATCGCGGGCCCCTAAGAATTTAAAATAAGAAGAGAAGAAAGCAATTTTCTTACATTAAAAAAAATATTTTATTTTTATTGTGGAGTCAAAACTATAGAATTCGTGTATCACTTGGCGCACCAACCTTTGGGAGCTCAGCTGAAGTGTTTGGTTTTCCATTACATTAAAACCGGGTCTACATGAGATCTCTATAATTATGATTGTGTATTTTGTATTCTACATGAGATCTCTATATATATGTTTGTGTATTTTGTATTCTACATTAGATCTATATATATATGTTTGTGTATTTTGTATTCTACATGAGATCTCTATATATATGTTTGTGTATTTTGTATTCTACATGAGATCTCTACGTATATGTTTGTGTATTTTGTATTCAACGTATGTAATTCAAATTCACTGTTTGTTATTGTGTTTTTTTCACGTGATTGTTCAGTCACGCGTTGACGCGACCCAACGAAGTACCGGCGTGCTTTTGTTTACATTTTACGTGTCACGCTGAGCTCGGTCCAGCGATAGGTGACCAGACCTTTCCCCTCTCCCACCCGCCCCCAGGGGTTATAAAGCAACGGAAAGTTAAGACAGATTCAGGCTGTAAATGTTTGTCGCGTTGGAACATAACCAATACTTTCAGTTCTGTCTCATATATAAGGGATTTATAGTTAAAAAATTTGTTTTTACGGGTTTGTTTTTATTAAATCCCTTATATTAACTTCACCGCCGTCTCTGTCTCTCTCTCTTGGGCGGGCACCGCGGAAAAACAGAAGTCAAAACTGACCCACTTCCCGTCATGCCATCGAGCTGAAATTTGGCACACGGACCCCTGTCACCTAACAATGCATCGTATCAAAAATTTAGATCGATCGAACGTACAGTTATTAAATTAATGCATTTTTAGTTTATCTATATAAACTATATGTAGCGGTCGCTATCGTTTACATTTACGGGTCACTTGACTTCACCCCAGCCTTCGGTGAACACATCTCGTGTTTTAACCAGGTAAACCGGCATGCTTTTGTTTACATTTTGCGTGTCACGCTAAGCTCGGTCCAGCGATCGGTGACTAGACCGTTCCCCTCTCCCACCCCCCACCCGGGTTAAAAGCAAAGGGGAGTTAAGACGGATTTAGTCTGTAAATTTTTGTCGCGTTTGAACATAATCAATACTTTTAGTTATGTCTCATATATAAGGGATTTATAGTCAAAAACTTTGTTTTTACGGGGTCGTTTTATTATGTGTAATTTCAAGCTTGTGTCGGACATCAACAGTTTTACTGAATTTGAAAAACCTGTTTTAGTGACTAAAACAAATTATAATATTCTACTCCTTTAGATCTCTAAATATCCATCTACTGGTGTGTACGAAATAATTTCTGTCTTTTCTAAAGATTTTATTTTTTAAGGAGTTTCCCCTCCTGCCACAAACCCCCCCCCTGGACACAGTGAAGGCCGACTCGAATACCGCCACTGGAAGGGTTGGCTTTTGAGTAGGACAACGCATCTGGCAGTGGCATCCACTTGTCTGTAAACTACGTCATGTGTTTAACACTAGAGCCAAGAGGTAGCTGAGGGAATTTTTTCTTTCTTTTTATATGTTTTCTATCTTTATTTCTTTCTTGCAATCTTTAATGTAAATAATTTTTTTAAAGTTAATTTACAATTAACTGTTATTTAATCTTCTCCCAACATATCTCCCCCCCCCACATTCCTTATATCTCATGTAAAATGTCCAAACTATCATAGGAACAATACACATGACCTATCCAAACTATCATAGGAACAATACGCATGACCTATCCAAACAATCATAGGAACAATACACATGACCTATCCCAACTATCATAGGAACAATACACATGACCTATCCAAACAATCATAGGAACAATACACATGACCTATCCAAACAATCATAGGAACAATACACATGACCTATCCATACTATCATAGGAACAATACACATGACCTATCCAAACAATCATAGGAACAATACACGTGACCTATCCCAACTATCATAGGAACAATACACATGACCTATCCAAACAATCATAGGAACAATACACATGACCTATCCAAACAATCATAGGAACAATACACATGACCTATCCAAACAATCATAGGAACAATACACATGACCTATCCTAAGAGTATCTAAGAGATGATAGTAATATCCCCTTTGACTATCCAACAATACGATGATTGTAGTGTTCTCCTTAACAAATACTATACCTTAACAATGCTGTTATCCAAAACCCATTAGAATCCACTTTTGGGCTCCTCCATAATGGTGTCTTGGAATGTGAACTGATGCAGTGTCCGAGTGTTGAGAGGAAGTGGGTGGGATAAGGGCAGGGGAGGGGGTGGAGGGATAAGTCTCCCTGATGCCAGCATCTCTTCAGGTGATGCCAAAAGTAAACACAGAACTGCAGATGTTTTTATTCAGCCCGTAGCCGGTACGTGAACACCATTGTATGGCGGTCATAATGTTATTACGCCGGATCGGGAAGGGTGGAAAAAAAAAGGGGGGGGGGTTAATACACGCCAGTATCAAAGAATGGAGGGGGGGGGGCGTTATAAAATGATGTCCCTTGGATAGAATTTAAGGACTTATGAATGCGGAGATCCATAGATATTTATATTTTTATTGTTTAGGTTGTACAATGACGAATGTTAACACACCTCCCTAGTAGATTAAATAGTACATCTATCAACTTTTTTCGTGGTAACTAACATGATTTAATTCAAATTTTAACAAGCTACCTCTATTCCCATTTAATTTTCACTCTAAAATACATATAAATATAGTCCATCGCTGCTCCTTCTTTTGTGCATCAAAGAAATGTAAAATTTTAATATTTACATGCATTTATCAGATGGAAGGAGACTTTATTTTTATTGATACAAAATATTGACGTAAGTTTCAAATTTTATATTTATATCTTTATAAAATATTCAGATTAAGCTTTGGTTTACTCTATGGCGTGACATTTATAATGTTGACACGCCATCCACCATCTTGAATGTCTGGTGTTACATAAGCGTCATTGTTGCTAAGGGAATGAAGAATGGCCATTGCAAAAGAAAAAGTTATCGGTCTTGTAACTATAAGCAATTGCTAAGACATTCCAGCTTTTCAATTTTACTGTTTCTTACAAACAAATAACCTTTGCTACTTCATCATTTTATATTTTTCGGAAGTACACATGCTCTCAATCTACATGCAAGCATGTACTTCCATCATTTCATTATCTTCTCACTTAAAAATCAGTGTTTCTCAAAATTCTACCGACTGTCACCAAACTCTAGTAAAAACTAAGTGTAAAAACAATCTATCCAGTTGTGTAAGACGATTCGATTGCGATGAAGACGGTAATAATGGTTGAATGTGATTTAAGCGCACACGTTTTTCAAGAGTATGAAAAGTTTTCAATTTCATTATCATTTTCTGCGGTCTACATCATGTCATTCTGATAGTTTTCTGTTATGTTGGTCTATTCAAGCACATTATAGGTGTACTGGCTATGTTGGTCTATTCAAGCACATTATATGTGTACTGGCTATGTTGGGCTAGTCACAACACATTATAGGTATACTGGTTATGTTGGTCTAGTCACAACACATTATATGTGTACTGGCTATGATGGGCTAGTCACAACACATTATTGGTGTACTGGCTATGATGGGCTAGTCACAACACATTATTGGTGTACTGGCTATGATGGGCTAGTCACAACACATTATTGGTGTACTGGCTATGTTGGGCTAGTCACAACACATTATAGGTATACTGGCTATGTTGGGTTAGTCACAACACATTATAGGTATACTGGCTATGTTGGGCTAGTCACAACACATTATAGGTATACTGGCTATGTTGGGCTAGTCACAACACATTATAGGTATACTGGCTATGTTGGGCTAGTCACAACACATTATAGGTATACTGGCTATGTTGGGCTAGTCACAACACATTATAGGTATACTGGCTATGTTGGGCTAGTCACAACACATTATAGGTATACTGGCTATGTTGGGCTAGTTACAACACATTATAGGTATACTGGCTATGTTGGGCTAGTCACAACACATTATAGGTATACTGGCTATGTTGGGCTAGTCACAACACATTATACGTGAAGTGGCTATGTTGGGCTAGTCACAACACATTATTGGTGTACTGGCTATGTTGGGCTAGTCACAACACATTAAAGGTATACTGGCTATTTTGGGCTAGTCACAACACATTATAGGTATACTGGCTATGTTGGGCTAGTCACAACACATTATAGGTATACTGGCTATTTTGGGCTAGTCACAACACATTATAGGTATACTGGCTATGTTGGGCTAGTCACAACACATTATAGGTATACTGGCTATGTTGGGCTAGTCACAACACATTATAGGTGTACTGGCTATGATGGGCTAGTCACAACACATTATAGGTATACTGGCTATCTTGGGCTAGTTACGTCACAAGGTTGTGTGTGTGTGTGTGTGTGTGTGTTAAATATAGTAAAACAATCAATTTCATTACGAGAAAAAAAAATTAAGTTCAAAAGTTTCAAGTATAGATATTACTTTACTACATAAGATAAGAAACTAAGTTAACTAACAGCATATTAAACTTAATCGTCTGAATAAAAGAACAGTTTTCATTATGGCTCTAGGTCTAGGTCACAACTTCTTGTACACCACACTACACACTCAGTACAAAACTGTTCGCTTGGTACACACTACATAGTTCGTTGCACTTCGTTAAAGTTCGTTCATTCAATTCATTGTAAAATGTTCATTGTTGATGTTGACAGTGTTACGGACTGACATTTTAGATAGCAGATACTCTTCTCCATATGTTGGATAATAAATATTTTAATAAAAGTATTAAATACTAAATAGAAAGTAGTAAAGTACACCCCCTGAGCTCTTACAATTAAATGTGGAGATATCCGGATCCGGCAAATATTAGGGCCAAACTAACTGGATCCGGCAAATAATAACAAAAACATATTCGGCCACCCCCAAATATATATACCAGCTATGTTGGCCTAGACAAGAAACATATGTATAGATGCTAGTTTGGCCTAGTCAAGACACAGTACAGGAATACGTGCTATGTTGGCCTAGTCAAGACACATACATGTATTGGCCTTGTAAAGACACATTATAGGTGTACTTGCGATAATTCTCTGGTTAAGACACGTATGGTTTAAAATTATTGTTATCTTGGTGCATGATCAAAACTTTCAGGTTCAGTGTTTCTTTACATTAGAGTTTCCTTCCAAGAACTGCAGTGAGCCACTGTAACTTCTATTGAGTCATTTATCTGTGGCTATAAGGCGCCATCAGAACAACACAACAAGCGTAGATCTAATTAACAAGTTGTTTTGTTTTTTTTTAAACTCGCCACAACTTACTATAATAAGAGGTGATGACTAGAGCCAGTGGGATGGGGAGGAGGAGGGCGTAGGAGGAAATCGATATATCTTGCCATGAAATCACGTGACTACATGAAATCTAAACCTGGGCCGGAGGGGGGTGTCTTAACTGCTCGACATACAAGTCCTTCGTATGGGCTTATGTTTGGCTTCACATATGTACATGCGACTGTAAGACGTGACTTAGATATCTTTGTAAGTTTGACTCCATACATACGACTCTTAGACAAGACGTAATGGCGTCTGTTCACTTATTAATTTCAAGCCCATTTATAACCAAACAAACAGCATATTTTTAAAATGAAAAATGTATTATCTTCAAAGAATAATTGAGGTAGTGTATTAGCCTAGGTAATTAATTATAAAAGTAATATCTCTTACAATGAAACTGAGATCTCTAGCTATGAAACTCAAATCTCCCATTATGAAACTGAGATCTCTAGCTATGAAACTCAAATCTCCCATTATGAAACTGAGATCTCTAGCTATGAAACTCAAATCTCCCATTATGAAACTGAGATCTCTAGCTATGAAACTCAAATCTCCCATTATGAAACTGAGATCTCTAGCTATGAAACTCAAATCTCCCATTATGAAACTGAGATCTCTTGCTATGAAACTCAAATATCCCATTATGAAACTGAGATCTCTAGCTATGAAACTCAAATCTCCCATTATGAAACTGAGATCTCTAGCTATGAGTCTCAAATCTCCCATTATGAAACTGAGATCTCTAGCTATGAAACTCAAATCTCCCATTATGAAACTGAGATCTCTAGCTATGAGTCTCAAATCTCCCATTATGAAACTGAGATCTCTAGCTATGAAACTCAAATCTCCCATTATGAAACTGAGATCTCTAGCTATGAAACTCAAATCTCCCATTATAAAACTGAGATCTCTAGCTATGAGTCTCAAATCTCCCATTATGAAACTGAGATCTCTAGCTATGAGTCTCAAATCTCCCATTATGAAACTGAGATCTCTAGCTATGAAAATCAAATCTCCCATTATGAAACTGAGATCTCTAGCTATGAAACGCAAATCTCCCATTATGAAACTGAGATCTCTAGCTATGAAACGCAAATCTCCCATTATGAAACTGAGATCTCTAGCTATGAAACGCAAATCTCCCATTATGAAACTGAGATCTCTAGCTATGAAACTTTTTAAAAGAATACTTTTTCTTATTGGTCCGGGTGTTCCGGGTGTTCCGGGTGCGTGCTCAATAACTTCCGGGTACCCGACCAGTACCGCATTACTCTTACATATGCTTAAGTCCTACTCTTTAATATCCAATCTCCCTAATCACCAGCACATCCCTGGCTCACACAGCGGAAGTAAAAGACAATACAATCTAATCCAACCCGACAAACTATTCCAGTTTACAATCTACACAGTCTTTTTCACCTGGACAACACAATCATTTTCACCTGGACAACACAATCATTTTCACCTGGACAACACAATCATTTTCACAACACAGCCCAACACAAACTCACCAACCAAATTATTCCCACATTAATGACAACACCACTCCAACCATCTCGACAACAACTTTACCAACCCCACCAACCCTATCACAACCCTGACAGCACAACCAGGTCAACCTTACCAACCCCACGTCACCAGCCCGACCCACCTGGTCACGTTGCTTACCCACCTTCCCACACCCCCTCTAGATGGCTGCTGCATGGACGGACCGCCTCCCCTCCCCTTTTCTCCTCCGATGCGCGACCGAGCCCGTGAGTAAGAATGACACAGCTAGTGACGTCATGTGTTGACATGGTGAATGCATGCGTCAGGTATTAAATGGGAGGCGATGTGAGGCGGGGGGGGGGCAGGTAAATGAAATATGTTACACACAGAAAGTGACGGTTATTATTTCTCACCTCATTTTGTCCCTCAAGAGTTATTTATTCTCTTCCAACTTATGTAACTCAAGCTTTCTTATCTCATCTTATACATGTCAGACGCTCCTTCTATATAGAAGATCATCATCTCTGTTTTACTTTATAACTGAATGTTATTTCAAAGATCGTCAGCCAGGCAAAAGAAAAAAAATATATATATATATTATTTGACGTCATCAATAACAACGGTTAGTGGGGATAGGCACGATTTGAATACGTCAGATGTTACAAGGAGTGATGATGAAGGGCAGGGCGATGTAGCACATACACGTTTATTATACTGTGGGAGTGGAGGAAGTGTGACGAATGACACCAAGCGAGGTAAGGAAAACATCACATTATGTAACTTGATGTCAAACCATCAGACTTAGTCATAAATGTGTCTAACAGTTCTTGTTCTGACCACAAATAGAATTTAATTTAATGCTAACTATAATGCCATGGGAAGAACATTTTTACATGTTACTTGAGATGGGTTCCTTTACCAACATTTTTTCATGTTACTTGAGATGGGTTCCTTTACCAACATTTTTACATGTTACTTGAGATGGGTTCCTTTACCAACATTTTTACATGTTACTTGAGATGGGTTCCTTTACCAACATTTTTACATGTTACTTGTGATGGGTTCCTTTACCAACATAATTTAAACATTTATAAGACCCCCCCCCCACCCCCAAAACAAAAAACCCACAAAAAATGTTGTTTTAAATCAGCGTCTTCTACTTCTGTCCCATGGTATTGGTCAGCGTGATAAACTGTCGATACCTTCAGATTTCAATGATCTAAATCGAGCCATGGTCAGTTTTTGACCAATCGAGTTTTGGTCATTGTTAGGCCAATAGAGCCATGGTAAGTTTTTGGCCAACCGAGCAATGGTCAGTTTAAGCCAATATATATATGGTCAGTTTTTGGCCAATAGAGGCATGGTGAATTTAGGCTAATCCAACCATGGTCAGTTTTTGGCCAATCGAGCCATGGTCAGTTTTTGTCCAAATTGAGCCATGGTCAGTCTTTGGCCAATCGAGTTTTGGTCATTGTTTTTCACAACTCACCTGCTATGACCTTCCACCTCATGGGTGCTGTCAAACCACTCACCTCCTTCCACCTCATCTCTAGCCCCCCCCCACCCCCAACCTCATACACCAAGTAAACGTTGAGTTCAAAATCTTTTTTATGTGCACCGTCTTTTCTTTGAGTATGGCGCACTGGTGGGAAAGCTACAATTAGAGGCTGGAATAGACAGAAGGGGCTAGCGGGGAAAACAAATAATTTTATACACGCGGAAAAAGATAAGAAAGACGGGGGAGAAAAAGTTAAACATTTGATTCAAAGGAATACATTGGAAAGGATCGTAAGAGGTGGAAGTGAGGCGAGGAGAGAGGGGGGGGGGTATGCAAGCCGTGTTTAAAAAGACGGCCAGGGTTACCCTGCAGCCCATGAGCGGACTCAGACAAGAGAACTCAGGTGCTCCGACCACGTCAGGTAATTGAAGGCAAACATCGGCGAACAGAGCGCAGCCCCAGCTAGTGTATGGCCCCGGCAGTGCTCACACACACACCACCGTGGCCTCGGGCTCATGGAGGCGGCCATTGTCTCCCTCCCAAACATGGCGGCAGCGTCACTAGCAACGGGTTCTGCGACTCACGCGCGCAGGGGACTCTGGGTAAATTCAAGCATTTCCTCTTCTAATGGGCCCACCACTGTTATAATAATATCACCAATCATACACAACAATGGAAGGCGATTGAGGTGTGCTGAGCCGTCCTTTTCCCCCCGTACTTTCTCGCTGCAGGAGGAGGAATAAAAAGAAGTCTAATTTTTTCAGGGAATAAAGGACAATGGAGCAGGAACTGGTCCAGTCGTCGGGACGGGATGTTGGGTCGTACCGTCGACACCATAAATATCAGTGGTAGCCGCCACAGAAATCACATATCTGGTAGCCCTTGAAAGTAAAATTATCAAAATGATATGTAAAGCGCGAGGGTATAAAATAGACTTTTCGGTGGGTCTTCTTTACAACGCAAAAGCCGTTATGTGTTACTTGCTAAATGTATACATCTATATATATAATAATAAAAGGCAATTTTCTGTCCGTTCTGTCCGGTCCTCGATAGCGATTGGTCCCTCAAACACACAGGACCCCGACAGCCAATCATATTGAACACGTTTACGCGGACGTTCAAACCGAGTTATTTTTGGTGCAGTATTTCTTCCAAGACTTTATTTTGAGTTATGCGCGTTGGGATTTATAGTCAAAAGGTCTGTTTTTACGAGTTATTTATTTGAACTATAATGAATAGTATTTTTGATGGGATGCACATGTAATGCCGGTCGAGACGGCTGTTGGAGAGGAGTTACAACATGCCACCGAACTGTGGCGGAACGTCCTTGGACGGGCTTTGATGCTCGCATCATAATATATCATTGCCAACTGCGTATCTTGGTGCATTTTTACTCGCTGTGTTCCCCTTCATGCGAATCAGATACACACAATAGAACATATTTCAAATCTAGTATCATGTCCTAATATATGTCCTCTTCTGAATTAAATCCCTATCCGTCAATAGCCAAATAAATCACCATAATTACCCGTCACTATCCAGAATGTACTTGCTCTTTAGTCACGTCTGTGAAGACATTACATTTCAGGCGCGCATTTTTAGAGATATTACTTATTTTTATTTAGTGATAAAATGCTACATCATTAATTTGTGCACGAACATTAGGCTTTCCAATGTATACTCAGTTTCTTTATTCAAATATGTATTTATTAAATGTTCCACCCACCCCCCGTTATTTTTAGCAACTTCTATATGTCAGAAAGACATGCTTTTACAAAGTTTGTATGTTGCACACATGCCACTGTCACGTGCAACGTGGTTGCGTTGCTTCAGTTAGTAATATATATATATATATAAATCAAAGTATGTACGTATGTATGTATGTATGTATGTATGTATGTATGTATGTATGTATGTATGTATGTATGTATGTATGTATGTATGTATGTATGTATGTATGTATGTATGTATGTATGTATGTATGTATGTATGTATGTATGTATGTATGTATGTATGTATGTATGTATGTATGTATGTATGTATGTGTATGTATGTATGTATGTATGTATGTATGTATGTATGTATGTATGTATGTATGTATGTATGTATGTATGTATGTATGTATGTATGTATGTATGTATGTATGTATGTATGTATGTATGTATGTATGTATGTATGTATGTATGTATGTATGTATGTATGTATGTATGTATGTATGTATGTATGTATGTATGTATGTATGTATGTATGTATGTATGTATGTATGTATGTATGTATGTATGTATGTATGTATGTATGTATGTATGTATGTATGTATGTATGTATGTATGTATGTATGTATGTATGTATGTATGTATGTATGTATGTATGTATGTATGTATGTATGTATGTATGTATGTATGTATGTATGTATGTATGTATGTATGTATGTATGTATGTATGTATGTATGTATGTATGTATGTATGTATGTATGTATGTATGTATGTATGTATGTATGTATGTATGTATGTATGTATGTATGTATGTATGTATGTATGTATGTATGTATGTATGTATGTATGTATGTATGTATGTATGTATGTATGTATGTATGTATGTATGTATGTATGTATGTATGTATGTATGTATGTATGTATGTATGTATGTATGTATGTATGTATGTATGTATGTATGTATGTATGTATGTATGTATGTATGTATGTATGTATGTATGTATGTATGTATGTATGTATGTATGTATGTATGTATGTATGTATGTATGTATGTATGTATGTATGTATGTATGTATGTATGTATGTATGTATGTATGTATGTATGTATGTATGTATGTATGTATGTATGTATGTATGTATGTATGTATGTATGTATGTATGTATGTATGTATGTATGTATGTATGTATGTATGTATGTATGTATGTATGTATGTATGTATGTATGTATGTATGTATGTATGTATGTATGTATGTATGTATGTATGTATGTATGTATGTATGTATGTATGTATGTATGTATGTATGTATGTATGTATGTATGTATGTATGTATGTATGTATGTATGTATGTATGTATGTATGTATGTATGTATGTATGTATGTATGTATGTATGTATGTATGTATGTATGTATGTATGTATGTATGTATGTATGTATGTATGTATGTATGTATGTATGTATGTATGTATGTATGTATGTATGTATGTATGTATGTATGTATGTATGTATGTATGTATGTATGTATGTATGTATGTATGTATGTATGTATGTATGTATGTATGTATGTATGTATGTATGTATGTATGTATGTATGTATGTATGTATGTATGTATGTATGTATGTATGTATGTATGTATGTATGTATGTATGTATGTATGTATGTATGTATGTATGTATGTATGTATGTATGTATGTATGTATGTATGTATGTATGTATGTATGTATGTATGTATGTATGTATGTATGTATGTATGTATGTATGTATGTATGTATGTATGTATGTATGTATGTATGTATGTGTATGTATGTATGTATGTATGTATGTATGTATGTATGTATGTATGTATGTATGTATGTATGTATGTATGTATGTATGTATGTATGTATGTATGTATGTATGTATGTATGTATGTATGTATGTATGTATGTATGTATGTATGTATGTATGTATGTATGTATGTATGTATGTATGTATGTATGTATGTATGTATGTATGTATGTATGTAGTATGTATGTATGTATGTATGTATGTATGTATGTATGTATGTATGTATGTGTATGTATGTATGTATGTATGTATGTATGTATGTATGTATGTATGTATGTATGTATGTATGTATGTATGTATGTATGTATGTATGTATGTATGTATGTATGTATGTATGTATGTATGTATGTATGTATGTAATGTATGTAATGTAAGTATGTATGTATGTAATGTATGAATGTATGTATGTATGATACAGTACATGTCATGCATAATGTACATACATACAGTACATGAATACATACATGACATACATACATACATGACATACATACATACATACATACATACATACATACATACATACATACATACATACATACATACATACATACATACATACATACATACATACATACATACATACATACACATACATACATACATACATACATACATACATACATACATACATACATACATACATACATACATACATACATACATACATACATACATACATACATACATACATACATACATACATACATACATACATACATACATACATACAGACATACATACATACATACATACATACATACATACATACATACATACATACATACATACATACATACATACATACATACATACATACATACATACATACATACATACAGACATACATACATACATACATACATACATACATACATACATACATACTACATACATACATACATACATACATACATACATACATACATACATACATACATACATACATACATACAACATACATACATACATACATACATACATACATACATACATACATACATACATACATACATACATACATACATACATACATACATACATACATACATACATACATACATACATACATACATACATACATACATACATACATACATACATACATACATACATACATACATACATACATACATCATACATACATACATACATACATACATACATACATACATACATACATACATACATACATACATACATACATACATACATACATACATACATACATACATACATACATACATACATACATACATACATACATACATACATACATACATACATACATACATACATACAGACATACATACATACATACATACATACATACTACATACATACATACATACATACATACATACATACATACATACATACATACATACATACATACATACATACATACATACATACATACATACATACATACATACATACATACATACATACATACATACATACATACATACATACATACATACATACATACATACATACATACATACATACATACATACATACATACATACATACATACATACATACATACATACATACATACATACATACATACATACATACATACATACATACATACATACATACATACATACATACATACATACATACATACATACATACATACATACATACATACATACATACATACATACATACATACATACATACATACATACATACATACATACATACATACATACATACATACATACATACATACATACATACATACATACATACATACATACATACAACATACATACATACATACATACATACATACATACATACAACATACATACATACATACATACATACATACATACATACATACATACATACATACATACATACATACAACTACATACATACATACATACATACATACATCACATACATACATACATACATACATACATACATACATACATACATACATACATACATACATACATACATACATACATACATACATACATACATACATACATAACATACATACATACATACATACCAAACACTCATCCACCCCCCACACCACCTCACCCCCAGTCCCCAAATGTCTCCAAAGCTACCTGACCATTTCATGTGTACCCATGCACCAAAAAAATGCCCCCAAACCCCCACCATTTGCGCCTGTGTGCCCCACCACACAAAATAAACACACATGCGCACACTACCCCCATACTACCGCGAACGCAACAACTAGGACCCACATGCATGGACAATCCCAACCAATGACAACCCCACCTATGTACGCCACAATACCCACACACAAGTGTCCACCAAAACCAACTGTCCCAATTCTATCGAGGCTGGGGGCCCACAATGTCTAATTATCATAACACGTAAATGATATAACACCCCAAACCCGTATATACACGATCAAGCAAAAATGAGAAATAACTTCGCAAAGACATAGATAGAACAAAACCCGTAGATAATGAACATGACACCTTGCACTACATAGGGCCCTGGTGTCCCTTAATGTCGTTTTTTGCTTATATGAGCTTAATAAAAAATAGTTTATTTGATAGCTACGGAGTAAATGAATGGAACTTAACCAAACTTTGTATATAAAAACTTGGTAGTCCATATTAAAATAGCAAAGGGCACTGCACGTCTAATGTCCAATCGTTCAGGGTTGGGGGCCCCAAATGTATTTTTTCGAATATGTTTGAGATATTATTTGCCATTCTATTTTGAACGATCTTGAGAAATATATCCAGGATGAAACTGAATTTAAATAAACAGGTTTTCAAAATGTACATCTTGAACCGAATGGGCCCGGGGGCCCCTTAATGTATTTTTTCTTATATTAGCTAAATAAAAATTCGTTTAATTTTTAGATAATGAGAAAATAACTGGATTATGACCAAACTTGGTATATAAAAACTTAAAAGCCTATATTAAATTACTATAGGGCACTGAACTCCTAATGTCTATTTCCTCGGGGCTGGGGGCCCTAAATGTGTTTTTACTAAACTTTTAATATTGTATTCCCCATTTAATTTTACACGATATTGAGCAATATAGATAAATATATTTATATATTTGTAATGAAAATGAACAGATTTTCGAACGTCATGTGTTAAACTGATGGGCCCGATGACCCTTAAAGTAATTTCTTTTTTATCTATATATGTATTCCTTTTTACTGAGATCGTTGCAACGCACGACGGGTCTGCTAGTATATATATATAATAGCGAGTGCAGGTCCGAAAATTTGAGTTTGAGTCTTGTTGTAAATATGCAATACCTGTAAATACTGATACAGTGATGTGATCGAATCTGAAGTTGGTGATTGTGAGTTTACCCCCAGTAGAATTTAGATTTTCAGTGGCACCATAACGACAGTTAACTGTCGACAGCTTGAGTAGTTGAAATCCTTGAATCTTCTCCTTGTCACGAGACATCTCAAGAGCGAACAACTTTTTTTTTGGAAACGTGCAAAAGTTTGGGGGGAGGGGGTGAGGGGTTAAAGGTCTGGAGTACGCATGGCGCCGCGCCGTTTGTTGCCGCGCGTCAAAGGCAAGTTTAGGGCGGTGTCTTTGTTAAGGAAACGTTTCGCCGCAGTTGGCGTGCAAATAAGGCGCATTTTGTCTGGCGCATCACATAATGGGCTGTAATAGGACGCTGTGTTCAATGAACATTAGAATGCTATAGGCATGGCTGATGCTGTCTTGAATAGACAGGACAATGTTAGTGATACGGCTGATCCTGTTTTAAATAGACATGAAAATGTTATGGGCACGGGAATACAGGGTTAAATAGACATTAGGGCACTTCTGGCACGGGGGACTTATTTTTTAAAGTGTTGCGTTCTAATATAATGATGAAGTGTAGAGTTAAATAGGAACAGAGTAAGGGAGACTAACAAATACATGTCGAAACATTTATCAGTTTCTATTCTGTATAAAATTTAAAAAAAAACAGTTTTATGTGTAAGTAACTATATGTTTCCCTTTTGTTTGTTTAAGTTCGTATTTCAGCTGAATTCCGTATACCGATCTCACTATGAAGTGTTTCTGTTATGATTATGTCCCCTATTTGTCCAATGAAACACATCATCGCGTTTAGCGTTCAATATCTATTTTTTTTATAACAGCGAGCTTTTTTTATAGGTGGCAGATAAACCAAATACGATTTAATAACATGTAGATCTATGTTTTTGTTTGTTTCATTAAAGGCAATCAATAAATTATTCCAATTGCGTTTATTTACAAATTTCTTATTTATCACCACATCAGCAGCAATGATTCGGGCTTGTATTTTAAAGGGGAACAATTTTGTGAGTTGGAAACAAAGTAATGGAAAATATTTTACATTCCAGAATGTCTAAAGAAACTCAGGGGGCAGGAAAAAATCATCCGTCAACCCTGTGTATCTACAATTAATTATTGGCCACCATTTATTATGCATCTTATATTTGTGAGACGATGACTTTCAGCTGAAACACACAAACGCAAAAGCGAGGAACATAACACGGCAGTAAATACACATTGAAACGATCGATAAATAAGTACAATCCTGGTCTCCTAGCTGGAACCTACAATCCCGGTCTCGGCTGGAACATACAATCCCGGTCTCGGCTGGAACCTACAATCCCGGTCTCGGCTGGAACCTACAATCCCGGTCTCGGCTGGAACCTAGAATCCCGGTCTCGTCTGGAACCTACAATCCTGGTCTCGACTGGAACCTACAATCCCGGTCTCGTCTGGAACCTACAATCCCGGTCTCGGCTGGAACCTACAAGCCCGGTCTCGGCTGTAACCTACAATCCCGGTCTCGGCTGGAACCTACAATCCCGGTCTCGGCTGGAACCTACAATCCCGGTCTCGGCTGGAACCTACAATCCCGGTCTCGGCTGAAACCTACAATCCCGGTCTCGGCTGGAACCTACAATCCCGGTCTCGGCTGGAACCTCCAATCCCGGTCTCGGCTGGAACCTACAATCCCGGTCTCGTCTGGAACCTACAGTCCCGGTCTCGGCTGGAACCTACAATCCCGGTCTCGGCTGGAACCTACAATCCCGGTCTCGGCTGGAACCTACAGTCCCGGTCTCGGCTGGAACCTACAATCCCGGTCTCGGCTGGAACCTACAATCCCGGTCTCGTCTGGAACCTACAATCCCGGTCTCGGCTGGAACCTACAATCCTGGTCTCGGCTGGAACCTACAATCCTGGTCTCGGCTGGAACCTACAATCCTGGTCTCGGCTGGAACCTACAATCCTGGTCTCGTCTGGAACCTACGAGTAGAACAAAAAATGTATCGTATTATTATCTCAGTAGCGGAAATATCAGACGGTTTGTGGAGTGTTCAATTTTCTCTGTTCATAACAATGTTGACATTCAGTCAACAAGTAGCTACCAAGATGTTAACATCCTGCAGCACGTCTGTTCATTTCTGCAGTCATGTCCATGTGTTTTAAATGTCATCTTGACCTGCTTAGTATTGGCCAATCAAAACAATGCCCCCCGCCCCCCTCCCAACCAAGAACTTTTTTTATTTGCACAAAAAATCTTATCTATAAAAGTAAAGATGGAAAAAAAATCTAACTTTTCATGTATTATTTAGGATAAAATTGAAACCAGTGATCCACAAATATGTCAATATTTTATACACACAGCATACAAATATATTATTATGTTAATCGCCATCCCGAAAATGCGCCCATGAAAATTGTAAAGGCCTACTGCTGACTACATAGGCCTAGTTATTTAAATGCATGGCCAGGGAAAGTTGTGCTCTTCAACATTGATTTTTTTACAATGAAATGGGAGGCAATGAGCCAAGGCCTTACCTACAGGGAGAAGTTTCGTTTTTTAATTGACTCACTCGCTTGAGATGAAAGATTGATTTTGAATTGAACGTAGAGCCATAAATCTCTACTGGCACTAGAACAAATAGTGGGCCCATCTGTTGCCAACTCTGTTACCCAAGGGATTAAAAAAAGAAACTATAGAAAGATTAAGACGATGGTTCTCAAACGAACTCACGATAACAGCCTCTCTCTTTTTTTTTCAGGACCGCTGAAAGCGTAAACACCGGAGAGGCGTCCGGAATTCGGGCGTGGAATGGGTCGCCTGAAGAATCCAGGAAAACCAACACTTTATCAACATTTAAATCTCTAATAAAAATGCAGGACTAAACACAAACCATAGATAAGCGTAGGACGCAATAATCTTCTGTATAGAAGGAGCGTCTGTAAACAGATAAGATAAGATAAGATAAGAGGCGAGTGGCTAACTCCGTGACAGAAGAGTTCTCTAGAGTTGACTTGTATTGAATCACAATAACGTTGAGGTTATACCCGGAGCGCATTATGCTCATCCGAAATAACCCTTTGCCTTGCCCGGATGGCTCTTGGTACACCGTAGATAGTCGTTGTCCACCCTGGATAACATTATCCGAAATAACCCTTTGCCTTGCCCGGATGGCTCTTGGTACACCGTAGATAGTCGTTGTCCACCCTGGATAATATTTATCCACCGTGGATAGCCCTTGCAATCCTAGATAGCCTCGGGAACACCTTGGGTAGCCCTAGGGGGGCCTGGATAACCATTGTCCATCCTGGATAGCCGTGTGACCAACTGCTGTTAAGTGACGACGCCCCTTATGAGGTCTTACACTTCCCTTTGACCCCTGATAACCTTTGACATTAATTATGAAAACATCTGACTAACATCCCAATAATAAGAAAATTCCCTGCTGCTAATGGACAAGATGTCCTTACTTCTCGTTAGAGTTTTAGACTTTACTCTCATAAGCTTTAGACTTCACTTCTTTCGTCAGCAAATTCAATGTATATGAGATCAATATCATACACATCTATACACGAGTGAGTGCTATGTATTGTGGACGTGATGACCTATTAAATTTACACAAAAAATGGATTTCAGATATTTTTTTAAATGTTATAGACATGAAAATAAACAAATATTTTAATATATTTAAGAAAAATAAAAGATAGATTGTGTGCTCATTAATAAATTTGATATGTTGACTCCGTCAAACAGCTTGTTTATTTGAAGAACGGTTGCATGTCAATTAATGTTAATGTTTGCTGCAATGGCGAATGGGACGCGGGTTCAACTCTTTACAAACCTTTAAAATCATAGTTTTTTGTTCAACTAATTTTTTTTTAATTTATAGATTTTTTTTAGTATAGTAACAAATACAATGTGGAAATAAAAGCCAAATAAAAAAAATATAAAAATCTCGAACCGAATACACGTTATTTTTATAGCGATAGGCACTCAGAGCTTAGTAATCAAAACCTACACATTGGAGAACTCCCAATATATCATTATTTACAGGCTTTCCGTGATGGTACACATCTATAAATGTGAATAGATTGGGGGAGTGGGTTAAGGGGGGGGGCTGGTGCTTTGGAATAAGTAGGTTATTTAAAGAATTAAAAATAAAACACAACTTGCAATGAAAATATTTATGTACATCACGTGCCACAGTCATGTTGTATAACACACCTGAGTAGTAAAGATGACCGACAGCAGTCATGTTGTATTACACACCTGAGCAGTAAAGATGACCGACAACAGTCATGTTGTATAACACACCTGAGCAGTAAAGATGACTGACAACAGTCATGTTGTATTACAAACCTGAGCAGTAAAGATGACTGACAACAGTCATGTTGTATAACAAACCTGAGCAGTAAAAATGACCGACAACAGTCATGTTGTATAACAAACCTGAGCAGTAAAGATGACTGACAACAGTCATGTTGTATAACACACCTGAGAAGTAAAGATGACTGACAACAGTCATGTTGTATTACAAACCTGAGTAGTAAAGATGACCGACAACAGTCATGTTGTATAACACACCTGAGTAGTAAAGATGACCGACAACAGTCATGTTGTATAACAAACCTGAGCAGTAAAGATGACTGACAACAGTCATGTTGTATAACAAACCTGAGCAGTAAAGATGACCGACAACAGTCATGTTGTATAACAAACCTGAGCAGTAAAGATGACTGACAACAGTCATGTTGTATAACACACCTGAGCAGTAAAGATGACTGACAACAGTCATGTTGTATTACAAACCTGAGCAGTAAAGATGACCGACAACAGTCATGTTGTATTACAAACCTGAGTAGTAAAGATGACCGACAACAGTCATGTTGTATAACAAACCTGAGCAGTAAAGATGACTGACAACAGTCATGTTGTATAACACACCTGAGCAGTAAAGATGACTGACAACAGTCATGTTGTATTACAAACCTGAGCAGTAAAGATGACCGACAACAGTCATGTTATATAACAAACCTGAGCAGTAAAGATGACTGACAACAGTCATGTTGTATAACAAACCTGAGCAGTAAAGATGACCGACAACAGTCATGTTGTATAACAAACCTGAGCAGTAAAGATGACTGACAACAGTCATGTTGTATAACAAACCTGAGCAGTAAAGATGACCGACAACAGTCAAACACACACAAAATGATTATCATGGGGGCACAGAAATGACACATTAAATAACTAGTAATTATAATACTTTTTATTTTGTTTTGTGAAGGTGGTACGGCTGGAGGTTAGAGTATATGAGAATTTCTGGCAGTTGTTTTCCCTAAGGTTATGAAGCTACGGGTACTGGACGCTCAGTAGCTATGTTTTCAAAACATTTTTTTTTGTGCTCGAAAACCATACGATTCTAGATATTGGTATACTTCTGTGGCCACTGGGCCACTAACACAAAGTTCAGATTGACCTGTCATATTATGGCCACTGACACAATGTTCAGATTGACCTGTCATATTATGGCCACTGACATAAAGTTCAGATTGACCTGTCATATTATGGCCACTAACACAAAGTTCAGATTGACCTGTCATATTATGGCCACTGACACAAAGTTCAGATTGACCTGTCATATTATGGCCACTAACACAAAGTTCAGATTGACCAGTAAAATAAAAAATCAGTCTTTGGACGATTCGGTCATGTTGATTTGAAACTGAGTGGCAGGCACCGGACATCCTGGTGTGGAGCTCGTCCATAACTCTAAAGGAATAGACACAGATGACGCAAGGGTCATCGGCTGGTCACGTGATGTTCAACCTCGGTGTACAGCTAGACAAAGTTTTTACTGATTTTTGCTTTCAGTGGATATGAAATTGTGATTTTTGTTGTTGTTTATAACCATGAGCCTTCTCACAACATCAGCATAAAATATCTAAGTATCAATCGGACCCTTTTCCATTAGGGCCGTGGTCCAGAGTCCCTTTTGCCCCCCCCCTTACCCCCCCCCTCCGGACTACGGTGGATGTGCTTTGTGCAGGGGAAATGTTATCTTATTATATATCTTTTATTCGGGTAAATTTTGCACATACACACACACAGATAATAATAATAATAATTATAATAATAATTATTATTATAAAGGAGGCAGATTAAAAACTATGATAAGAGTTTGACATGCAGGTAAGTTCCACGGTAGGTAACTCTAAACGCCAAGTCAGTACTATTTCATGGGAATAGTTATTATATATTAGGACCGAGAAACCATTCATCAAACTGTTTGTCGAAGACTGGGGACATCAAGGAGTTTATATCTCACATTCGGAGTACATTAGGTCTGACTCTGTCCCTCACATTCGGAGTACATTAGGTCTGACTCTGTCCCTCGCATTCGGAGTACATTAGGTCTGACTGTCCACCAGATGAAGACGGTCCTAGGAGCCTCATATGCGGCTAATGGATAAAGTCTGGTTTGGTGGTCGAGCGTTTTATCGAACATTTCAGGGCCAAAACTTTACGGATGAGTTTGATGACAGCTTGATTATAATGAAGAGGGGTGGGGAGGGTAAGAAAAAGTCCACCCTCTCTCTCTCTCTTTTAAGAGTGTTACAAAACCCATGATCCCGCCCACAGCCACCCTCAGATAGTCAGCCACGCGTCGATCGAAACTCTAGTGCAAGGGAAATAACTCTATCGTCAACTAGGAAACAGGTGGTTGGCATTGATTATCGGCCCGAGACGAATCAATAGCGCCTCCTTTAAGTATAGCGAGGGAAGAGACGTTTGAGGATATTTTTGGAGGTCGGCGTGTTAAAAATGAGTTGTTATAATCAATATGATGGGAGATAATGACGAGGTTACGGCTCACAGTTTCAGAACCTGTTTTTTTCTTTCCTCTTTTGTTTGTAATCAATAAAAGAAAAAAAAATACTTCCGTTTGTAGTTCGCGGGATTAAATGATCAAATATAACAATGATGTGGTTTCCTTTGAAAAATTTTTTTGTTTTAGTTTGCAATTTAAAAATAATTTTTTAAAAATTCTTTTTAGTTGAAATAATCCACATCGGATTTTTTATTTTATATGATTAATTTAATTTTTCTTCTTTTGTAGGCAAATCTTCTCCACAATGTTAACGTCGCCAAGAATGGCCATGTTAGCTGCAGAGAAAAATCTGGTAACCAACTTCCATAATTTTAAGTTTCAGCGCCTTCTTACAAAAGTGAGCTTGATTTCATCAAAGTGCATTACCACTAAAAAAAGATCTTATAGGGTAGATACTTGTGGAAATGTTAGTTTTCTCTTATTTAACACGTGCCAATTTTCATGATAGCATGAATAATAGGAACCTAATTAAATATTATTATTTTAATTTTTTTATCATTAATTTGAATGACGGATGTTATTAAACTACTTTAAGTTAATTCAAGTGTTGAAAAATTTAATTGAAATGTTTAGTTGGAATGTTTAGTTGAGATATTTAGATGAAATAATTATTTGAAATATTTAGTTGAAACACAAATGTTTTAACACTAGAATGCGTTGGGAAAATATCTAAAATCCCTTTTTAAAAGCCCTAAATGTCTGCAATATTCACCATGAGAATTAGAAAATCATTTAACGTGTAGTGCCGCAAATAATGTTAAACGCCTTTGCCAGAGATTCTGTTGTCTATTTTAAACTCTTCTCCCAAATTTAATTATGAAGATTTTAGTGAACAAAAAACAAACTTTAAAAAAAAAGGAATTCTGGAATCGAAACAATTATATTTATGTCTATTGTTCTGTTGCGTATTTTCCAGACGTGCCCTGTTCCATAATTTACTTTAAACCTTGCCTTTATACAGTCCCACTCTTATGTTTTTTAAAATAGAAAAATAATATTTTTTCGTCAATCGATTGGGTTGATAAAATGTGATTCTAACCGTCTCTAACAAAAAAATGACCAACTTTGCTAATATTTTTTGAAAATTATCCATAAAACTCTCTCTCTCTCTCTTTCTCTCCCTCTCCCCCCCTCTCTCTCTTTCTCTATCTCTCTCTCTTTCTCTCTCTCTCCCTCTCCCTCTCCCTCTCCCCCCCTCTCTCTCTCTTTCTCTCTCTCTCTCTCTGTCTGTCTCCCTCTCTCCCTCTCCCCCCTCTCTCTCTCTCTCCCCCTCTCTCTCTCTCTCTCTCTCTCTCTCTCTCTCTCTCTCTCTCTGTCTCTCTCTCTGTCTGTCTCTCTCCTCTCTCTCTTGCTTCCAAATGTCCATCCACTGAGATACTTGATCTCTTTCAGCGTGGTAGAGCGTGGCCTGAGTGTGAGGGAGAAAAGTGTTTAATTCCTTAATCGATGCCTGGCAAAGGATTAATAATGCCGTGAATGAAGGTTCAAAACTAGGGCAGAACAACAGAGACGCGAGTAGAGGAGAATTAAAACTAGAATGTGTCGGTTAGGGACGGGAACAGGCAAACTACGGCAACTAAGGGATACAAAGTGGACAATCATAGCCACTAGTGGCATCACAATGGGTCAGTGCAGGACACAAGTGGCAGTAATACACCAACTTTGGCCCCTAGTGGCTATAATCCACCAACTTTGGCCCCTAGTGGCTATAATTCACCAACTTTGGCCCCTAGTGGCTATAATCCACCAACTTTGGCCCCTAGCGGCTATAATCCACCAATTTTGGCCCCTAGTGGCTATAATCAACCAACTGTAGCAGCTAGTGGCTATAATCAACCAACTGTAGCCGCTAGTGGCTATATTCAACCAACTCCAGCCGCTAAAGGCTATAATCAACCAACTGTAGCCGCTGGTGGCTATAATCAACCAACTGTAGCCGCTAGTGGCTATAATCAACCAACTGTAGCCGCTAGTGGCTATAATCAACCAACTGTAGCCGCTAGTGGCTATATTCAACCAACTGTAGCCGCTAGTGGCTATAATCAACCAACTGTAGCCGCTAGTGGCTGTAATCCACCAAATTTGTCCCCTAGTGGCTATAATCCACCAACTGTAGCTGCTAGTGGATATTATCTGTCAACTCTGACCACTAATTGCTATAATCCTCCCATTCTGACCACACGCAGCTATAATCTTTCAATTCTGACCAATATTGGCTATAATCCCCCAACTCTCAACACTAGTGGCTATAATCTATCAACACTGACTGCTAGTGGCAAGCCACTGAATGGGTCAGCGGTTAGTTTCGCCAGTTTTCGTTTTTTCATTCCAATATAATTTGTTTTTCGTTGCTATTGATTTCTCAAAAATGTATAATTCGAAATTTTCGTTTCTCCTTTGATCTTATTGTTGACTCAATTTTCTCCTTCTTTCTGTTAAACATTATTATTTTTTAAAAAAATATTTTGAATTTCAACTTGTAAATATTAAGTTTGACATATGATTTTTTTTTAAAGTCCGGGTTCTATATGATTTTTGTTCTCAATGAGGATCTTTCCTTAAAAAATAAACTTATGTTTGACCGTTAGACTCAAAAAGTAGCACTTTGTGTATGTCTAACTTTATTTACATGCACATTCTATAATACTATTGATTTATCATGATATAATTTAAATAGGGCTGTTAACGATTAATTTAAATTTAATCTTTAACTTTTGAAAAATTAACGATTAATTAATCGATAATTTAGATTAAAGTCAAAAATTGAAATTTATGGTGTCATAAGTAACACTTATTAAACTTATTAGTTAAAAATCGAAATAACACTGGAATGTCTTCTTTATATGACATCTTTTAACCAACACCGCAAGCAGACAAGTATATTGACATTATTTTTTTCAAGTGGTGAGTATGTCTTATTGACAATATAACCAGCCGAGCTGAACAATCGTTCACATAGATTTAGATTGTCTCAGATGAAGTTTATGATAATGTAGTGGATGGTTTGCAGGAGATATGTAAGCGAAATGTTAGAACCATGGTAGCAATGTTCCCTTTTAAAAGCAGCGCAGCTGTGCAGATATATTTCACAAAAGATGGACGTTGTGCAACTTTGCACACGAGTTTTTTTTTGGACTTTGCACACAGACCAACGAAGCTTAGACATAAAGGGAACATTGCATGGTAAGCAAACGATTTCTCTCAATGGACACAATAACCTTTATCAACATTTTTAACATTCACGTCAGTCAATAGTTTAAAACCAAAATGTTCGTGTAATCGTCCGGAAATTAGTTTATATTTATCGGCCAAAATATTTTACTTTTTGAATTCCAGTACATTTATAGGTGGTGGGTCGATTAATCGTTAAAAAAATTTTAACGATTAATCGAGAAATTCATCGTTAATTTCCAAAGCCCTAAATTTAAACAACGAATTTTTTTTTAAAAATCTTTTTGGGGGTCTCATAAAGTCACAAAATGCCAACTACTCCACCTATTGACATTGACATAAATGACAATGTCATACTGTGATACAATGGGCATTCGAGATAGCACAGTGTTGTCCAACCGGTGTGCCGCGGCACACTAGTGTGCGCGAGAAAATTTTAGTGTGCCGCGAAAGATTTCAAAAATACTATAAATTGATAGGCTTTTCGAACCTTCAAGTTTTGAAAAAAAAATATCCTTAACCGAAAAAGAATTGAATAAAAACGTTTCATGTTTGTATTTTTCTGGTTGTGAGAATCTCTTGAAAGCTACAAAAATGTCTCTCCTCCATTGGGAAAAAATATCTGTTGTAAGTAAATAAAAACCCTTTGCTGCTGTTCACTTTTTTAAAAACTTTTAATTACAGACGGCTATGGATAATTTTTTGAAGAGAAGCAAGAAGGATTCCAGCGAGCATCACAATGAAGAGAGAGGGCTGCGAAATCCAAGAAGAATGTTACCTAACGGAAATATCACGAGGAATATCTTGAGTATGGTTTCATACAATGTGCAAATGATCCTTCTCTTCCGTTTTGTCTTAATTGTAAGATGGCCAACGAGTCTATGAACCCCAGTAAACTGAAGCGGCATCTGAACTCAAATCATCCATGATTGAAAGACAAGCCGAAAAGTTATTTCGCATCCATTCGGTCCAACTTAGAGCAGCAATAAAAAAATAATGAAGAAATTCTCCTCAATTCCTGTCAAAGCTCAGTTAGCAAGCTATAAAATTGAGAATCTTTTGGTCAAACAAAAGAAATCTCATTTGGACGCTGAGACAATCATATTGCCGTCTTTACGAATCGCAGTTGAGACTATGGAGTTGGGACCCGACGCTGTTGAAAAAATAAATAAGATTCCACTGTCTCACCAGACGATGGGACGTCGGACTGCTGACATTTCGACAGATTTGGACAATCAAATTAAAGAGCATTTTGCGGAAGCCGACGACATCCAAAAGCTCTGGGCAATGCAAATCGATGAAAGTACTGACATCAGCGGAAAGGCGCAACTGCTCGCATACGTCAAACGTTAAAGACTGCAGATGATAGAGAAATTGCTTATCCAGCAATGAGCCGCGTTTTGAGCTCACCTGCTCCAAAGAAAACGCTCAAGTATCTCATTAATTATGAAAAATCTTTTGAATAAACACTGATTTCTTGTTTTGTGAGGTGTGCCGCGCAAATTTTTTACAAGTTTAGTGTGCCGTGAACGATTTTCGGTTGGACAACACTGAAGATAGCCTATAACGTTTATACAAAGATACTATTTGAGATATAACGTTAGTGCAGGTAACTACTGGAGATGTAACAGTTACACAGGTAACTACTGGAGATGTAACAGTTACACAGGTAACTACTGGAGATGTAACAGTTACACAGGTAACTACTGGAGATGTAACAGTTACACAGATAACTACTGGAGATGTAACAGTTACACAGATAACTACTGGAGATGTAACAGTTACACAGGTAACTACTGGAGATGTAACAGTTACACAGGTAACTACTGGAGATGTTACAGTTACACAGGTAACTACTGGAGATGTAACAGTTACACAGGTAAACAGTCGGGTAAGTACTGGAGATGTAACAGTTACACAGGTAACTACTGGAGATGTAACAGTTACACAGGTAACTACTGGAGATGTAACAGTTACACTGGTAACTACTGGAGATGTAACAGTTACACAGGTAACTACTGGAGATGTAACAGTGACACAGGTAACTACTGGAGATGTAACAGTTACACTGGTAACTACTGGAGATGTAACATTTACACTGGTAACTACTGGAGATGTAACAGTTACACTGGTAACTACTGGAGATGTAACAGTTACACAGGTAACTACTGAAGATGTTACAGTTACACAGGTAACTACTGGAGAGATAACGTTAAGTTTATGCGGGTAATAATTTTTTTATTGTTCGAAACTAAACATTTGTCTGTAACATTTCAAAAGTGCATTATTTTGTTTAAACTGCGAGATTTTAGCTGATGATTAAATTCAAACAGAACTCTCAACACTGGGCAAAAAGAATTGACGATAACAAAATTATAAGGCTAATTAACTCAATGGCTACACAGCTACAAGACTATATAACTCCGTAAATCCAGGATTAAACAATTATATGACAACATAACAACATTACCACATAACTACATTACCACATATCAACATTACCACATAACTACATTGCCACATAAGGGGCCGTCCATAAATGACGTCACGCTATTTTAGCCGATTTTTCACCCCCTCCCCCCTCGTCACGCGTCGTCACAAAAAGTTAGACCCCACCCCCCTCCAAAAATACGTCACAAAGCTTTGACATCACAACAACAAAAAAAAGACAAAAACAAAAACAACAAAAAACTACAACAAAAACCCACCTTATTTTCTATCCACTAGATATATTAAAATACGTCATGTGTACCGTAATTTGTACGTGTACGCTTCGAAGATACGCCCACTATTGAACCGGTTCCTTTCAGAAAATGCATCTTTTAAATTTGACTACTATGTAGATTTCTTACCTAAGTACCATACGAAGACACCTTAATCCACCCTACTTTCATTTTATATTGACACGAGTGACAATAATCGTAATCCACATGACTTCACTGTATCAAGTATCCTTTCTGTGATATTTAAAATTAATGCCTTAAAAACTGAGCTAAGAAGAAAAGTTGTGTTGTGTAAGGTGACCAGACGTCCCGATTTAGGCGGGATAGTCCCGATTTCAGACCTCATGTCCCGCTGACCCTCGCTTGTCCCAGCGGGACGCCCGTTTGTCCCGCTTTTTTTCAATACTTTAAATACAATTAGTTTTACTTTGATTTTGGGTACGAATGACTTAATATTTTCTTAAATTTAATTAAATATTCAAAACGGTGATATCTATATATATAAAAATCAAAGTATGTATGTATGTATGTATGTATGCATGTCTGTTATAGCTGACTAAACCATTCATCCGATCGCCATGAAACTTTTGGAGACTTTTGAGTACGCTCCAGGGATGGAAATAGGCTACTTTTTTTCTTCAAAATTTAACACTCATGGGGCGCCGGGGGCCCATAATGAGAATGTTTTCTTATATGAGCTATATAAAAATTAGTTTAGGGCTTAGCTGCTTGGAAAATGAATGGATCTTGACCAAACTTGGTACATAACAACTTAATAGCCTATATTAAAGTAGCATATGGCATTGAACTCCTAATGTCCGTTCCTTCGGGGCCGGGGGCCCAAAATCTTTATTTTTGTAAGCGTTAAATTATTTATTCCCGTTAGCTGACTATACCATTCATTCGGTCGCCATGAGACTTTTGGAGACTTTTGAGTACGCTCCGGGGATGGAAATAGGCTACTTTTTTTCAAAATTTAACACTTATGGGGCGCCGGGGGCCCATAATGAGAATTTTTTCTTATATGAGCTATATAAAAATTAGTTTAGGGCTTAGCTGCTTGGAAAATGAATGGATCTTGACCAAACTTGGTACATAACAACTTTATAGCCAACATTAAAGTACCATATGGCATTGAACACCTAATGTCCGTTTCTTCGGGGCCGGGGCCCAAAATCTTTTTTTTTGGTAAGCGTTAAATACTTTATTCCCGTTAGCTGACTATACCATTCATTCGGTCGTCATGAAACTTTTGGAGACTTTTGAGTACGCTCCGGGGATGGAAATAGGCTACTTATTTTTCAAAATTTAACACTCATGGGGCGCCGGGGGCCCATAATGAGAATTTTTTCTTATATGAGCTATATAAAAATTAGTTTAGGGCTTAGCTGCTTGGAAAATGAATGGATCTTGACCAAACTTGGTACATAACAAACTTGATAGCCAACATTAAAGTACCATATGGCATTGAACACCTAATGTCCGTTCCTTCGGGGCCGGGGGCCCAAAATCTTTTTTTTTGTAAGCGTTAAATACTTTATTCCCGGTATGATTTACACGATCTTGAAAAGCATTGACTAATATATCTATCATGATCCAGATTGAAATGAACAGGTATTTTAAAGTTAATTTCTTGCACCGATTGGGCCCGGGGGCCCTTAATGTTGTTTTTTCTAATCTTATATCTATATATATATATAAATCAAAGTATGTATGTATGTATGTATGCATGTCTTTGTATAGCTGACTAAACCATTCATCCGATCGCCATGAAACTTTTGGAGACTTTTGAGTACGCTCCTGGGATGGTCACTGGCTACTTTTTTTCAAAATTTAACCCTCATGGGGCGCCGGGGGCCCATAAAATGATTTATTTTCTTATATATGAGCTATATAAAAATTAGTTTAAGCGTTAGCTATTAGGTAAATTGATGGATCTTAACCAAACTTTGTATATAACAACTTGGTAGCCAATATAGAAATACTAAAGGGACTAATTTCCTAATGTCCATTTCTTCGGGACTGGGGGCCCAAAATGTCTTATTTCATAAACGTTTAATATTTTATTCCCCATTCAATTATTAAAGATCTTGAAAAATATAGATAAATATATCCACAATGAAATTGATTGAAATAAACAGGCGTTTTGAACTTGACATCTTGCACTAAATGGGCCCTGGGGCCCTTAATGTCGTTTTTTGCTTTTATGAGCTATATAAAAATGAGTTTATGCGTTAACTACTGAGTAAATGAATGGATCTTAACCAAACTTGGTATATAAAAACTTGGTAGCCCATATTAAAATAACAAAGGGCACTGCACTTCTAATTTTTAATTGTTCAGGGCCGGGGGCCCCAAATGTATTTTTTCGTATGTGTTTGAGATATTATTTCCCATTCTATTTTAACGATCTTAAGAAATATATCAATGATGAGACTGAATTAAAATGAACAGCATTTTGAAATTTACATCTTACATCGAATGGGCCGGGGGCCCCAAATGTCTTTTTTGTGTGTATACTCTAAGATATTATTTCCCACTCAGTTTTTAACGATCTTGAGAAATATATCCATGATTAAAATGAATTTAAATGAACATGTTTTCAAAATGTACATCTTGAATTGAACGGGCCTGGGAGCCCCTTAATGTAGTTTTCCTTATATCTACATATATATAAAAATTAGTTTAGGTGTTAGATAATGAGAAAATAAATGGATTTTGACCAAACGCGGTATATAAAAACTTAAAAGCCTATATTAAATTTCGATAGGGCACTGATCTCATAATGTCCATTTCATCGGGGCTAGGGGCCCTAAATGTGTTTTTACTAAATTTTTAATATTGTATTCCCCATTCAATTTTACACGATATTGAGAAATATAGATACATATATTTATATTTTTGTTATGAAATTGATTGAAATGAACAGATTTTCGAACTTCATATTTTAAACTGATGGGCCTGGTGACCCTTAAAGTAATTTATTTTTTATCTATATATATTCCTTTTTACTGAGATCGTTGCAACGCACGACGGGTCTGCTAGTTTTTTATAAATTTAAATTGCTTTATTATTAGCTAAGCCAGTTGGTGCGTCGATTTCTTTAGTTATTTACATTTTACTCCTTGATACGGCCTTCCCGTGACTTGTCGGTGATGCCGACGCGTAAGCTGACCAGACGTCCCGATTTCAGACTTCATGTCCCGCTCAAGTGACCAGTCGTCCCGATTTTTTGCTACAGAACCCTGGGAACACCCCCTCCCTCCCCCGTCCGAGGGGCCCCGTCCCGCTTTGCCCCCCTCCCCCCCCCCGGAAAATCTGGTGACCTCATTTTGTGCTACTCTCAAATTGCGATGTCAAGAATTTGGTGCATTGAATAAAGTTAATGAATACTATTAAATCTAGAATGGCCAGGGGCGTTAGACCCAAAACAAATCGAACAATTATATCAAGCTTAAAACGTTTATAATTGTATCATATAGAACAAATTTTTTTTAAAAAATAATAAATAAATAACAATTGATATTCCGTGTCTTTTTGAATTAAAATATCTACACATAATCCTATTCACATCATTTTTTAGACATTTATCATGCTTGTAAAAGTCACCGGGGGGGGGGTCTAACGACGCTCCCCCAAATCCCCGCCCGAGTCATGTGGGCAGGACCTTGAGAATGGGGCGGGGGGGACGGGACGCACACATAAACTTGTATTTTGGGGTAACGGGCAAAAAATGTCGGCGACTCCTACCGTAAGAAAACCAAACGGAGTTGAGGCTACATCACAAATACTTGGATGTCAACATCAAACGACGCTTTTATACGTTCTCTTATGAGTTCTCAAACTTAAGGATTATAATTATAATTAGCTTTAATTTTCATTTCTTGATAACTTACGCCAACCGGCGTTTGATGGCCTACAGATATTGCATTTCTTTGGCACTTTGAGAAGCACTGATGGTTTTTTTAAAAAAAAGGTCATTAAATAAATTGTAAGCGACCAAATATTACAGTGGAAGTTTTATTTAAAGTTACCCTTTTTATGTGACGTCACATTTCTTCAACCCCCTCCCTCCCCCTCGTCACGCATCGTCACAAAAGTGTGTCCCCCTCCCCCCTAGGATTGTGACGTCATTTATGAACGGCCCTTAACTACATTACCACATAACTGTAATAGAACTTATGGGTCAAGTGACAAGTCTTTAACACACTATGTTCTGGTTAACAACTGTCTTTAATCACTATATACAATCCACTGTAATCAACTGTACAATCAACTACCTAATCACCTCGTATGCCGTCTCGGTTGCCTCTTGAACCGTCTATATATAGTCAGCTTTCCTCCAAGTCCATAACCACGCACGCTTACAGTTCACCTCACAAACCACGTGTTTCATACTAGGTCAAGTCATTGCATTCTCATACAATGTAAACACAACAACACGTCTCTCGAAATAACTACATTACCACATAACAACATTACTACATAACTACATTACCACATAACAACATTACCAAACATCTACATTACCACATGACAAAACTACTACATAACTACATTACCATATAACAACATTACCACATAACAACATTACCACATAACTACAATACCACATAACAACATTACTACATAACAACATTACTACATAACTACATTACCACATAACAACATTACCACACATATACATTACCACATAACAACTTTACCACACATCTATATTACCACACATCTACATTACCACATAACAACATTACTACATAACTAAATTATCACATAACAACATTACTAATTAACTAAATTATACAATAACAACATTACCACATAACAACATTACCACATAACAACATTACCACACATCTACATTACCACACATCTACATTACCACATAACAACATTACCACATAACAACATTACTACATAACTAAATTACACATAACAACATTACTACATAACTACATTACCACATAACTACATTACCACATAACAACATTACACATAACTAAATTACACATAACAACATTACACATAACTACATTACCACATAACAACATTACCACATAACAACATTACCATATACAAAATTACCACACATCTACATAACACACATCTACATTACCACATAACAACATTACACATAACAATTACCACATAACTACATTACCACATAACTACATTACACATAACTACATACCACATAACAACATTACACACATTACATACCACATAACAACATTACCACATAACAACATTACCACATAACACATTACCACATAAAACATTACCACACATCTACATTACCACATAACTACATTACCACATAACTACATTACCACATCTACATTACCACATAACTACATTACCACATAACTACATACCACATAACAACATTACCACATAACAACATTACCACATAACAACATTACCACATAACTACATTACCACATAACTACATTACACATAACTACATTACCACATAATTACATTACCACATAACTACATCACCACATAACAACATTACCACATAACAACATTACCACATAACAACATTACCACATAACTACATTACCACATAACTAAATTACACATAAAAACATTACCATAACTACATTACCACATAACAACATTACCACATAACAACATTACCATATAACAAAATTACCACACATCTACATTACCACACATTACATTACACATAACAACATTACCACATACAAACATTACCACATAACTACATTACCACATAACAACATTACCACATAACAACATACCACACATCCACATTACACATAACAACATTACCACAGATCTAATTACCACATAACAATATTACACATAACAACATTACCACATAACTACATAACCACATAACTACATTTACTACATAACTACATTTTCACACATCTACATTACCACATAACAACATTAACAAATAATTCATTACCACATAACTACATTACCACATAACTAAATTACCACATAACTCCATTACCACATAACTACATTACACATAACTACATTACCACATAACTACATTACAAATAACAAAATTACCACATACTACATTACCACATAACTACATTACCACATAACTACATTACCACATACCTACATCACCACATAACAACATTACCACATAACAACATTACCACATAACAACATTACCACATAACAACATTACCACATAACCACATTACCACACATCTACATTACCACATAACTACATTACCACATAACTACATTACCACACATCTACATTACCACATAACTACATTACCACATAACAACATTACCACATAAGAACATTACCACACATCTACATTACCACATAACTACATTACCACATAACTACATTACCACAGAACTACATTACCACATAACTACATTACCACATAACTACATTACCACACATCTACATTACCACATAACTACATTAGCACATAACTACATCACCACATAACTACATCACCACATAACAACATTACCACATAACTACATTACCACATAACTACATTACCACATAACTACATTGCCACACATTTACATTACCACTTAATAACAATATTACCACATAACTACATTACCACATAACTACATTGCCACATAACGTATACTTCACCATGGAAATATAGAAACCAGTACCAGAGAAACACAGAATCACAGGATCACATAATTGTTGAACCTTTGTATAGGAATTATATTGTAATTCTCTACCATTACACATCCGTAGTATTACAGCTACCAAGTCTGCCAAGACTGAACTTAAGACATCTTTTCAAAATTTATTTTGAAAATTAATGAAACAACATTTGTTTTAATGATTAGCGTAGCTTATGCGTAACTTACTCTCATTTATGTGGTTGTTATGATATAAATGTTTATTTAATACTTATATGTATGTTGTTATCAACATGTAAAGCGCTCTGTACACAGTTCCTTGCTAGGATACAGCGCTATATAAATTATCAATTTATTATTATAATTATTAAAATTGACCACAGATAATCAGCCTCATATAACCGGCTGACCATGGAGCTACTGGGCAGCCATACGCAATAACCTACCTCAGTTTGACAACAAAATGCTCTCCGGACGATTAAAAAATCCTGGGTACACACCTTCCGTTGGAGTCAGAGGTTTACACAAACATTCTCCCATGACCCCTGTGACCTATACGATGAACAGTTCGATAGTCGTTTGCAGAGGTATTTACCGAAATATTAATCCTGGATTGATTGGGCGTGAAAGGTGCTTGCATATAGATGTATTTATTTTTAGCTGACGCACAACACATCTCTATCAGGGCATACACACAGCACATCTCTATCAGGGCATACACACAGCACATCTCTATCAGGGCATACACACAGCACATCTCTATCAGGGCATACACACAGCACATCTCTATCAGGCCATACACACAACACATCTCTATCAGGGCAAACATAACGCTCAAACTTATTTGAGGTAGGTCATAGCAACCTTCACTCGTCGGATATTTAAACGACAGTGAGTTCCTGCTGTTAATTTCTGAGCCCCAACGATCCTCCCCTGCAATTCACACGGTCACATATTTTGGAGGCCGTTCAGCTTTTCAATGGTTGCCTGCAGTTGTTTTTTTTTGACGTGAGCGGAATTTTCACTGTTAGAAGAGTTTGAACAGTGTGATCCAATAACGTGTCTGACACGCCAGTGAGTACTACATAGCAAGTCATTCACTAATGGTTGATTGCTTCGTGAAATTAAATAATGTAAAATATTTTTTTTTACTAATAGCTAATTCTCCTTGGGTGTATAGTTTTTGGATGCTCCACATCGAACACTGTTTATGTCGCCAGACCTGTCACCTACAAGTTCAGACATTCTCGTGGCACTGCGGACTTTTCGAAACGTTGCGAAGCGGTGTCCAGGAAATTAATAAATAGTGAAGGATGGAGTTTAATAGGAAATAGCTGTTAGGTGGCTAGAGATGTTGGTGCTACGATTTTAATAATTTCAGCTTTTAAAACTATAACGGTTTATATTTATATATTGAAAAACATAAATGATTTAATAAATAATGATCTAAAAATAATTGAACATAAAGCACATATAAGTCTATATACATTCAATGTGAAAACTTTCCCAACATTTTGTTGGTTACTTCCATACAGCGGTCTTTCTTGACGAAACGTGTGTTAATAAATGTTACTTTTTATTTTCTTCTTATCAGTGAGTGCTGGTAAAAAAAAATCTATACGTTTTTAATTTTTAAAAAAAAATCCTTTTTTTTCTTTTCAAATATTTATTTTTGCCCCCAAATCAATGAGACAAAGTATTTTTAAAAAGTTATCTGTTTATAATTTTCCCTTACAAGAAACATGTTTAGTTCTGATTTTTTTACATTGAGTTTTTTTCTACATTTCTTGTGATAATTTCTTTGCTGATTATATTTCCACATCTTAATTATTTTGAAACTCGTTGTTTAAATGGAAGTCAAGCTTGTGTTCCCTATGACTCGTTGTTTAAATGGAAGTCAAGCTTGTGTTCCCTATGACTCGTTGTTTAAATGGAAGTCAAGCTTGTGTTCCCTATGACTCGTTGTTTAAATGGAAGTCAAGCTTGTGTTCCCTATGACTCGTTGTTTAAATGGAAGTCAAGCTTGTGTTCCCTATGACTCGTTGTTTAAATGGAAGTCAAGCTTGTGTTCCCTATGACTCGTTGTTTAAATGGAAGTCAAGCTTGTGTTCCCTATGACTCGTTGTTTAAATGGAAGTCAAGCTTGTGTTCCCTATGACTCGTTGTTTAAATGGAAGTCAAGCTTGTGTTCCCTATGACTCGTTGTTTAAATGGAAGTCAAGCTTGTGTTCCCTATGCTAGCTCACCTTACTTTAATGTTGAAAATCCACCTTGCAACAGTCTTTCTTCTGGTTAGACCAACTGATTTTCCTCTTGCTAGTCTACAGTACTAGCCGTTTGCAAGTCCATATCGCTTTCCTTTTGTATAGCCCAGCTGACTTGCCGTTTCCGTCAGCATTGCGAGGTACAAATAATATCAGCAGTTTGTAGATCCTTTGAACCAGGCTCTTTGTCCTTACATTACTTGGGGACTTAACATTTAGGGTTCAGCGACCTGCCTTGTCCTGTAACTGTAAGAGATTCCCACACGACCTTCTTGTCCTGTAACTGTAAGAGATTCCCACACGACCTGCCTAGTCCTGTAACTGTAAGAGATTCCCACACGACCTGCCTAGTCCTGTAACTGTAAGAGATTCCCACACGACCTTCTTGTCCTGTAACTGTAAGAGATTCCCACACGACCTTCTTGTCCTGTAACTGTAAGAGATTCCCACACGACCTGCTTGTCCTGTAACTGTAAGAGATTCCCACTTTTAAATGATCAATATTTACTCACGTCAAGTCTATATCCGCCCCGTATACCATCTTTATCTTCTCGTGTTCAATAAATGTTGAAGGGTGCCCAGTCAATATCTGCACCAGTGCTATAAATATCAATTTTTTCCCTTCAATATCTTCTTGCATAACTTTAATATCTACTTGTATACCTCCAATATCTACTTGTATACCTCCAATATCTACTTGTATACCTCCAATATCTACTTGTATACCATTAACAGCAACTTTTTTCAACCAATTCCTAATTGTGCATCACCAGCAGTATTTGTCTGGGTACCAACAATTGCGGTTATCTTCTAACGGATCCAAAAGGCCTATCACCATTGAAGAACAAAAATTTGATTAGGGGGGGGGGAAGACAACTATATGATGGGAAAGGTCAAGCTAAATGACTTAAGATTGCCTACGATTTCCTGATTAATGTGATGATTGCAGTCGTTCAGGATCCAACAGTGAGGCCGTCAAATGTTACACTGATAGTGAATTATGTGTTGCCGCTGCTAAACGTTGACTCTAGGGCAGCACACGACAGCAATCTAAATATGAAGCTGAGTTTTAAAATGTTGAATATACAGGAGTTTTGAAAATTTAGAAGAACTTTCGTTTGTGTTACATAACTTTTATTAGGAAGTATAAATGGTAATTTAGTAATCGTACTTTCCATATGTAAAATGTTTTGCATGTTTGCATCGTTATCCGCTAACAAAATGCTAAGTGGATCACTTAGTGCCGCCCTTGAGTAATCAAGGATTTTGCCACTTTTTAAACGGAATCTATCTTAGCCGTTGGCTGAAAAGGCCAATTGGATTCACACCTTCCACGCCGCCGCTGAAGGTTACAGACGAGATTGGCTGAAGGGAAAGGTCACGTGATTACTGGCACACAACTTGATAAAAATGACCCGACGAGTTATATGTTTAGTGCTGTCTCTATGGCATCCGTCCATCCTCATGGGATGATGGCGTTTCCTCCTGCTCCTCTGCCCCCCTTCCCCTTTCTCCTGGCCCTTTTCTCCTCGCTCTTGACTGTAAGGGAAGCTTCCGCGACTTGGATGCCCTCGCGTACTTTAGCCCGCCAGGAGGTGCGTTCCTCAGCAATGGTTTCCCACGTTTTATGGTCTATCTGCGCCAGACTCATGTCTTTCTTGCAGACATCCTTGAAGTGCAAGCAGGGGCGTCCTCTCTTCCGCATACCAGTTGCCAGCTCACCGTAAAGCAGGGCTCTTGGAATGCGCTCCGAGTTCATCCTGCGGACATGTCCCAACCACCGCAGGCGCCTCTCACTCAGGATTGAGTGCATGCTCAGCATATGACTCCTTCTGAGTACCTCGACATTCGTTATCTTGTCCTGCCACTTGATGTGCAGAATCCTGCGCAAGCATCGTAAGTGGAAGCTGTTGAGTTGCTTTGTTTGTTTGGCATAGGTCGTCCAGCACTCGCTGCCATAGAGGAGTGTGCTGAGCACGCAGGCCTGGTACACAGTGATTTTTGTCCTAGCAGTGAGCTGTGCATTGTTCCACACTCTTTTATTCAGCCTAGCCATTAATGATGAAGCCTTGCCGATTCTGGTTTCAATTTCCTTTTCCAGGGAGAGTGTGCTTGTGATGTTACTTCCAAGGTAGGTAAAATCATCGACGACATCCAAGGTGTTTCCCTCAATGGAGATTGCTGGGAAGCAGTCAGTTCCTTGTCTCATAATGTTGGTCTTTTTGAGGCTTATCGTTAGACCAAAATCTTTGCATGCCTCTGAGAACTTGTCGACCAAAAGTTGGAGACCTATCTCTGAATGTGAGGTAAGGGCTGCGTCATCCGCGAAGAGCAGCTCTCTAATTAAAACATTTTCCACTTTTCTCTTTGCACGGAGACGGCTGATGTTGTACAGATTTCCATCCGCCCTGGTATGGATGTTTACACCCTCGAAACAGTCCTCGAATGCATTACGCAGTAGCATCGAGAAAAACATACCGAAGAGTGTTGGAGCCAGTACACAACCCTGTTTGACTCCGCTACAAACTGGGAAGGGTTCTGAGGTGGCACCATCGAAGAGCACTGTGCTGTGCATATTGGTGTGGAAGGACTCGATGATGGAGAGAAGCCGCGGCGGGCATCCTATTTTTTCCAATATACGTAGCAGACCCTCGCGGCTGACCAGGTCAAATGCCTTTGTTAGATCTATGAAGGCAACAAAGAGGGCTTTCTGTTGCTCCCGACATTTCTCTTGTAGCTGACGGAGTGAGAAGATCATGTCCATTGTTGACCGGCCAGCCCGAAAACCGCATTGTGATTCTGGGTAGACATTTTGCGCCAGAATTTGCTGGCGTGCAAGGATCACTCTGGCAAAAGCCTTTCCCACAATACTCAGTAAGGAGATACCACGATAGTTATTGCAATCGCTGCGATCTCCTTTGTTCTTATAAAGCGTAACTATTTTGGCGTCACGCATGTCCTGTGGGATGTGACCGCGTTCCCAGCAATCGCATATGAGTTCGTGCAGAGGCTTCAGTAGTGCTGGCTGGCCGTGCTTAAGGACTTCTGCAGGAATGCCATCGTTGCCTGGGGACCTTTCCATTTCTCAGATGATCGATAGCCCTACCAAGCTCCTCTATTGACGGTGGAGCATCAAGCTGATCTAGAACTGGTAGATCTGGTATTCTTTCTATGGCAGAGTAAGATATTACATTCTGTGTCGCATAGAGTTCTAGATAGTGCTCAGTCCAGCGCTGCATCTGCTTGTCTCGTTCTGTGATCATCTCACCTGATTTTGTCTTGATTGGAGCTGACTTTGAAGTTGTGGGCCCAGTGGCCTTTATTATGCCTTCGTACATTTGTTTTATATCTCCCTGATCAGCAGCAGATTGAATGCTTTTACATAATTCCACCCAATAAGTGTTAGCGCAAAAACGTGCAGTCTTCCGGGCTGTGTTTCTGGCACTTCTGAGACATTTCAGGGTGTCAGGTCCTGGGGAAGCTTTGTAGGCCAGTAGAGCTTTTCTTTTTGTCTCCGTCACGGGATTCATTGTAACCCAGTGGGCTTCAAACCAATCTGCATTTTTTCTTTCCTTCCTCCCGAGGACGGCAAGAGAGGTGTTGTAAATAGTGTCTCGAATATGGAGCCAATTCGCATCGATTTGTTCTGTCCCTATAGCATCATGCGGATTGGGGATTTCTTTCTGCGAGGTGTTGGCTTTAAGAGCTTGCTCAAGCTTGGTGTTAAGTTGATCACTTATCTCAGGGCAGTTGATATTCTGCGTGTTGATGCGAGTTTTACCCTTGCTCTTTGAGTGACACAATTTCTTTGGTATTAATTTGATTCTGCTTGCGACCATAGAGTGGTCTGTGTCACAGTCGGCACTATGGTAACTGAGTGTTTGGAGCACACTGGCCAGATCAGATCGCCTGGTGAGAACCAGATCAAGCTGGTGCCAGTGCTTGGAGCGGGGATGTCTCCAAGACACTTTGTGGATGTCCTTGCATTTGAAGAATGCGTTAGTTACACACAGATTGTGAGTACTGCATAGCTCGAGCAGCCGCTGGCCGTTGTTATTAATTTTACCAATGCCATGTAAGCCGATGCTGGTGGACCAGGCTTTGTGATCTGCACCTTCCCTGGCGTTGAAGTCACCGAGGAGGTATAGACTCTCATATGTGGGAATATTTGCTACTGCGGAGTCTAGAGCCTCGTAGAAGTTGTCTTTTAACTCTTCTTCGGAGCAGAGAGTTGGTGCATACAGGCTGAGGATATGGGCTGCGCCAGATGATGTTGAGAGTTTAATGCCGAGTATCCTCTCAGTGCCAAGTGCCGCCAGTTCAACGTATGACATAAGAGAGTTTTTTATGGCAAAACCAACGCCATGCTGCCTTGGTCTGTCTGATGGTAGTCCTTGCCAGACAAATGTGTAGTTGGCCTCAACCACTTTGCCGTTTTCAGCCAGCCGCGTCTCCTGTAGACATGCAATGTCGATGCCGAGACGGGAAAGTTCCCTGTCAATGACCGCTGTCTTCCTTATATCTTCCGCACATGAGGGGTCAGAGTTAAAACCAGTGCAGAGGGTTCTGACATTCCAGCTTGCTAAACGAAGTGCTGGTAACTTCTTTCTTATTTTTTCAGTTGGTGCTTGGGTTTATGGCTTGCTTGTTGAGTTGATCACTCTGAGCCCCATGCACCAAATGGGGCAGGCGAGCCATGACGGAACATCACCTTGAGTAATCAAGGATTTTGCAACTTTTTAAACGGAATCTATCTTAGCCGTTGGCTGAAAAGGCCAATTGGCTTCACACCTTCCACGCCGCCGCTGAAGGTTACAGACGAGATTGGCTGAAGGGATTACTGGCACACAACTTGATAAAAATGACCCGACGAGTTATGTGTTTAGTGCTGTACAATAAGCCAAAATGTCTTGTTCGGATGTTCCACGATGGCGCATCAAATTCTATCACCTCAAGAGTCGCCTTCGCGTGTGTGTAGATGACAGACGGCATAGCAGTCAGACGGGCTGGAATATTCTATGTCCGGTTATCCGAACCAGTTCCAATAATAGTGAAATGTTGATAAGCGCGTTGATAATGCCAACTGCAAACTTGTTAACTAGAAGATACGAAGTTATTCCGGATTTTATGATAAATACTAGTCACACATACGCACACACGTATATATATACACATATATATATTATACACACACACAGATATATATATATATATATATATATATATATATATATATATATATATATATATATATATATATATTAAAATATATAATTTGCAATCTCTGTCACGTCTGTAGTGTCTGTCCGTGACGCTACTAATTTTAGAAAGCAGCGCACCAAATTACTGCACCAATGCATCAAAAGTTGTGGAAATTAAAGATGCGCTGTAAAAAAAATATTATATGACGTCATTGTTTTAGCTCATATTTTAATTTTGGAAAAGGGAACAATGTAATTTTAAAAAAACTTTAAAAACCAAGTATTTGACTATAAATCCTTTATGTTCGAAAAGTAAATAAAAGAATGTTCATTATAATACGCAGCGCAAGACCATCCAAAAATACAAAATTGTAGTTGTGTCGAAAACATGTTTAATATAATGCGCACCGATCAGGAATATGTTTATAAAAAGAGCTGTCAATAAAATACGCACCTTATTGCGCGACAGAAAGGTTGTTCAATATAATACGCACCGCGACACTCTATCTAAAAAAATATCATGATACATAGAGGATACATAAAATAATCTAAAAATTCAATAATTTAATTACAGTAAATGGGATCGATCTGAAATTTTGACACATCGTTTTTATCATCGGCACGAGTCTGCCTGCAAAATTTAAGATCGCTAGCTTACGAGGAAGTGGGTTAAAAATCGATCCAAAAGTTTTGGCGACAATCAAGCAAGCAAGCAACCAGACAACACGATTTAATATAAAGGATTTAATTTAAAAAAAACGTAAACAACCAAGTTTTTGACTAAATCCTTTATGTACGAGACGTAACTAAAAGAATGTTCATTATAATACGCAGCGCAAGACCATCCAAAAATACAAAATTGCAGTTGTGTCGTAAAACATGTTTAATATAATGCGCACCGATCAGGAATATGTTTATAAAAAGAGCTGTCAATAAAATACACACCTTATTGCGCGACAGAAAGGTTGTTCAATATAATAAGCACCGCGACGTTCTATCTCAAAAAATATCATGATACATAGGAATAAATAAAATAATCTAAAAAAATCAATAATTTAATTACGGTACATGCGATCGATCTGAAATTTTGAGACATTGTTTTTATCATCGGTACAAAACTGCCTGCAAAATTTCAGCTTGCTAGATTACGAGGAAGTGGGTTAAAAATTGATCAAAATTTTGGCGACAAGCAATCAAGGGTGCAAGCAAGAAGACACCACGAGTTAATATAAAGGATTTAATCATTAAAAAACCCGTAAAAAAACAAGTTTTTGACTATAAATCCTTTATGTACGAGAAGTAACTAAAAGAATGTTCATTATAATACGCAGCGCAAGACCATCCAAAATACAAAATTGCAGTTGTGTCGTAAAACATGTTTAATATAATGCGCACCGATCAGGAATATGTTTATAAAAAGTGTTGTTAATAAAATACCCACCTTATTGCGCGACAGAAAGGTTGTTCAATATAATACGCACCGCGACACTCTATCTAAAAAAATATCATGATACATAGAGATACATAAAATAATCTAAAAATTCAATAATTTAATTACAGTACATGCGATCGATCTGAAATTTTGACACATCGTTTTTATCATCGGCACGATCTGCCTGCAAAATTTCAGATCGCTAGCTTACGGGGAAGTGGGTTAAAATCGATCCAAAAGTTTTGGCGACAATCAAGCAAGCAAGCAACCAGACAACACGATTTAATATAAAGGATTTAATTTAAAAAAAACGTAAACAACCAAGTTTTTGACTAAATCCTTTATGTACGAGACGTAACTAAAAGAATGTTTCATTATAATACGCAGCGCAAGACCATCCAAAAATACAAAATTGCAGTTGTGTCGTAAAACATGTTTAATATAATGCGCACCGATCAGGAATATGTTTATAAAAAGAGCTGTCAATAAAATACACACCTTATTGCGCGACAGAAAGGTTGTTCAATATAATACGCACCGCGACGCTCTATCTCAAAAAATATCATGATACATAGGAATAAATAAAATAATCTAAAAAAATCAATAATTTAATTACGGTACATGCGATCGATCTGAAATTTTGAGACATTGTTTTTATCATCGGTACAAAACTGCCTGCAAAATTTCAGCTCGCTAGCTTACGAGGAAGTGGGTTAAAAATCGATCAAAAGTTTTGGCGACAAGCAATCAAGGGTGCAAGCAAGAAGACACCACGAGTTAATATAAAGGATTTAATCATTAAAAAACCCGTAAAAAAACAAGTTTTTGACTATAAATCCTTTATGTACGAGAAGTAACTAAAAGAATGTTCATTATAATACGCAGCGCAAGACCATCCAAGAATACAAAATTGCAGTTGTGTCGTAAAACATGTTTAATATAATGCGCACCGATCAGGAATATGTTTATAAAAAGTGTTGTCAATAAAATACGCACCTTATTGCGCGACAGAAAGGTTGTTCAATATAATACGCACCGCGACACTCTATCTAAAAAAATATCATGATACATAGAGGATAAATAAAATAATCTAAAAATTCAATAATTTAATTACAGTACATGCGATCGATCTGAAATTTTGACACATCGTTTTTATCATCGGCACGAAACTGCCTGCAAAATTTCAGACATCTATGCTTACGAGGAAGTGGGTTAAAAATCGATCCAAAAGTTTTGGCGACAATCAAGCAAGCAAGCAACCAGACAACACGAGTTAATATAAAGGATTTAATTTTAAAAAACGTAAAAAACCAAGTTTTTGACTAAATCCTCTATGTACGAGACGTAACTAAAAGAATGTTCATTATAATACGCAGCGCAAGACCATCCAAAAATACAAAATTGCAGTTGTGTCGTAAAACACGTTTAATATAATGCGCACCGATCAGGAATATGTTTATAAAAAGAGTTGTCAATAAAATACGCACCTTATTGCGCGACAGAAAGGTTGTTCAATATAATAAGCACCGCGACGTTCTATCTCAAAAAATAGCATGATACATAGGAATAAATAAAATAATCTAAAAAATCAATAATTTAATTACGGTACATGCGATCGATCTGAAATTTTGAGACATTGTTTTTATTATCGGTACAAAACTGCCTGCTAAATTTCAGCTCGCTAGCTTACGAGGAAGTGGTTTACAAATCGATCCAAAGTTTTGGCGACAAGCAAGCAAGCAAGCAATCAAAGGCGGCCGCAGACACCACGAGTTAATATAAAGGATTTAAAAAGAGGATTTGATGATGGTTAATTATAAAATTTTAAAAAACAAAGGGGGCGCCGTAGGTGCCCTATAAACCCTATTATAAAATACTTTGTGTGCATTCAAGAAAGTTTAATATTTCGCATTTATCAAACAAGGACAAGTTAGTTGGGCCTTTGAAAAAGGTGGGCGCCGTAGGCGCCCTAAAAAAGTGCATTTTTTCAAAATAAATAGATTTCAGCTGAAAACTTCCGTTATTTTTGACGGGTAATACACTAGTATATATATATATATATATATTCACTGCATTCAGCGCTGTACACAATTGTTTACAAAGCACCCGATAAAGCGACTAGCGAGCAGAAGGTAAGAAATAAGACTGTAAAGCAAACTTGTCATGTGACATCATGCTTACATAATCTTCTTGGCTTTAATTTTCGCTCTTAAGGCCTTGGGCGATACTTAGCAACCAACTCCAACAGATGGGCCGTGACGTATACCATTGTCTAGGGTCAGGTGACGGAAACTACACCTCTTCAGGGATTAGGCTGTAATGCCGACTGTTCGAGCCCCTTGCTGTCTATCTAGGGGAAATAAGAAATGATTTCCTTGTTTTCTGTCCTATAATTAAACCTGACTCCACTGGTAGGGGCTCAGTCCACATTGTAACCTGACTCCCCTGGTAGGGGCTCAGTCCACATTGTAACCTGACTCCCCTGGTAGGGGCTCAGTCCACATTGTAACCTGACTCCCCTGGTAGGGGCTCAGTCCACATTGTAACCTGACTCCCCTGGTAGGGGCTCAGTCCACATTGTAACCTGACTCCCCTGGTAGGGGCTCAGTCCACATTGTAGCCTGACTCCCCTGGTAGGGGCTCAGTCCACATTGTAACCTGACTCCCCTGGTAGGGGCTCAGTCCACATTGCTGCTCTATTCAGCGTGGATGGGATTTCCGCTAACTACTGCATCATTACTGCATCATTACTGCATCATTACTGCATCATTACTGCATCATTACTGCATCATTACTGCATCATTACTGCATCATTACTGCATCATTACTGCATCATTACTGCATCATTACTGCATCATTACTGCATCATTACTGCATCATTACTGCATCATTACTGCATCATTACTGCATCATTACTGCATCATTACTGCATCATTACTGCATCATTACTGCATCATTACTGCATCATTACTGCATCATTACTGCATCATTACTGCATCATTACTGCATCATTACTGCATCATTACTGCATCATTACTGCATCATTACTGCATCATTACTGCATCATTACTGCATCATTACTGCATCATTACTGCATCATTACTGCATCATTACTGCATCATTACTGCATCATTACTGCATCATTACTGCATCATTACTGCATCATTACTGCATCATTACTGCATCATTACTGCATCATTACTGCATCATTACTGCATCATTACTGCATCATTACTGCATCATTACTGCATCATTACTGCATCATTACTGCATCATTACTGCATCATTACTGCATCATTACTGCATCATTACTGCATCATTACTGCATCATTACTGCATCATTACTGCATCATTACTGCATCATTACTGCATCATTACTGCATCATTACTGCATCATTACTGCATCATTACTGCATCATTACTGCATCATTACTGCATCATTACTGCATCATTACTGCATCATTACTGCATCATTACTGCATCATTACTGCATCATTACTGCATCATTACTGCATCATTACTGCATCATTACTGCATCATTACTGCATCATTACTGCATCATTACTGCATCATTACTGCATCATTACTGCATCATTACTGCATCATTACTGCATCATTACTGCATCATTACTGCATCATTACTGCATCATTACTGCATCTTTACTGCATCATTACTGCATCATTACTGCATCATTACTGCATCATTACTGCATCATTACTGCATCATTACTGCATCATTACTGCATCATTACTGCATCATTACTGCATCATTACTGCATCATTACTGCATCATTACTGCATCATTACTGCATCATTACTGCATCATTACTGCATCATTACTGCATCATTACTGCCCCATGCCTGGAAGTTCCTCTACTCTAGGCATGCCACAATCATCTTCTATCAGCTACTTCTAACTACTGCATCATTACTGCCCCATGCCTGGAAGTTCCTCTACTCTAGGCATGCCACAATCATCTTCTATCAGCTACTTCTAACTACTGCATCATTACTGCCCCATGCCTGGAAGTTCCTCTACTCTAGGCATGCCACAATCATCTTCTATCAGCTACTTCTAACTACTGCATCATTACTGCCCCATGCCTGGAAGTTCCTCTACTCTAGGCATGCCACAATCATCTTCTATCAGCTACTTCTAACTACTGCATCATTACTGCCCCATGCCTGGAAGTTCCTCTACTCTAGGCATGCCACAATCATCTTCTATCAGCTACTTCTAACTACTGCATCATTACTGCCCCATGCCTGGAAGTTCCTCTACTCTAGGCATGCCACAATCATCTTCTATCAGCTACTTCTAACTACTGCATCATTACTGCCCCATGCCTGGAAGTTCCTCTACTCTAGGCATGCCACAATCATCTTCTATCAGCTACTTCTAACTACTGCATCATTACTGCCCCATGCCTGGAAGTTCCTCTACTCTAGGCATGCCACAATCATCTTCTATCAGCTACTTCTAACTACTGCATCATTACTGCCCCATGCCTGGAAGTTCCTCTACTCTAGGCATGCCACAATCATCTTCTATCAGCTACTTCTAACTACTGCATCATTACTGCCCCATGCCTGGAAGTTCCTCTACTCTAGGCATGCCACAATCATCTTCTATCAGCTACTTCTAACTACTGCATCATTACTGCCCCATGCCTGGAAGTTCCTCTACTCTAGGCATGCCACAATCATCTTCTATCAGCTACTTCTAACTACTGCATCATTACTGCCCCATGCCTGGAAGTTCCTCTACTCTAGGCATGCCACAATCATCTTCTATCAGCTACTTCTAACTACTGCATCATTACTGCCCCATGCCTGGAAGTTCCTCTACTCTAGGCATGCCACAATCATCTTCTATCAGCTACTTCTAACTACTGCATCATTACTGCCCCATGCCTGGAAGTTCCTCTACTCTAGGCATGCCACAATCATCTTCTATCAGCTACTTCTAACTACTGCATCATTACTGCCCCATGCCTGGAAGTTCCTCTACTCTAGGCATGCCACAATCATCTTCTATCAGCTACTTCTAACTACTGCATCATTACTGCCCCATGCCTGGAAGTTCCTCTACTCTAGGCATGCCACAATCATCTTCTATCAGCTACTTCTAACTACTGCATCATTACTGCCCCATGCCTGGAAGTTCCTCTACTCTAGGCATGCCACAATCATCTTCTATCAGCTACTTCTAACTACTGCATCATTACTGCCCCATGCCTGGAAGTTCCTCTACTCTAGGCATGCCACAATCATCTTCTATCAGCTACTTCTAACTACTGCATCATTACTGCCCCATGCCTGGAAGTTCCTCTACTCTAGGCATGCCACAATCATCTTCTATCAGCTACTTCTAACTACTGCATCATTACTGCCCCATGCCTGGAAGTTCCTCTACTCTAGGCATGCCACAATCATCTTCTATCAGCTACTTCTAACTACTGCATCATTACTGCCCCATGCCTGGAAGTTCCTCTACTCTAGGCATGCCACAATCATCTTCTATCAGCTACTTCTAACTACTGCATCATTACTGCCCCATGCCTGGAAGTTCCTCTACTCTAGGCATGCCACAATCATCTTCTATCAGCTACTTCTAACTACTGCATCATTACTGCCCCATGCCTGGAAGTTCCTCTACTCTAGGCATGCCACAATCATCTTCTATCAGCTACTTCTAACTACTGCATCATTACTGCCCCATGCCTGGAAGTTCCTCTACTCTAGGCATGCCACAATCATCTTCTATCAGCTACTTCTAACTACTGCATCATTACTGCCCCATGCCTGGAAGTTCCTCTACTCTAGGCATGCCACAATCATCTTCTATCAGCTACTTCTAACTACTGCATCATTACTGCCCCATGCCTGGAAGTTCCTCTACTCTAGGCATGCCACAATCATCTTCTATCAGCTACTTCTAACTACTGCATCATTACTGCCCCATGCCTGGAAGTTCCTCTACTCTAGGCATGCCACAATCATCTTCTATCAGCTACTTCTAACTACTGCATCATTACTGCCCCATGCCTGGAAGTTCCTCTACTCTAGGCATGCCACAATCATCTTCTATCAGCTACTTCTAACTACTGCATCATTACTGCCCCATGCCTGGAAGTTCCTCTACTCTAGGCATGCCACAATCATCTTCTATCAGCTACTTCTAACTACTGCATCATTACTGCCCCATGCCTGGAAGTTCCTCTACTCTAGGCATGCCACAATCATCTTCTATCAGCTACTTCTAACTACTGCATCATTACTGCCCCATGCCTGGAAGTTCCTCTACTCTAGGCATGCCACAATCATCTTCTATCAGCTACTTCTAACTACTGCATCATTACTGCCCCATGCCTGGAAGTTCCTCTACTCTAGGCATGCCACAATCATCTTCTATCAGCTACTTCTAACTACTGCATCATTACTGCCCCATGCCTGGAAGTTCCTCTACTCTAGGCATGCCACAATCATCTTCTATCAGCTACTTCTAACTACTGCATCATTACTGCCCCATGCCTGGAAGTTCCTCTACTCTAGGCATGCCACAATCATCTTCTATCAGCTACTTCTAACTACTGCATCATTACTGCCCCATGCCTGGAAGTTCCTCTACTCTAGGCATGCCACAATCATCTTCTATCAGCTACTTCTAACTACTGCATCATTACTGCCCCATGCCTGGAAGTTCCTCTACTCTAGGCATGCCACAATCATCTTCTATCAGCTACTTCTAACTACTGCATCATTACTGCCCCATGCCTGGAAGTTCCTCTACTCTAGGCATGCCACAATCATCTTCTATCAGCTACTTCTAACTACTGCATCATTACTGCCCCATGCCTGGAAGTTCCTCTACTCTAGGCATGCCACAATCATCTTCTATCAGCTACTTCTAACTACTGCATCATTACTGCCCCATGCCTGGAAGTTCCTCTACTCTAGGCATGCCACAATCATCTTCTATCAGCTACTTCTAACTACTGCATCATTACTGCCCCATGCCTGGAAGTTCCTCTACTCTAGGCATGCCACAATCATCTTCTATCAGCTACTTCTAACTACTGCATCATTACTGCCCCATGCCTGGAAGTTCCTCTACTCTAGGCATGCCACAATCATCTTCTATCAGCTACTTCTAACTACTGCATCATTACTGCCCCATGCCTGGAAGTTCCTCTACTCTAGGCATGCCACAATCATCTTCTATCAGCTACTTCTAACTACTGCATCATTACTGCCCCATGCCTGGAAGTTCCTCTACTCTAGGCATGCCACAATCATCTTCTATCAGCTACTTCTAACTACTGCATCATTACTGCCCCATGCCTGGAAGTTCCTCTACTCTAGGCATGCCACAATCATCTTCTATCAGCTACTTCTAACTACTGCATCATTACTGCCCCATGCCTGGAAGTTCCTCTACTCTAGGCATGCCACAATCATCTTCTATCAGCTACTTCTAACTACTGCATCATTACTGCCCCATGCCTGGAAGTTCCTCTACTCTAGGCATGCCACAATCATCTTCTATCAGCTACTTCTAACTACTGCATCATTACTGCCCCATGCCTGGAAGTTCCTCTACTCTAGGCATGCCACAATCATCTTCTATCAGCTACTTCTAACTACTGCATCATTACTGCCCCATGCCTGGAAGTTCCTCTACTCTAGGCATGCCACAATCATCTTCTATCAGCTACTTCTAACTACTGCATCATTACTGCCCCATGCCTGGAAGTTCCTCTACTCTAGGCATGCCACAATCATCTTCTATCAGCTACTTCTAACTACTGCATCATTACTGCCCCATGCCTGGAAGTTCCTCTACTCTAGGCATGCCACAATCATCTTCTATCAGCTACTTCTAACTACTGCATCATTACTGCCCCATGCCTGGAAGTTCCTCTACTCTAGGCATGCCACAATCATCTTCTATCAGCTACTTCTAACTACTGCATCATTACTGCCCCATGCCTGGAAGTTCCTCTACTCTAGGCATGCCACAATCATCTTCTATCAGCTACTTCTAACTACTGCATCATTACTGCCCCATGCCTGGAAGTTCCTCTACTCTAGGCATGCCACAATCATCTTCTATCAGCTACTTCTAACTACTGCATCATTACTGCCCCATGCCTGGAAGTTCCTCTACTCTAGGCATGCCACAATCATCTTCTATCAGCTACTTCTAACTACTGCATCATTACTGCCCCATGCCTGGAAGTTCCTCTACTCTAGGCATGCCACAATCATCTTCTATCAGCTACTTCTAACTACTGCATCATTACTGCCCCATGCCTGGAAGTTCCTCTACTCTAGGCATGCCACAATCATCTTCTATCAGCTACTTCTAACTACTGCATCATTACTGCCCCATGCCTGGAAGTTCCTCTACTCTAGGCATGCCACAATCATCTTCTATCAGCTACTTCTAACTACTGCATCATTACTGCCCCATGCCTGGAAGTTCCTCTACTCTAGGCATGCCACAATCATCTTCTATCAGCTACTTCTAACTACTGCATCATTACTGCCCCATGCCTGGAAGTTCCTCTACTCTAGGCATGCCACAATCATCTTCTATCAGCTACTTCTAACTACTGCATCATTACTGCCCCATGCCTGGAAGTTCCTCTACTCTAGGCATGCCACAATCATCTTCTATCAGCTACTTCTAACTACTGCATCATTACTGCCCCATGCCTGGAAGTTCCTCTACTCTAGGCATGCCACAATCATCTTCTATCAGCTACTTCTAACTACTGCATCATTACTGCCCCATGCCTGGAAGTTCCTCTACTCTAGGCATGCCACAATCATCTTCTATCAGCTACTTCTAACTACTGCATCATTACTGCCCCATGCCTGGAAGTTCCTCTACTCTAGGCATGCCACAATCATCTTCTATCAGCTACTTCTAACTACTGCATCATTACTGCCCCATGCCTGGAAGTTCCTCTACTCTAGGCATGCCACAATCATCTTCTATCAGCTACTTCTAACTACTGCATCATTACTGCCCCATGCCTGGAAGTTCCTCTACTCTAGGCATGCCACAATCATCTTCTATCAGCTACTTCTAACTACTGCATCATTACTGCCCCATGCCTGGAAGTTCCTCTACTCTAGGCATGCCACAATCATCTTCTATCAGCTACTTCTAACTACTGCATCATTACTGCCCCATGCCTGGAAGTTCCTCTACTCTAGGCATGCCACAATCATCTTCTATCAGCTACTTCTAACTACTGCATCATTACTGCCCCATGCCTGGAAGTTCCTCTACTCTAGGCATGCCACAATCATCTTCTATCAGCTACTTCTAACTACTGCATCATTACTGCCCCATGCCTGGAAGTTCCTCTACTCTAGGCATGCCACAATCATCTTCTATCAGCTACTTCTAACTACTGCATCATTACTGCCCCATGCCTGGAAGTTCCTCTACTCTAGGCATGCCACAATCATCTTCTATCAGCTACTTCTAACTACTGCATCATTACTGCCCCATGCCTGGAAGTTCCTCTACTCTAGGCATGCCACAATCATCTTCTATCAGCTACTTCTAACTACTGCATCATTACTGCCCCATGCCTGGAAGTTCCTCTACTCTAGGCATGCCACAATCATCTTCTATCAGCTACTTCTAACTACTGCATCATTACTGCCCCATGCCTGGAAGTTCCTCTACTCTAGGCATGCCACAATCATCTTCTATCAGCTACTTCTAACTACTGCATCATTACTGCCCCATGCCTGGAAGTTCCTCTACTCTAGGCATGCCACAATCATCTTCTATCAGCTACTTCTAACTACTGCATCATTACTGCCCCATGCCTGGAAGTTCCTCTACTCTAGGCATGCCACAATCATCTTCTATCAGCTACTTCTAACTACTGCATCATTACTGCCCCATGCCTGGAAGTTCCTCTACTCTAGGCATGCCACAATCATCTTCTATCAGCTACTTCTAACTACTGCATCATTACTGCCCCATGCCTGGAAGTTCCTCTACTCTAGGCATGCCACAATCATCTTCTATCAGCTACTTCTAACTACTGCATCATTACTGCCCCATGCCTGGAAGTTCCTCTACTCTAGGCATGCCACAATCATCTTCTATCAGCTACTTCTAACTACTGCATCATTACTGCCCCATGCCTGGAAGTTCCTCTACTCTAGGCATGCCACAATCATCTTCTATCAGCTACTTCTAACTACTGCATCATTACTGCCCCATGCCTGGAAGTTCCTCTACTCTAGGCATGCCACAATCATCTTCTATCAGCTACTTCTAACTACTGCATCATTACTGCCCCATGCCTGGAAGTTCCTCTACTCTAGGCATGCCACAATCATCTTCTATCAGCTACTTCTAACTACTGCATCATTACTGCCCCATGCCTGGAAGTTCCTCTACTCTAGGCATGCCACAATCATCTTCTATCAGCTACTTCTAACTACTGCATCATTACTGCCCCATGCCTGGAAGTTCCTCTACTCTAGGCATGCCACAATCATCTTCTATCAGCTACTTCTAACTACTGCATCATTACTGCCCCATGCCTGGAAGTTCCTCTACTCTAGGCATGCCACAATCATCTTCTATCAGCTACTGCTAACTACTGCATCATTACTGCCCCATGCCTGGAAGTTCCTCTACTCTAGGCATGCCACAATCATCTTCTATCAGCTACTTGTTTCCTAGATTTTCAATATAGTTTTTATTATTGTTTGAACGGAATCGTATATAGGATAGTCACAATGTCAGATCCAAGAGACGCGAATCGATGTTGCCGTTTAAGGACAAATGGGACCAGACATGCGCCTGAGACCAAAGCTTTAGAAAGGACAACATATTTGATACTCTATGTAACTTTGTTTTTCTTTTTTTAAAAACAAAAATATCCTCAGACGATAATGCATGAAACCCTTTGTTAATGAAGATGGACTTGCTCTACGGCACTGCTGCCAAGCATGAAACAACCAGGTTTCTATTCAAACAGTAGCATTTCCTTTCAAAGAGTAGAAAGTATCTTCAAGGAGTAGAGTTTCTTTTCAAGCAGGTTTATTGCACGAGCTAAGTGACATGCCACGCCAAACGAAATAAACTTTCACGTATTTTAGCCTTGCAGCAAGTCTTTAAACGAACAAGCATATAATTTAATAATTCATCGAACAAACAAAGCTGTTAGTTGAATACATGACTGAATGATCGAAGAAATAAAGATTTGCTGACCTGTAAACCCCCGCCCCCCCCCCAACCAAACCGGCGAATCAATGATCAGCGATAAAACTTTCCAGCTTCCGCTAAAAGTAAACAGAAGACAGAGCTGCACACCTGAAATTTTCAGTCCCAGTTAGTCGTCTGCTGTTACTGAGAGCAATATTGAGTTTATGCCACCGTTGTACGATGATGGCAAGATGGCTGTGGTGGCAAGTGGACGGGTCGGTGTCAGTAGAAGAGGTGGGTGCCGTTAGGAAGGGGGGTGGCCTTTAGGTAAGGGAGTGTGTCTAATCGAGGAGTGCCAATAGTAAGAGAGGGTGCCAATAGTAAGAGAGGGTGCCAATAGTAAGAGAGGGTGCCAATAGTAAGAGAGGGTGCCAATAGTAAGAGAGGGTGCCAATAGTAAGAGAGGGTGCCAATAGTAAGAGAGGGTGTCAATAGTAAGAGAGGGTGCCAATAGTAAGAGAGGGTGCCAGTAGTAAGAGAGGATGCCAATAGTAAGAGAGGGTGCCAATAGTAAGAGAGGGTGCCAATAGTAAGAGAGGGTGCCAGTAGTAAGAGAGGATGCCAATAGTAAGAGAGGGTGCCAGTAGTAAGAGAGGGTGCCAATAGTAAGAGAGGGTGCCAATAGCGAGAAAGGGTGGCTATGAGGGAAACGTTCAAAATAATAAGAGTGGATGTTTAAAATGTGGGGGGAGAGCCAAAATTAAGAGATGGCATCTACAGGAAGGACTGTGCGAACAGCTGGGTAGGGTGCAAAGAGGAGGGTAGTGTTCCCAAATAGGCGTGAGGTACCAATATGAAGAGAGCGTGCCTATAGTGAGGGAACGAAATATGAGTGAGAATACAATCAGTTTACAGATAAGTAGATAGATGACATACAAACAGAGTATGTAGGAGCCTGACAAGACGTCACAAAACAACGAGCTATAGAGAAGGAAGAGTTCCCATGATACGAGAAGGTGCCTATAGTGAGGTACCAATATGACGAGAAGGTGCCTATAGTGAGGTACCAATATGACGAGAAGGTGCCTATAGTGCCGTAAGAGTGCCAAGAGTAGGAGAAGATGCTAATTGTATTAGAGGGCGCTGATAGATGGGAAATGGGAGCCACTAAGGGGAGAGGCTGGTGCATTTAGGAGATGAGGCCCCCCCCCCACCCTCGGCTTAGAGCGACACATCGTTTTTCTTGTTACCATATTTTTTCTTCCAGTTTCTTCCTTTTCATTCGTTTTAATTGTTGATCTTTAAAAAATAAATAAAATAAAGGGAATGCGTTTCCTGAGCAAATAACGGCAGTAGCGCCCCGCCCTCAACGCTGGGAGATAATGACAAGGGACAGAACTGAGGCAGAACATAATTAATCCCCCTGCTACTTAGCATCCTACCACAGGAGAAAATTATACTTATTTGCACGGACCGTTCGATGGCAATTATAATATAAACGTTTCATTTCCGCCCAGCACACCACCTTGTCCCCCCCCCCTGCCCACGAGCCTACCAAACACCATTTCACTACTTCTCATTATAGGTTGGCCAGGAGACGCATTCAAAGGATTCGATTGTTAGAAAGACAGGAGTTCGGGGAGAGGGGGAGGTAATTAAAAAAATCAAAGACAATCAAATCTTGTCTCTATGATTGTGATATAGAAGACACCAAACTGTTTCACCTCGTACAGATACAACTAACTCTCGGATCACGTGGTTGTGTAATCTCTGGTCATTTCAATAACGAAGCAATAAGACGAAGACCAACTGCAATTTAAGGAGCCTTTCATAAAGAGGGGGGGGGGAGGGGTGTAAGAAAGTGTGGCAGTTTGAGACAGGGGGAGGGGGGTTCGGCCATGTGTGACGTCACGGTGTTTTATATTAAATTTTAATTATTTTGTTAAAAAAAAACAACTTTTTTTATCGAAAGTGTGACGTATATATACTTTAGGGGGGGGGGTGTCCGAGATTAGTGACAGTTTGTGACAGGTGGAGAGGGGAGTTAAAAATGGTCCAAAAAAAACGTGACGAACTTTATGGACGGCCCCTAAGTGTATTAATTTTGTTGACTAAGGTGATAGACCGAATTACTGTTTATTGCTGGTAAACCAAGGCATGCATGGAGTTGAAGATATTGTTATAGTACAGCTGGGAATCAGCACTGCAAATCAAGACACCAGTCCAGTGTCTGTTTAGCAACTAATTTAATTCCATTTGCTTTAGATATATAGCCACCCCGAGTTTACCTCACAAAACACGCTCGTATCCTCCGAACTCAGTCATTCGTTCCATGACAAAACGACAAGTGACAAACGACAAGGTGACAAAACGACAAGGTGGCCAAACGGCGGCCCTCGAACCGCATGCGGCTCTTCTGTGTTCACACTGCGGCTTGCGTACAATGCATGACACATATGTTGCAAGGATTACTTGCAGATTTCCACGCTACGTTTAATGACCCATAGTGATACAATGCGGCTCTCAACAATTGTTTTAATTATTTTAAAATGGCTCTCAGTTACCGCAGGTCTGGCCACCCCTGGTCTAGATATCTGTTTAAAACAGACGATAAAGTTTGTAGTTTTTAAACTTCCTGCTGCCATTCGCTATACAAAAATAATAATAATAACTCAGAAACTGGAAAGATGTAGTGGTTATTTGGTATGGTGCCCATTTCACTTTCTTATTTGCCCAGCACACTCAGGGGAAGAAATTTACTTTCAAATAATTCTCTGATGTTAGTTGGCTCGGTCGTCTCTTATCATGGGAGATTATTGCCATGGTTACGAGAGAGAATAAAAAATTTAATGTTTTGTTGTTGTTGTAGTGTTTTGTATGTTCATCTCGCTATCTCCTCCCAGCTTGCCTTGGTACATGCACATCACCCATCTTTTCTAATCTCACATCACCCATCTTTTTTAGTCTCACATCACCCATCTTTTCTAGTCTCACATCACCCATCTTGTCTAGTCTCACATCACCCATCTTTTCTAATCTCACATCCCCCATCTTTTCTAATCTCACATCACCCATCTTGTCTAGTCTCACATCACCCATCTTTTCTAATCTCACATCCCCCATCTTTTCTAATCTCACATCCCCCATCTTTTCTAGTCTCACATCACCCATATTTTCTAGTCTCACATCTCCCATCTTTTCTAGTCTCACATCACCCATCTTTTCTAGTCTCACATCACCCATCTTTTCTAGCAGACATCTCACTCAGTTGGTCTCAGTGCAGCTATTTAGATCCATGAAAGAACTTGCTACGCCTCACCGGATCGTCACAGTCTTACGGCATCTCATCAGCTGAAGACAACGTCCAAGAGCTGCCACATGTCAATAATAGTAATTAAAAAAATATTTTCAGATTTGAGGAAAAAAATTACCCTCAGGCCAAATTTACCTTCTTTATTCTGACATTTACATAATCATGGCCAGGAGAAAACGCTTGGCTGCTTCTAAATACAATCAGCCGAGGCGCGATGGTGAAAGGTTCAGAAAAAAGCCAAACCAGGGATGGGCAACAGTGGTTCTTAAGCTTTTAAAAATCTTTTTTTTTACTAAGTCAAGAATCTAAAAACTGTAATTTAAATGTAAACAATGCTTAAAACAGGAGTATGAGTTTCACTGTACAGCTATATGCATGTGGCAGTTTAAAAAAAATTAATTGAAGTTCACTCACTTTTGGAAATTTCCGTTAATTTGAGATTCACTGATTTATAATGATTGAGTGTATGAAGATGGCGTGCAGTATGTGTGCATATATTTTAAGCCCATACATAGGTCGCGGAGATGTGGTCTATCGTCAAGGGTATGAGATTCACTGTTATCAAGTGTTGAAGGCTAAACTGTCTTCACCTTGATTGAGAACCTCGGAGTAAAATGGCGGGAGATGATGTCTTGTTGATGAGGGACGGGATGGTATGGATGTGGCAATGTTTCCCAGAACTTAGGGCACTTAGGGTAAACAAGCCCTTAACTTCTCTGCCCTCTCTCCCAGTCTAGACACGTGTTGATAGGTTATAGCAGGACAAAATGGAGACACGTTTCCTTGATATGGGGAGACAGTGCCTATAGAATGAGTGCATTGTGCCAAAAATGAGGGCATGATGCCTAGAATGAGGGCATAGTGCCTATAAGTCGGAAACGCTACCTTGATCGGAACGAGGCATGGTGCTTAGGGCTTACAAAAAAATCCTTTTGACAATTTAATTTATATGTAACAAAACATCTCGCACGCGCACACTCTCACATACAAACACACGCATACACACACACCAAAACCCATTAAAGCTACAAACTCAATCCCTAGCCGAAAGGTTGCCGAGGGCAAGGCGTGTCATGCCATCAATGGACTCGACTTTCACGCTGACGAGGCGACATACTTTCTGCATTACATTTCGGTACAGATCTGTTCTACTTCATCGTTACGCCTCGAGTAGTCTGCACAATGTTAGTTGTTGTACGGTACATGAAGTTCCTCGTGATGGAATTTCGCCTCTGGTGGAATGCACTGAGCTCTCAATGCGTCCCAGTGCCAAGCGTGATGCGTGTCGAAATGGCATCAAAGTGTGTCACATGAAACTACACGCGCCGTCATGTGAGTTAATTTTTCAGCACTCGACATCAAACGCCTCCATATGACTTCTTGCTTCATAATTTGACACAAAACGCCTCCATATGACATCTTGCTTCATAATGAGACACAAAACGCCTCCATATGACATCTTGCTTCATAATTTGACACAAAACGGCTCCATATGACATCTTGCTTCATAATTTAACACAAACCGCCTCATAATGACATCTTGCTTCATAATTTGACACAAAACGCCTCCATATGACATCTTGCTTCATAATTGGACACAAAACGCCTCCATATGACATCTTGCTGCATAATTTGACACAAAATGCCTCCATATGACATCTTGCTTCATAATTTAACACAAACCGCCTCATAATGACATCTTGCTTCATAATTTGACACAAAACGCCTCCATATGACATCTTGCTTCATAATTGGACACAAAACGCCTCCATATGACATCTTGCTGCATAATTTGACACAAAATGCCTCCATATGACATCTTGCTGCATAATTTGACACAAAATGCCTCCATACTAAATCTTGAGTCATAATTTGACATGAAATCAACGAGTGTATGAAGGTGTGGGTGAGACAAGCATGTCAGACTAAATTTGACAGTGATCGCTATTGAAGAAAGCCATCATCATCGGTATGTTACAAAAGACAGTTTCACAATGGCTGGGCATCCAACTTCACAAAAAAACAGATTTTTGTGCCAAAATAGTCGTGCCCAAAAGTTTATTTTTAACGAAATATCCTTTGGAAAAATTGTGTTTATAGATTCGAAATGTCTGTAATGCTTGCACATGCAACTCCTCCTGAACCATACCAGAAAGAGGGTTCGGGTCTTTTGCAAATATTATAAGGAGGTCCTAAGGATGTGCATCGGCAACAAAAAAAAAGATACCGAAAAGGTTTACTGGATTTCCTGGAAAATAAAAAAAAACGAAAAAATATCAGTATCCTCTCAATTTCTCCTCAACCATAACATCTATCGAGATGAAACAAACGTCAAACGATAGCTAAAAATATTTAGAACAATGTTGGGGAAGGATTTTTCCAAGATTGATTTTCGTTCGACTCCAGCAATTTTAGAAGCAATTTGTACATAGTAATCGTTTTGTAAGGGCCGCGGTGGTCTAGCGGTAGTGCGCAGGACTGCCGAACCGAGACAGAAGAGAGTCACGGGTTCTATTCTCCGTGCTGGGCATTGTGCTAGCCACACAATCCATTGCTCGTTAGTGGTGACTAAATAAAAACCTGTGAACGCTACTTCACAAGCACCATAGTCCGTCATGGACTGGATAAGGAGTTATTATATTACTAGCGTACACCCGTCAAAAATGACGGAAGTTTTCAGCTGAAATCTATTTATTTTATAAAAAATGCACTTTTTTTAGGGCGCCTACAGCGCCGACCTTTTTCAAAAGCCCAACTAACTTGTCCTTGTTTGATAAATACGAAATATTAAACTTTCTGAAATGTACACAAAGTATTTTATAATAGTGATTCCCGTTTATTTTTTGATTTTATAATTAACCACCATCTAATTCTCTTTTTACAATGTTCCCTTTTCCAAAATTAAAATATGAGCGAAAACAATGACGTCATATAATATTTTTTACAGCGCATCTTTAATTTGCACACCTTTTGGTGCATTAATGCAGTAATTTGGTTTTCCCTGCTTTCTAAAATTAGTAGCGTCAGGACTGACTGACAGACACTACTGACTTGCGTGACAATTGCAAATTATATAGTTTTATATTTATAATTGTTTTGTTTAGTTTCAAAATTATTGATTTGAAATGACTTCTAATGTAATCTAAGATGATAGTTAATGGGGTTTTCCCGCTTTGTGAATGCTTATGTTGCGTGGTGCGCATTATATTGACACATTCTTAGTGTGATGTAGCATGAGGGGATATGACGTCATGTTAGGTTTGGTTTCAGAATTACTTATTTGAATCGACTTTTAATGTAAACTAGAATGATTTGCCTTGATAAAAAATCGGAAATTCATTGTTGGAAATTGCGTTTAAATAATCTGTATTTATTTCTTGTTTCAATTACGTTCCTACCAATCAACTCAAAGATCCTACCATTCAATGTACAACAAGTGTGCGTAGTTGGCATGCAAAGTATGACCTCAGCTGTTCGTACCAAATATTTCGAGTTTATTTCCAAAAGTTTATGATAAAGATCCAAGGTCTTCGTTTAGTTTTACTACCAACTTAGGTCCTGAGTTTTTGGTGGACGTCCCAACGTGGATGTGATCGTCTCAAAATATTTTTGTGTGCTGCCCCCCACCCCCCTTATATTTACAATGGGTTCTTAAACATTTTCATTTGTACTGTTAAACGTTTAAAAAAAGCAAGAGACCTACTCATGGTTTTAATGCGAATACTCACTCATTTTTCAGGTGCCCTAAAACAATGCTTCTCAAACTTTTTCGTATGACGGACCGGCAGGAATTTTCCCCATTGCTCCACGGACCGGTGCACTATTTTCCCGTACTGACGTGATAGCAAAATGAGCCCCTAGATGGCCTTAAGCCCTTTACCATTAAGCATAAATTCGACGTGTATTATGCTACTTGTTATAGAAAAAAAAATAATAAACTTAAGTCTTAATTACTTAATTCTCATGTACGATCGTCTTCATTTTGTATAACAATTTGTTGATAATGGCATTTATTGTTTTTGGTTCAACTGTTTTTAAGTTGATAGTACTTTAATAAATTTATATCCCGATTTAAATCAAAGTTTTATTAAAGAGAACATACATTTTAATATTAAAAAGTCATTTATTTTTAAGAAACAACAGAGTAACTATAGTAAATACATGTGTAAGCTTATGCTCAAAGATTAACTTACATGAAATTCACAGGTGAACCTGCATTTTTAAATCCCTTATATTAACTTCACCGCCGTCTCTGTCTCTCTGTCTCTATCTCTCTCTCTCTCTCTCTCTCTCTCTCTCTCTCTCTCTCTCTCTCTCTCTCCTCTCTCTCTCTCTCTCTCTCTCTCTCTCTCTCTCTCTCTCTCTCTCTCTCTCTGTCTGTCTGTCTTGGGCTCGGCGGGCGGAAAAACAGAAGTCAAAAATGACCCATTTCCCATGATCCGATCAAACTGAAATTTGGCACACAGACCCGTCGAACCTAACAATGCATCGTATCAAAATTTCAGATCGATCGAACGTACCATAATTAAATTAATGCATTTTTAGTTTATCCTAATATGAGGTATGTAATTCAAAATTCACTGTTTGTTATTGTTTTTTTGCCACGTGAAATTTTGAGCTGACGCATTGAGGCGACCCAACGAAGCGACGGGCGCTTTTGTTTGCATTTTACGTGTCACTCTGAGCTCGGTCAAGCGAATCGGTGACCAGACTTTTCCCCTCTCCCCCTCCCACCCACCCCTCCCCCCCTAGGGTTATGAAGCAAAGTTGAGTTAAGACAGATTCAGTCTGTAAATGTTTGAAAATAATCAATACTGTTAGTTATGTCTCATATATAAGGGATTTATAGTCAAAAACTTTGTTTTTACGGGTTTGTTTTATTAAATCCCTTATATTAACTTCACCGGCGTCTCTCTCTGTCTCTCTCTCTGTCTGTCTTGGGCGGGCGGAAAAACAAAAGTCAAAAATGACCCACTTCCCGTGATACGATGCATTGTTAGGTGAGACGGGTCCGTGTGCCAAATTTCAGCTTGATCGGATCACGGGAAGTGGGTCATTTTTGACTTCTGTTTTTCCGCCCGCCCAAGACAGACAGAGAGAGAGAGAGAGAGAGACAGAGACGCCGGTGAAGTTAATATAAGGGATTTAAAAACCAGGCTGTTATAAGTTGACTAAAAAGAATGGAATAAATAGAGGTAAAAAAGATTTTTTAAAACCACGTTTTTATAAGTGAACTAAAAAGAAGAAAATAATTTAAAACTTTTAAGTTCAAGAACATTGAATTAATATGACTAAAAAGGTGGGGCGGGCGCTTATGAGGTTTTACATTTGCAGTTCACTTATTCTCTTACTTATAGATCTCTCTCTTGCCTTCTAAATTATAAATCTTTAATTTTTATACCAAACACCCGCCCCACGTTTTAGTCATATTAAATGAAAGTACTTGAACTTAGAAATTTTAAATTATTTTCTTCTTTTTAGTACACTTATAAAAACGTGCTTTTTAAAATCTTTTTTACCTCTATTTATTTTGTTGCAAGTTGATCAAGTAGTGGCTCGATTGAGGACAATGCTACTCGCAATGGAGAACAAACATCCATACTGTTCCTGTACTTTGTCTTAAAAAGGCTCATTGTTGATAAACCAGCTCTACAGAGGTAAGATGAAGGAAATGGAAGAATAGCCTTGAGAGCAATTTTGGGAAGTGAATCCAAATATTTGCAAGAGAGGTCAAAGTTCCGAAATTCATTTTTAAACCTTCATCCGCAGCTAACTCCAGGAAGTTATCTTCCAGTTACAGACAAGTCAACCTTCGAAGCAATAAATGGATTGCTTTTCCATCCATTACCTTTCCGTGGGTCATCTTCTGTTGAAAAGTAGAAGTAGAACTGTCAAATAATTTTGTCAAGTGCTCAATGATGACATTTTGTAAAGATGGAACTTCAAGATCTTCATCTGCACTATCGATAGTTGTTGCTAAATTGTGAAACATATCAAAACAATCTGTTAACACTCGACTCTTCCATGCTGCTAGCTTGCGTTTCTGTCCATCAATCTTGTCTGCGATTGTAAATAATGAAGCCATCCTTCCTTGCATGGAGATATTGAGCTCATTACAAATGGCAAGAATGTTAGCCAAGTATGGCAACTTGTCCAATTTACATTTCGAAATAGTCGAGACGCATCTGACTTTTTCTCCTGTAGAAACTGGTCGAGCTCTCTTCGCATTCAACAACTCTTGACAGTACTTAGTCTCGAGACAACCAACACACATCAGAATACAGTAAGTTTGTGTTCCGCACCCAAAAATCGTCACATAATGCAGCAAATAATCTGGAATTTAAAGCATCTGTCTTGACATAGTTCACATTTTTACAACTTCGCTGACCACTTTGTTTAGTTCTGTTGACATTTGCTTGGTGGCTAAACTTTCACTGTGAATAAAACAGAGGGTTAACTTGCACTCTGGTACTAATTCATTAATTTTGTTGACAACTCCTCGTGAACGCCGCCCAGTCATGGCGGCAACGCCATCCGTACACACACCAACACAATATTTAAATTCTATCTGACATTTTCCAAAAATGTAATCGTGAATGGCCTTGAATATTTCAGAAGTAGTTTTATTAGTTGGAAAGGAAGTAGAAAAGAAATACTCTTTCTTCAAATCATCCTTATAATATAATATATTGATGTCAAACGACGCGGGTTGACAATTTTATACATTTTCTTATTGCCTCTCAAGCTTTAGAAAAACTTCAGGATTATATATATATATTTTTTCATTTCTTGATAAATTCTGCGGACCGGCAGCTGATGGTCCATAGACCGGCACTGGTCCGTGGACCACCACTTTGAGAAGCACTGTCCTAAAAGATAGCTGTTCCCATGAACTCTGGGTGTTCTATAGGCCGGTATGACCAAGGCGACGCTGTTTGCTTGTTAAAATAATCGTACATTTAATACAAAACCTGAGATGACCAACTCCGGCTTGAGCATTGCCGACCACTACACGCTCGATCTGTCCGACCACTACGCGCTCGATCTGTCCGACCACTACACGCTCGATCTGTCCGACCACTACACGCTCGATCTGTCCGACCACTACACGCTCGATCTGTCCGACCACTACACACTCGATCTGTCCGACCACTATACACTCGATCTGTCCGACGACTACACACTCGATCTGTCCGACCACTACACACTCATTCTGTCCGACCACTACACGCTCGGTCTGTCCGACCACTACACGCTCGATCTGTCCGACCACTACACGCTCGATCTGTCCGACCACTACACACTCGATCTGTCCGACCACTGCACGCTTGATCTGTCCGATCACTACACACTCGATCTTTCCGACCACTACTCGCTCGATCTGTCCGACCACTAGACGCTCGATCTGTCCGACCACTACACACTCGATCTGTCCGACCACTATACACTCGATCTGTCCGACGACTACAGACTCGATCTGTCCGACCACTACACACTCGATCTGTCCGACCACTACTCGCTCGATCTGCCCGACATTCGATCACTACCCGTGGAGCAGACGAAGAAAAGATCAATTCCAGGGACTGAAAAAAAACCCCCCACAAAACTCAATGCAGATCCTTGCGCGCGCTGCTCCAGACGATCGTTGGCCGCTAAGAACTATGGGTAAACGTGTATCGGAAGTGAGCATCGACACGAGGGTAACCTGAACAAATTGACACAGGGGAGCAAACTTTGGAGTGGGGGTCTGGGGGGTAAGTCCAATGTTGGTCTGAGGGATACAACCGCAAGCCGTCTGCTAGTCAATGAATGGAAGGAGCCGGGGGAGCAGCCTCTGCCTCGGTCTTTCGACAGGTTGGTGTCTTGGTTTGGGTAATTCGGCAGGTTGGTGTCTTGGTTTGGGTAATTCGACAGGTTGGAGTCTTGGTTTGGGTAATTCTACAGGTTGGTGTCTTGGTTTGGGTAATTCGACAGGCTCGTGTTTTGGTCTTGATAATTCGGCTGGTTGGTATTTTGATAATTTTGCAGGTTGGTTTTTTTGGTCTTGGTATTTCGGCAGGTTAGAGCATTGGATTTTGGCAATTCCATCGGTTGGTATTTTAGATTTAGGAAATTTGGTTTTGTTGAAACATCGGATTTTCGGCATTTTGATATGAGACAAAGTAATGTTATTTGCTAATGATTGTATAATGTATAGAATTTATAAATTCAGAACAAGATACCGAAACCTTACAAAAAACCCGCTAGAGATAATTTAGAAAATAAGAAAACTTATTATACAAAAATAATAAACGATAATATAGAACATTCTTTTCTCGAAATTCGTCATAATTGGTATAATAAATTGGATGATCATTTTGTCCATGCAACAGTCCAACAGTTGAGGATTTAAAAATACTCAAACTTTCCACAGGCCTCTGATTGTTGCTAAGTCTGGAACTTGTCAAATCCCGGACCTGGCTGACACTGGCAGAAATAGAAAGAAAACAGTATGGGGGGGGAGGGGGGTGGCGGGGGTTCATTTCTATTATAAAATGTAACACGCCTTGTTTCTTGATACGCATTAATTTGGATTTAGATCAATAATTTTTTTAAACAATAATTGAGCTAACCTATTGAAGCTGGGTTTAGTAATAAACACGTCTAAACATATACATTTAGATAACGCTGAGGAAATGGCAGGAGGGAGGGGACACGACTAAACCATAGAAATTGCAGCAGGGAGGGGACACGACCAAACCATAGAAATGGAGTGGGACTGGGGGGATCTCTGACTGCCTGGTCGTGGACATGTTTTGAAGTTGTTATAGTCGGCTATACTTTGACCAGTCCAACAACACGTTTAAACAACCAATAATTATACGGGGATTTTATAAAGACGTCTTTATAAACCTCCGGCTTTCTCTATCTCTTCTCTATCAGGGTTCATGTCCTCTTGAAATATTATCGTCTTTGTTTTTGTTTGCTCATGGAGGAAGGCTTTTTGCCCATTGGTTCGTTGTTTTGGGGCCTATTTCCTGACTAACTCATACTTTCTTCAATAACCTATGGAGATTATAATTTAACTTAATGAGTGTTAGACGTAGTTTTTGAGCGGAAGATGTAATTTGTGTGTGGTAGACGTAATTTGAGGATGGTGACGTAATTTGAGGATGGTAGGCGTAATTTGAGGATGGTAGACGTAATTTGAGGATGGTAGACGTAATTTGAGGATGGTAGACGTAATTTGAGGATGGCAGACGTTATTTGAGGATGGTAGACGTAATTTGAGGATGGTAGACGTAATTTAAGGATGGTAGGCGTAATTTGAGGAGTATTCGGGCGAAATATTCCAAGCAACTAGATTCAAAATAAACTCATCTCTGAACTTTAGTTGTGTCTGGATCAAGCTATCAACAAAGAAGAGGATTTAAACCCTTCAAAAGAATTAGATAGAAATGAAGTTAATTTTCCCGCCAGGAGAGGACATGTGGACGAGAAGCACTGGACTTGACGTGGAGATAACCGTTAATTGGCTACGTCAGTCGGCTCCCTCGTGTCGCGTCTGTCGTTAGGCGCCCCGCACACAAAATGACTAAAGCTATATCTTGTGTCATGTTCATGGCGCCCCGAGCCATTCTGCTGGCATTCTGTCTTGTGTCATGTTCATGGTGCCCCAAGCCATTCTGCTGGCATTCTGTCTTGTGTCATGTTCATGGCGCCCCAAGCCATTCTGCTGGCATTCTGTCTTGTGTCATGCTCATGGCGCCCCAAGCCATTCTGCTGGCATTCTGTCTTGTGTCATGTTCATGGCGCCCCAAGCCATTCTGCTGGCATTCTGTCTTGTGTCATGTTCATGGCGCCCCAAGCCATTCTGCTGGCATTCTGTCTTGTGTCATGTTCATAGCGCCCCAAGCCATTCTGCTGGCATTCTGTCTTGTGTCATGTTCATGGCACCCCAAGCCATTCTGCTGGCATTCTGTCTTGTGTCATGTTCATGGTGCCCCAAGCCATTCTGCTGGCATTCTGTCTTGTGTCATGTTCATGGCACCCCAAGCCATTCTGCTGGCATTGTGTCTTGTGTCATGTTCATGGCGCCCCAAGCCATACTGCTGACATTCTGTCTTGTGTCATGTTCATGGCACCCCCAAGTCATACTGCTGGCATTCTGTCTTGTGTCATGTTCATGGTGCCCAAGCCATACTGCTGGCATTCTGTCTTGTGTCATGTTCATGGCACCCCAAGTCATACTGCTGGCATTCTATCTTGTGTCATGTTCATGGCGCACAAGCCATACTGCTGGCGTTCTGTCTTGTGTCATGTTCATGGCACCCCAAGACATACTGCTGGCATTCTGTCTTGTGTCATGTTTATGGCACCCCAAGCCATACTGCTGGAATTCTGTCTTGTGTCATGTTTATGGCACCCCAAGCCAAACTGATGTCATTCTGTCTTGTGTCATGTTCATGGCGCCCCAAGCCAAACTAATGTCATTCTTTCTTGTGTCATGTTCATGGTGCCCAAGCCATACTGCTGGCATTCTGTCTTGTGTCATGTTCATGGCACCCCAAGTCATATCTGCTGGCATTCTGTCTTGTGTCATGTTCATGGCACCCCAAGTCATACTGCTGGCATTCTATCTTGTGTCATGTTCATGGCGCACAAGCCATACTGCTGGCGTTCTGTCTTGTGTCATGTTTATGGCACCCCAAGCCATACTACTGGCATTCTGTCTTGTGTCATGTTTATGGCACCCCTAGCGACATTTTTTTTTCAATTTAAAACTTACAACCTGCAATGGACATTCCAAGAACTGGTCAAATTGGGAAAAAATAACATCAATTAAAATTATGACTTAACGTTACAAGTCTTTGCCATCGAGATAGGACCGTTGTGAAAATCAGAAGTATAATTATAAGAATGATACGAAAGTACATTCTGTTTTGACTCTCTTATAATCTCGCAGCACTCACTTTTGAAGGCACTTGGCACAGTATTCACTTTATTCCCACCTAATATCTAAATTTTGTAGTTCAAATCCTAACTTTCCATATTATTTGAATATCTGAAGCCACTAGCGGTCGGAGCTGTTGTAGACGCCCATAGCAGTCGCAGTTGTAGACGCCCATAGCAGTCACAGTTGTAAACGCCCATAGCAGCAGTCGTAGAGGATGTAGCGCCCTTAGTAGTGATTGTAGACGCCCCTCGTAGTCACAATTTTTGTAGACGCCCCTAGTGGTGACTCTAAACGCACCTCGCAGTCGTAGTTGATGTTGGTGCCCCACCAGTGGTTTTAGACGCCCCCTCTCAGGTTGCAAAGGTTTCTACACCCACGCGGCATCTGTCTCTACTACACATCAACAAACCTATATGTTCAACTTGAAAGTCTTTGTCTTAAGTTGAAGTTCATAGTTAGTCTTATCTTTAACACAAGGCTGCACCTTATAGGTTCAGATTTAAATATTAGTTCTGTTACTTGTTGAAACAGAAGTTAATGTTCATTGTCACATTTCTGATCAGGGGAGGTTATGGCTCACTTCTGCAGATGGCAGTTAAAGAAAATGTTCAGATCAGGGGAAGATATGGCTCACTTCTGCAGATGGCAGTTAAAGTAAATGTTCAGTTCAGAAGATCTCAGAAACGTCTGTGGAAGAAGTCATTTTAAAAAATCACAAGTAATGAAATAACAGTTCGGGTAAAAATAGTACAGCTATAATAGCTTTCCAGTTAACTAAAAATATGTCACAGTCACAGCTAAATCAAGAGCTGTCCAGGTAAGAATTTCCCAAAACCCCATGACGTTTTCATCAGAAAATAGTGTACTTTAGTCTGTGGAATACGGGTTATAACTAGTTAGGTTTTTTTCACACGACTCATTTGTCATTGAGACCCACTGTACACAGTACACACCACTCAGTTCAACATCTTTGAGACCCGCTGTTCACGGTACACACCACTCAGTTCAACATCTTTAAGACCCGCTGTACACCGTACACACCACTCAGCTCACTGTCATTGAGACCCACTGTACATCGTACACACGACCCAACCGACTGGCGTACACGCCCCTCGTGTCAGTTAATTGGCACCACCAGTTACCACTCCTGGTCGTATTTTCCAATTACCGATCGATCCAAGTTTTTCCTCCTACTGTCCTCGCCTCGCGCCCGTTTGCTTACCTGGCTTCCGGTTACTGCACAACTGGCTTATCTCCCCCTATCTGCTGAGAGATAACTGTCTCAGTAACCCGGTGTTTGAGAAAGCCATATAAACAAAGGGAGATAATATTTGAGATTTGAAAAGAAGAAAAATAAAGATATTTAAATTTGTTCCAGCGATAGCCTTATCATTATCCGGACTTCTTCTTTTGGTGTATTGCTAGACCTTGTCAGCGGTCCTCACACATCATCAAATGCCCGGGTTCAAAAGTTGGTTTTAAAGATGGAAGTTACCGATCATTTTTGCTTTCAAAGCACACAACTCAAAATTAGTCTAATAAAATTACTCAACAAAGTATGGGCACAGCGCTATACAACTATATCAATCTTACACTTTGCAATGTACACTTTTCATAAATGAGCAAATATTTGTTCGTCCGTTATAGAGCCCGTAAGGGTACAATAAAAGAGGGCGCCCCGGGCAACACTCTGGCAAGCTGCAACATCGGGGTGCCACCCCTCCCCCAAATCTGTTTATCCATAGAGCCCGAAAGGGCGGAACCTGTAAAGATATCACCCCTAAGGTTACAAAAAAGAGGGCGCCCCGGGTAACACACTCTGTCAAGCTGTAGCAACGGGGTGCCGAAAAATAGTATACTTCAATGCATGACAAAGAAAAAGGGGAGACTTCTTAAAAAAAAATTCTATTTTTCGAGGACCAAAATATTTTTGCAACATTGAGCTGAAACAAATCAAATGATGTACTGTTGACAATCGTAAACTACCATTGTATCCAATACCAAGAGTAAATAAATTATTGTTTTCAAAACATATTTTCATTGTTAAATAAACTGTTAGTAGATGCTAACATCCAACGAGGCGCGAGCAATACACCAAAGTTAAATTTTCTAGCAACATCTGAATCAAATGATAACAGTCGTCCAAACATACACTCCATTGAGAACCGTCGGGTAATAGCATCTCGGCTTTGTTACGCCCTACAGTTATCGGATAATTGTCTTGTTTTTCCCGATCTCGGTGTTGTAGGCTACTTCACCATTTAGTAACTCTATTGACATAGGTCAAAACTGGTAGGTAGCACAAAGACTAACAGGAAATATAGTAGCTCTATTGACATAGGTCAGAACTGGTAGGTAGCACAAAGATAAACAGGAAATATAGGTTTGCGATGGTTAACAAAAACCCCACAACGGCATGTTCTCAGATCCCTTACTTTCTTCAGACACCAACTCTTTCCTGAGAATCGATCTATCTCCTTGCAACTAGTTCTCAAAAGTTTTCATGTCTTATCATTTTCTTCATATCCAACTATCGAAGCGCCATAGAGGGCGGTTACTCGTGCATGTATTACTGCTATTTTACTTAAGGGAATGTATAACACAAAAAAATATATTTATTTTAGTTATTACGGAAATAAAAGTTGTTTTTTTCAATTCGCGTTTGAAGCATTGTAAGCCATGGATCTTGCTATGTGGTAGAGTTGATCTTATTATTAACTCTTCTGTGACGGGAGAGCGCTATGGTCGTGTGAAAACAGCAGGGATAGCCGAGGTTGTAACATTGGTAACAATGTGCAATTTTATTACCACGATCAACATCATCACCATCAACATCATCACCATCAACATCATCACCATCCGAGTAAGTAAGGTTTCCAGAGAATCGCTCTGTAAATTCAGTTTTTTTGTATTAATGGATGGACCAAACTCGTACACCATGAGGACAAACGACCATCAAATTTACCTCCTTATGGCTTGGCTGTGATTGGTTCTCTGGTAAAAAAAAACCCCTCCTCTAACGTCTTTAAAAGGTGAAAGGTCAACTTCGTTGTTTCTAAAGTTGTCCGGTTCTCATACATTCAATTCTAGGATTCAGTTACAGTCTGAGGCCTTGTAAAACATCAAGTGACCAGGTACATGTAACATATTTCAGTACACCAGGTGACTTGACATATCCCATAGCCACGTGGCATACGGCATTCAAGAAAGATAAATCTTAGCTACCCGTGAAACATGACATGTGGCATTTGCCTCACAATAATGATATGCCATTGTTTCGCATGAAACATGGTGACATCTAAGTATCTAAGTATGACATTTCCATGTCATGACATATAAACAGTAACGTGACTAACTTTGTTACCTCGATTATCAGTTTACATGTTTTCCTCAATACAGTTTTCATTCTTACTCTCTCTCATAATTCACACCCCCTTCCCCTTTTTACTTGCTCCACTACACCTTCATACCTCATCCATTCCACATGTTCTTCTTTTATCTATACATTATTTCCATTCTTTATATTTACTTGCTCCACTACACCTTCATACCTCCTCCATTCCACATGTTCTTCTTTTATCTATACATTATTTCCGTTCTTTATATTTACTTGCTCCACTACACCTTCATACCTCATCCATTCCACATGTTCTTCTTTTATCTATACATTATTTCCATTCTTTATATTTACTTGCTCCACTACACCTTCATACCTCATCCATTCCACATGTTCTTCTTTTATCTATACATTATTTCCGTTCTTTATATTTACTTGCTCCACTACACCTTCATACCTCATCCATTCCACATTTTCTTCTTTTATCTATACCTTATTTCCATTCTTTATATTTACTTGCTCCACTACACCTTCATACCTCATCCAATCCACATTTTCTTCTTTTATCTATACATTATTTCCGTTCTTTATATTTACTTGCTCCACTACACCTTCATACCTCATCCATTCCACATTTTCTTCTTTTATCTATACCTTATTTCCATTCTTTATATTTACTTGCTCCACTACACCTTCATACCTCATCCATTCCACATTTTCTTCTTTTATCTATACCTTATTTCCGTTCTTTATATTTACTTGCTCCACTACACCTTCATACCTCATCCATTCCACATTTTCTTCTTTTATCTATACCTTATTTCCGTTCTTTATATTTACTTGCTCCACTACACCTTCATACCTCATCCATTCCACATTTTCTTCTTTTATCTATACCTTATTTCCGTTCTTTATATTTACTCCAAATATTTGTCGATTAAAAAAAAATAACTAACCCCATCCATTTCCCGAAAGTTCCATCAATAGCCATATCTCCCAGGATGCATTGTTTCTTCAAATAATGAATCTCTTTCACTGACAAGTCTTAATCTCTAATAATAATTTAAAAAAAATTTGTAATCTTCTGCTCAACCATCGGGATACCACGCGTCCTTAGTTACGAGGGTTATTTAAAAAACTATAAACACTTCCGTCACACCTCCGGATCAAATCTTGATATTTCCTTAATTCCGCCGGGAACCAGTTGCTCACCAAACACCCTGCTGATGCTCAATGGTAATTTGTGGTGTGTGTAAAACAGGTGATGGGTTGGGGGTGGGGTGTGAGGGGGTGGGAGAGGGTGTTGCAGCGCAGAGCGAAAAGGGGGGGGGGTTAACGATCAGACAAATATGAACTTCCAGTTTAGCTCCCCTTTTCTTGTGAGCAGCGATTAGATGGAGAAGTGAGGAGAGAGAGGGGGGGGGGAACAGGGCAGGAAACCACAAACAAGTTGAAAGGACAAAGGTGATGATAAGCGAACAAGAAAGACAACTCTAATTGCTGTAATCTTCTGCTCCGATATTTACTTACGGCAAAAGACGCGGGAAACGGGAGTTTGCCGCTGACATTTGCCGTCTCAACGGGCGCGCCGCGTTCATTAATTTGTCAGGATTCGGTGATGACGTCACCTGTCTCCCAGGTCAGCAATTCGAGTTAAAGAGTAGGTTTGTACAAAAATTCAAAACGTTTTCATGAAACAAAATATTCTTACCCGTGTTGAATAACAAAGGAACACAACAACGAATGAGACAGGACTATACAGGAATAAGTCACTTCAGCAAAAGAAACCCTGCTACTAAATGACCAGTATTGGACATCGGGCCATATACGTACACTGTGTCTTAAAGTCATATCAATGTTCTAATTTCATAACTTGTAATAATGTTAAATGATGTTAAAGTTTAACGTTAAGAGCAATACATGGGAACATGAAACCGTATGAATATTTTATCCCTAGAAAAAGTGTCACTATTCCTGCACTAACGAATCAATGTCTGTGTTCTTGAACATTTAGTGACAACTTTCTAATTGGATTCACTCCTTTCATCCCTCATCCTCCGCATGACGTCATAACTCTCACGGTGATGGTCACGGTTGCTGCTCAGTGTGAGTATCTGCCACTCCCTGCAGGACAATTGGACTCAACCCAACACGGATGACAACACGCGGCTTATCACACGACCAGGAAATGATAGGTGAGTATCTCGAGCGAGTCCGTCACGGTCCCCAGAAGCCGTTCAAGCGTGACAGGAGAGCGCTCCTCCAATAAACTGAAACATTGAATCATGACAGGAGAGCGCTCCTCCAATAAACTGAAATATTGAATCATGACAAGCAGCACTGTTGTTTTCTCAGCAATCAATTTTAGCGGTTTGGAAATTAGATTTCATAACAGAAATTACCGTTTTGTTTCGCTTTTTTTTTGGTGTAAGGAAGAGTATTTCTCGAATTTGTTAATAGTTTGTTTTGGTTTTCTTCATGTAAAAATCCCTTATGCCCTTGAGGAGTGAAATAAGATTTTATTATAATTGTTTTTGTTTTGTTTTTCTTCGAAGTTATTATTAAAAAATTCCATTCTCCTGCCCCTTTTAAATGAAAAAAAAATGGAGATAACAATAAGGTGGGGACAGGGGGCGGAAGAATGGAATTTTTAATAACTTCGAAGAAAAACAAAACAAAAACAATTTTTATAATAAAATCTTATTTCACGCCCTCCGTTTCGTGACCACTTTTGGAGGACAGGCGATGACGTGCGCTGATGTTTCTCCATTCAACTACCAGTCTATGACGGATATACAACCACGTCTTGACATTTTTATATAATATTGTGTATGTAACTCTGTATAGGAAGATTGAAATTGCAATGTCTTTACTCAAGTTGTTGGAAACGTATATCTGTAAAGCGCGGTATATAGAGAAATATAAAATGATTTTTTTTTAAAAATGTCCACGGTTGTTATTAAATGTAAATAAACAAGAGAGCAATCTTAGTACACAAATATCTGATAGAGATGTCACTGTTTGACCAAAATACATTAACCAGACATAACTAATCAAGAGAAGGACAGGCTAGCGCGAGAAACTCATGATCATCTGCGTAATCTGAATTACATTCAAGTTACTCACTGTATACAAATCATTCAAGTTACGCACTGTATACAAATCATTCAAGTTACGCACTGTATACAAATCATTCAAGTTACGCACTGTATACAAATCATTCAAGTTACGCACTGTATACAAATCATTCAAGTTACGCACTGTATACAAATCATTCAAGTTACGCACTGTATACAAATCATTCAAGTTACGCACTGTATGCAAATCATTCAAGTTACGCACTGTATACAAATCATTCAAGTACGCACTGTATACAAATCATTCAAGTTACGCACTGTATACAAATCATTCAAGTTACGCACTGTATACAAATCATTCAAGTTACGCACTGTATACAAATCATTCAAGTTACGCACTGTATACAAATCATTCAAGTTACGCACTGTATACAAATCATTCAAGTTACGCACTGTATACAAATCATTCAAGTTACGCACTGTATACAAATCATTCAAGTTACGCACTGTATGCAAATCATTCAAGGAACGCACTGTATACAAATCATTCAAGTTACGCACTGTATACAAATCATTCAAGTTACTCACTGTATGCAAATCATTCAAGTTACGCACTGTATGCAAATCATTCAAGTTACGCACTGTATGCAAATCATTCAAGTTACGCACTGTATGCAAATCCTAATGAATGCTACCTTGCCCCACCCAGGTTGACACGACATATATTTCACAAACCGCCCCTACCCCGGGGCTGAAACTATATTTTATTTTAATGTCCCAGCCTTTAAACACCGATAATGCATTAAATCTTTATTTACAGTTACATAAAACAAAATAAAAGATTACGCATTATAGAATTCAATGCGTGCAAATCGGAGATCTGTGCGATATTTTTTTAGCGTTATATTGACCGGCTAATTATTACCGAAAGGAAATTATCTAAATTTTGAATGAGTTTAACATTCGTTGGGGAAAAGACTGTGTTATGTAATGTTAATTTAATTTAATGTATTTATGTTACCTAGACTTATAAGTGCTCGTATCATTCATGTTGAAAGATGTTTAATTTTCAAACCCCTTGAAAGGCAAGATGTTTGTTAGGGTAACAGACCACGCCCTTGAAAAAGCCACAAGTAAAACATGAGTAAATTAAACTTATAGCCTATAGTACCAATGACTTCGTCAGAGGCGGCGTTAGGTACGCGCGAGACCTGGGGCAACAATGACACACGCGGGGCACCCTAGATTAGATCAATTCTTGCCTAAACTCAGCAGTACAATATCTGCAGGCTTTTTGTTACTAAAATATAGTCTCAAGTCTGAAACGCGGCGCCCCCCATAAGCGCGGGGCCTGGTACGATTGCCCCAGCTGCCACCCCCAAAGGCCGCTCCTGTACCTCGTGTGTTTATTGCGGGGGGGGGGCGCCCTTGTTGTACATATGAGTTCCATGGGTGACAGAATGAGTACACCCAGTGGCCTATAGGCCTACTCGGGTCAACGTCACCTCCATCAGGTCAAGATTTTCACCACTCAGTCTCTGAAGTTAGCCCCCACCCCCACCCCACCCCCCCTAATCAAAACATTTTTCCTTTTTTGTATTGTATACTGAGTTTTTGCTAATATTTTGTTGCGTATAATTTTTATTTTATTTGGGGGTGGGTCTTTTTTGTGCTTCTTTTTAGTGTGAAAGTTTAATCAAAAATATTGAACCAGTCGATAATAACTACAATGACATTTAGAATCTATAGACACCTGGAACAAGTTATCGTGAAAATCTTTAGTAAAAAAAAATAAATAAATAAAATTGGAACTATACGTAAACGTAGCTCGGAAGTAAATCTTGGAAATAATTCGAAATCAATGCTGTATCCATTTTTTTATTATTATTTTTTTAAAATTATTTTTTTTTATTAAGAAAAGCTATTTTGACCAAAAGACGTAAATTGCAAAGTTTTCTTTAGATAAAGTAATTAGCGTATGACCTGAACACACATGTGTGTTTAGTTAACTTAAATTCCAAACTTCTGTCAGGTCCGTGTTCTTCAGTTCAGCCTTCAGTTAAAAGTCTTAACATGGGTTGAGTTGGAGGATACCGGGGCAGCAGTGGTCAGTGGTCAGATAAAAAATGGTTCACTGGCCAACGGTCATACTTGTTGTTTGAAATCTTTTTTATCAGAAATTTTTTAATTTATTTTTTTTCTTCAACTTTGGGGGATTTTTAGTTTACATTTGTGTTTCAATGTTGCCTTTTATCGTGCTCCTGGCAGTCTCTGTAAGCGAGGAAGATTTCGCTGTAAAAAGCTAAAGTATGGTTATTTCTACAGTTAAATAAAAATTGTAATTTGGGGGGTGGGGGTGGAAAATGTTTTGCAGTCTTCAGATGATACGGCGTTGAGATGATCTTTAAAAAAACAACTCTCACGATCACTTTGCAGAATTTCTGTTTTCCATAAAAAAAAATTATTTTAAATTGCTGCTATGCTGTTTTATTTTTTTTAAATGTGTGTGTATGTGTGTTTTTGTACTGTAAAAAGTGGGTGTGGGTATTAGACCTAAGTAGTCACTAAATAGGTCTGAAATAATTTTACGCCTTTTAAGTAAACGAGAACAAAGATAAATCAAATGTCAATGTAAACAAAATAATGTTCAAACTTCCTAAACAATTTGTGCCATTGGGGAATGATTTAATTTTCAGGACTTAACCCTTTTTCTGTAGTGGGAAAACTTTAAAAAAATGAAATTAACTCTTTGTACATCTTTGTCTGCATAAGAATTTGAGTATTCCGGGATATTTGCGAACCATAATATAAATGTTGATGGCAATTTTTATCCCTAGGATCTATAAATTATAAGGATAAGAAAGAAAATTAAAATCTATAAAGCTTATAATATAATATATATTGAATTTAACGGGATTTTTTTTCTTGTCTTATAAATTAAAACTGGATCAGATAATCACTGTCTGAAGGAGGAGAAAATTAGCAAAAAGTCTAATAACAGACTCCACGCAGTTTCCAAATGCCACATATTTGTAATGGTAACTGAAAACTTCGCTATAATAGTTCATTATATTTATATATACGGTGCTTCTGTTGGGATATCAAATTACATTACATGTAATATTTCCAACTAAGTTCTTAGCTGCCTACTTTTATCATCACCAATCGGAAACCAACATTCTCTTGTGTGTTGCAGAAACAGAATCGACACTCCTCTGAAACAGCAACAAATGACGATGCAGTTAATCACTTTGTCCTAGAATGCTCGATTTACTCCCTCAATACTAATAATAATAATTAGCCGATTCCTCATTCAGTGACGTCACATGGGTTTGTTTATTTTCAAAACAACGAGATCCGATTCTATTTATAACCTGATGTGTTCATTTGAACCTGGAAGCAGTTCTCAGAGGCATCTACCCGTGCATCGCAGCGCGCGCACCCTGAGAAAATGTACTCATCATCTTCACTGCTAGAGGAGTTCTGTTCACTGCGTGCACACTTCACAGCGGATCGAAAGAACTGCCCCATACCAGATCAATTGTAGCAACATCCTTCAGGATTAGTCTAAACCGTTCAATTTCTTCTTGTTTACCAATACAGTTTTTTTGTGTGTTTCGTTTCATTATCTGCGATAGATATTTCTTTTTAAAAAATAGCGTTGAGTATTTTACGATTGAAATTCAATACGCAGTTGATGACTTCTATAAATATATAAACTCAAACACAGGACTAGCACAAACACAGGACTAACACAAACACAGGACTAATACGAACACATGACTAACACGAACACAGGACTAAACACAAACATAGGACTAACACAAACACAGGACTAACACAAACACAGGACTAACACAAACACAGGACTAAAACAAACACAGGACTAACACAAACACACAGTAAAACAAGTACGTGAATAAATATTATAACTGCTAGTAAATAGATGTATGGTCTTTAAAAAAAGACGGAGTATTTTTGGATTAAAAGCTGCAATATGCAATGGATGGTTGCTATAAACATATAAACTCAACCACCACAACACACACACGAAAACTAGTATGTGAATAAATATTGTTATTGCTGGTAAATAGATTTACTTCAATAATTTAAAAAATCTTTATCAACATAAATAACTGAACAAGTAGTGCAGACCAGGCTGACCAGGCAGACCAGGCTGACCAGGCAGACCAGGCTGACCCGGCTGACCAGGCTGAACACGCTGAAATACAAAAAACGCAAACTAATTGTGTGATCTACAATAATTTAAATTTTTATTAATTGACTGATACACAAGTTAAATAACATGCTGACCACACTGACCACTGCTTGGGGTCGTGTTAAGAGTAAAAGGTGCTGTAGAAAAAGTTATGCAATGAATTTCAAAGAAAATGTCGTTTGTATGTTTGTTTAATTTAGTATATAAGGCATATCTATTTGAAAAGAGGACGCATCTGACCGAATAGGATCAAATGTTATCTACTTTAGTGATTTAACAGCAGTAAATTATTTAACGGATTATTTTCGTTCTTTTGAATTCGTTAACCTGCAATTTCAAAAAAACAACAACTAATTTTGACTGGAATAAATGATAAGGTCTTCGCTTGTTCAAGCAGAAGCCAGATTACACATGGTGCAACTGGCTCACATCCGCCAGGCCTAATCCAAGTTTTGAATATAACCGGCCTACTTATCCCATTTATAGAGTCATCAACAAGTAAATGATATAAATAGTTATCTTTTCATTGAGTTCTATGAATTGTGTGTGTGTTAAATAAATGGCGTTAAAACAATTATCCCAGCGGCAATAACCTCCTTTTTTTTAATGCTGATTTGAATTAGAAAAAAAAATATCTCACCTTTTTAAATTGATGTAATAACCGAGATAGTTTGGCAAGAAAGCTGAAATAAATGAAACATAAAATTTCAGAGTGCAAAGAGTGAGATAATATTTTTGTAATTTTTGAAGTTCAGTTTTTCTTGATGATATTGCTACAGTTTCGGTAGTTAGAAATGTTAAAATTAAACAACACACTGTTGATACTTCTGAGCCTATAGCTACCATGGTGATCAATAGCAAAAGACCATTTATCCACGTGCACAGATTCTCTCGTAAACTACAGTCTGACTTTAAAAACAGTTTTCTTTGGGGGGAAAATCTGAGCACCTAATGGCATGAAGACTTTTGACGTCATCAACAACTTATAATAGCCGGCAAACCACCACACGATGGTTGGGCTTGGGGGCCACACCATTGTGGGGAGGGGGGCCCTTACCAACCACCACCGTCTGAAAACTGTGCTTAACTGCTAAAATTGTCCTGGAAATCACTCAGTCTCCAAGAAAATTGCGCGGTAGATTTGTGCAAAACGTGGTATCATTAGACTGAGCTCCAGCAACGACTAATGGAGACCTATTTCACAGGTCCCGCCACTTTACCAGCGGTAGTTCAACTCTGATCGCACCCCCTCCCCACACCAACCTTATAAGACGAGTCGTCCGCACGTATTATCACTGACGCTCAACACTTATTTTAAACACGTCTATTTTTAAAAATTAAATCGCACAATTTTCAAAACGTATTTTTTTTTCACTCACTTACACGAACACTTGAAATTATATCCTCACCATCGACTATCCCCACTACATTTCTTACACTCTCAAAAAATAATAAAGTCTACATTTTGTTTGTTTTATTAGTTAATAGCTAACTTAACCGTTTTCATTACAAACAAATTATTAACAAAAGCCCTTTTGTTTATGATGTATTAGGTTATGGACCGATAAGTTTAGGCCGGTATTCCTAGACCCCCGGCTCGTGCCTGACGTGACCCAGACCTTTGCACATCTTCTACCGTCTGTCCGTCTGCAACATGGGATCAATTCTGTAGAGAAAGCTTTCATCTCGCCTCGATGACAACCTTTCATTTTTCACGTCTTCCCCGGGTCTCCTTCTATCGGCCGTTTGTGTCTTCCACAAACATCTTTCTTTTCTTCCTCGCGGGCCTCCTTGTTTGTTCTGTCCTCCCGGCAGACGATCGCATCGGTGGCGCCACTGGCCCAAGTGAGGTAACCCTACCTTGATCTTGGTTGATCGTCCGACTGTGAGACAATAATAATAATAATATGGATTGGTAAAATCCCGATACAAATTTTTAACGGCTGAAAACTTTGGTTAGAATACTGCAGCAAATATTTGGTTGAAATAACCGTTAGAGTTACAAAAAATAAGAAATGAACAAGAAGCATCCAATTAATAAGCACCCATATTAGAAAATATAATTTAAATTTAAAAAAAAAGAAATGAGCGAAACAACAAAGAAACAGCAAAAGAAGAAACAAATTATGCAAAAAGAAAAAAATATTGAGAAAGTGAGAATGAAGTAAAAGGAAGTGTAAAGACGAGCAGAAACTTGAAACTCGCGAGGTTTCGGGGTCTCTTGTTATAGTGAGCGAGCCGCGCCAAGGGATCGAAAGGTTGAGGGCACTAGACGAGAAGGAAACTTGTTCACTGGAGCCCCAGGAATATGTCCGCATGGGCACTTCAGACTTTCAACCAGTAATAATAGCTTTGCTTGTCAATCAATTTCTTTTTTTCCCGCCAGTACCGGAATTGACCGGTGGGTGGAGCTTAAAAATGGGATGGGCGACCACGCCTCTGGTCGATGTCGTGGGCGTGTAGCGATAGGAATCGATGGGCCAATGGGGAGGTCGATTACAAAAGTGAAGATAGGGCGTGTGTGTTGGAATGGATGTAGGGGTGGGGGCAGGGGATAAGGGCTGGGTGGGGGAGGGGGTCGTGAGCAACAAGATATAGATTTATTGGTGACTGTCTTAGACCAAGAGAGAATGAAGTGAAGACAAGACGGGCGCATGAACAGGGTCATAAAAGTGAGTTTTAAAACTTCAAGTCTACAGAAGAAAAAATAATAAAAAAAGGAAACTTGAAAACTGTAACATTAAAAAAGATAGCGAGGGAGATATGACAATGGATTTGAAGGCTTCCATTGTGAGGTTAGGGAAAGTATAACGGGAATATGAAATATGGGGCTTGAAATGTAAGGCCTTGGATTTGAAATGGAGAATACGAGGCCTGGACAATTAGGCCTTGATGTTAAGATGGGAGTAGAAGATCTGGAGAATTAGGCCTTGTATGTTAAGATGGGAGTAGAAGGCCTGGAGAATTAGGCCTTGTATGTTAAGATGGGAGTAGAAGGCCTGGAGAATAAGGCCTTGTATGTTAAGATGGGAGTAGAAGGCCTGGAGAATTAGGCCTTGATGTTAAGATGGGAGTAGAAGACCTGGAGAATTAGGCCTTGTATGTTAAGATGGGAGTAGAAGGCCGGGAGAATTAGGCCTTGTATGTTAAGATGGGAGTAGAAGGCCTGGAGAATTAGGCCTTGTATGTTAAGATGGGAGTAGAAGGCCTGGAGAATTAGGCCTTGTATGTTAAGATGGGAGTAGAAGACCTGGAGAATTAGGCCTTGTATGTTAAGATGTGAGTAGAAGGCCTGGAGAATTAGGCCTTGTATGTTAAGATGGGAGTAGAAGGCCTGGAGAATTAGGCCTTGTATGTTAAGATGGGAGTAGAAGACCTGGAGAATTAGGCCTTGTATGTTAAGATGGGAGTAGAAGGCCTGGAGAATTAGGCCTTGTATGTTAAGATGGGAGCAGAAGGCCTGGAGAATTAGGCCTTGTATGTTAAGATGGGAGTAGAAGGCCTGGAGAATTAGGCCTTGTATGTTAAGATGGGAGTAGAAGGCCTGGAGAATTAGGCCTTGTATGTTAAGATGGGAGTAGAAGGCCTGGAGAATTAGGCCTTGTATGTTAATATGGGAGTAGAAGGCCTGGAGAATTAGGCCTTGTATGTTAAGATGGGAGTAGAAGACCTGGAGAATTAGGCCTTGTATGTTAAGATGGGAGTAGAAGACCTGGAGAATTAGGCCTTGTATGTTAAGATGGGAGTAGAAGACCTGGAGAATTAGGCCTTGTATGTTAAGATGGGAGTAGAAGGCCTGGAGAATTAGGCCTTGTATGTTAAGATGGGAGTAGAAGGCCTGAAGAATTAGGCCTTGTATGTTAAGATGGGAGTAGAAGGCCTGGAGAATTAGGCCTTGTATGTTAAGATGGGAGTAGAAGGCCTGGAGAATTAGGCCTTGGTGTTAAGATGGGAGTAGAAGGCCTGGAGAATTAGGCCTTGTATGTTAAGATGGGAGTAGAAGGCCTGAAGAATTAGGCCTTGTATGTTAAGATGGGAGTAGAAGGCCTGGAGAATTAGGCCTTGGTGTTAAGATGGGAGTAGAAGACCTGAAGAATGAGGCCTTGTATGTTAAGATGGGAGTAGAAGACCTGGAGAATTAGGCCTTGGTGTTATGATGAGGTCTGGAAAATTAGGCCTTAAATTTTAAGAAGGGAATATGAGACCTGGATAATGAGGCCTCTGAAGTTAAGATTATAATTGAAGGCCTTCAAAGTGAATTTGGGATGAGTGTGCAAGGAATATGTGACGTTGAGGAGGAATGTGCTAGGAATATGTGATGTTGGAGAGGAGTGTGCTAGGAATATGTGATGTTGGAGAGGAGTGTGCTAGGAATATGTGATGTTGGAGAGGAGTGTGCTAGGAATATGTGATGTTGGAGAGGAGTGTGCTAGGAATATGTGATGTTGGAGAGGAGTGTGCTAGGAATATGTGATGTTGGAGAGGAGTGTGCTAGGAATATGTGATGTTGGAGAGGCTTGTGCTAGGAATATGTGATGTTGGAGAGGAGTGTGCTAGGAATATGTGATGTTGCAGAGGAGTGTGCTAGGAATATGTGATGTTGGAGAGGCTTGTGCTAGGAATATGTGATGTTGGAGAGGAGTGTGCTAGGAATATGTGATGTTGGAGAGGAGTGTGCTAGGAATATGTGATGTTGGAGAGGAGTGTGCTAGGAATATGTGATGTTGGAGAGGAGTGTGCTACGAATATGTGACGTTGGAGAGGAGTGTGCTACGAATATGTGATGTTGGAGAGGAGTGTGCTAGGAATATGTGATGTTGGAGAGGAGTGTGCTAGGAATATGTGATGTTGGAGAGGAGTGTGCTAGGAATATGTGATGTTGGAGAGGATTGTGCTAGGAATATGTGATGTTGGAGAGGAGTGTGCTAGGAATATGTGATGTTGGAGAGGAGTGTGCTAGGAATATGTGATGTTGGAGAGGAGTGTGCTAGGAATATGTGATGTTGGAGAGGAGTGTGCTACGAATATGTGACGTTGGAGACGAGTGTGCTACGAATATGTGACGTTGGAGAGGAGTGTGCTAGGAATATGTGATGTTGGAGAGGAGTGTGCTAGGAATATGTGATGTTGGAGAGGAGTGTGCTAGGAATATGTGATGTTGGAGAGGAGTGTGCTACGAATATGTGACGTTGGAGAGGAGTGTGCTAGGAATATGTGACGTTGGAGAGGAGTGTGCTAGGAATATGTGATGTTGGAGAGGAGTGTGCTACGAATATGTGACGTTGGAGAAGAGTGTGCTAGGAATATGTGACTTTGGAGAGGAGTGTTCTAGGAATATGTGATGTTAGAGAGGAGTGTGCTACGAATATGTAACGTTGGAGAGGAGTGTGCTAGGAATATGTGACGTTGGAGAGGAGTGTGCTAGGAATATGTGACGTTGGAGAGGAGTGTGCTAGGAATATGTGACGTTGGAGAGGAGTGTGCTAGGAGTATGTGACGTTAGAGAGGAGTGTGCTAGGAATATGTGACCTTGGAGAGGAGTGTGCTAGGAATATGTGATGTTGGAGAGGAGTGTGCTAGGAATATGTGATGTTGGAGAGGAGTGTGCTAGGAATATGTGATGTTGGAGAGGAGTGTGCTAGGAATATGTGATGTTGGAGAGGATTGTGCTAGGAATATGTGATGTTGGAGAGGAGTGTGCTAGGAATATGTGATGTTGGAGAGGAGTGTGCTAGGAATATGTGATGTTGGAGAGGAGTGTGCTAGGAATATGTGATGTTGGAGAGGAGTGTGCTACGAATATGTGACGTTGGAGACGAGTGTGCTACGAATATGTGACGTTGGAGAGGAGTGTGCTAGGAATATGTGATGTTGGAGAGGAGTGTGCTAGGAATATGTGATGTTGGAGAGGAGTGTGCTAGGAATATGTGATGTTGGAGAGGAGTGTGCTACGAATATGTGACGTTGGAGAGGAGTGTGCTAGGAATATGTGACGTTGGAGAGGAGTGTGCTAGGAATATGTGATGTTGGAGAGGAGTGTGCTACGAATATGTGACGTTGGAGAGGAGTGTGCTAGGAATATGTGACGTTGGAGAGGAGTGTGCTAGGAATATGTGATGTTAGAGAGGAGTGTGCTACGAATATGTGACGTTGGAGAGGAGTGTGCTAGGAATATGTGACGTTGGAGAGGAGTGTGCTAGGAATATGTGACGTTGGAGAGGAGTGTGCTAGGAGTATGTGACGTTAGAGAGGAGTGTGCTAGGAATATGTGACCTTGGAGAGGAGTGTGCTAGAAATATGTGTCGTTGGGGAGGAGTGTGCTAGGAATATGTGACGTTGGAGAGGAGTGTGCTAGGAATATGTGACGTTGGGGAGGAGTGTGCTAGGAATATCAGCCGGGCTAATAACGTGGACAAATGGACATGGATTTAAGACAGTGAATAGAAGTGTCTAAAACGGCCTTATAATCCTGGAAATATTCGGTTGTTCATGTCTTCATGTCTTCGTTGGTCTATGAGCCGTGCAGTAAAGCTGCTGTTCCGCATGTTGAAACATTTCGTCCAGCTCCTCCCTGAGACAGCTGGCAGATGTTATGTGGCGTACTTCCACAGCCCTGATTCAATGTTTGTAGAAACTTCTCAAAGACCGGAGATTACAGTAATCCATACGTATTGAATTTGATACGTCAAAAAAAAAGATGAATGAATAGAGATGTGTCTGTGTGTTTGTAACAGAGCTTCAGGGGCGCTAATTACACGTTTCACAGCCAGAATCATGCACAGTAAACTGTTAATCCGGCACATCATGCTTCTCTGTGGCATGGTGGGATAACAAGGATATAATTATATTACATAAGATACCGCTGCGTTAAACGAGTCGGATCGAAAGGGTTGGTGACTGCAGACGGAGCATGGGACTTGAGGAGTTCTTTTTCGTTTTTGTTTTAAAAAGGGGTTATGGATGGATCGTGCCAATGCTGGTGGTTTGGATGGAGAATGGATGTGTTTTAGGTGACAATATGGATAGTTATAACAAGGGGATGGATATGTCAGTAAAGTGAAGGTTTTTTTTGAGTTTATTTTTTGGTGCTGAACATGTTTATTAGGGTAAGCTAAAGATAGGAGGAATTGGCCTTTAATACGCCGCTAAATGAACGCAAAGGTCATGGGTCATGACCAATGGATCTCAAACTAATGTCCAAGTAATGCAAGTACCACAGCTAAATAATGTTATCATATATATATATATATAAACTATATAATTTGCAATTTCACGCAAGTAGTGTCTGTCAGTCCTGACGCTACTAATTCTAGAAGGAAGAGAAAACCAAACTACTGCACCAATGCATCAAAAGGTGTGCAAATTATAAATGCGCTGTAAAAAAAAATTATATGACGTCTTTGTTTTCGCTCATATTTTAATTTTGGAAAAGGGATCAATGTAATAAAAAAACACGTAAAAAACCAAGTTTTTGACTATAAATCCTTTATGTACGAGACGTTACTAAAATAATATTCATTATAATACGCAGCGCAAGACCATCCAAAAATACAAAATTGTAATTGTGTCGTAAAACATGTTTAATATAATGAGCACCGATCCGGAATATGTTTATAAAAAGTGTTGTCGATACGCACCTTATTGCGTGACAGAAAGGTTGTTCAATATAATGCGCACCCTAACACTCTATCTCAAAAAATAACATGATACATAGAAATAAATAAAATAATCTAAAAAATCAATAATTCAATTACGGTACATGTGATCGATCTGAAATTTTGACACATTGTTTTTATCATCGTACAAAACTGCCTGCAAAATTTCATCTCGCTAGCTTACGAGGAAGTGGGTTAAAAATTGATCCAAAGTTTTGGCGACAAGCAAGGGTGCAAGGGTTCAATTGTTCAAGCAAGCAGACACCACGAGTTAATATAAAGGATTTAAAAAAGAGGATTTGATGATGGTTAATTATAAAATAAAAAAACAATAGGGGCGCCGTAGGCGCCCTACAACCCCTATTGTAAAATACTTTGTGTACATTTCAGAAAGTTTAATATTTCGTATTTATCAAACAAGGACAAGTTAGTTGGGCTTTTGAAAAAGGTCGGCGCCGTAGGCGCCCTAAAAAAAAGCATTTTATAAATAAAATAAATAGATTTCAGCTGAACAATTCCGTCATTTTTGACGGGTGATACGCTAGTATTAAGTAGTATATATATATATATATATATATATATATATATATATATATATATATATATATATATATATATATATATATATATATATATATAATTCACCAGAAGCACAAGACGAATGCAAGTAAGCATGACGAATGACCCTCGCTATGGTTGGGAAGCTAGGGGTGGTGGGAAGGTAGCTAACCGCGGTGGGCATTTCTCAATACCAACAATGCGTCGAAGGTCCACCACCCCCGAAATTCACTCGCGTTGTTCTTATTTCTTCGTGCTGTAGTTTGTTTCCCCTTCTTTCCCCCTTTCTTTGCACTATCTATGAGCAAGTCAGCGGCGTATGCTACACCGCGGGTCGTATCTAGTTATAGATAATGACCAAGAGTTCGAGTAAGGTTTCAAGAACAATTAGTTACATCATATTGCATAGTTGAGATTTTATGGTGATTTTCTACGCTGTGTAGTGTAAGAAAACTATTGATCCAGTTTTTCCCTTTTGTTATCTATGTGTAACCTAAACCTAATCATAGCAATCAATTTAACCCGAATCAAAAACCGTAAACCATAACTAACCCTGAACCAAACCTAAAACTGTAATCGATGACTTGCTTTAACCTTGGACGACCATCTGAACTAAGCCTACCATCCTCATTACGCTGTTTCTCTAGCCCAGTGCTCCTCAAATAGTGGGGCGCGCTCCCCGGGGGGGGGGCGAGGCTCCGTAAAGGGGGGCTCGTTTGACCTCGAATTATAACAATTTTATAGACAACTGATACCATTTACCGTCACGCTGGGGGCGCGAAATGTTTTCTTTTTCCTAAAAGGGGGGGGGGCAAGACAGAAAATAATTGAGAATCACTGCTCTACCCCAATATTGTACACATAAAATCGTAAATTAACTTTGCTCCATTAAAATAGTAGGATACGGGAGCATATAAATTGTACTCTTGATATTATATCCGAGTCGTTCTATTCAATTGCATGTTGTTTATTTTAAAACTCACATACACCCACAAAATAATGGTATACATTAGTTTCATATTTACTGGTCTTACTCCGAGAAGATGCATCGTAATTTCAATAATGGCTTGTCAGGATACGATTCTTGGATTAAACAAATTTTCTTAGCGTTTTGATTTTTGTTCTTCTCCGTGTCTTTCTCTCCCTCCCTCCCTTCGTCTCTCTATAACTCTCACACTTTCTCCATTTCCTTCTAGCTCTAAAAAAAAGTAATATAAAAGGTTTTTATGTAACTATTAATCGATTGTATGTTCAAAAAATAATTAATGATAGAATATTAATGGCAAAAGTTAAAAATATCCAAATGTTTGAATATATGCCGAGTGTGTTTATATGAACAGAGCTGAGCCATTTGTGAACAGAGCTGAGCCATTGGTGAACAGAGCTGAGCCATTGATGAACAGTGATGAGTCATTGGTGAACAGAGCTGAGCCATTGGTGAACAGAGCTGAGCCATTGGTGAACAGAGCTGAGCCATTGGTGAACACAGCTGAGCCATTGGTGAACAGAGCTGAGCCATTGGTGAACAGTGCTGAGCCATTGGTGAACAGAGCTGAGCCATTGGTGAACAGAGCTGAGCCATTGGTGAACAGAGCTGAGTCATTGGTGAACAGAGCTGAGCCATTGGTGAACAGTGCTGAGCCATTGGTGAACAGAGCTGAGTCATTGTGAACAGAGCTGAGCCATTGGTGAACAGAGCTGAGCTATTTGTGGTTAACATAGGAAATAGTACACCCAGGCAGGTGAAATGAGAGATGAAAAATTCCTACAAGGAGTTACGGAAGATTCAAAATTGAGATGGGAATACGATGGGCATAGACTGCACTGGAGAAGATACCGAGCATTTCGAGTAACTGAGTGGTAATGGGGTCTGCATAGAAATCTTAGAGATGAGGAAACTTGATAGGTGGTGTCATGAAATTAGCGATAGAAATAGTAGGCCCACCAGTCTTACTTTAAAGAAATAGTAGGCCCACCAGTCTTACTTTATAGAAATAGTAGGCCCACCAGTCTTACTTCATAGAAATGGTAGGCACACTAGTCTTACTTTATAGAAATAGTAGGCCCACCATTCTTACTTTATAACAGGAAATAGCGATAAAATACAAAGGGAAGTAACAATGTTTTAGATAATAATTCACAATATATATATGATTAACTCCCTCTTGCAGTTTTAATGAAGGAAAACTAAATAATTTAGGAAAGTGACAATTTATTTTATAATTAACATATCTCTATATATATAAGACGCATTTGTTGTCTGTCTGTTCCCTAATAACTCAAGATCCAGACAACCAAATAACGTGAAATTTGGTACACGTACACAAAATTATACCGGAAAGGTTATTAAACAGATTTCGTTCCTTATATATAAGATACTGGGGCCCGGGGGCCCAAAATGTAGTTTTTCCCTATATGAGCTATATAAAATAAAAATTATTGAAAATTAAGACGTAAAATAATGACGCAAATTAATAAACATTTTGGTGTCGAGATTAACAAGAAGGCGATTATCGCCATAAAATAATTTTTTTGTTGTTGTTGCTTTGTTGTTGTTGCTTTTGTTGTTGTTTTGTTGTTGTTGCTTTGTTGTTGTTGCTGTTGTTGTTGTAGTTGTTGTTTTGTTGTTGTTTTGTTGTTGCTTTGTTATTGTTTTGTTGTTGATGTTTTTGTTGTTGTTTTGTTTTTGTTGTTGTTGCTGTTGTTGTTTTTGTTGTTGTTGTTGTTGCTGTTGTTGCTTTTGTGTTGTTTTTGTTGTTGTTGCTGTTGTTGCTTTTGTGTTGTTTTTGCTGTTGTTGTTGTTGTCCACATCCCTTGCCCTGCGACGTCAATGTCCTTCATGTTGTTGTTGCTTTGTTGTTGTTGCTGTTGTAGTTGTTGTTTTGTTGTTGTTGCTATGTTGTTGTTGCTGTTGTTGTTGTAGTTGTTGTTTTGTTGTTGTTTTGTTGTTGATTTTGTTGTTGATTTTGTTGTTTTTGTTGTTGTTTTGTTTTTGTTGTTTTGTTGCTGTTGCTGTTTCTGTTGTTGTTTTTGTCGTTGTTGCTGTTGTTGTTTTTGTTGTTGTTGCTGTTGTTGTTAAACCCGGGCGAAGCCGGGTACTTGCCCCTAGTCTATAATATATAATAACTAGTTTGTGCTGCGGCGCCGTGGCGCCTGCGGCGCCCACCTTTTTCAAAAGCACAACTAACTTGTCCTTGTATGATACGTAATATGTAACTTTCTTAAATGTACACAAAGTATTTTATAAATGTTTTTTTTTGCAAAAGCCCAAGTAACACATCCTTATATGGTACATACGAAATATTCCTGAAATGTACACAAAGTATGTATATAATATTTGTTTACAGTGCTAATCACCACACGATTTTTAAAGTAACTTTAGAAAGCAGCGCACCAATTTACTGCACCAAAAATAACGCTTATCGAACGTCAGCATGAAATTGTTCAATTATTAATAATAGTGTGGAGGGTGTTTAATGTTAATCTGGAAACCAAAATGATTATCCAATTTAAAAAAAAAGCAGAGTGATGTCCCTTAGCGTTATGCTACATAATTGAGCGTAAATATATATATGATGTTTAAAAATTGCTATTTGTAACTTTCACACAACTATTGTTGTGTGTTAATTAAACAGCTTAAATATTATCAGGAGTTGCTTAAACAGTTATTATCACGTGTCGAATTATTACCATGTTAATTCACATATGATTATAAAGACAAACTCAACCATAACAATATTTTTCTTCAATCACTCCAGGCGGTCCCCAGGCCCAGCCTTACCACCCACAAAAAATCACTTCTGATATAGACCCCCCACATTTATTAGTATAAGGATCCCCGTAACTGTTTCTGTTACCCAACTCCCACATAGCCGGACTTCTCCTCTAAACAGCGTGCCTCTGTCAGATTGTTTGATTTACGCAACTGCTGCATTCAGGTTTACAACCTTTTCTTACAGACTCTCACAAACAGCGGGTCCAATCTATTTGTGCTTTTGGCCGAAACGGTCGTAGTATTGTGACGTCATGTTAGGACTTTACTTTCCATGTTTAAATAACATATAGATATTTTTATTTATCTAAAAGCCTGATATATATTGTGAACTGTCTCCCCCATATTGGGTCCCATCTATCCGCTAACTCATATTCAGGGGACACCACCGGGCCACACTCTGATAACTCCAACACGGCATGGCCTCCCTTCAATACAAAGCCACGCCCCACGCATGTTGGACATGAATGTATACCTATACCCAAGTCTTACCTACCCTACACCCCTCGACCCCTTCTCCCCCCCCCCACCATGGAGTAAACAAACCGTGACAACCAGTTCCGCCACTTCCAGGAGATCTCACCCCTCCCCCAGTCACAATCTGGTCCGGAACTAAAGCAGACCAGTACCAGTATACCCAAGTATTTCGTCCACTACCACGTGAGACCCCACCCGTCATGTCACCCACGATGGAGTCATCCGAGCATGACTGGGCAACACGGCGTGTAAGTCGGAATTGACCCAGAATTCGGTCAGTGGTGTCTGTGGCACTCGTCTGTCTACTGGTGTCATAAGACCACGGCTCGAATCTGACCCACTTCTACGTCGTTTCTTAAAAATCCCATAAAATGTCATAAGTCATGATAAGTTGACATTGACATCTCACTATTCATTACAAAGATGTCATAAGTCATGATAAGTTGACATTCACATCTCACTATTCATAACAAAGATGTCATAAGTCATGATAAGTTGACATTCACATCTCACTATTCATAACAAAGATGCCATAAGTCATGATAAGTTGACATTCACATCTCACTATTCATAACAAAGATGCCATAAGTCATGATAAGTTGACATTCACATCTCACTATTCATAACAAAGATGTCATAAGTCATAATAAGTTGAGATTCAAATCTCACTATTCATAACAAAGATGCCATAAGTCATGATAAGTTGACATTCACATCTCACTATTCATAACAAAGATGCCATAAGTCATGATAAGTTGAGATTGGCTGCAAAGAAAAGGAAAAAAAAATGTCTATCTTAGTTCATGTGGCTTCAAGTTTGTACTGAGACAAGCTTTGTGAACTGTAACATGATAGTCGAGTTGAATGACTCTACAGTCGTGAACGTGGGAGAAGTTTCTGAACCATGGGGAGTTTTTTGGTGTTATGATGGGAAACAGCGGGTGGAATGTTATAGGTGTGTGGGTCTTGGGTGGAGTGTAGGTGTGTGGGTCTTGGGTGGAGTGTAGGTGTGTGGGTCTTGGGTGGAGTGTAGGTGTGTGGGTCTTGGGTGGAGTGTAGGTGTGTGGGTCTTGGGTGGAGTGTAGGTGTGTGGGTCTTGGGTGGAGTGTAGGTGTGTGGGTCTTGGGTGGAGTGTAGGTGTGTGGATCTTGGGTGGAGTTTAGGTGTGTGGGTCTTGGGTGGATTGTAGGTGTGTGGGTCTTGGGTGGAGTGTAGGTGTGTGGGTCTTGGGTGGAGTGTAGGTGTGTGGGTCTTGGGTGGAGTGTAGGTGTGTGGGTCTTGGGTGGAGTGTAGGTGTGTGGGTCTTGGGTGGAGTGTAGGTGTGTCGGTCTTGGGTGGAGTGTAGGTGTGTTGGTCTTGGGTGGAGTTTAGGTGTGTGGGTCTTGGGTGGAGTGTAGGTGTGTGGGTCTTGGGTGGAGTGTAGGTGTGTGGGTCTTGGGTGGAGTGTAGGTGTGTGGGTCTTGGGTGGAGTGTAGGTGTGTGGGTCTTGGGTGGAGTGTGGGTCTTGGTTGGAGTGTAGGTGTGTGGGTCTTGGGTGGAGTGTAGGTGTGTGGGTCTTGGGTGGGGTATTTGTGTTTGTGGGTGTGGCGTGGGTATTGAGTGTGGTAGGTGTGGTGTGGGTTTGTGTCTGTGATGTAGTTACTCAGTTGGTATTTGAGAAGTGGTGTAGATTTGTTTTTGTCGTTACAAAGTTGTATTTAAGAAATGACAATGACAGCCTAATGACAGCCCAAAACAGCCCAATGACAGCCTAATGACAGCCTAATGTACAGTTATAGTATATTTTTTTAAAAAATCATGATTTTGTTGAAGGTATTTTCGTCACATTCTGTAGTGCCACCATATACACTGACTTGAACATTCTTCACATCAAAGTCTGGAGCTGTATGAACAAAAATTGTTAGCACATTGATAGAGATGCATTATAATTCCCATTTTTAAAACTATATGTATATATACATATATATATATATATATATATATATATATATATATATATATATATATATATATATATATATATATATATATATATATATAGCTGCGGAAATTAATCATTAATTTATCGATTAATTATTAAAAAATTTAATTAACGATTAATTTTTTTTATAACGATTAATCAACCCACCACTTACAAATGTAAAGGAAGTCAAAAAGTAAAATATTTCGGCCGATAAATATAAACTGATTTCGGACGATTACACGAACATTTTGGTTTTAAACTATTGAGTGACGTGAATGTTCAAAATTTCGATAAAGTTTATTGTGTCCATTGAGAGAAATCGTTTGCCTACCATGCAATGTTCCCTCTAAGTCTAAGCTTCGTTGGTCCGTGTTCAAAGTTTTAAAAAAAAACATCTCGTGTGCAAAGTTGCACAACGTCCATTTTTGTGCAATATTTTACAAAATTTGCTGCGCGGTGAGTCTAATCTCCTGCTTGGCGTCGGTCAAATATCTGCGCTGCTTAAAGGGAACATTGCTACCATGGTTCTAGCACATCGCTTACATATCACCTGCATACCAAACATCCACTACAGTAACGGAAACTTCAGCTGAGACAATCTAAAGCTATGTGAACGATTGTTCAGCTCATCTGGTTTTATTGTCAATAAGACCGGCTCATCATTTGAACCAAATAGTGTCAATACACTTGTCTGTTTGCGTTGTTGGTTAAAAGATTTCTTATAAAGAAGACATTCCAGTGTTATTTCGATTTTCGACAAGTATCTATATAATTGTTCATTATGACACCATAAATTTCAAGTTTTGGCTTTAATCGAAATTAACGATTAATTAATCGATAATTTTTCTAAAGTTAACGATTAAATTTAAATTACTCGTTCACAGCCGTAATATATATATATTTATGTTGGAGGCTTTCCAAGCAATGTCGCAAACTTTCTTCAAACGCCCTTTAGGTAAATACGAGAACACATCAGGTGATCATTCAATGATGGCAGATACAATAACCCTTCAAATGTTTTTTTTAAAAAAAAGGTAAGATGACATAACTATGAATCATTAAAGAGAGTCAGAAATATGGTAGATTCCACATTGAAAACGAGTAATTCTATTTAAATGCTTCTTTCTTTTCGTTTCTTTGTCAAGCTTTCTATGGAAAGCTTTTCAAATGATCAATAGATCACATTTCTATTAACTCTTGGCCCATTACACAATACGGTCACGTGTCACACTCCCCGATTCCGTTTACCGTCAGGCCCTCGCCTTAGGGTTCAAAGGGTGAACAAAAAGTGACTCGTGGAACGATGACGTGCTGAACTAACTGTAACTATGAATGCACAATTATGTGTTATAAGATGCGAGTAGAAATCTCCAAGAATCCCACATATCAAAATGTCAGCTTTCATGAATACATAATTTAAATATTATTCTGGCATACACGTATTTTAATTTTGAAAATCTGCGGAGGGCGAGAGGATAGAGGAGGTGGGATGAGAGAGGAGGTGGAATGAGAGAGGAGGTGGGATGAGAGAGGAGGTGGGACGAGAGAGGAGGTGGGATGAGAGAGGAGGTGGGATGAGAGAGGAGGTGGGATGAGAGAGGAGGTGGGACGAGAGAGGAGGTGGGATGAGAGAGGAGGTGGGATGAGAGAGGAGGTGGGATGAGAGAGGAGGTGGGATGAGAGAGGAGGTGGGATGAGAGAGGAGATGGGACGAGAGAGCAGGTGGGATGAGAGAGGAGGTGGGATGAGAGAGGAGGTGGGATGAGAGAGGAGGTGGGATGAGAGAGGAGGTGGGATGAGAGAGGAGGTGGGATGAGAGAGGAGGTGGGATGAGAGAGGAGGTGGGATGAGAGAGGAGATGGGACGAGAGAGCAGGTGGGATGAGAGAGGAGGTGGGATGAGAGAGGAGGTGGGATGAGAGAGGAGATGGGACGAGAGAGCAGGTGGGATGAGAGAGGAGGTGGGATGAGAGAGGAGGTGGGATGAGAGAGGAGGTGGGATGAGGAGTCAGGATGAGAGAGGAGGTGGGATGAGAGAGGAGGTGGGATGAGAGAGGAGGTGGGATGAGAGAGGAGGTGGGATGAGAGAGGAGGTGGGATGAGAGAGGAGGTGGGATGAGAGAGGAGGTGGGATGAGAGAGGAGATGGGATGAGAGAGGAGGTGGGATGAGAGAGGAGGTGGGATGAGAGAGGAGGTGGGATGAGAGAGGAGGTGGCATGAGAGAGGAGGTGGGATGAGAGAGGAGGTGGGATGAGAGAGGAGCTGGGATGAGAGAAGAGATGGCATGAGAGAGGAGGTGTGATGAGAGAGGAGATGGGATGAGGGAGGAGGTAGGATGAGAGAGGAGATGGGATGAGAGAGGAAGTTTGGATGAGAGAGGAGGTGGGATGAGTGAGGAGATTTGGTGAGAGAGGAGATGGGATGAGAGAGGAGGTGGGATGAGAGAGGAGGTGGGATGAGAGAGGAGGTGGGATGAGATAGGAGGTGGGATGAGAGAGGAGGTTGGATGAGAGGAGGTGGGATGAGATGTAGCATGTAAATTTTTGTGCTAGAGTTTCGCTTTGCTTATTATATTGAACAACTTTTTTAGTACTTTCCTGTCGCGCGGTACGGTGCGTATTATATTGACGACACTTAAAAAAAATATATTCCCGATCTGTAAATGTTTACGCTAATCTGTCGCATGGTGCGCATTATATTAAACATGTTATTATAACCCTTTTCCCGTGATCAAATCGAGCTGAAATTTAGCAGGCAGGCTGTAGTAGTTTGTTTTTTTTACCTATAAATCCTTTATACATGAGACATAACTAAAATTTTGGATTTTTGGATTGTCGTGCGATGCGTATTATAATGAACATACTTTTAGTTATGTCTCGTAAATAAAGGATTTATTTATAGTCAAAAACTTTGTTTTTTACGGGTTTAAAAAAATATATCTCTTCTATACAGACCTAAAATGTTATGATTTCTAGCCTCAAACTAGAGATATATGTAAATGCAAGTAGATGACATTTTTATGTCAGTATGGTCCGTGGCTGCTTTCAGAACAATTTGTAACTTTCAACCTATTTTTTAAAAAAAATATTTAAAGTAACATGCATGTTTTTATTCATTTTAATGTAAAAATTTTAATTAATGTAACTACAAATAAATTGCATTTTTAAATAATGGCGAATGGCAGATATTGGTAAATTAATTAGTCAAGCTAAGGCCAGCAATCCTCTACGGAAGTCCTACTCAAAGTGGTGGTCGGTGGGCCATCAACTGTCGGTCCGTGGGCCGTCCCCTGTCTGTCCGTGGGCCATCCACTGTCAGTCCGTGGGCCATCCACTGTCGGTCCGTGGCCCTTCCACTGTCGTCCATGGGCCATCCACTGTCGGTCCGTGCGCCATCAACCGCCGGTTCGTGGGCCTTCCACCGCCGGTCCACGGGCCATCCACCGTCGGTCCACGGGCCATCCACCGCCGGTCCACAGACGTTACCAAGAAAGGACAGAAAAATATAATTATAATCCTCAATTTGCTACCACTAATATTAAACTTATAGAATGTGTCAATTTTTGTGCACTCCTATATAATAAAAGGATAAGTTCTGTCCCGTCATCTACAGTGATTGGTCTCTCAAACACACATGACTCCTACAGCCAATCATAACAAGTTTACGTGGACGTTCAAAACGAGTTATTTTTGGTGCAGTATTTCTTCCAAGACTTTATTTTGAGTTATGTGCGTTGGGATTTATAGTGAAAAGCTCTGTTTTTACGAGTAATTTATTTTAACTATAATGAATAGTATTTTTGACGTGATGCACATATATGCCGGTCGAGACGGCTGTTGAAGGGGAGTTACAACATGCCACAGAACGGTGGCGGAACGTCCTTGGACGGGCTTGGTTGCTCGTAAGTACATAAAATGAAACTTATAAAATAAAATAAATTACGTCTCGCTACCACGTCAGTACAGGGAAAATGGTGCAATGGAAAAATTCCTGCTGGTCCGCCATACTAAAAGCTTCCAGAAGCACTGTTCTACGGGATATAACCACAATGTTTTACAAGGGGTAAAGTTTAAAAGTTGTTTCCAAGAAAAACACTAACACATTTATAACTCAATGAAAGGGGAAACACTCGATTGCAGTGTAGATACAAACAAGAATAATTGCTCTAATGCTCACACTCTTCTGTATGCAGCGTTAAATGTCTTAGGGTTGGTATTAGGGTTATGGTTAGTGTTAGGGTTAAGGTTGATGTTATGGAACGGGTTCAAGTTAGGTTTGATGTTATGGAACGGGTTCAAGTTAGGGTTGATGTTGTGGAACGGGTTCAAGTTAGGGTTGATGTTATGGAACGGGTTCAAGTTAGGGTTGATGCTAAGGAACGGGTTCAAGTTAGGGTTTGGTTTCATGTTAGGGTTTATCATTTCAAAGATTATCGCTCAACCCTGGAAAATGGGGATTAATTTTTTTTTCATCACGAAATCATAGAATATTATTAAGCTGAAAGTATGTTTATGCTTTAGCTACCTTTAACAAAAGTTGCTTTTCAAAATTGTTTGTTTTGTTGAACAATAAATAAATAGAAAGCGTGGTTAAGATAATGTATATGCCACTCGCTGGTTTTCGCCACATTTACTGCTCCATATTCCTATTCCTAGTAATGGTTGTTTAGCGAAATTTGGAGATAATGGCACTGATATTAAAACTACAATTCCTCTGAGATTTACATTGTGTGCTGTTGAATAGTCGATAATGCTAATTGTATTTTTAAATATTGAAAGAAAGCAGGGCACGACACGCGCTGAAATTCAACTCAAATTAAGAAAGTGTTTAACTTAATTATATGCATTGAAGTGTTTTTGAATGCTGAATACGTTTTTTATTTTTATATCTGTAGCGCACAAGAACAAAATATAAATAATTTTTATTTTTTTATATTTTCGGTCTGGTGCCCACAAGAACCAATTGAAAATACTTTTTTTTCGGTCTGGTGCGCACAAAAACAAAGTATAAATAGATTTTTAAAATTTTTCGGTCTTGTGCACACACGAACAAAATATAAATTTTTTTTTCGGTCTGGTGCCCACAAGAACAAAGTAAAAATAGCTTTTTTAGGTCTGGTGCCCGCAAGAACAAAGTAAAAATAGATTTTTTTTTCGGCCTGGTGCCCACAAGAACAAAGTAAAAATAGCTTTTTTTGGTCTGGTGCCCACAACAACAAAGTAAAAATAGCTTTTTTCGGGCTGGTGCCCACAAGAACAAAGTAAAAATAGCTTTTTTCGGCCTGGTGCCCACAAGAACAAGTAAAAATAGCTTTTTTTGGTCTGGTGCCCACAACAACAAAGTAAAAATAGCTTTTTTCGGTCTGGTGCCCACAAGAACAAAGTAAAAATAGCTTTTTTCGGTCTGGTGCCCACAAGAACAAAGTAAAAATAGCTTTTTTTCGGCATGGTGCCCACAAGAACAAAGTAAAAATAGCTTTTTTTGGTCTGGTGCCCACAACAACAAGCAAAAATAGTTTTTTCGGTCTGGTGCCCACAAGAACAAAGTAAAAATAGATTTTTTGGTCTGGTTCCCACAAGAACAAAGTAAAAATATCTTTTTTTTCGATCTGGTGCCCACAAGAACTAAGTAAAAATAGCTTTTTTCGGTCTGGTGCCCACAACAACAAAGCAAAAATAGCTTTTTTCGGTCTGGTTCCCACAAGAACAAAGTAAAAATAGCTTTTTTTCGATATGGTGCCCACAAGAACAAAGTATAATGTTTTCCGACACGTGAGTAAAAACCAAACACGGTTGGATTTTCCAAATTTTCTAGATATATTTAGAAAGAAACTGATGTATGTCGCCATTGCAATTAAGAAAGTTTTTTTTTACACTTAATTAACAAAATGAAATATTTCGATGTCCACAAACGATCTTTTCCTTCTCAACTTTCTTAAAAATCCAGTTTTTCTGTGAGAAATTATTCCCCTATTCACCATTTTATTCCCATACCCCCCCCCCATGCCACCCAGCAAAAATTTTGTGTTTGCTAGACACACAATACATAATGCTGTATATGATAAAAGTGGTATGTAATAGTAAAAGGGACGCGGTTGTCGATCGGCCGCTCGCTCGGCTGTCGTACCAAGAGTCACGGGTTCGAGTCTCGGTGAAGGCAGGGTCTTGTTCCCGGACTAATGGGTGTCCCTTAGTCCACCCAGCCCTGATGGGTACCTGAGTCCACCCAGCTCTGATGGGTACCTTAGTCTACCCAGCCCTGATGGGTACCTGAGTCCACCCAGCTCTGATGGGTACCTTAGTCTACCCAGCCCTGATGGGTACCTGAGTCTACCCAGCCCTGATGGGTACCTGAGTCCACCCAGCTCTGATGGGTACCTGAGTCCACCCAGCTCTGATGGGTACCTTAGTCTACCCAGCCCTGATGGGTACCTGAGTCCACCCAGCCCTGATGGGTACCTGAGTCCACCCAGCCCTGATGGGTACCTGAGTCCACCCAGCTCTGATGGGTACCTGAGTCCACCCAGCTCTGATGGGTACCTGACATGAGTTGGGTTGAAGTAAAGGCGGCTGGGAATTGTGCTAGCCATACAATGTCCTGGCTATAGAAACTTGTGAACGCTGCTCCACGTGCCCCATAGGCCAGCATGGTCTGATTAAGGAACTTTTCTTTTTACTTTTTTATAACAGAAGAAGTCTTTGTCAAGTTACTAGAATACAGGTTCTCAAACTATTGTTGTGTGGGAGGTCAATGGTGTTTGGAACACACAAAAAAGATTTACAATATAATCAGGGTAGTACATTGTTTTTTAAGATATTATTATATCATTTAGTTGCTGAAATTTAACAAGACAAAATTGTTTTCTAAAATTGTTTTCTAAAATTGTTTTGCCGAAATTTCCGGAGATTTCCACTTTCGGATTCTCTTGCATTTACATTGCTAATAAAAATAAGACCCGTTTAACGTACTGGAATCAATCTGGTAAAAACCCACCACTAAAAAATTATAATAAAGTATTAAAAAAAGAATATAAACAAAATTGGAAAAGACAAACACCAGACTCACACGAGCAGAAAAAGCAAAAACTAAATAAATATATAAATAAAAATTAAAAATGGAACGTACTAACTGAAGTAGACCGTATTGTGCTACTTTTATAAGACTTACATACCAAGAGTTAAACCAAATGATTTAATCAAACAGGCACACACCTTAAGTGTAAGTCATTTTTATTTAAATACAACCTTGCACGTACCATGACGAGACGTCTTCCCCACCCCCGCCCCCTCTCCTTCTTCAATATCTTTTCATATTACGCACGGGTTCAAGACTCCTGCTTGTAAAAGGGCCACCACTCGGAACCGGTGGTTTGAAAAGAAAAGGTTTTAATAAAAGGAATTTCGTGACCGCCCCGTTCCTGGGTCTGGCATTTAACGAACAAATAAGATAAACGTGTTGTTGGATATAGTGGCTAGAAAGTAATTCACGGACTTAAAACTCAGACCATTTGGATATCAGGATATAAGGCGACCTTCTTGTGAGTATTGAGTTGAGTGGACCAGGGGTGGGGGAGGTGGGACGAATGAGAGAACTAAGTATAGTAGAGAGAGTATGTGCAGTATTGTGCAGGTAAGAAAGAGAGAGGTAAAGATAGAGAGAGAGAGAGAGAGAGAGAGAGAGAGAGTATTTGAAGTTAAGGAGATATAGTGTATGAACGAGTGAGAAAGAATGAGAAAGAGAGAGAGATCGAGAGAGAGAGGCGGAGAGAGAGAGAGTGATATATAGAGGGAGGCGGAGAGAGTATTTGAAGTTAAGGAGATATAGTGTATGAACGAGTGAGAAAAAAAGAGTGATGGAGAAAGAGAAAGGGAGAGAAGAGTGAGAGAGAGAGAGAGAGAGAGAGAGAGAGAGAGGGGGGGGAGAAAGAGAGAGAGAAAGAAAGAGAGAGAGAGAGAGAGAGAGAGAGAGAGAGAGAGAGAGAGAGAGAGAGAGAGAGAGAGGGAGAGAGAGAGAGAGAGAGAGAGAGAGAGAGAGAGAGAAAGAGTTAAACAAGGGAACGGATTTGAAGATTTTGACATTTGTTCATAACTGTGGTTCTATGCTGGAGAAGGATTTCGGAATATAATGGGAAAAGATATATGATTGTTTTACATGTTCTCACAAGTACGGGAATATAATAAGCTACAGGTAAACAATGTGAGTGCCATGGGCGTCGCTAGGAATTTTTCCAGGGGGGGGCAAAACAATCCCACTTTTTTTAAATTTTAACTGGCAATGCCATACAGGTACAATTTTCAATTAAATTCAAGTTCAGTATAAAATAAGCGTTGAAAAAAGCCTTAGAAATTAATAAGACTTACAAATTAGTACTGTAATAGTTAAAATACAACATTTATTAATGCATTTAATACATTTAAAAAAATTTTCTCAAATGTAGGGGGGGGGGCAAATGCCCCCCTTCCCTACGCCCATGGTGAGTGCCATATATAAATATAACTTATTACAGCTTAATTAAAAAACAATATTGGTCACTCAGCTGATTCTTGCATTTCATAAATATAGCTTTGAACTAGTCATTAAAAAAAAATTATGATAAATCTTTCGTCTAAACTAAAGATAATGTTATTCCACAAAGAATTCCTTCTTGTGTTTGTGCTAATTTGTTAAATTTTAGATTCCTTAAAATTCCTTAAGTATTAAATGCCCACGTATAGTTGTTTTTTTTTGATTGGCCACTGACTGACCAAATGATGCCATCTCTAGTCTCGACTAAAATCTCCACAACATTTAGTCTATCAGTATTTGTGTATTATGTTGTTACATGTCTATTGATAAGCTAACTATTGTTATGATTTATAACGAAATGATATAAATCCGATATTTTTTAATAGCATTCTACAATCTGTAATGTTTGTTAAGCGACCCCCGACCAGGGATTCCCACGTTTGCATGTGACGTTTTGTAATGACGTCCTTTGTCTTGTATTAAAATGCTTCACACATTTGTCACCCGCTTTCTTCTTTGACCAATGTACACCGACTATAGGGTGACTATCCCCGACCTAGATCCCTTGGGGTTATCCCCGTTCTTGGTCTGCTGACTGTCCATTGTTATACGTCATCCCGTGACGTGTGTCTTTACGGGGATCTGCGGTGTCCGCTCTGATCCATTGCACAACTACAGATCACGTGGTGTTCCCAGGAAGACTGAGATCACAGACCATTGAATCGTAAGACTGGAATAGAATGAATACCTCAGCCGTAAGCCACGTGACTCGGACACATTCTAAGTTGTTTGTTGTCTTCGTCTCAGGCGTGGGAGAGTGAGAGGCGAGTTTATCATTACAACTGTTCTACCCAGCTGAACACGGGGAGTGTCCTTTGTTACGATGAAAGGAAATAAGCAGATGCATATTCCTTAGATTTATGGTAAAAGAAATCAACACCCCCTCTCCCGCCCCCTCTCCGACCCCCTCATTCCACAAACAAAACGAAATCACATATGTATTCAATAATTTACTTTTGGACAAAGCAGACGACAAATCTTCAATTGTTCAGTCAAGTGTTATTGAAGGGTGCCAGGCGCGCCCACACTGATCCCACATGGGTCGTTAAAGAGTTGAAAATGTATGGAATGTATTATCATTATATTTCATATCTTAACTTTATATGAAACATGAGATGACATTGAGGAATATTGCTTGACTTGACGTAACACAACACTCGTTGTTGAGGGTTACGTTTGACTGTAACGTATTCTGAAATCTGGTTAAAGTCTTGTTATTCTTATTCGTACACTACAAAAGAAAAAGAAAAAAAAAGAAGGTCGATTAAAGAAGTCGAGGTAAAAAGAGTTGAGTCTGCCCAAAGGTAGGTTACAAAAATATAATTATTTAATTAAATAGATAAGTAGAATACAGTAGAGACAAACGATTAGCGCAAATGAAAAATTAATGTACAGCTTTATTGATAGACTGACGCAGGTGCAAACGTTTCGGCGAGTACCTTCAGAAAAGTATAATAAATATACAAAAGGCTTTTAATTTGCATCAGATTATTTTTACGTACCATGGAAAAAAATTATAAGGTGAAGTAAAGAAAATGTCAGAAATTAAAATTTAAAGAACTGAAACTTTAATTGAGACATTTTTACTTCAATGTGAAATCGGCTCAAACTGCAAAATTAAATTAATTTTGAAATACCACAGTAAGAGACAACACTTTATAAAACAGGACATGTGAAGGTTAGATGTAATGTTAAAGAAAACCGTGTGTGAATGTGTTATGAAACAGGCCGTTGACTCAACTATGGGTGTTTGTAAAACTGTTGACAATGTAAGCAGTGGGTAGGTGACAACATATCCGGGGTAATGAATGGAGTTGACAATTGCGCTGGTGTAGACTTAGTGCAAAACAGTGTTTGCCATTTTAAAATGAAAGTAAAAATCAGAAACAAAACTGTGGTTTATCGGTCAGTAGTCTGATTGCCTTTTATAGCATGTCAAATGAAATGTCAGTAAATTAGAAGCTCTAAACTCTAAACTCTAAACAGATTGAAGTTGAACTATGATTAGTCACAAGAAATTATTTGTGAATCTGACGCCAATTTTCGGAAAGAAGCCAATATCATCGATAGAATTCGGAAATTCTAACGTCTCTCTCCCAACACCGTCAGAGATCTAAGCTTCTGCACCAACAGTAAACGCAAGCCGAGCCCTTATATTAGTTCGGTAATTGGGGCTTGTTTCTGTCATCTATGTGACTTGGGTCAACTGTTTAAGCGAACAGCAAATGCCTTTTAAGTGTTGAAATTAGGGCATCTATCGATTAATTAAAATTTAATCGTTAACTTTTGAAACAATATCGATTAATTAATCGATAATTTCGATTAAAACATAAAAAATAGAAATTTATGACGTCATTAAACTGAACATTTCTCACGGACATTGAACATTAAGAATATTTTGACCTAAATTTCATGACAATGTGTTGATACTTGATTTGTGCTGAAGGTGGTACGTCAGCGATGTATTTGATCCTTTAAAAGAGAATTGTTTATGGCAGTGGACACAGTAAACGTTTTCACCATCTTCGACTTTGCCATCCGCAGTTAGCTTAAAAACAACATATTTGTTCAACTTTCTAGTTATATGTTTAAATTTAATTGCGCTGATGCTGTCAGCAGGGCCGTCTTAACGCATAGGCCCATTGGGCATTTACCCGGGGGCCCGCGAGCATATGGGCCCCATGGGAATATGTTTATTTATATATATTATGTATATTCATTTTTTATTCCTGCGGGGGAAGGGCCCAACACTTTTTCTTTGCCCGCGGGCCCAAAATGGTGTAAATACGGCTCTGGCTGTCAGCCATTATATAGTTGACGTCTGCCGATCAACATAGATTAATAAAATAAATTTTAATATTACGCGGGAGATGTTTGTACGTAAAAAAATATCTATAAATTGTTATTAATTATTAATAATTTATTATTTATTACTAACAAATTTTTTAAAAATATTATAAATATTTTCTTAAATTTTAATCGAATTTTTATCGATTAAAATTATTTTAATCGGTATTTAATCGATACATTTTTTAACGATTAATCGAGAAATTAATAGATAATTTCCGCAGCCCTAGTTAAAATCCTTTATATACAATCGCGACTGGATTCCTGCAACAGTAGTCTGTGGGGATTGCATCCTATCCAACTGCTGAGAGTCCACAAAATATATAGAAAACACGGCGACGCGCAATGTATTGAGGATGAGGAATTCAGACGACATTAAAACGGCTTTTAAGGATTTACTTGTTGCTTTCTGTACCCGATCGAAAAGATCGCAAAATTCTTTCACTGACGGTATAGATTGATCAGCACCGCATGTTTGACATAACTGACTTCAAAGCATGTATCTTCAAGTGGGCCACATTCCTTTGCGTCAGGGGTGTCCAAAGTCCATCCCTCGGGCCGAAAAGGCCGAGCAATAAATTTTAACTGTCCACGTCTCATATCAAAATATTTAACGTACCCGTAGATTTTTTCTGTAAAAACTAAATTATATGTATAAGAAAAGCCGAAATTATAAGATTTTTTTTGGGACAAAAAACGATGACTTTAAATGTTAGAAATAATCCATGACTTTTTATTGTAAACCAACGAAAGTATTCATTATAAAAATGCCAGTGAAGTTATGTGCTGTAATGTATAAAACATTCGATGAAATCCGATGTAAAAATCGATGTCTCAATATTATTTATTTTTGCCAACTCGGCGTCGGTGTATATAACATTTAAACAAATAACTGAATTTCAGCTCAATTTTTTGGTCAAACATTTTCCAATCTAGTTATATTTAGTACATTTTAATTGTTGCAAGGTGCATAATATAAACTAACCCTCTTCATTCTATAACTTGGCCATTTTTATCCCATTTTTTGGAATTTCAAATGATTGAATAAGACATGTATAACGTTTTGAAAAATCACCATAGGATTGCTCCCTTTCCCCCCAAAAGATATCACTCTTACAAATTACCAACAAAAATATGTGATTTAAAAAGCCTGTACTCAGTATGTATGTCATTTTTGTTTTTTACCTTAATCCGGCCCGCACAAATTTTGTAGAACTTGGCCAATGGCCACCCTTTGCAAAAAGTCAGGACACCCTTGACTTAGTTACAAAAGGGTTGTGCAAGGGATGAAGAAATTGTTAGCTATACAAGTTTTTGTGCCCTATCTCCGTAGACTGCACCTTTCATTAGGTTATATCAACTTGGTCTATGCATTGATTGTGTGCATTTAAAAAACGACTTTGGCTTCCTCAAGACCAATGTGACATTTCTTTTGATGAACAAAATAAGATGCAAAATGAACAACAGTAATATGTCGTGTACATAGCTGTAACAAGTATGTAACGTGGTTACGGTCAGCGGGGGTCTCATTTGAAAGGAGGGGAAATTGTGGGGAAAACTGTTGGGAAAATATTTGATTTTATGTTGAACACCTTCTAATCCAGTGCTTCTCAAAATTTTTGGTATGGCGGACCGGCAGGAATTTTCCATTGCACAAAGAACCGGTGAACTATTTTACATGTATTGACGTGGTATCGAAATGTTATTTATTTTATATTATTTGTTTCATTTTATGTGCTTATTAACGAACAATTGACATACTCTATAGGGTTAGAATAATGGTTGCAAATAATAATATAATTATATTTTTCTGTCCTCTTTTGATAACTTCTGCAGACCGGCAGCGGAGGGCCCACGGACCGGCACCGGTACGCGGACCACCACTGTGAGAAGCACTGTTCTAATCTATTCATAAAATAAATAAAGGATTTGAATACACGGTGGGGGAGGGACCTTCTCCACCCACGTTTAGATTTAATATTGCTTATAACCCAGTAAATTTGATCTTATTCTGGAATAATAATGCAGGCCATTTAGAGTAAATTATATATTTGCTTAACTTTTTTTTAAAAACAAAACTTTTATTGAATTAGAAGGATTTCAGTGTTCATGTTAAAATTTAGACGAAAACTAAAAGTTTTATAATCTGAAAGTAAAGAGAACTTGCAACTGTGTAACTAAGAGGGGGGGGGGTTATATCTGAAATGAAATTTTGTCCAACACGTTGACAGCATTTAAAAATGCAAAAAGAAAAGAAAAATTCGCGAGTTTTAAAAAATAAATAAATTCCTCGTAAATAAAATTTCATTGTAACATTTTCATTTCCCACAGTTGATATAACACTATACCCAACATTCGAATTTCCCACCTATTATACGTTAAATCCAACATACCAATTTCCCAACCGTTAAACACTATAACCAACATTCCCTATTCCCACCCATTATGCACCATATACATTCCTATTCCCACCGATTACACTATATCAAAGGTTCACATTTCCCACCCACTAGATATACACTCATTTTTGTTGTTGTTCTTAACAAGAAATCCTCAATTGCTCTCCTATTGTTGTCATTTAGTATCACCCGGGGCGTGACACGCTTTCTTTTGCCCCCCCCCTCTTCCTCAGATGCCCTGTTCACATAGTATAAGGAAAACGATGCCTACTACGATGTAAAGCGCCCCTCTGCAAAGATCCTTTCTCTCAACGCTAGGCTGTTGCGCACATACTGTTTCAGCATATACTGCTTTAGCATATACAGATGCACAAAAGCAATAGTTTTTTTTTCTCCAAAAAGTCGGTTCTCTAAATATTTCTATGAATGGTCAAAAGTCAAAGGTGACTTAGAATTGTAATATATCGTGATAATTAATCTTACTGAGTTTTCTTTGTAACGGACTAAGAAATTGAATTAAAGAATTATTTTTATTTTATTTTCAATGACAGTTGAGTGCCCTGACAGGAGTCTCCTGTTCTTTTTTTTAAATCCTGAACTATTTACAATATCGTCTCATGGTGCAACACATATAACAACACATATAACAACACATATAGCAACACATATAACAACACATATAGCAACACATATAACAACACATATAGCAACACATAAAACAACACATATAACAACACATATAACAACACATATAGCAACACATATAACAACACATATAACAACACATATAACAACACATATAACAACACGTATAACAACACATATAGCAACACATATAACAACACATATAACAACACATATAGCAACACATATAACAACACATATAACAACACATATAACAACACATATAACAACACATATAACAACACATATAACAACACATATAACAACACATATAACAACACATATAACAACACATATAACAACACATATAACAACACATATAACAACACATATAACAACACATATAACAACACATATAACAACACATATAACAACACATATAACAACACATATACAACACATATAACAACACATATACAACACATAACAACACATATAACAACACATAACAACACATATAACAACACATATAACAACACATATAACAACACATATAACAACACATATAACAACACATATAACAACACATATAGCAACACATATAACAACACATATAACAACACATAACAACACATATAACAACACATAACAACACATATAACAACACATAACAACACATATAACAACACATATAACAACACATATAACAACACATATAACAACACATATAACAACACATATAACAACACATATAACAACACATATAACAACACATATAACAACACATATAACAACACATATAACAACACATATAACAACACATATAACAACACATATAACAACACATATAACAACACATATAACAACACATATAACAACACATATAACAACACATAACAACACATAAAACAACACATGTAACAACACATATAACAACACATATAACAACACATATAACAACACATATAACACATAACAACACATATAACAACACATATAACAACGCATATAACAACACATATAGCAACACGTATAACAACACATATAACAACACATATAACAACACATATAACAACACATATAACAACACATAACAACACATATAGCAACACATATAACAACACATATAACAAACACATATAACAACACATATAACAACACATAACAACACATATAACAACACATATAACAACACATAAACACATATAACAACACATATAACAACACATATAACAACACATAACAACACATATAACAACACATATAACAACACATATAACAACACATATAACAACACATATAACAACACATATAACAACACATATAACAACACATATAACAACACATATAACAACACATATAACAACACATATAACAACACATATAACAACACATATAACAACACATATAACAACACATATAACAACACATATAACAACACATATAACAACACATATAACAACACATATAACAACACATATAACAACACATAACAACACATATAACAACACATATAACAACACATATAACAAACACATATAACAACACATATAACAACACATATAACAACACATATAACAACACATATAACAACACATAACAACACATATAACAACACATATAACAACACATATAACAACACATATAACAACACATATAACAACACATATAACAACACATATAACAACACATATAACAACACATATAACAACACATATAGCAACACATATAACAACACATATAACAACACATATAACAACACATATAACAACACATATAACAACAATATAACAACACATATAACAACACATATAACAACACATATAACAACACATATAACAACACATATAACAACAATATAACAACAAATATACAACACATATAACAACACATATAACAACACATATAACAACACATATAACAACACATATAACAACAATATAACAACAATATAACAACACATATAACAACACATATAACAAAACATATAACAACACATATAACAACACATATAACAACACATATAACAACACATATAACAACACATATAACAACACATATAACAACACATATAACAACACATAACAACACATATAACAACACATAACAACACATATAACAACACATAACTACACATATAACAACACATATAACAACACATATAACAACACATAACAACACATATAACAACACATAACAACACATATAACAACACATATAACAACACATAACAACATATAACAACACATATAACAACACATAACAACACATATAACAACACATATAACAACACATATAACAACACATATAACAACACATATAACAACACATATAACAACACATATAACAACACATATAACAACACATATAACAACACATATACAACACATATAACAACACATATAACAACACATATAACAACACATATAACAACACATATAACAACACATATAACAACACATATAACAACACATATAACAACATATAACAACACATATAACAACACATATAACAACACATAACACACATATAACAACACATATAACAACACATATAACAACACATATAACAACACATATAACAACACATATAACAACAAATATAACAACACATATAACAACACATATAACAACACATATAACAACACATATAACAACACATATATCAACACATATAACAACAAATATAACAATACATATATCAACACATATAACAACACATATAACAACAGATATAACAACACATATAACAACACATATAACAACAAATATAACAACACATATAACAACACATATAACAACACATATAACAACACATATAACAACACATATAACAACACATATAACAACACATATAACAACACATATAACAACACATATAACAACACATATAACAACACATATAACAACAAATATAACAACACATATAACAACACATATAACTACACATATAACAACAGATATAGCAACACATATAACAACACATATAGCAACACATATAGCAACACATATAACAACACATATAACAACAAGTATAACAACAAATATAGCAACACATATAACAACACATATAACAAAACATATAACAACACATATAACAACAAATATAACAATACATATAACAACACATATAACAACTCATATGTTTTGTTGTTCGTCCGTCGTGATCGACGATGACCACTCTCATCATATTTGCTGGGCCGCCACATGTGTTCTCTGGTGGCTTATTAACCCTATTTTTGCACGAAAGAGGCGTCCGCATGTCGGACAAGAGATGGAAGCGGTCCCTTCAGGTGGGTTTTGGTTACGTTCCTTTCTGGCTTGGCGTTTTAACTTGGCAGCCTGTTGTCTATTAGCTTCACAGACAGCTGCGCCATTCCATATCGTAGAGCGCCAGTGGGCTCGGTTACTGGCTGCTGCTTCCCAGGAGTCATGTCCGATGTCGAAGGCCTTCAGAGCAGTTTTAAGAGCGTCCTTGTAGCGCTTTCGTGGACCTCCGCGTGCTCTATGCCCTTCGGTAAGTTCACCATAGAAGAGCCTCTTGGGTAGGCGATGGTCGGGCATGCGCACTAGATGCCCCGCCCCAGCGTAGTTGGCTTTGCATGAGGATATTGTGGATGCTGGGGAGTCCTGACCTGGCTAATATTTCGGTGTCTGGAACTTTTTCCTGCCATTTTATATTGATAATTTTTCTAAGGCTTTTGGTGTGGAAGTGATTCAGCAACCTCGCATGGCGTTGGTATACAATCCAAGTTTCACATGCATATAATAAGGTGGGGAGCACTACAGCTCTGTATACTTTTAGTTTTGTTTGGGTGCTGATTCCCCTTCTGTTCCAGACACTGTCATGCAATCTACCGAATGCTGCGCTGGCCTTTGAGATTCTCGAGTTCACCTCGTCATCAATATTGGCCTTCTGGGACAGTGTGCTGCCAAGGTAAGTAAAGCGGCTCACTGTGTTGATTTTGTTGCCGTTGATGAATATGTTAGGCTCAGTATAGGATTTGCCTGGGGCCGGCTGGTATAACACTTCTGTCTTTTTTGTGCTGATGGTGAGCCCAAAGTTAGAGTACGCACTGGAAAATGTATCAGCACTTAGTTGCAGCTGTCCTTCAGAGCCCGCGTTAAGGGCACAATCATCAGCAAAAAGAAGTTCCAGGATGCTGTCTGATTTGACCTTTGTCTTAGCTTTAAGCCTCCTGAGGTTGAACAGACGACCATCAGTGCGATACCTGAAGTCCATGCCTACATTTCTATTCCTGAAGGCCTCTGTATAAAGCATGGCTGAGAACATGAGGCTGAACAATGTTGGGGCCAGAACACAGCCTTGCTTAACGCCATTTGTGACAGGGAATGGTTTAGAGACCTCTCCGTTGTCCTGGACTCGAGCCTGCATGCCATCATGAAATTGCCTTACAATGGCTATATACTTATTTGGACACCCATACTTGGCCATAATCCTCCATAGGCCCCCCTCTGCAGGGCCTATACAACACATATAACAACACATATAACAACACATATAACAACACATATAACAACACGTATAACAACACATATAACAACACATATAACAACACATATAACAACACATATAACAACACATATAACAACACATATAACAACACATATAACAACAGATATAGCAACACATATAACAACACATATAACAACACATATAACAACACATATAACAACACGTATAACAACACATATAACAACACATATAACAACACATATAACAACACATATAACAACACATATAACAACACATATAACAACACATATAACAACAGATATAGCAACACATATAACAACACATATAACAACACATATAACAACACATATAACAACACATATAACAACACATATAACAACAGATATAGCAACACATATAACAACACATATAACAACACATATAGCAACACATATAACAACACATATAACAACACATATAACAACACATATAACAACGCATAAAAACACATATAACAACACATATAACAACAGATATAGCAACACATATAACAACACATATAACAACAGATATAGCAACACATATAACAACACATATAACAACACATATAACAACACATATAACAACACATATAACAACACATATAGCAACACATATAACAACAAATATACGATGGGTGACTGGCTGACATAAAGAGAAAACAGTGTGGCGCAAATATATTTTACTTACAACAGGAACTGCATGCCAAAAACAACCCGAACCACCACGCTCCCCCCTCCCCCCGACTCCCTTCCACAGCAACAACTCCTTACATTTCCCGATGCCACCCATCCCTGTCACAACACCCCCCCCTCACAATTCCCGTTCAACGCATGTCTTGATGTCTCTCTTGTTGGCTGATGGATGTATTGATGTGTGATCACCCTTGCAGTAATCATGATAATCACAAATTAAAAATTAACCAACAGTTTATCTAATCCCATTTGTATTTTCCTAATCAGCCACGCGACATTGAAATTTGCATTATCCTTAGAAAAATATAACCATGTGTTTTTATTTTAACCTCAGAGGTGGACTTAGAGATTTTGAAAGTGCTCTTGTATTAAAAAGCTCAACAATGCATTTGTAGTGTCTCTAGATTTATGCCTGTCTTCATGTTTCTAAAATGATTTAAGTTCAATCAAACGTCTTGTCTTCGGCGTTACAAACTACTACTGAAGTTTACAGTGTTATCGCCCTTCATCGTCCGAACTCGACTTTAGATGACATTGGCCGGTGCTGGCACTGTTTCCACATGGGTGAGGGCGTTCATTGATGTGTGTGTGTGGGGGGGGCGGGGTTGGTAGGTGGGGTGCATGCACACGTTTCATCTGACAAAGCTGAAAGACCAGCTCCAGTTATTTGATGTACTAGCGTGAATAGACCCGCGCATAGAACTGTAAATAGACTCTGACTGGGGTGCGGTGCTACCATCATACGGCGTGTGATAAATTTTACATTGTCAACTAATGGTCGGACTGAAAGGCACCCGATGAATAGAGCATTTCTCTGTCCTTTTGAAATAATCGTAACGATGTTAAAGTGTAGGTATGTGAATGTCTAATTGCAATCGCGTTTAGCTGTTTGGGGACCGTTGACACAAAGCTGTTCTGAAATCTCGAACACGGGGAGGGGTCTGACGATAAAAGGTAAAAGGGTTGTGTTCACATCTGTGCACTAACTAGTTCATGTCTGATCTTTGACTATATTGTTGTGTGCCTAGGGGTGAGGTTCACTTGAAATAAATTAACTCAAGCCACTGGTTGAAGTTTACCAGCAATTGAATACCTGAACTTGAAAATAAAAACGTGTAACAAGCAGGTCTATATGTGACTTTATATGCCAACAAGTTGTCAACACGATGCAGAAAATAGGTCAAACTCCTCAACCATTTGTAATACAACGCGATAGCCTCTCTTCTAGTGCTGAACGCATATTTATACAATATTTTATAGAATTTTCTGGGTAATGAACATTCCTGAATTATCTGGAGTTTTAGAGATTATGTGCGAAACTTGAAGCGCATTCTTTTACGTTTTCTAGAAGCCTTCTCCTTCTTGACAAAGTACACACATAATCTCTACATCAAATCTACACCAAAGATAGCGCAATTAAAAATAACTAATTGCAAGAAAATATAACAAATAGATTATATACCACAATATTTTGTGGTATTATCGAGTTTTCTGTTGTTCTTACCTTATATTTACACTTGAGTGTTTTCAAAGTGAGGTAAGTGCTGAATGGGTGTCAGGAGGTATGAGGAATGGTTGGGTGGGGGGGGGGAGTGGAGGACAGAAAATTAAGAAAGGTTGACATCTGGTGAAGATATCTGATGAATTAATAAAGATCATTATTTTACGAAAGTCCTGGTATGTGTAAAATTTAGTATTTACAAAAACGGGACCTCATTTTGTATAGACACTTTAGTCCAAACATTTACCGAAGTTTTTCCAAATGAAAATCACTTCATTTTACATTTACTTTAATTCTACGTTAGTCATAATTGAAATAAAAAGAATAAGATGTAAACAAAATTAAAATGTAATTTGATTTATTAAAAGTTTTTTCCAACCTGATTTTCATTAATACGAGAAGTTGTATTTTCTGCCCATTAAACTCTATCTTAAAAGCTAAACCTTCATTTATTGGCTATGAAATCTACCGTATATACTCGTTCTATGGCCTATTCGTTTATAAGCCGACCCCCCCCCCACACTTTTGGAAGAGAAAAGTATTAAAAGTGTATAACCCGCTCGCAAGCCGACCCCCCAAAAATAATAGGACATCTTAAACAAAATGGTACAAATTTTTTAAAAACTACAAGCTAAATCGTACATTATGATTGTTTACTTTGTACTACCTAGCTTTGATTTTGTGCTTTTTGTTAGGCAAGAGTTACCGGTATTTTTTATATTTTTTTAAAATTCTTTGGTAAACAGTGAAGAAAGCGCGTACATTAAAATTCGTTGTTGAAAACAAAATGTGTAAAACAATGTATTTAAACGATCACAAAAATAAATAAAATGATTAAATAAGGTAAGTGTAGATGTTTAATAAAATATTATAACTTCTGGTAGAGCAGTAGAATCTTGTAGAATGTAGAAAAGGACCTTGATGATCTATAATAACAACACGGATATTCAATACACATGCAGAAATACGGTAATGACCCGCTCGTAAGCCGACCCCCCAACTTCCCCCCCTTGATTTTGTCCAAAAAATGTCGCCTTACGAACGAGTATATACGGTAATTATTTGGTTTGAATTTTTAACCTAGTTTGATAGCACACCTTACGTCATTTATCACTGTTTAATTATTTAAAAAAAACAAATTTGGAAATGTAATTTCTGTTTGTCATAACATAAATGAAAGTGATTGATGAGAAATTCCTGATATTAGAAATCAAATTAAACATTTTATCCAAACGATTAGTTCTCAGACCGCTTGGTTCCTAAATGAAATCATAATACATTTCAGAGATCTTTTATTGGCAAAGTACATCGGCGTATCCACAATTTCAAGAATGTTGATGCCGTCCAAATATTCATGGCTTAAAAAAAATATTACTTAGAAATAATTTCATATCGGCCAATTGTTCAGATTAGACAAATTAGGGAATGTTATACCTGTGTTCAGCGTTTATTAAAAATTTAACGTTTTATTGAATTTCTTATGCTCCAGAAATTTTTAATCTACCATTTTGTTTAAAAACAAATAATTTAATTATGTTGTATCTCTTTATCCAAATATTTTGTGTATGCAAAAACATCCAATATTCGATAGTTATGCCATTCACCTTTTCTATCTTACCAAACTCAAAAGTCCCCTTAGGCATATCACCAGCAAAAACATAAATAAATAAAATAATAGTGATTAGTAACGTCAGTTTTAGAACCACTCATAATAATTGTACGTCAATTCCGATTTCTTGACGTCACTTCAAAATCTTGGGGATAATCCTAGGTCCTAGGTGTACCTAATGTTTAAAAAAAAATTAACCTATAGTAACACTTCGATATTTATTGTATTACTAGGCGTTTAAAAATGTGATGTTATTCTTATAGTTGGCGTTGCCATTGCCAGTAAGATTACTGCACGAAAAGATTTAAAGTTACCGTTGTTCAAAATATCCTGCATGGCCAACATTGGCTGATCGCGACCACACCATGACATATTTGTGTACATAAGTCTCTTGAAAGTGTATAGACATAATGCGAATGAGGATGTATGCATAGCATATATTTTATATATACATAATATTTGCGTGGTTATAAATCTGATATATTGGCTCAGTGACTCAATGGAGAATGAGTTATCTAGAGGCATGTATCAAAAAAGTCTGTTGAAATTTATCTTACTGTTAGAAATAGGTATTTTCATCCCCCCCCCATCTCTCTATCTCATTTCTACCCTTCTCTTTTTCTGTCATTCTAAAATCTCCTTGTTTTTTTCTCTAATTTCTCGGTCTCTCTTTTCCTCTCACTGAGTTCTCCCACACCGTCACCCTTATTTGTCTCTGTCCGTCTCCTTGTCTCTTATCGACAGAGTTAACAATCTGCTTATATGTTTCAAAATAAAAGTCTATTTACAAGATATTGCGTGTATTGAATTCATAGAGAACACCATCCAAATGAACTCTTACATCATACATAAATATTGTAGCCTTTTACAAATACCTTTACCTTTTCTTATTTAATTTTTTTTAAAATTTCCCTTTGATATGTAATGGGTTGGTTGGTGGTGGTGTCGAACTCCAAACCTATGGTGGATTAAGAGGGGTGCTGATAGGGCTAAAGCCAGGGGCCCCAATGATTTAAGGGCCCCAAACTTTATTATATTTAATAATAAATGTGGCTGGACCGGGCCCCAGGTAGAATTACAGCCAGGAGCCCCGGACAATCTTGATCCGCCCCTGCTCCAAACAAAGGCTCTTTTCATTTGAACGGAATTTATATCGATGATTTTATTTAACCAACAGTTTGATTTTTTTACAAACATTTTAGTTGATATTTTTTTTAAAGACAAGAAAGCATTACTTGTGTTTATATTTGTTGAATTAATTCATCATGTGGATCAGCTCGAGACAAAAAACTCAGCAGTGAATCTATGTAGAGAATCTACTGCACGATGGTGGACCGTATTTAACATTTTTCAACTTCCTTAGATGTCTAACGTAGGTGTATACCAATGAGTGGACATAGCTTTGGCTTCTATGCAAGAATTTATTTTGAGGTATATCTAGCTCTACGATTTGTTTAAAATAAAGACAATTTGAGGGATTCATTTGTGTTTTTTAGACCGAGGGAAAAGCAGATTTACTTTCCTTAAAGAATATTGAGCTATGAAACATGTTGCCAATGTTGTCTAATTACTTACGATAACACTCTTTACGAGAAACATGTTTCTAAAACTTGAAAGTTCAAAAATCCCATACAAATGTTTAAGTGTATTTCGTGAGTTTTAAGTAGCTTAGAGCAGTGCTTCTCAAACCTTTTAGTATGGCGGACCAGCAGGAATTTTTTTCCATTACACCAGGGACCGCTGCACTATTTTCCCTGCACTGACAATTTTTTCTGTCTTTTTTTATATAACCACTTTGAGAAGCACTGGCTTAGAGGTTATAATATGATCTATAAATAACTTTCTGGTACACTCTAAGATCAAAATGTATACCAAGTATTCATCGTCCAATCTTCTTTAATTTTACTAATATTATGGGGCCGTCCATAAATGACGTCACGCACCAAGGGGGATGTGGGGGGGGGGTCCCTCATTTCCTCATTTGTGACGATGTGTGACGAGGGGAGGGGGGGTTTAAGAATTGTGACATCACGTCAAAACACACTACTTTAAATAAAAGTTCCACTTCCACTCAAATATTCGATTTCTTACTATTTAGTCTATGACGTTTTAATTGGATTCACGCGTGTTACGATATTAGAGTGCAACCTTGCACTATATACATACTAAAATGTCAATAAAGTGATTTGAAACATGTTCATTTTCAAATATAGACAATACCTATTTTTGGGGGGAGGTCACAGCTTTGTGACGTCATATTGGACGCGGTGTCTAAGTTTCTTAGTGACGAAGTGTGGTGAGAGGGAGGGGGTTAAAAATCAACCAAAATCGCGTGACGTCATTTATGGATGGCCTCTAGTCAGTAACTAAATCATCCAGATTCACGCAAATCAAATGTCTAACGTTTGCAATGACTTCATGGTGATTTCATGTTCTTTAATTTTTTTTTAAATCAAATTTTATTTTATATACTGCAAACAACTTTCACAAAGTTAATCGTGTTATTATCCAACATCTAACTTTAAAAATTCTACCAGGAATGACAAAAGATGCTGAAAAGAATACCTAAAGGAATGCGGATAATATTGCCCATGAAAACAAACCAATTTGAATGCCAGTAAGAATGACAAGAACAGTTTTATTAACAGCCTATATAGCTGCACCGTTGCTGGTGTATTTGAAAAGCAAGAATTGATCATTCACGGCTGTCTGCCGAAGACCAGTTTATTGTGTTCAATGTCAGTGAGTGGATGACGAACTGCGCCTATTCATTAATCTATTAATATTTGTGGTGTATGTTATAAAAAGCTGGTTACGTTGAAAGTTTCTTTGTGTTAATAATGATTTACTAATAAATATGTTTCTTTTATTGTCATCTATTAAAGGTTTCAGACTTAAACATGTTTTCTATGCTGATTAGACAAAGGTGTTTATATATTTATATTTTGGTCTTCCCTTAAAAAAATAAAATAATAATGTTGTCATAAATAACCTGGTGGTTGTGTTATATAAATTTGTAAATGGAAGTGAAATTCTTGAACTGGTCCCTTGAGAGATCTTTTATTAGATTCGTGCATCTATATTTCATTTGAGAAATCCAAAACTCTTACTTATCTACAACCGGACTCTCCTTCTGTAAATGGGCACATTCTTAGAATGACACAAGGGAAGCTACTAGGGGCCGAATTTGTATTACTTTTATGAACATTCCTTAGTTCAAATATTGAATCAGGAGCTGCGGGCTGGTGCGATGTTCATTCAAGGTGTTGCTACCCTGGCTACACACGCTACAGTGTAGCATCCAGTCATTTTTCAGAGATCGCCCTTGTCGGAGTCCGCCCATGACACACCTTTATCCAGCTGCAAGGCTGGGCCCAGGGGCGGATTTTTTCAAATGGCCCAATGGCTATAAATGATCTTATAAGTTATGTTTCGTACACATTGGAAATATACTTAAACAAATATGTTTAAATAGCATGCGTCCAAACGATGGATACATGCGAATCAGTTAGCCTACCATTTGTAAAGGCGTGTGGAAGCATCTAGTTGTCAGGATCCCGCATCTGTTTCCGACTCTGTTGCGAAAGGTACTCTTTCGAAGACGTTTCTACAAGAGATGTAATCTAAGCTTTTGGTGTAGAGAGTGGGATGTGAAAAAAGATCAATTTTTTTTTAAAAATCGCATTTATTTAAGTGTTTACGCTAGAGATTTTAATAAGTGTCTCTTCCCATTAACACCATCACCAAGTAAGGTTAGTAGTGGTTGCTTGTCTTCGTTTGATAAAAAATTAAAATAAGACACTGGAATAGTAACGTGAATCAGTTTGCGTGCTTATTTATAAGCAGTGCTGGGTGTATTTGGACGACTTTTACAGAATTTTGAGTATTTGTCGTCGGAGATCGTGTCGATGGTTTAGCTAGTGACATCACGAGTGCTAGACGTTTTCCAAACACGTCCTGTGATGTATGACACTGTTGACATACGGTTTATGTTAACCCTTTTAACGGCGGAGTAGTTTTTTAAAGGGACTTTTGAAGTGGTTTACAAGCAGTTGAGTAATTTAAGAGACATTTTGAAGAATAACTTCTTTGACTATCGAAGTCAAGTGACGTAATTTGTGAAATATTTTAAATTTTTAAGAAAATGCAGTTTTAAGAAAACCTTGGCAAGGTCTTTACCTACAAATATATTACTGATTGTTACATGTATGTTGTAGAAGAAAAAATAAATTTTGTGCTATTTTTAGCCTCTGTAACCCCGAAAATCGCTTATTTTATCTCTTTTTATAAATGCAATCGTTAAAAAATATTTGCCACCCAAGAAACGTGTTAAAGAATGAAAGCAATGAGATTTGCCAAATTTATGTTATGCTTTAATTAAAAACATATAAATTATATATTTATAAATATTAACTTATACAATTTACTTTGACAATTTAAACAAAAAAATAAATTAATACCCCTCCCACCTTCCTCTCCCATTATTGTAATTGTTGTCGCTAGAATAGGTTTTTTTTTAATGATTAATTTAATGAATGTAAAGGTACTTGAAATTTTAAAATTCATAAGGATCCTCGATTTTTACTTAACTAACTTTTGCAGATAAGTAAACAATTAATTTTTAAAATTTTATTTTATTTATTGAATCCACCTGATTTCACATAATCATAAAATAGTAAAATTCTCACCATGATATATAAAATTAAAATTTAAAATACTTATTAAAGTGTAAATAAATAAAAGGAAATTTTACTTCATGTCTTATGATGTTAGCAGTGCTTTTAATGAATAATACTTGTATTTGAATATTTACCTACACAACTGTCAGGTACTAATCATGGCTTGGTTATGGACTCAGGGGCATTCTTAAGCCACAGTCATACATACCCTCAAACCTGAGCCAACATTCCACTTGACCACCATTCCACTTGACCACCATTCCACTTGATCACCATTCCACTTGACAACCATTCCACTTGACCAACAATCCACATGACCATCATTCCACTTGACAATCATTCCACTTGACCACCATTCCACTTGACCACCATTCCACCTAACCACCATTCAACTTGACCACCATTCCACCTGACCACCATTCCACTTGACCACCATTCCACCTGACCACCATTCCACTTGACCACCATTCCACCTGACCACCATTCCACTTGACCACCATTCCACCTGACCACCATTCCACTTGACCACCATTCCACCTGACCACCATTCCACCTGAACACCATTCCACTTGACCACCATTCCACCTGACAACCATTCCACTTGACCACCATTCCACTTGACCACCATTCCACTTGACCACCATTCCACTTGGCCACCATTCTACTTGACCACCATTCCACCTGACCACCACTCCACTTGACCACCATTCCACTTGACCACCATTCCACCTGACCACCATTCCACCTGACCACCATTCCACCTGACCACCATTCCACTTGACCGCCATTCCCTTTACTTATTTCAAGAAGGAAATAGCTAATTTAAAAATTTTTATTATTATTTTTTTGTGTGCTGCTTGATATACAGCCGACCAAAACACTGAAATTCTCCATGCCACACCCTAAGGTTTCAATGATTTCCACACCTACGCCATCGTTATTGAAATGTTATACTTCCTTTTATTATGGAATAAAACTGATAGAGCTTAAATTATTTTGTGGATTTTAGATTAGACCCAGCCCACTGGAAGATTTAAATCTCTTAGGAGAATTTGGTGAACGCTTATTTTCTTACATCCATTTATATTAACGAACGCCCATCTTCTTACATCAACTTATGTTAACGAACGCCTATCTTCTTACATCAACTTATGTTAACGAACGCCTATCTTCTTACATCAAATTATGTTAACGAACACCTATCTTCTTACATCAAATTATGTTAACGAACGCCTGTCTTCTTACATCAATTTATATTAACGAACGCCTATCTTCTTATATCAACTTATGTTAACGAACGCCTATCTGCTTACATCAAATTATGTTAACGAACACCTATCTTCTTACATCAAATTATGTTAACGAACGCCTGTCTTCTTACATCAATTTATATTAACGAACGTCTATCTTCTTACATCAATTTATGTTAACGAACGCCTATCTTCTTTCATCACTTTGTTTGAGCATTTAACGTTACTTATCGTATCATTGCAGGATTCGAATGGTTAGACCTGGGCAGGGAGTGGGGTGGGGTAGGCAGATGCTTTAAGATTAAAAATTCGGACCCAAGTTAAATTTAGAGATAAATAGACTTGATTTGATGTGATTAATAATTGACAGAAAATTATTTTTGGAACAATTTATTCTTTTCCAGTTAATAAAGTTGACATGACATGACGTCACCATGGCGCTGGTCTCTGAGTCTTCTCCTGACGTTCTCTATATCCGTCAATGTTAGGTCACAGGGTAAGTGTTCTCTATATCTGTCAATGTTAGGTCACAGGGTAAGTGTTCTTTATATCTGTCAATGTTAGGTCACAGGGTAAGTGTTCTTTATATCTGTCAATGTTAGGTCACAGGGTAAGTGTTCTTTATATCTGTCAATGTTAGGTCACAGGGTAAGTGTTCTTTATATCTGTCAATGTTAGGTCACAGGGTAAGTGTTCTTTATATCTGTCAATGTTAGGTCACAGGGTAAGTGTTCTTTATATCTGTCAATGTTAGGTCACAGGTAAGTGTTCTCTATATCTGTCAATGTTAGGTCACAGGGTAAGTGTTCTCTATATCTGTCAATGTTAGGTCACAGGGTAAGTGTCATTTAAAATGTCATTTTTATGTTTTCATATAAGTGTCATCGTCATGGAGCTAGTAATGTCATGGCATAATTAGGTTCGATGGTCCCACTTTTAGGGCCCAGTGGGTTCAAAGACGTACTGCCAACATTAGTTAAAGCCTAAGAGGCCATGTCTTTCCAGGGATACGAGTTTTACGAACAACATGTCAAAGAATAAATGTGATGTCATAAACCTTAAGACAAAGCGACAATCATTTTACAAATTTGTTTGTTTTATTTAACCAGATGTTTATCTTCTTGACTAACAAGTGAAATAGTACATAGCTGAATAATTATCTGTAAAGACTGACTTTTAAAAAAAGTGTCGAGAAAATGAGGTCAGATGAAATTTTTATAATTTCACCTTAGTAAAAGCAAAGTCACTTTAAGCGGAAATGTGTATACAATGTTTGTTCGAAAAAGAAGAAGATCTTAACAAAAAAAAAGTCGATGGATAAAAGTTTCTGTAATAATACTTTTTTGTTTATAATATTTTTTTAAATTACCGGTATATACTCACAGAGACATAATGAAATGATGTTTTTTATAAAAAATTTACAATTTAAAAAAAATAGATTTCGCTTAAATTACAATCTCAGGGGGGAAACGTATAAATGAATGTTTCCATATTTCCGTTGTTCAATTTGCTTGACATTTTGTACACATCCATAAATTCGGTGAAAAAAGATGATAAAGAAAATGTTGACTGTAACCTAGAATTTCAATTAAATTTACAATCAGAGCAGAGCTCCCTCTACCAGGACAAATAAAAAAAAATTATTGTGATATTTTTTGTGAGTTTCAACTTACCTACCTCTAAATTATTAATTAAACAACCCCGTAAAAACAAAGTTTTTGACTATAAATCCCTTATATTTGCTTTTAACCCGGGGTTGGGTGTGGGAGAGGGGAAAGGTCTTGTCACCGCGTCGGGCGTCGCGGACGGGCACGACGAACGACAGAGAGAGACGGTTCCAAACATTGAAACCGAAATTATCTCCCCTGCCGCTAAATATAGGTGCTAGGTCAACACTCTAGTAGACGACGAATAAAAATTCTAAATAGGGATTTATATAGATAAACTAAAAATGCATTAATTTAATTATGGTACGTTCGATCGATCTCAAATTTTGATACGATGCATTGTTAGGTGAGACGGGTCCGTGTGCCCAATTTCAGCTCGATGGCTTCACTGGAAGTGGGTCATTTTCGACTTTTGTTTTTCCGCGGTCGAGGGACGAACGAACGACGAACGAGTCGGCGGTAAAGTTAATATAAGAAATTTAAAAAAAACAAGTCATTAAAATAATAATATGTTTTCTTCTCGTTTCAGCCACCATCAAGCATGATGTCATCTTCTTTATAGACGGAAGTCTGTCTGTAACGCTCACCAACTTTCAAAAGCAAATCAACGCCGTGTTTGACACTTACATTAACCAATGGCCAGTTTCGGAAGAAGGGGTAGGCAACCATTGTGATCGGTTCAGCTATACGGCCGCGAGATCAGTCCCGTAAATTTACCTTTGGTCGCATAAAACAACATTACCGATATAGTACCGACAGAAGCGTGAGGTTTTAATGCGGTTAAACGGGTAGCGATGAGCGGCGCATGAGTAGTCTGACCTATCAGAGGCGTCGCTAGGGTTGGTGTCACCCAGTGCATTAGCGCATGGTGTAACCACCTCACGACTTACCACAAAGAACTCTTCCGAGTCTGCCAGTGCCGAATAACAGGAACATTAAGAATTTTACGTTTTGGTGTCACCCCTTGTAATGGTGTCACCAGTTGCGGTTCTCAAACCTCTCCCGGTAACCCCGAAGGGACGCATCCACCCTCTATGTCCTATAGTTACATCACATGTCAGGATGAGGTCATCTTTTCACAGAGGCTTTACTGCAACAAAAAAGTTTATGTAGTACGTCAAGACGATTGTGTTTTACATAATACTCACACAAGTATTCCGATTGTGGAAAAATGAAGATGTGTTGATTGTGTGGGAAGATATACGGCAAAAAAGCTTATACCATAATATTTAACAGGAAAAATAGGGGGGGGGGTCGACTTATACGCCCAGTCGTCTTATACGCCGGAATATACGGTGTTTATTTTTAAAAAATCTAACTGAATGTCGATGTGTGGTGGATTTTATTTCATGGGGTGGGGAGAGTGGTTAACATTGTCGTAAAAATATTCTCTATAACTGAATGAAGACATATTGTCTATAACTGAATGAAGACATATTGTCTATAACTGAATGAAGACATATTGTCTATAACTGAATGAAGACATATTGTCTATAACTGAATGAAGACATATTGTCTATAACTGAATGAAGACATATTGTCTATAACTGAATGAAGACATATTGTCTATAACTGAATGAAGACATATTGTCTATAACTGAATGAGGACATATTGTCTATAACTGAATGAAGACATATTGTCTATAACTGAATGAAGACATATTGTCTATAACTGAATGAAGACATATTGTCTATAATTGAATGAAGACATATTGTCTATAACTGAATGAAGACATATTGTCTATAACTGAATGAAGACATATTCTCTATAACTGAATGAATTTACTAAAAATGTATTTTATGTGATTCATTTGCACTTAACAAATTCATCGTAACACTTGCGATGTTTTTTAACTTTTTGCACTACATCTAAGTGCCCCCCCTCTCACAGCTGTGTATTTTACTATGTCCAGGTCCATGTCGGGTTCATCGCCTACTCCACGGTGCTTGACGTCGTGCACCTCACCGGCAACGTGACGGAACTCACGCAGGAGGCAGACGGCCTGGACTATAACGGGCGGAGTAGCAACGCTCACCTCGCCTTCACCCAGGCCTTGACGATGTTCATGGTAAGTGTCTGGGGACGGTTAGAGACATTTCCTTTACCCTAAATGATTTACAACGAAAGTATTCCAATTAGATTGGTCAGGAATTGTGACCCAGTTTAATAGGCCAGTACCCGCCCATAATAAATCCGGGGTCATTATGACATATAGGTCAAAATGTACCCCGGGGGGGGGGTAAACTGGCCTAGGCCAAAGTATACCCCCCCCCAACCAAGCCAGAAAATACCAGTACATGGCCACGAGTTAAAATTGATCGAGCAAAGAAAATCAGCGATATAAACATCATATTTAGCTTCAGGCAAATATATCGTGTCACATGAACCCGATCTAGCCATACGCCCTGAAATAGAAAACGAAACTAAGAATACAGCTCACGTCATCGTTTCTTATCTAAGAGTTGCGAGTTTTTAAGGACGCGTAATCATTACTCGTTTTTATAAATTAAAAATTATATTAATTTTTTTTTCAATAGTTCATAAATACAAGTATATTTTAATTAAATATCTTCAATTAAAATTAAGTCTCTAATACTAGCCATATATTCCAATACAAGGAATACAAAAGTTTGTGAGTCATGAAGAAAATGTATTTAAATAACTGGGTCACACAAATAAATTTTGAGAAGCACTGCGATTCATTCCGTTGCGAAGAAGGAATGTGATTATTCTCTCTGGTCTGTTGCGTTTTCATGAATTTTAATGGGAATATCCGATGTAAGGGCGTGTATTCTTTTTAATGCTATATTAATAATAGTATGTCCAACATATAGAGCTTTTATGTACATCTCAAAAGATATGCCAACTTACCAATTTTCTAAAATCTGTTGTTTATGTTGTTTGCTGCATTATTTCGCTACCAGGACCAATTTGTTTTGTTAGATTGTATTATTGGTTTTCTTAATTTTCTGTTCACCCTATGCCCAATATGTTTAGACATATTATATAAAATGAACCGTACAATCTTGGTAAATAATAAAAGGTTGAAATAAGGTACGTAAAAAATGGCAATAAAAGACGTGACTTTAAGATGTAGACAATGACAAGAGATTTCATCTTTTAATTCCCTGTTGAGATCATTTTTTGTCATTTTTTGACGTAGCGTGTCCCTAATTCCTCACCCTCTTTTATATCAACGATCCGTCTGCACTTATTGTGATGACTTGCGAACGTAAGAATCCCAGTGCACACACTCTGGAAGTAATATATTATACCCACGGAGTTTCCCCCACATAAATACAAAGACCTTGTTTGTTTTTCTTTGCCAGTCTGCCCACAGTCTAAGAAATGGCAGTAGACAGACAATCATCATGCTGACCGATGGGACAGCCAGACTTCCACTGGACACCAGAGCGGTAGGTCAGATTCACGTCATCTTATAACATTAAAATCGTGCATTGTCAGTCTTGATCTTGGTGGTTTGCTTTGATTTGAACATTAGCCTGGCCTCGTGTTAAATACGACTGTCTAAAACACCAGGGAGGGGAGGTAAGCTACTGAGTCCCAGAATTTCAGTCATAAATCTTCTGGAACTGACTGACACTGTTATGTTTTATTGAACAAGCACTGGTCATTACAAAATGTCAGAAAGTTTCATGTCATTTGGATCCTCGAGAACCTACAACAACAAATTTCATATTTTGTTTTTAGCCTGAATAGTTTGTTTTAGTCTTGGCCCAAACAGGCTTTGGGGGATGTGTTACTCTACCCAATCAGACTTTTGGTGATGTGTTACTCTACGACCAAATAGCCTCACTGCAAGTGAAGTAACTTTAAAGTTAAGACTTAAGACATAGTTATTGATTTTTTAAAAATCCCTTAGTTGAAAATCCTTGAACAATGTAAGCCATTAATAATTATTCAACTAAAATAAAGTAAGACAAATAAAATCCATGTAACTAGACAATAGACACCTGTACCTCATCCAACCCTGCTTTAAAAAAGGGAGCGAATCTTCCTTATGTTTACTCTCTGATATTGACTTTCTTTTTAAATCCTTTATATTAACTCGTGGTGTCTGCGGCCGACCGACCGACCGACCGACCGACCTTGTCGCCAAAACTTTTGATCGATTTTTAACCCACTTTCTCGCAAGATAGCGAGCTGAAATTTTGCAGGCAGTTTTGTACCGATGATAAAAACAATGTATCAAAATTTCAGATCGATCGCATGTACCGTAATTAAATTATTGATTTTTTAGATTATTTTATTTATTCCTATGTATCATGCTATTTTTTGAGATGGTGCGTCGCGGTGCGTATTATATTGAACAACCTTTCTGTCGCGCAATAAGGTGCGTATTTTATTGACAGCTCTTTTTATAAACATATTCCTGATCGGTGCGCATTATATTAAACATGTTTTACGACACAACTGCAATTTTGTATTTCTGGATGGTCTGGCGCTGCGTATTATAATGAACATTCTTTTAATTACTTCTCGTACATAAAGGATTTATAGTCAAAAACTTGGTTTTTTACGGGTTTTTCTTATTAAATCCTTTAGATTAACTCGTGGTGTCTGCTTGCTTGCACCCTTGAACACTTGCACCCTTGTCGCCAAAACTTTGGATCAATTTTTAACCAACTTCCTTTTAAACTAGCGAGCTGAAATTTTGCAGGCAGTTTCGTACCGATGATAAAAACAATGTATCAAAATTTCAGATCGATCACATGTACCGTAATTGAATTATTGATTTTTTAGACTATTTTATTTATTCCTATGTATCATGTTATTTTTTGAGATAGAGTGTAAGGGTGCGCATTATATTGAACAACCTTTCTGTCGCGCAGTAAGGTGCGTATTTTATTGACAACACTTTGTATAAACATATTCCTGATCGGTGCGAATTATATTAAACATGTTTTACGACACAACTACAATTTTGTATTTTTGGATGGTCTTGCGCTGCGTATTATAATGAACATTCTTTTAGTTACTTCTCGTACATAAAGGATTTATAGTCAAAAACTTGTTTTTTTTACGGGTTTTTGTTATGTTACGCTCTAATATTGAAATTGTTTTTAAAGCTCTAATATTGAGATTGTTTTTTAAATCTCTTATATTGAGATTGATTTTTAAATCTATAATATTGAGATTGTTTTTTAAATCTTTAATATTGAGATTGATTTTTCAACTCTAATATGGGGCCGTCCATAAATGACGTCACGCACCTAGGGGGGGGGGAGGTCACACTTTTTTGACGATGCGTGACGAGGGGAAGGGAGGGGGTTGAAGAAATATGACGTCACATCAAAAGGGTAAATTAAAATAAAACGTCCACTGAAATATTTGGTCACTTACAATTTATTTAATGATTTTTTAAATATTTTTTTAAAAATCAGTGCTTCTCAAAGTACCGGTCGGTAGGCCATCAGACGCCGGTCGGCGTAAGTTATCAAGAAATGAAAATTAAATCTAATTATAATCCTTAAGTTTGAGTACTCATGAGAATGTATGAAATTGTTACACTGCGTCGTTTGGTGTTGACATCAAAGCATTTGTGATGTCACAACCGCTCAGTTTGGTTCTCTCACGGCAGTAGTCGACGAACTTTTTGCCCGTTACCCCAAAATATACAAGTTTCTGTGTGCGTTCCCCCCCACCACCAGTGCTGTTAACTCAAGGTGCCAAAATTTCCCAGGCAGGAATAAAAAATTCCCAAATTAGACTAAAAATTCCCAAATGCATTAAATTCTGTTGGCGAAGCAATCTCAAATATTCCCATATTTAAGGCCAAATCCTCATAAATTCCTATTTCTATAAATTTGCCTAATTTGGCTTTCAAAAAAATTCCCACGATTTGGGGAACTTCCCAGGAGTTAACAGCACTGCCCCCCACCCCAGACTCGAGGTCCTGCTCACATGACTCGGGGATTTGGGGAAGCGTCGTTAGCACAAATGCAACTGGTGAGTTTTACAAGCATGAAAAGTGTCTAAAAATGATCTGAATAGGATTATGTAAAGATATTTTAAGTCACAACGATACGGAATATCAATTTTTTTTTACTATATTTTTTTTTGGGGGGGGGATCTATTTGATACAATTATAAACGTTTTAAGCTTGATATAATTGTTCGATTGGTTTTTGGTCAAACGCCAAGAGTTCCCTTTTTACCCCAAATGAGATAATTTACCGCTATTCACAGACCCCTCGGTTAAACCTCCCGATAGAGGTAGCCATGTATTTTTCATTAGTTTATAAAGTCCACAAGAGAATGCAACAATTTAAACACGCCTCCTCGTCCATACAAAAAAAAACCTCGTGAGCTTCGGAGTAAAAAGATAATATTGGATATTTTATTAATTTCATAGTGTTTTTCAGTCTTCAACTTGCAGTATTACTGTATTTTGCGACGCACAAGATGACACCCTACTTTCCTGCACAAAAGTGGGGTTCATACAGTATTCGCCACATTCCTCTTCCAGCGCATACCAAATAATTTTTTAGAAAACATGAGATTTGATATTGATGTGGTAATTTTAGATCAAATGCCTTTGATGTGCATATACATAACAGGAAAACTGTCATTATAAGATTGAAATCAATTTGAGGAATCGTCTTGTATTTATATATTCTTGGTTTGTCAACAATGAAATGATCCTTGTAATATCAATAGTCACATAGTCAGTTCCTTACTGGGATACAGCGCTATATAAATTATCAATTTATTATTATTATTATTATTATTATTCGCGAGCTTAATCGCGAAGGTTAATCAGATCTAATGGTTTTTGAAAATACCGCTGCATTGTTCGTTAGCTATCTTGCTATGCCTTGGCAACTAGACAAATTTAAAAATATATATATATTATATAAAACAAGCCGAAATCATACTTAATGTTATAGGGCTTTAAGCCATGTAGGGGCTCATTTTGCTATCACGTCAGTGCAGGGAAAATCACGTTAAAACGGAAAAGGAATGCACCGGTACCTGGTGATATGCATTAAAAAAATACCTGCCGGTCGTCTAATACGAACAAGTTTGAGAAGCACTGGCTTACAATTTATGTAATGCCATTTTACATAGCTTCACGCGTATTACGATATTACAATGTAGACATACACTAAATAAATAATTAAATGAAAAAAGTGATTTGAAACATACTCATTTTCAAATAGAAAATAAGGTGGGGTTTTTTGTTTTGTTTTTGTTTTTTATTGTTTTTTGTGTTTTTTGTGTGTTTTTTTGGAGGGGGGGGGGTTCAAAGCTTTGTGATGTATTTTTTGAGGGTGGGGGGGTCTAACTTTTTGTGACGACGCGTGACGAGGGGGTGAAAAATCGGTCAAAATTGCGTGACGTCATTTATGGACGGCCCTCTAACTCTATGTAATAGTTTTTGTATCTCTAATATCGAAATTGTGTTACAGGAAGCCGAGGCCTGTCGCAACTACGGTGTCAACATCTACGTCGTTGGCATCGGAAGCTATGTGAGGATCCTTGAGTCTCTCTGGTACACGGGTGACATTACAAGGGTCTACAGTACAGATTACTACGACCGACTGCCTTACATCGACATTGGCCTGCCAGGTACGTGTTGTTGAAGTTAACGTTACGGACTTTAAAAAAAAATTAGCTTTGACCAAGACCAATCACATCATTATTTTTAAAGTCTATTCTATTTACAAGTCTTTACCTTTGATTAAGAAAATAACTTAAGCAAGGCAATGACGGTAAATAAATTCTAGTTTTTTCCCCCTACGAAATTCAACATAAGTATAAGTGATTGAATTACCTCTTAATAACCAGTCAGTTGTCACCATGCACTCTTTCTCTTAATCATTTACTAATCTGAAACAATGTAAAAATGGAATAAACAAAACATTAAAGAAATCATTTAAATGAGGGGTATCGTTGGATGACCCTAGTTATATGCTGCACCGTTGGATGACCCTAGTTGTATGCTGCACCGTTGGATGACCCTAGTTGTATGCTGCACCGTTGGATGACCCTAGTTGTATGCTACACCGTTGTATGACCCTAGGTGTATGCTGCAGCGTTGGATGACCCTAGTTGTATGCTACACCGTTGTATGACCCTAGTTGTATGCTGCACCGTTGTATGATCCTGGTTGTATGATGCACCGTTGTATGACCCTAGTTGTATGCTGCACCGTTGAAGTTGTGTCTAAAATCGTGGTCCTCCCATTCCATTTTGGGTTTGGTATTTGATTCAAGTTACGGTCCATTTTGGATAATAATGGGTAAATGTGCAACGTTTAGTCAAGATGCACATAAATACTCAAGCACACACATCTCCACATATATAATTTTTAATAAATGCACAATTTCTATCTTTGAGTTTTAACATTTATGTTCTGTTTTACAGTTGCTGTTTCCCCACATGTGACGGACATTTTCAGTACACCAACCGTCATATCGAGTAGTTTCTCTGTATCAACCACCACGATGTCAGGAGTCAATTCAGAACAACCCATAACCACAAGTGTACTCACCACAGGAATTCCACCCACACAGACAACGAGCCCTGGAGTACAGTCCACCCAAACGAGCACTGGAGTACAGTCCACCCAAACCAGCACTGGAGTACAGTCCACCCAAACCAGCACTGGAGTACAGTCCACCCAAACCAGCAATGGAGTACAGTCCACCCAAACCAGCACTGGAGTACAGTCCACCCAAACCAGCACTGGAGTACAGTCCACCCAAACCAGCACTGGAGTACAGTCCACCCAAACGAGCACTGGAGTACAGTCCACCCAAACCAGCACTGGAGTACAGTCCACCCAAACCAGCAATGGAGTACAGTCCACCCAAACCAGCACTGGAGTACAGTCCACCCAAACGAGCACTGGAGTACAGTCCACGCAAACCAGCACTGGAGTACAGTCCACCCAAACGAGCACTGGAGTACAGTCCACCCAAACCAGCACTGGAGTACAGTCCACCCAAACCAGCACTGGAGTACAGTCCACCCAAACCAGCACTGGAGTACAGTCCACCCAAACCAGCAATGGAGTACAGTCCACCCAAACCAGCACTGGAGTACAGTCCACCCAATCCAGCACTGGAGTACAGTCCACCCAAACCAGCACTGGAGTACAGTCCACCCAAACGAGCACTGGAGTACAGTCCACCCAAACCAGCACTGGAGTACAGTCCACCCAAACGAGCACTGGAGTACAGTCCACCCAAGCCAGCACTGGAGTACAGTCCACCCAAGCCAGCACTGGAGTACAGTCCACCCAAGCCAGCACTGGAGTACAGTCCACCCAAACCAGCACTGGATTACAGTCCACCCAAACGAGCACTGGAGTACAGTCCACCCAAACCAGCAATGGAGTACAGTCCACCCAAGCCAGCACTGGAGTACATTCCACCCAAGCCAGTACTGGAGTACAGTCCACCCAAGCCAGCACTGGAGTACAGTCCACTCAAGCCAGCACTGGAGTACAGTCCACCCAAACCAGCAATGGAGTACAGTCCACCCAAGCCAGCACTGGAGTACAGTCCACCCAAGCCAGCACTGGAGTACAGTCCACCCAAGCCAGCACTGGAGTACAGTCCACCCAAGCCAGCACTGGAGTACAGTCCACCCAAACAAATAACCCAGGATCACCTTCCACCATGGCAACAGGTATATTAATCCAGCCTACACAAACAAGGGACACAGGACCAACTGTAACAGATCACTTCACAACATCTTCAATTAACATCGGCCGAACAACAGTTGCAACACAATTCAGTCAATCCACATCTTACATCAGCAACAACTCAGAAACACCCTCAGCAACATTCATTCAACCCACATCTTCAATCAACAGCCTTACAGCAACACCATCAACCGCATCCATCCAACCAACGTCTTTTATCAACTACAACAACCCAACAATAGCCTCAATACAACCTTCCCCATAAACTACCGCACAACGACAGTCCCAACACAATCCATTCAACCCTCACTTCGGGTTGGTCCAGCACAACATCGGCCACGCCAGCAATAGAACCTACAAACCCATCCACGCTTCTAAATAGACGTTTACTTGGCTCTAAGGAACACGTGTTCTGAAATGTCGCCCCAGAATAATAACCCAAACGTCTCGGAAGACTCGACTATGGGAGGTTGAAAGACACAAAAGCTTCGAGTTAAAGATATCTAAAATACATTAGTTAGTAGTCTTATGGAATTAGGCCAGGACCTAACAATTAATTCGATATAGGGAGGTTTTCGACTTAAGGAAGTTCGGTTCGACTTAGCGAGGTCCAACTGTAATTTATAAATTTTTTCTACTTACATACTTTTCCCTCGTATTATTATTATTTATTTAGACGTGCATTCATTAAAAAAAGGTTTTTATTCGTTATTTCTTGGATAGCAGAACGAATTTGCTGTGTTACGTCACAAAATTTGGGAGCCAGGAAATTACCGCGAGTTTAACCGATTTCACGAAATAATGAATCACAACTTAACGTGATGTATATATGCGTTATAAAAATATAATTAATCGAACTTAATCGTTTAAATTTTTCCCGATAAATCAAACATAATTTTTTTAATCAGTACTAGCCCTACTATTAAGTAATTAGGTTTTTTTCTTCTATTTTGCCAGCCGGAATCTGTCCACGAGAGATCCCAATGTACGGCTTTAAGTTCGTCCCTCATCCCGACGACTGCGACAAGTACATCCAGTGCTACCTCTCTCATGACAGAAAGATAACGGCCTCCGTCAGAGCTTGTCCAAGAGGGTTGTTCTGGAACCAGGCCAAGTTGGAATGTGACAAGCCATGGGAAACCTGCAACCGACAATGTCGAGGTTAGTTCAGAGGAACAATCGACGAATGATATCAAACTTCAGATCGACGTAAATATGCTATATAATTTTTGTTAAATTGCAATGTGGAGGCAAAGAATATTAATAGCCCCCAATTCTCTTTTTTTACAGCTTTTCTTAAAAGATAGAAGATGTCAGTGCAGCCACTAGGTAGTCCTCCTAAATTTTGGGTTTCGATCAGTTTGTTTTAGGGGCCGTCCATAAATGACGTCACGTGATTTTTGCCAATTTTTGACCCCCTCCCCCCCTCGTCACGTGTCGTCAAAAAAACTTAGACACTACCCTCTAAAATACGTCACAAATCTTTAACACAAAAAAAACAACAAAAGTATGCTTCAAATCACTTTTATTGTCATTTAAGTATTTATTACTTATTTAGTGAAGGTCTACATTGTAATATCGTATCCCGCTTGAAGCATTTTTTAAAAACGTTTAACCGGCCTTCAGAAAACGAACTGTGTTAACATCATTAGATTATATTTTATTTTAATGCATACAAATTAAACATTGACTATTAATCATCACGGTTAACATCTTTGTTTAGAAGAAAACATATTTAAAAATAACATTTTTAAAATGTATTATTTTAAAAATCCTTCAATTGACTAACGGGCATCCCGTAAGAAAGAGGTCGGCGAACAGAGGTAAATAACCTCATCTGGGGTCAAAAAGGGAATTTTTGGGGGTAATGCAGACTCATTTGGGACATATAACATCCACTACAATCCACTAGATATATTAAAATACGTCATGTGTACATGTACGTTTGGAACATATGCCCATTATTGACCCGGTTCCTTCCAGAAAATGCATTTTTTTAAAATTTGACAACTATGTAGATTTCTTACCTACGTACTCTACGAAGACACCTAATTCTATCCTACTTTCATTTATATTGACAAGAGTGACAATAATCTTAATCCACATGACTTGTCTGTATCACGTATCCTTTCTGTGATATTTAAAATGAATGCCTTAAAAACTGAGCTAAGAAGAAAATTTGTTTTGTGCTCCTCTCGAATTGCGATGTCAAGAATTTGATGTATTCAATAAAGTTAATGAATACTTAACTAATTTTAAATGGGCTCATTAACCATTATATATAGAACAGTGCTTCTCAACTTTTTAGTATTGCGGACCAGCGGGAATTTTTTCCATTGCACCAGGGACCGGTGCACTATTCTCCCTGCACTGACAATTTTTTTCTGTCCTTTTTTTTGAGAACATCTGCGGACCGGCACCGGTCCGTGGACCACCACTTTGAGAATCACTGATCAAGAAGACTAGAATGGCCAGGGGCGTTTTTAGACACTTGTCATGCTTGTATTACTCACCAGTAGCATTTTCGGAGGGGGGGGGGCTAACGACGCTCCCCCAAATCCCCGAGTCATGTGAGCAGGACCTAGAGTCTGGGGGTTGGGAGGGGGGATAACGCACACATAAACTTGTATATTTTGGGGTAACCGGCAAAAATAAATTCGACAACTCCTGCCATGAGAGAACCAAACGGAGCTGCGGTTACATCACAAATGCTGTGATGTCAACATCAAACGACGCAGTGTAACAATTTCATACGTTATCTTGTGGGTTCTCAAACTTAAGGATTATAATTAGATTTAATTTTCGTGTCTTGATAGCTTACGCCAACCAGTGTCTGATGGACTACCGACTGCACATTGAGAAGCACTGATTTAAAAAAAAAGTCATTAAATAAATTGTAAGCGACCAAATATTTCAGTGGAAGTTTTATTTAATGTTACCCTTTTGATGTGACGTCACATTTCTTCAACCCCCCTCCCTCCCCATCGTCAGGCATCGTCACAAAAGTGTGACCCTCTCCCCCCTAGGTGCGTGACGTCATTTATGGACGGCCCCTTATAAATGAGAAGCAACGTGACTCTCTGCTTTAGATTAGATATGTACGAATGTCAGCTGAGACTTCGTGGTGTGAAGTCCTTATGTTGATGTCGAGGGACGTGGCTAAAAATATATATTTGTACCAAACTATAGGTTAAAAAATCAGAACTGAAAGTGTCCCTGCTATTGTGTTATCAGTTGGTGTCTTCTTTCACTGAACACGATCATTTCGATCATGCTCTGATCCACAGATCCGTGCCGGGGGAAAGATGACGGTGACACTTACAAGATGGAGGGAGGGTGTGGCCTCTTTTGGGAGTGTGTCGACGGAGTGGCCCGAGGAAGGTCATGCCGACCCGGCTACGCCTTCATTCCCGGATACGGTTGTCTGTACAGGCCAGATTGTCGCTATATCGACATCCGAAGACGGCGCTGTGATGGTGAGTGACCGAGAATAAAGCATGTGCTCGAACTACGACCACGATCGGTTACGACAGACCGGTCGTAACACGATTTGGTCGTATGTTGAGTATGCTATTTGTACAGTAATGTGAAGTGGTGTTATAAAAATATTTATGTTAAATTATATCATAATTTTTTATTTAAATTATTGTCATAAAGCACAAATTTTCGTTGTTCGTTTTGTGCCGTTTGTATTATCTCTACACCATTTTGTTTCTTGTTTCTAATATGGCTAGCGATTGTGGTAGTAAAGTTGAATGGTCGTAATTTGCATACGTCGTAAGTCGAGCATGTTTTTTTATATTTTAAATTTGTTGTTGAAATCCTGAATAAATAAATTAGCAAACCGCATCTCCGCATCTGTCAGTGTCATAACTACTTAAGTCTTTTGTGTAAAAATGAACACAAGTTTCATCATTAGGTTGTAGCAGTCGCCTGCCGGGCACTGACGTCTGGTGACACTTTGGACAAATTGGGGTCGTATAATACAAGTACACGGGTTTAATGCGGTATTTAACAAATGTAACTCTTACGCTGACACCAAAAAACATCAACTCTTACGCTGACACCAAAAAACATCAACTCTTACGCTGACACCAAAAAACATCAACTCTTACGCTGACACCAAAAACATCAACTCTTACGCTGACACCAAAAAACATCAACTCTTACGCTGACACCAAAAAAATCAACTCTTACGCTGACACCAAAAAACATCAACTCTTACGCTGACACCAAAAAACATCAACTCTTACGCTGACACCAAAAACATCAACTCTTACGCTGACACCAAAAAACATCAACTCTTAGGCTGACACCAAAAAACATCAACTCTTACGCTGACACCAAAAAACATCAACTCTTACGCTGACACCAAAAAACATCAACTCTTACGCTGACACCAAAAAACATCAACTCTTACGCTGACACCAAAAACATCAACTCTTACGCTGACACCAAAAAACATCAACTCTTAGGCTGACACCAAAAAACATCAACTCTTACGCTGACACCAAAAAACATCAACTCTTACGCTGACACCAAAAAACATCAACTCTTACGCTGACACCAAAAAAAATCAACTCTTACGCTGACACCAAAAAACATCAACTCTTACGCTGACACCAAAAATCATCAACTCTTACGCTGACACCAAAAAACATCAACTCTTACGCTGACACCAAAAAACATCAACTCTTACGCTGACACCAAAAAACATCAACTCTTACGCTGACACCAAAAAACATCAACTCTTACGCTGACACCAAAAAACATCAACTCTTACGCTGACACCAAAAAACATCAACTCTTACGCTGACACCAAAAAACATCAACTCTTACGCTGACACCAAAAAACATCAACTCTTACGCTGACACCAAAAAACATCAACTCTTACGCTGACACCAAAAACATCAACTCTTACGCTGACACCAAAAAACATCAACTCTTAGGCTGACACCAAAAAACATCAACTCTTACGCTGACACCAAAAAACATCAACTCTTACGCTGACACCAAAAAACATCAACTCTTACGCTGACACCAAACAACATCAACTCTTACGCTGACACCAAAAAACATCAACTCTTACGCTGACACCAAAAATACATCAACTCTTACGCTGACACGAAAAAAACATCAACTCTTATGCTGACACCAAAAAACATCAACTCTTACGCTGACACCAAAAAACATCAACTCTTACGCTGACACAAAAAAACATCAACTCTTACGCTGACACCAAAAAACATCAACTCTTACGCTGACACCAAAAAACATCAACTCTTACGCTGACACCAAAAAACATCAACTCTTACGCTGACACCAAAAAACATCAACTCTTACGCTGACACCAAAAAACATCAACTCTTACGCTGACACCAAACAACATCAACTCTTACGCTGACACCAAACAACATCAACTCTTACGCTGACACCAAAAACATCAACTCTTACGCTGACACCAAAAAACATCAACTCTTACGCTGACACCAAAAAACATCAACTCTTACGCTGACACCAAAAAACATCAACTCTTACGCTGACACCAAAAAACATCAACTCTTACGCTGACACCAAAAAACATCAACTCTTACGCTGACACCAAAAAAACATCAACTCTTACGCTGACACCAAAAAACATCAACTCTTACGCTGACACCAAAAAACATCAACTCTTACGCTGACACCAAAAAACATCAACTCTTACGCTGACACCAAAAACATCAACTCTTACGCTGACACCAAAAAACATCAACTCTTACGCTGACACCAAAAAACATCAACTCTTACGCTGACACCAAAAAACATCAACTCTTACGCTGACACCAAAAAACATCAACTCTTACGCTGACACCAAACAACATCAACTCTTACGCTGACACCAAAAAACATCAACTCTTACGCTGACACCAAAAAACATCAACTCTTACGCTGACACGAAAAAAACATCAACTCTTACGCTGACACCAAAAAACATCAACTCTTACGCTGACACCAAAAAACATCAACTCTTACGCTGACACCAAAAAACATCAACTCTTACGCTGACACCAAAAAACATCAACTCTTACGCTGACACCAAAAAACATCAACTCTTACGCTGACACCAAAAAACATCAACTCTTACGCTGACACCAAAAAACATCAACTCTTACGCTGACACCAAAAAACATCAACTCTTACGCTGACACCAAACAACATCAACTCTTACGCTGACACCAAAACAACATCAACTCTTACGCTGACACCAAAAAACATCAACTCTTACGCTGACACCAAAAAACATCAACTCTTACGCTGACACCAAAAAACATCAACTCTTACGCTGACACCAAAAAACATCAACTCTTACGCTGACACCAAAAAACATCAACTCTTACGCTGACACCAAAAAACATCAACTCTTACGCTGACACCAAAAAACATCAACTCTTACGCTGACACCAAAAAACATCAACTCTTACGCTGACACCAAAAAACATCAACTCTTACGCTGACACCAAAAAACATCAACTCTTACGCTGACACCAAAAAACATCAACTCTTAGCTGACACCAAAAAACATCAACTCTTACGCTGACACCAAAAAACATCAACTCTTACGCTGACACCAAAAAACATCAACTCTTACGCTGACACCAAAAAACATCAACTCTTACGCTGACACCAAAAAACATCAACTCTTACGCTGACACCAAAAAACATCAACTCTTACGCTGACACCAAAAAACATCAACTCTTACGCTGACACCAAAAAACATCAACTCTTACGCTGACACCAAAAAACATCAACTCTTACGCTGACACCAAAAAACATCAACTCTTACGCTGACACCAAAAAACATCAACTCTTACGCTGACACCAAAAAACATCAACTCTTACGCTGACACCAAAAAACATCAACTCTTACGCTGACACCAAAAAACATCAACTCTTACGCTGACACCAAAAAACATCAACTCTTACGCTGACACCAAAAAACATCAACTCTTACGCTGACACCAAAAAACATCAACTCTTACGCTGACACCAAAAAACATCAACTCTTACGCTGACACCAAAAAACATCAACTCTTACGCTGACACCAAAAAACATCAACTCTTACGCTGACACCAAAAAACATCAACTCTTACGCTGACACCAAAAACATCAACTCTTACGCTGACACCAAAAAACATCAACTCTTACGCTGACACCAAAAAACATCAACTCTTACGCTGACACCAAAAAACATCAACTCTTACGCTGACACCAAAAAACATCAACTCTTACGCTGACACCAAACAACATCAACTCTTACGCTGACACCAAAAAACATCAACTCTTACGCTGACACCAAAAAACATCAACTCTTACGCTGACACCAAAAAACATCAACTCTTACGCTGACACCAAAAAACATCAACTCTTACGCTGACACCAAAAAACATCAACTCTTACGCTGACACCAAAAAACATCAACTCTTACGCTGACACCAAAAAACATCAACTCTTACGCTGACACCAAAAAACATCAACTCTTACGCTGACACCAAAAAACATCAACTCTTACGCTGACACCAAAAAACATCAACTCTTACGCTGACACCAAAAAACATCAACTCTTACGCTGACACCAAACAACATCAACTCTTACGCTGACACCAAACAACATCAACTCTTACGCTGACACCAAAACAACATCAACTCTTACGCTGACACCAAACAACATCAACTCTTACGCTGACACCAAACAACATCAACTCTTACGCTGACACCAAAAAACATCAACTCTTACGCTGACACCAAACAACATCAACTCTTACGCTGACACCAAAACAACATCAACTCTTACGCTGACACCAAAACAACATCAACTCTTACGCTGACACCAAAAAACATCAACTCTTACGCTGACACCAAACAACATCAACTCTTACGCTGACACCAAAAAACATCAACTCTTACGCTGACACCAAAACAACATCAACTCTTACGCTGACACCAAAAAACATCAACTCTTACGCTGACACCAAAACAACATCAACTCTTACGCTGACACCAAAAAACATCAACTCTTACGCTGACACCAAAAAACATCAACTCTTACGCTGACACCAAAAAACATCAACTCTTACGCTGACACCAAAAACATCAACTCTTACGCTGACACCAAAAAACATCAACTCTTACGCTGACACCAAAAAACATCAACTCTTACGCTGACACCAAAAAACATCAACTCTTACGCTGACACCAAAAAACATCAACTCTTACGCTGACACCAAAAAACATCAACTCTTACGCTGACACCAAAAAACATCAACTCTTACGCTGACACCAAAAAACATCAACTCTTACGCTGACACCAAAAAACATCAACTCTTACGCTGACACCAAAAAACATCAACTCTTACGCTGACACCAAAAAACATCAACTCTTACGCTGACACCAAAAAACATCAACTCTTACGCTGACACCAAAAAACATCAACTCTTACGCTGACACCAAAAAACATCAACTCTTACGCTGACACCAAAAAACATCAACTCTTACGCTGACACCAAAAAACATCAACTCTTACGCTGACACCAAAAAACATCAACTCTTACGCTGACACCAAAAAACATCAACTCTTACGCTGACACCAAAAAACATCAACTCTTACGCTGACACCAAAAAACATCAACTCTTACGCTGACACCAAAAAACATCAACTCTTACGCTGACACCAAAAAACATCAACTCTTACGCTGACACCAAAAAACATCAACTCTTACGCTGACACCAAACAACATCAACTCTTACGCTGACACCAAAAAACATCAACTCTTACGCTGACACCAAAAACATCAACTCTTACGCTGACACCAAAAAACATCAACTCTTACGCTGACACCAAAAAACATCAACTCTTACGCTGACACCAAAAAACATCAACTCTTACGCTGACACCAAAAAACATCAACTCTTACGCTGACACCAAAAAACATCAACTCTTACGCTGACACCAAAAAACATCAACTCTTACGCTGACACCAAAAAACATCAACTCTTACGCTGACACCAAAAAACATCAACTCTTACGCTGACACCAAAAAACATCAACTCTTACGCTGACACCAAACAACATCAACTCTTACGCTGACACCAAAACAACATCAACTCTTACGCTGACACCAAACAACATCAACTCTTACGCTGACACCAAACAACATCAACTCTTACGCTGACACCAAAAAACATCAACTCTTACGCTGACACCAAAAAACATCAACTCTTACGCTGACACCAAAAACATCAACTCTTACGCTGACACCAAACAACATCAACTCTTACGCTGACACCAAAACAACATCAACTCTTACGCTGACACCAAAAAACATCAACTCTTACGCTGACACCAAACAACATCAACTCTTACGCTGACACCAAAAAACATCAACTCTTACGCTGACACCAAACAACATCAACTCTTACGCTGACACCAAAAAACATCAACTCTTACGCTGACACCAAAAAACATCAACTCTTACGCTGACACCAAAAAACATCAACTCTTACGCTGACACCAAAAAACATCAACTCTTACGCTGACACCAAAAAACATCAACTCTTACGCTGACACCAAAAAACATCAACTCTTACGCTGACACCAAAAAACATCAACTCTTACGCTGACACCAAAAACATCAACTCTTACGCTGACACGAAAAAAACATCAACTCTTACGCTGACACCAAAAAACATCAACTCTTTACGCTGACACCAAAAACATCAACTCTTACGCTGACACCAAAAAACATCAACTCTTACGCTGACACCAAAAAACATCAACTCTTACGCTGACACCAAAAAACATCAACTCTTACGCTGACACCAAAAAACATCAACTCTTACGCTGACACCAAAAAACATCAACTCTTACGCTGACACCAAAAAACATCAACTCTTACGCTGACACCAAAAAACATCAACTCTTACGCTGACACCAAAAAAAATCAACTCTTACGCTGACACCAAAAAACATCAACTCTTACGCTGACACCAAAAATCATCAACTCTTACGCTGACACCAAAAAACATCAACTCTTACGCTGACACCAAAAAACATCAACTCTTACGCTGACACCAAAAAACATCAACTCTTACGCTGACACCAAAAAACATCAACTCTTACGCTGACACCAAAAAACATCAACTCTTACGCTGACACCAAAAAACATCAACTCTTACGCTGACACCAAAAAACATCAACTCTTACGCTGACACCAAAAAACATCAACTCTTACGCTGACACCAAAAAACATCAACTCTTACGCTGACACCAAAAAACATCAACTCTTACGCTGACACCAAAAAACATCAACTCTTACGCTGACACCAAAAAACATCAACTCTTACGCTGACACCAAAAAACATCAACTCTTACGCTGACACCAAAAAACATCAACTCTTACGCTGACACCAAACAACATCAACTCTTACGCTGACACCAAAAAAATCAACTCTTACGCTGACACCAAAATACATCAACTCTTACGCTGACACGAAAAAATATCAACTCTTACGCTGACACCAAAAAACATCAACTCTTACGCTGACACCAAAAAACATCAACTCTTACGCTGACACCAAAAAAACTTCAACTCTTACGCTGACACCAAAAAACATCAACTCTTACGCTGACACCAAAAAACATCAACTCTTACGCTGACACCAAAAAACATCAACTCTTACGCTGACACCAAAAAACATCAACTCTTACGCTGACACCAAAAAACATCAACTCTTACGCTGACACCAAACAACATCAACTCTTACGCTGACACCAAACAACATCAACTCTTACGCTGACACCAAACAACATCAACTCTTACGCTGACACCAAACAACATCAACTCTTACGCTGACACCAAACAACATCAACTCTTACGCTGACACCAAAAAACATCAACTCTTACGCTGACACCAAACAACATCAACTCTTACGCTGACACCAAACAACATCAACTCTTACGCTGACACTAAACAACATCAACTCTTACGCTGACACCAAAAAACATCAACTCTTTCGCTGACACCAAACAACATCAACTCTTACGCTGACACGAAAAAATATCAACTCTTACGCTGACACCAAAACAACATCAACTCTTACGCTGACACCAAACAACATCAACTCTTACGCTGACACTAAACAACATCAACTCTTACGCTGACACCAAAAAACATCAACTCTTTCGCTGACACCAAACAACATCAACTCTTACGCTGACACCAAAAAACATCAACTCTTTCGCTGACACCAAAACAACATCAACTCTTACGCTGACACCAAAAAACATCAACTCTTACGCTGACACCAAAAAACATCAACTCTTACGCTGACACCAAAATACATCAACTCTTACGCTGACACCAAAAAACATCAACTCTTACGCTGACACCAAAAAACATCAACTCTTACGCTGACACCAAAAAACATCAACTCTTACGCTGACACCAAAAAACATCAACTCTTACGCTGACACCAAAAAACATCAACTCTTACGCTGACACCAAAAAACATCAACTCTTACGCTGACACCAAAAAACATCAACTCTTACGCTGACACCAAAAAACATCAACTCTTACGCTGACACCAAAAAACATCAACTCTTACGCTGACACCAAAAAACATCAACTCTTACGCTGACACCAAAAAACATCAACTCTTACGCTGACACCAAAAAACATCAACTCTTACGCTGACACCAAAAAACATCAACTCTTACGCTGACACCAAAAAACATCAACTCTTACGCTGACACCAAAAACATCAACTCTTACGCTGACACCAAAAAACATCAACTCTTAGGCTGACACCAAAAAACATCAACTCTTACGCTGACACCAAAAAACATCAACTCTTACGCTGACACCAAAAAACATCAACTCTTACGCTGACACCAAACAACATCAACTCTTACGCTGACACCAAAAAACATCAACTCTTACGCTGACACCAAAATACATCAACTCTTACGCTGACACGAAAAAATATCAACTCTTATGCTGACACCAAAAAACATCAACTCTTACGCTGACACCAAAAAACATCAACTCTTACGCTGACACAAAAAAACTTCAACTCTTACGCTGACACCAAAAAACATCAACTCTTACGCTGACACCAAAAAACATCAGCTCTTACGCTGACACCAAAAAACATCAACTCTTACGCTGACACCAAAAAACATCAACTCTTACGCTGACACCAAACAACATCAACTCTTACGCTGACACCAAACAACATCAACTCTTACGCTGACACCAAACAACATCAACTCTTACGCTGACACCAAACAACATCAACTCTTACGCTGACACCAAACAACATCAACTCTTACGCTGACACGAAAAAATATCAACTCTTACGCTGACACCAAACAACATCAACTCTTACGCTGACACCAAACAACATCAACTCTTACGCTGACACCAAAACAACATCAACTCTTACGCTGACACCAAAAAACATCAACTCTTTCGCTGACACCAAAAAACATCAACTCTTACGCTGACACCAAAAAACATCAACTCTTTCGCTGACACCAAACAACATCAACTCTTACGCTGACACCAAAAAACATCAACTCTTACGCTGACACCAAAAAACATCAACTCTTACGCTGACACCAAAATACATCAACTCTTACGCTGACACCAAAAAACATCAACTCTTACGCTGACACCAAAAAACATCAACTCTTACGCTGACACCAAAAAACATCAACTCTTACGCTGACACCAAAAAACATCAACTCTTACGCTGACACCAAAAATACATCAACTCTTACGCTGACACGAAAAAATATCAACTCTTACGCTGACACCAAAAAACATCAACTCTTTCGCTGACACCAAAAACATCAACTCTTACGCTGACACCAAAAAATATCAGCTCTTACGCTGACGCCAAAAAACATCAACTCTTATGCTGACACCAATCAAACATCAACTCTTACGCTGATACCAAAAAACATCAACTCTTACGCTGACACCAAACAACATCAACTCTTACGCTGACACCAAAAAACATCAACTCTTACGCTGACACCAAAAAACATCAACTCTTACGCTGACACCAAAAAACATCAACTCTTACGCTGACACCAAAAAACATCAACTCTTACGCTGACACCAAAAAACATCAACTCTTACGCTGACACCAAAAAACATCAACTCTTACGCTGACACCAAAAAACATCAATTCTTATGCTGACACCAAAAAACATCAACTCTTACGCTGACACCAAAAAACATCAACTCTTACGCTGACACCAAAAAACATCAACTCTTACGCTGACACCAAAAAACATCAACTCTTACGCTGACACAAAAAAACATCAACTCTTACGCTGACACCAAAAAACATCAACTCTTACGCTGACACCAAAAAACATCAATTCTTACGCTGACACCAAAAAACATCAACTCTTACGCTGACACCAAAAAACATCAACTCTTACGCTGACACCAACAAACATCAACTCTTACGCTGACACCAAAATACATCAACTTTTTAAATTTAACTTCAATCAACAAATATCCACTTTCTATTCTCCATAAAAAAAAATTCAATTTTATTTCTCGGTCAAGCTGTTTATTTGCAAGGATTATCTGATCCGTGCAATTGCATATAATTAATCCAGGGAAAAAACATTCAGTAAAACGCTAATCCCATCAGTTTTCCGTGTGTGTAAATAGCGTTTAGCGTTTAGAGAGACTTCATTCATTTCTTCTGCAGCGACCTGTGACCTCCGACCAAATGACGACAACACTAAATTCATCATTCCCTTGGCAACAGGCCGGATTACCTCCACTTGTTTGTTTGGAACTACTTTTGACTTGGCCTCCTGTTTGTGTAAGGCAAAAGAATATTTCCACAAAGGTTCGTCACAGGATCTGGTGACGAGGTCGCCAAAATCATATATCTTATAGTTTTCTGAACTTTTCTGATACAAATTTTAATATATAACTTCATTTACCAATGTCTTTAGACAAACACTATAGGGGCCGTCCATAAATGACGTCACGCGATTTTTGCCGATTTTTTACCCCCTCTCCCCCCCCTCGTCACGCGTCGTCACAAAAACTTAGACCCCCCCCCTCTAAAAATACGTCACAAATCTTTGACCCCCCCCAAAAAAAAATAAATAATAATTAAATAAAAAATGTAAAAAAAAACACTTTTTTTTCTATTTGAAAATAAGTATGTTTCAAATCCATTTTATTGTCATTTAAGTATTAATTATTTATTTAGTGGATATCTACATTGTAATAGCGTAACCCGCGTAAAGCATTTTTTAAAAACGTTTAACCGGCCTTCAGAAAACGAACTATGTTAACATCCTTAGATTATATTTTATTTTAATGCATACAAATTAAACATATCATCACGGTTAACGTCTTTGTTTAGAAAAAAAATTATTTAAAAATAGCATTTTTAAAATTTTATTTTGTAAAAATCCCTCAATTGACTGACGGGCATCCCGTAAGAAAGAGGTCGGCGAACAGAGGTAAATAATCTCATCTGGGGTCAAAAGGGGAATTCTTGGGGGTAATGTAGACTCATTTTGGACATATAACATCCACTACAATCCATTAGATATATTAAAATACGTCATGTGTACGTGTACGCTTGGAACATATCCCCATTATTGAACCGGTTCCTTCCAGAAAATGCATTTTTTAAAAATTTGGCAACAATGTAGATTTCTTACCTACGTAGGCCTACTATACGAAGACACATAAATCTACCCTACTTTCATTTATATTGACATGAGTGAAAATAATCTTAATCCACATGACTTGTCTGTATGAGGTATCCTTTCGTGATATTTGAAATTAATGCCTTAAAAACTGAGCTAAGAAGAAAAGTTGTTTTGTGCTCCTCTCGAATTGCGATGTCAAGAATGTGATGCATTCAATAAAGTTAATGAATAGTTGACTAATTTTAAATGGGCTCATTTACCATTATATCTAGAACAGTGCTTCTCAAAATTTTTAGTATGGCGGACCGGCAGGAATTTTTTCCATTGCACCAGGGACCGGTGCACAATTTTCCTTGCACTGACAATTTTTTCGGTCCTTTTTTTTGAGAACCTCTGCGGACCGGCAGTGGATGGCCCAAGGACCGGCACCAGTCCGTGGACCAACGCTTTGAGAAGCACTGATCTAGAAGACTAGAATGGCCAGGGGCGTTTGACCAAAAACCAATCGAACAATTATATCAAACTTAAAACGTTTTTAATTTTATTAAATAGATTCCCTCCCCCCTCCCCTTTTAAAGAAAAAGTATATTCCGTGTCGTTTTGACTGAAAATATCTACACATAATCCTATTCAGATCATGCTTGTAAAACTCGCCAGTAGCATTTTCGGCTAACGACGCTCCCCCAAATCCCCGAGTCATGTGAGCAGGACATAGAGTCTGGGGGTGTAACGCACACATAAACTTGTATATTTTGTCCAAAAAAATCGACGACTCCTGCCATGAGAGAACCAAACGGAGCTGCGGTTAGATCAAAAATGCTTTGATGTCAACATCAAACGACGCAGTGTAACAATTTCATATGTTATCTTGTGGATTCTCAAACTTAATGATTATAATTAGATTAAATTTTCGAATCTTGATCATTGATAGCTTACGCCAAACAGCGTCTGATGGCCTACCGACCGGCACATTGAGATGAGAGCACTGATTTAAAAGTCATTAAATAAATTGAAAGCGACCAAATATTTCAGTGGAAGTTTTATTTAAAGTTACCCTTTTTTATGTGACGTCACATTTCTTCAACCCCCTCCCTCCCCCTCGTCACGCATCGTCACAAAAGTGTGACCCCCCTCCCCCACTAGGTGCGTGATGTCATTTATGGACGGCCCCGTATTCGAAGTAAACAATAGCTCTATAAATGCATACGATTTTTTAAAAATACTTATTATTTATGAACAAAATGTTCAAATAATAGATTAGGACAAATTACTTCTAATATGGCCCCATGACAGATGGCTATGAACTAATTCTATAAAGCTAGATAATATTATGACCTCCACATCAGAGATTCAGATATCGCTGATATACTAACATGCATTTTGAACAAAAGCAAATAGAAATCGCAAAATTGGATATTTTGACCCTGGTTAGCTTTAAAGGCTTGTTTGTAAAATAAAAAGTAATTCATGCAACCACATAAAAGAGGCATACAATTATAATAAGCTTAAAATAAAGATCATTTAGACTAGAGATGTGCCCCAAAAGAAGGACCAAATGACTCATCCGGCGGAATTTCAACTGTTATATGTCAATAATATTTCTTAACATTTCATTTGTTTCTTAAAGATTTGTTTCTTAAAGATTTGTTTCTATGCTCATTTAATTTTCCAATCATCTGGTCAAAATATCTCTGAACTACATATTCTACGCTATCAACCATACAAACCTCTACATCTTAACCAAAAAGTTTTATATATCATTTAAGTCTTTAACGTCAATTAGGATCCGTTTATTGACTATTTGATTTGTCTTCAAAAAGCATCGATCTCTCCTTTAAAGAAATGCTTCCTATTCAGAACCACAAATAATTTATTTTAGTTTCATTTTTTTATTCGAATTTCTAAAATAAACTAGAAAATCTCTATGAAACCTTATTTATGTACATAATGAAAATAGTTTATTATCAATTTTTTGAGGATGCCAGACATTGAAGACGTTTTATGGGGGACGGGAATGATATCAAGATTCAAAACATAATTTGTAATGGGTAATGTGGTGGGCAGACTTTTGACAACCACTTCATTAGCTGCCAACCAAATTTATATTTAGATTGCCCGTACCTTGTACGGCTGGAAGGTACACCAAACAACCACAACGACACCAGCGACAACAACGAAACCTCGGTGGCCCCCACGGAGTCAACGTGCCAGAGCAGCGTCATGATCAACCAACGCTCCAACAGACCGCTGGCCATTCAGTTCCGGTACCGATACAGCGGGGATGACGACGGCGATGGGTTTAACATGACCTCCAGGTCCCAGGCCCAGGTGCTTGTTCGATCTAAAGAATGCCAGAAAGGTGGAACGGCCTCTCTGTTGGACGACGGGTCAAATCTCAGCTTAGAGATTATGTCCAGCGATGGGATATTTGTTTCGTCCTCCGTTCCTCTGTTGGTAAGTATTTCAGAATTTCTTTCCTCTATTATGTTTTCGTGTTTTAAAAATATCTATTTGAGCCTTGAGGCTCGGGAAGGGTAGGGAATGCAGTGGTCAACCCCAGGTGACATTGTAATTCTAACAGGGAGGAGTCGCACACGTCCAAAGTCGGGCCATTAAAGACTTGTAATATAGTCAGTCAAGTAATTTTTTTTAATAAGAAATACCCTAGTGCATTATCTATCAACTTTTACCATGTATTTGATTTATAGGGTCTAAACCGAACTGCCTGGCGAAATGTCCATGTGGTGTATTCTAGAGGAGAGATCACTATGGAGATCTCAGTTGGACAGCTGACATACACGTCTTTTATTAAAGGTGGGACACCATCCGACCAGCATTTCTTTGATTGTTTTGTTTAATTATTCCTTGTTATGGATGAGACATTGATCGAGATTTTAAGTTTACTTTAGCTTTAAGATGGTTTTGAAAATAATAACAATTATTTATTATTTTAATTATAAGAATAAGAATAATAGTAACAATACTATTTTACTTCAATAGCATTCAATATATATCAATTGTATACATATATAAAAGAGTATACGAAAGCCTGACAGGACGCCACAAAAAATCCTGTCATCCTAACGCATACCCCCTTTTAAAGGCATTTTATACAGTATGTATGTATGTAATGTTGCTATGAAATGAGTATATATGTAATGTCGTCATATAATATGAATATATTTAATATCGAAATGTTCCACGACCTCCAGGTGACCCTCATGTCCAGGTTGGTGTCTGTGGTTGGGAGGTCGGCAAGGCCGGGGACATGGAAGAGTACAACGACTTCAAAGGTGATATTCAACAGGTGAGGCTGAGGTTTACAATCAAAGCTCTTCTGTGTTCAACACATATATCCTATGTACTTGGTTCATTGTCTCCCAACTGCTAGCACACAGCAAAACACTTACAAAGACATCTGCTTCATTCTACGACACATCCACCCAGTGGCGTCACTAGGGGGGGACGAGGGGGGCGGGCCGCCCCGATTGACACCCATCAGGGGGGTGACACCCGAGCTTAAAATTTTACTGTGTACGATTTTATGTCAGTAAAAAAAGAAGACACATTTTTTTAATCTAGAAAGAAATTAAGAAATACAATGAAAAACGTTAAACGCAAACCGAAAACTTTCATCAAAAAAATATCAGTTAACTTGCAATAATGAAACAGTCCCAACACACAAACAACATTAAAAACAAATTAGGAAGAAAAGAAAAGAAACAGTCGCAGCAGAGAGATCTGTAAAAAAGGCTGGACATGAAAGGGGCAGTGTCTTATGTTTTAAAAGATATAAAGCCATGTTGGCTTGGACACACCGACACCATGGACGAATCCCACCTCACGACTCCCACCTCACGACTCCCACCTCACGACTCCCACCTCACGACTCCCACCTCACGACTCCCACCTCACGACTCCCACCTCACGACTCCCACCTCACGACTCCCACCTCCCGACTCCCACCTCACGACTCCCACCTCACGACTCCCACCTCACGACTCCCACCTCACGACTCCCTCCACAACAGTGGGGTGGGGGGATACGATTTTTATTCCCCCAAAAAATCAAAAGATGGCTTTTATTTGTTGATATTTTTCTACAGGAAAATTATGAATTCAATATCTTTGAGTTAATATTTCGTTTGATATATGTTTATTAAAGGCGTGAAAGCATAGACATGTTTATATACAGGTAGTCCTCCGGTTACGATGGTCCCATCCCGACTTACGCTGTTTCGTGGTTACGAACGAGCCTGCTTAAAAAAAAATATATCACGCGTTATTCGGTATTTTTAAATATATATTTTTGAAACATTTTTTTTCATGGGGTAACGAATTGTTTTCTCCATTTGAAATCAAAAATGTATTGAAAAATATGTACTATTATTATTTCAACCTACAACTTTCGTTTGCGAATTTTTCTCATGGCTAAGTTTTCAATCAAGTCAGTAAAGCTAAGTAAGCTTACAAGTTCCTTTTCAATGCTCATTAGAGCATACTCAGTCTTTGTTGTCCCATGCAAATTTTTACTCATTTTATATTCTTTTCAACTTTGAAAAGGATCGCTCTCAGCTGCAGTTTGATGTCATCATTGAAAGATAGATGCGAAGTGCGATGTGTACATTTGTAAAGGACTGTGTGAAATTTAGCTCCTTCAAAAGCAGCAAATTTTTTTTAGCTCTGTGCACGTGTTTTGAGTTTCGCATTGGGCTACTTCCTTTTCTTACCCTGTGCCTGGGTCTGGACAATAACTTTTTAAAGAGTTCTGAAAATTGGACTAATTCTGAAGGTAAGCAGTCTTCGAAATCGCTTGAATATTCTTTCATTAACTTGGCTGCTGCCCATCGGATGGCGAAATTGCTGAGCTCAGTTAGGTTTGTAAGAAAGCCAAATTTCTCATGGATGTCTTTATATGCGCCTAACCGATGTTGTAGGGTTTAAGCAAAGTTGTCAATGATTACCAGAAATAGCTCAACCTTGAACTTTTGTCTGACGCTTTCTTTTTAATTTTTTTTTATATAGCATTGAAGATTGTTTATACTCTTTATTTTACCACGGACTTGTCCTTTCCTTTGTCTTCATAGTAATCAAATTAAGAATGCTGTCTTTTAACAAACTCAAATTTAAAGTAAAATAGCGACTTACAGTTGTTCAAGTTCCTTTAGAAATCCTTCTGCTTCAAGTCGACAGCACGTGGCTGATTTTCGTTTGTTGATAATTCTTCCAGTGCTGCGATATTCTCATGGTATGATTTATTAACAGACATTACAGCATCATGTCAGGCTAACCATCTTGTGTCAGACTAGGCTTTGTTAACATGTGTCAATTTCATGTGTTTTTGAAGAACCAGTAACTGTCAAAGATGAGTAGATGCAACAAGCCGGGTACAAGATTTTGCAGAAGACAAAAAAAATCTGTCTGCAGCAAGACAACCTGCTTCACTTTTCCCACCCAAATTGATAGAATGAGTGAATGAGCTGTGCACGGCACATAATGAGCAACACTGCACTTCGCATAAAGAATAGCCTGGTTTCCGTTATAAGTTATACTTCCTACTCATATTTGCCGCATTGCCGTATGACTGTCCAAGGCATTTTCAGGGATTCATACAAACATTTGCCTTCATCTAAATTATAATTTATAATAAGTTTTGTGGACTTTAAATTATTGGGGGCCCCTAGCTTTAGCCCGTTCACCCCTCCCCCCTTTTTAATCCGCCATAGGGGGATGGGGTCACTCGTCTGTGACGAGGGGGAGGGGTGTGTTTTAAAAAATGTGACGTGACATAAAAAAGGCGCAACTTTAAATTAAAGTTCCACTTAAATATTTTATTGTTTACATTTTTTAAATTTAATTGCGTTTACAATGGCTTCACGCGTGTTACGATATTAGCGTGCTACTTACACTAAATACATATTTAAATGACAAAAAATAATTTGCAACAGGCTAATTTGTATTGAGAAAATATGACTTTGGGGGGGGAGGGGTGTCAAAGCTGTGTGACGTCATATCGTAAAAAAATGGGTGGGGGTCTAAGTTTTTGTGACAAAGTATGATGATGACGCTGGGGGAGGGTGGAGTAAAAATCGGCAACATCACGTGACGTCATTTATGGACGGCCCCTTCAGTCGTGAAGGGGTGACACCATGAGCTACCACCCCGGGTGACACCAACCCTAGCGACGCCTCTGCATCCACCCATTCTACGACACATCCACCCATTCTACGACACATCCAGCCATTCTACGACACATCCACCAATTCTACGACACATCCACCAATTCTACGACACATCCACCAATTCTACGACACATCCACCAATTCTACGACACATCCATCCATTCTACGACACATCCACCCATTCTACGACACATCCACCCATTCTACGACACATCCACCAATTCTACGACACATCCACCCATTCTACGACACATCCACCCATTCTACGACACATCCACCAATTCTACGACACATCCACCAATTCTACGACACATCCACCCATTCTACGACACATCCACCCATTCTACGACACATCCACCAATTCTACGACACATCCACCAATTCTACGACACATCCACCCATTCTACGACACATCCAGCCATTCTACGACACATCCACCCATTCTACGACACATCCAGCCAGTCTACGACACATCCACCCATTCTACGACACATCCACCCATTCTACGACACATCCAGCCATTCTACGACACATCCACCCATTCTACGACACATCCAGCCATTTACAAATTAACCCGACCCCTTACAAATGAGCCTCACACCACGCACCCATAAAAAATACACCAACCCACACAAAAAAACAACTTCGTTTACAAACACACTCCGCTCCCCTGCCCGACACAGTTTGTCCGGTTTGGCAGCTGTTGTCGTAATACTTTAATCCTAATCACCTTTTCAAAAATGAAACGATGATGAATGGCAGTAACTTTGAAGGCGGTGTTGTTGGTTGATTGATGTGGATGTACTTTGATCAAATGACGTCATAACGACATGTTTTTAGAACCAATCAGATTAAATAGAAGGACAAGTATATATCGAAGTTATAGAACCAATCAGATGAAATAGATGGACACGTCTATACTGAAGTTATGAACCAATCAGATGAAATAGATGGACACATCTATACTGAAGTTATGAACCAATCAAATGAAATAGATGGACAAGTCTATACTGAAGTTATGAACCAATCAAATGAAATAGATGGACAAGTCTATACTGAAGTTATGAACCAATCAAATGAAATAGATGGACACGTCTATACTGAAGTTATGAACCAATCAGATGAAATAGATGGACACATCTATACTGAAGTTATGAACCAATCAGATGAAATAGATGGACACATCTATACTGAAGTTATGAACCAATCAAATGAAATAGATGGACACGTCTATACTGAAGTTATGAACCAATCAGATGAAATAGATGGACAAGTCTTTTAGTCTCGATAAGACAGTCATTATCTAGTAGACAGCTTTTAGAAACCATGATGTTTGAAGACAGCAGATGTGAAATAAATAAAACGTTTAAATAAAAATTACTAACAAATGAGGTCGCATTGGCTTGTTTTTAAATCCTTTATATTAACTCGTGGTGTCTGCGGCCGACCGACCGACCTTGCTTGCTTGCTTGCTTGCTTGCTTGTCGCCAAAACTTTTGATCGATTTTTAACCCACTTGCTCGCAAGATAGCGAGCTGAAATTTTGCAGGCAGTTTCGTACCGATGATAAAAACAATGTATCAAAATTTCAGATCGATCGCATGTACCGTAATTAAATTATTGATTTTTTAGATTATTTTTTTTATTCCTATGTATCATGCTATTTTTTGAGATAGAGCGTCGCGGTGCGTATTATATTGAACAACCTTTCTGTCGCGCAATAAGGTGCGTATTTTATTGACAGCTCTTTTTATAAACATATTCCTGATCGGTGCGCATTATATTCAACATGTTTTACGACACAACTGCAATTTTGTATTTCTGGATGGTCTGGCGCTGCGTATTATAATGAACATTCTTTTAATTACTTCTCGTACATAAAGGATTTATAGTCAAAAACTTGGTTTTTTACGGGTTTTTCTTATTTAAATCCTTTATATTAACTCGTGGTGTCTGCGGCGGACCTTGCTTGCTTGCTTGCTTGTCGCCAAAACTTTTGATCGATTTTTAACCCACTTGCTCGCAAGATAGCGAGCTGAAATTTTGCAGGCAGTTTCGTACCGATGATAAAAACACTGTATCAAAATTTCAGATCGATCGCATGTACCGTAATTAAATTATTGATTTTTTAGATTATTTTTTTTATTCCTATGTATCATGCTATTTTTTGAGATAGAGCGTCGCGGTGCGTATTATATTGAACAACCTTTCTGTCGCGCAATAAGGTGCGTATTTTATTGACAGCTCTTTTTATAAACATATTCCTGATCGGTGCGTATTATATTAAACATGTTTTACGACACAACTTCAATTTTGTATTTCTGGATGGTCTGGCGCTGCGTATTATAATGAACATTCTTTTAGTTACTTCTCGTACATAAAGGATTTATAGTCAAAAACTTGGTTTTTTACGGGTTTTTCTTATTTTTTTAGCTAAATGCACTGCAGGGTCCTATTCCCTTGATTGCTCCCTTAATAAAAACGTCGATTTACAAATATGATAGATCTGTATCTTATCTATCTTCTATATATATAATTCTCTTCATGGTAGGACCATGCGAGGCAACAAGCTGCATGTGCAACAGAGCATGACGAATGACCCTCTCTCGGGTCAACTAAACACAGTTAACGGTTGACAAGCGGAGGTAGTGGAGGGGTGACCAACAATGGCCCTTGCGTTTCACTTGCATTGTTCCTTCACAGAAAACGTGAGATTCGTAGTGTACTGGTTAACACGTCCGCCTCATGCGAGGAAGGTCCTGGGTTCAAGCCCCGGCGAATATATTGTTTTTTTTAAATTTAAATGTCTGTTTGGGCCCATTCTTTGACCTCTTTATCGCATAGCATACGCCGCAGACTGGCTCATCATAGACAGTGCAAAGAACGGTTGGGGGGTGGGGTGGGGGTTGAGAGTACAGACACAAAAAAGCAGCACTATGTAAATAAACAATAGCGAGCAAAGGTGAAGACATGCACACTAAGGTTGTTGTTACCCGCCTCCCATTTATTACTACCATCCCTTAAACATAAACTTTGTTTGGCCGATCCTAGCGAGGGTTAGTCATATTTAGGGCTGTTTTTTTTTGAAAACCGATTATCGATTATGTAACTATTGTAACTCCGATTTTTAACCGATTATCGTTTTACAGCTGACTTCATAGAACTTAGGGGTGTACCGAATTTTGCCTGCAAATGTCTCGAAAATTAAAAAAAATGAGTTGGCAGTTCCCCCCCCCCAACCGACGTTAACTCGCGTTGTTTTGATTTCTTCGTGCTGTAGTTTGTGTCCGTTCTTTCTCAACTTTCTTTGCACTCTCCATGAGCAAGTCTGCTGCGTATGCTACGCCGCTGGGCGTCTAGTAAGTTATAAACACCCAAATTACTCGAGGGGCGTTGGCACCCCATGGGACGCCATCAGGGGAGATAAAATTTAGAGTGTTCGTCCTTTTGTGGTGCTTTGACGTAGTCCGGAATACGTGGTGTGGTTTAAATTGTTGGTGTTTATGTACAAGTATAAGCGTAGGACGCAATAATCTTCTGTAATGGTCTGTCATAGATAAGGTGTCTTGCACTCTGACGCAATGCTAAGAACGTTCTTTTAACAAATCAGATTGTTTCGTTAACAAAATGTTCATTCTTAATAAACATCAATTCACAAGTTGGTGTGTGTATGTAAGAGGAGGGTAAAATGACTATCAACTTATCTAACACAGGTCACAGGTTATCTCCGTTAGTTAGTTATACTTATATAAAAACGATATGATATTAATATATATATATTTTGTCTCTTTCACAGGTTCAGATATCAAGATGCTTTGAGTATGGTGTTTAATGAAAGTTCATTCATTCAAAAACACGTTTCTAACGGTTCCTCTAAAAAGAAATTGAGGAAAAGATATGAAATGGAAGACAAAGCTACCTTGGTGGACTGATTAATATATACATATTTATGATCTTATTTAAAAAGGGTTACTTTCATCACAATATTTGTTTAATTGTTATCAAGATAGTCAAATGTGACTTAGTTATTCAGTGGCGTGATTACAGATCACAATGAAAAAGGGGGGGGGGTACACTATAGAGACTATAGACTGTCAATGCTAGTGGCAGAAAGACCACAAATTACTTTCACAATTTAAAAAAGAAAAATTATATGTCAAATCCTAATGCCTGTCTATACAAGTTGATAGAGTTTTACATCTAAAGTGAGAATGCTAAAACAAACAGTGACATAGTCAATATAATCTAGGGCAAAAGGGATTCTCTAAATATCACCTAATTATCTCCACTTGATCCAATTTATTAAAGATCTGAAATAATCTCCCATAACAGAAATCTAATTGTATTACGTAACAGTTTTATGGGACACCCACAGCAGTAAATAGTTTTTTTTGTTTTTTAAACGAATGTTGAGATAAAAAGAAGTTTCCAGGTTTATTTTGTGCCATGCATAAATTTAAAATTTGCATATCCTAATTTTTTAAAAATCCTAATAAAAAGTTAGATTATAAAACTGAAGTCAAGATGCTTGGAATTTTAGTGTTAACATGAATTTAAATGCTGGTTCAAAAATAGGGAAATATTTGATAGCCAAAAATAAAACCATTATTTTCTTTCAGCTGTAGCTGCTTTAGTGAATAGATAGTCCCCCACAGGATCAATCAAGTTAACTATTGCTCTATGGAAAAGGCCTACATTGACAACTTTCTCAATAACTAATATTCTTCATTTCCATTAAAAGTTATTAAGATTTTTTTATTTCTATGTTGTATAATTTCTCTGTTTTGTGCTGAAAATAAATAAAGACCTCAAATTTAGTGAAGTGTTTTATTTTACTTACTTTTAAGACACATCAAATAACATCAAAGCTGACTGCTGTTTCACAGTCTTATAGTTTATTCCAGTTATTCAACAGAAATTAATATCCAAATAAACAAAATTCAAGTACAGGAAATTTTAAACATAAAAGATTGTGGACATGTAAAATTTAAGTCCTAATTTTAAATATTTTTCTTTAAGTGCGTACATGTACAGCAGCTGGATAGCGAAGTCAGTAGTGCGCTCGCCTCACAAAGCTGAGGGGCGTGGGATCGAGCCCACGCAAAGCCACAATTAATATAAATGATAGGCTAAGAAAGTCCTCCGCTGACCCCTGGAAGGGAATTGGGGCACCCACCAGGTATAAACAAGCCCAGACCCAGAGTAAGCTCTAATGGAAACATTAGGGATCCCCTACGACCATCGGCCATGGGACTTACTTTTACTTACATGTTCAGGAAATTGCTAAGTTGTTAAAATTAAATAGATCTGATAATCAAATAATTATGTTAAGCAGTTAATAGTTTATCTTAGTTGTTACTTAAATTTTTAAAGAACATACTTTGCTGGTGTTTTAAAAATGTTTGAACTAAGTCTGTTTCTATAGTTAAATCTGTTTTAGGCATCAGAAGCTGCATCTCCTTATTGTAAAAATTACAACTTGAGCAAATAACTGCCACTATTTAATTGAATACAAAATCTAGTTCTTTTTAATACTACCACACAAGGTTACCATAACTCTTCATTCCTAGTCAACTTGTGTGCTGGATATGATGAATCACTTTTGCTTAACTTTCATTCATAATTGAAATAGCCTATGACCTCTTTAGGTTACTCCTTAAGGAATGACCTTGCTTACTAGCAAAAACATAGACCAATGTAGAGTATATGTTAAATGAAATTTATTTCACTAGGTATAAAAAGAGTTCATAAATACAAGGTGTAAATGAAATAAAATCTAAATGCATTTAAATATAACCTCATTTAAATTATTCCACAATTCTCAGAAACTTGAACTGTATTTAGGATACATCAAACCTTTCTCAAGAAAATAAAACAACACAACCAATCAACGCAATTGTTTCAAGACACAAATATTTATTCACTGATAGAAATGTACATCCATTTATTAGTATATTCAGTTAAGCACAACCAAGGAATGATTAGGCCCTAGAGACAGGGAAAAAATTATCATACACAAAAACACCTACTAATACCACATGCAAGACATTCTTTCATCACCCTGGATAATTTATAATCTCAATCATTTAATGAAGCTTATTTTAAAAATTAGCACAGTGAAATATCAAACATCAACTTTTAAAATGGAGTTATTGTTACATCGCTTTATTTTTTGGCAAAAAAAAAGTAAATATTTTTAACAAAAACATGTGGACTTAACTGACTCAACAACTGCAAGGTTTCTGACACTTTGGCCAATGTAAAATAATCAAAATACATTTTAAAGACTTTCTAAAATAATAGAGTTGTGAGTGATGACTGTATGAATTAAGGCCTGGTGTTCTGCATAGTGTTCATTTACTTTATTGGCTTGGAATCTTCAAAAACTGAATGATCTGATTAATTATAGGTAAAACGGTAACTAAATTGTTTATCAAAATTAGTATAATTAAAGGGAGTAAAGACCTGACAATTATGAGAAGACTCACTGAAGGATGTAGTTGGTGTGAATTTAATTACAAATGTAAATGTTGAAACATTTCATGTACTCCATTCATGGGCGTCGCTAGGAATTTTTCCAGGGCAAAAAAATCCCACTTTTTTATTTTATTTTAACTGGCAATGCCATACAGGTACAATTTTCAATTAAATTCAAGTTCAGTATAAAATAAGGGTTGAAAAAAGCCTTAGAAATTAATAAGACTTACAAATTAGTGCTGCAATAGTTAAAATACAACATTTATTAATGCATTTAATAAATTAATTTTTTTTCTTCTCAAATGTAGGGGGGGGGGCAAATGTCCCCCCTTCCCTACGCCCATGTACTCCATTGATACCTATGACTAAACCAATTTCAATTCAAGTTTATCAAGATAAGCTTCGTTTATAAACCAGATCCTAAGTCCTAAAACTGACCAAGAAGTCCTAAATCCTGACCATTATCTTATTCAGATATGAAAATGATTTTAAAATAAAATGATAACATAAATTTGTACAAAACTTTCGAAGATAGATTCAAGGGGATTTTATATTGTTTGTTAAGTGGCATGAATTGAAACAAAACATTGTTAAGATATGATACCCATTGTAAGAAATGTTAACTTCTCCAGCACAGTGTTTGCCATTTTGTGCTGTGTTCTTGTAAACAAAACTTTGCTGCCCAAGGTGTGCTAAAGCTTTGGTCACAAATCAAACATTTCTGACACAACCTGGAAGAGATTTATTTAGGAAACTGGTTAATATGTTTTAAAAAACAACACATTTTTAAAATTTCACAAATGAACACAAACAAGACGTGTTTTAAAATTATTTGAGAGCTGAATTTCTCAGTTTTTCTCAAGTCAAACATGACAATCTGAAAAATCCTATTCACTGTGAGTTCATAACTAAACCAATGCCAACTATGCCCCAAGTACACGTTGTTGCGAGTCCCTCTTAATTGGCTCAGCCAAGCAGTGTTGCTAGATCTACATGACTTTAGTTTTTACAAATGTTTATTGGAACCTGCTTGGCAGGTCTTTCATGACACATTTGAACAAAATAATCCCAAAATTTTAGTAAACTTAAGTAATTCTGCCACCGAGATCCTTCCAATGCTTAATAAGGATTGCACAATAAATTTTTATTGAACATTCATTTAAAGCAGGCATGTTTCCAGGATAGACAAAAAATAATGAAAAGTCAAGAAAATCTGAAGATCAAACATAATTCTAGAAAACTTATATCTAGTTAATGGGGAAATTTACCAGTGATTTAAGTTTTGTTAGAAATAAAACAATCCAAAATGCTATGTTAAAGCTAGGTTTAACAAAAGAGTTGGTTAAATTATTCATCAATTGTTGGTATTCACCAATCTGCCTTGTTATTACACAATTTTTCAAAATACATGTTAGTTATACAGTCGAAACCGGTTAAGTCGACGGCGTTGGGGTATGAAAAAAGGGCATCGAGACAACCGATGATCGAGTTAAAACGAAAACCAATATGGCGGTAAAATATTAACATGCGCTTGAAATTTCTTTATATACGTGTTGTGCGTTAATTAGTGATGGGACGATTAATCAGAATCGTATACATATATACAAAATATCAATATAATGTTAAATTATGTGATATATTATATTATGTGAAATGGAAAGTCCTTGCGAGTATGATTTATGTAAATGAATTAGTGACTCTGCTCTGACTGAGGCTCTAGTTCTAGTTCATTTGCTCGTTCGTCCTTGAACTTTATTATTTCATGCTATTTACTACTAATACTAATGATGTAATTATAATTAAAGTCATAATATTAGTGTAAGTTTATTACTAATAAATACCAAGGCAGGGTGTCCACCCAAATCTGGTCCAAAAAAATCCTACCAGCCACCAAAAAATCCTACCATCCAACCGACAAGTAAAAGTTATTATTCGGACAAGTAAAAGTATATATTCGACAAGTAAAAATTTAACTTTCGGTATTGTATGTTAACATATTTTGTAAAAAATAACATAAAAACTGACAAGAACAACACAACTACATACCTTCATTCTACTTCAGCAATATATTCATATAGACTAGAATATCACATCTGTACTTGATATCCGTATAGTCAAATTATTCATCCTTAAAGAACTTATCATTGTACTTTATAGATTGTACTATATAGATTTCTATATGTTTAGCATATAATTTTCAACACTGAACAGGACTGATTTTTAATCTATTTAATCATAAAAAATAAGCTTTGATTTGAAACAGAATCTAGATCTAAACCTATTTAAATAGTTGCTTTAAAAGTTGTGACTTTGGCATACCGTGACTGTTTAAATATTTTAAAAGAAATTAACTGAACTAGATCTAGATTTTAGACGTGGCTAGGCTAAGCCTAAGGTTTTTTTCGTTTTTAATTTTCACAAAATACTAGATTAGAGAGATCTATTGACTTCAAGCAGACAAAATGGCGACTGCTGCTAAAGCAGCTAAACAATAAGCACAAAAATCGTAGTTAACACTGCTCCCATATATGTTTTGGAGATATAACAAAATTAAATTAATAACTGGAATGAATCTTCATACTTTTCTTGACGTTTTATTACCGTTTTTAAGAAAATATGTTGATTTATTAAGATACAGGGCCTTGTCAAAGTTTTGAATCGAATGGTCATTTTTTTCTCTCTTCCCCTTACTTATCTTATCTATACAGACGCTCCTTCTATGCAGAAGATAGTTGCGTCCACAGACCATGACAGATGATCTGTTGGCAAGTGATGCAGCGTTCACATGCCACGGCTTTGTGGGTTCCACGCATTACCCAGCCGCCTAACTACATATAGTGTTAGGTACCCATTCGGAGCGGGGTGACTCAGGGACGCCCTAGGCCCCGGGAACAAACCCTTGCCTTCACACGGATTCGAACCCGTGACCATCGGTACGACAGTCCAGTGAGCTGAATCTAGACTAGCTATTTTGCTGTCAAACATAGATCTATATCTGCCTTAACTTAAAAGTATCCCCCATTAAAAACTTTTACAATACTTTAATAGTTGGGGATAGATATCTATTATTTACTCAGATCATGATATATTTTTAACCAAAATCCTAATATAAATATCTAGATCTAGTATATTACACTAATTACTATTACGCGGTTACTAGATCTATACTATGGCTAAGCGTAAGTAATTTCACAATCTGTATCTCATTAACGAGAATTATTTTGTTTAATATCTGTAATTTGTTTGTATAAGTTTAGTTTTCGACTTTTGTTTTAAAACACACATTTAAAAAAAAATAAAACTATAGATATATCTACCTAAAACTAAACCAGGTCAACAACTTACGATTTCCGTACACAGCACACAAAAAATGATATTAATCCAATTATTTAACCATTAAATTTAAATCATTTTCACATGCTTCAGATTGAAATAGTAGAATGTTAAAAAAATGTAGATGACATTAATTAATTCCAAGGTAAAGTCCGTTTAAATCAGAATGTGCACAATATTCACAGTATGCTAGGTAAGATGTTTTACAATGAAATACAGATAACAATGAATGAGTTTGTGATTGAATGATGAATAAAAATCAAGAAATTCGGCGCCATAGGTTGTCGTAGGATGATAATATCGATAAAGGTTTGCTTTAGTTAAGCCTCACAAAGTAACATACAGAATTGTATTACGTTAAATCTCATATCGATATGGACAGGGGACTCTGTCATAGGTCAAGAACAGTTTTTATACCGCTGCGAACTATTGGTATTTTCAAACCAAAACAATGTGCAACGTGAGCTGCGTCATTCATTTATTTATATCTTTTATCCGACCGAGGAACGTTTATCCTACCGAGATTTTGTTTATCCGACCGAGGATTGTTTATCCGACCAAAATCCGACTTATCCGACCACAAAATTTTTATCCGACTAAAATCCGACTTCGGTGGACACCCTGCAAGGCATTTATTTGTATAAGGACCAAGGAAAACAATCAATATTAAAATAAATATATTTGTTAATAATTGACTACTATTACGCTAGGACTAGTGTTTACCGTAATTAAGTAGTTACGACTATCGAACGACTGCTTATTTAAGTTTTAAGTCTTCGGAGTTTAAATAATTTATTCAGCTGCAACTTCAATAAGCCCGTAATAGTAGTAATAGCTTCTTACCCCGTAGTTCGTTTTTGTTGTGTTGAGCGACGGTGACTTTAAATCGCTTTCTCCCTATTCCGGTATCTAAATAATATACACGTCATCAATATTAGTCTACTTCGCCTACAGGGGGGGGGGACGACGACAAGTTACGGAGTTTTCTAGTTAGGGATAATGAGGGTGGTGGGGGTGGGAAGACTAGAAGGCTTGAAAGGTCTTTGATATTTATATAAAAGGAAGCCTCTTGCTTTGACATACCAATACAAGACCGTGAGAAAAGACACTGTCCCTCCCCTTCCCCACTGTTATACATCTACAGTGGGTTGGGGGAGGAACATTTTTCTTTTTAAATTGAGTCAGAGCATGCCTTGGTAAATGGCCAGTGTAGCTCAACCCCACCTAAACCCCACCCTATTGGGTGTGGGGGAAATCGTCGTGTGTTCGGCGAAATTCAATAATTCTGGCAAGTTGACGAGCGAAACATAATATTGTATTTAAATAAATTCCATCTTATTATGACTGTTTACTCCGTTTTATCAGGACTTAGTTGGTATATTAGCTTATTATCCGGAGTTAACTTTTTGTTGTGTTACGGCAGAATACCAGAGCCAACACGCGAGCGAACGTGACATCAAAATCAAAGCGTTTTCTTAATAATAATAATATTCTGGTCTATAAATATAAAAATACACGTCATCACTGTTTGTGGAGTTCGCTAGTGACCGATTTTTCAAAAAAAAATGTATTCTCTTAGTTACCGAAGCATAGTACCAGAAGTAACAGCGCCGAGCAAGTGGGCTGTGACGTCACCAGCAGACCCTGGTGAGTCAGAAAATCGGTCCCTTACCTTGGTTATAAAAAAATCATAGCTAACATTTTCAAAAGCTGGCGATTGGTCATGGGGATCGAGATAACCAACGTTAAGTGGCAAATTTGACCCTTTTTTGTGCTCGTGTTATGAGATTTCGGCAACTTAAAAAAAATCGAATTAAACGACGAGAAAATGCTAAGACAAAGAGAGAATTTGGCGGTTCCGATTAAAAACGTCGACATGATGGGGTTGGCGAGTTAACCGAGCTAGAGTTAAGTGGGTTTGACTGTATGTGCATGATGTAAATATACAAGGCAGTTGAGAAATTAGCTTCCCTTAAAAAATAGTTTATTAGCAGAAGAATCAGTTTAAAAAAAAGCATAAAAAGCTATTGACATATCGACACCATTTTGAAATGGGTTTTAATTAAATTTTTTAGATTCAGTTAAAAAAACCTTCTAAAACATTTATAATAAAAGCCATATCGATTTATAACTGATATATAAATGGTGAAAACCAACACATATATAAACATAGACAGTCAAAACTGATAAGTAAACACTAACCTAATCCAGACTGTCATAAGCAACCATGTCAAATCACTGTGGTGGAGGTCGACGATTGGCTGCTCTCTGTTTGTCAAAACGAGCCTCCATTTCATCTAGAACACGTGGTGTGTATCTAACCACTAGCTTCACTGTACCTTTTTGGAAATAACATTATTCACAAATATTGAATACAAAACAAAGAAACGAAAATATTAATCTTTAGGACTACTGAGGTATTGGAACAAAAGAACAGACATAACACTAACCCTGGAGGCTGTACAGAAATTAATCAACATAAATTACTAACACTTTTGAGTTTTGTCAGTACTTTTAAAAAGCAGATTTTAAAAAATGTTTATGTATTTAACCAAACCTATTTGAGTATAATTACTTACAGCAAAATATTTGACTGATTAAGACACTGACAATAAATATATGAAATGTTTGATATGAACAGAATAAACAGACATAAACTTATAATCCTACCATGAGCAATCTTTAAAAGTTCTACAGCCTTTTCATGGTATTCTCCTTCCACTGACTGGAACATAGTAATGGAAAAGTAATAAATAACCAGAAAATATGATATATTATAACAATAAACTAGTTTTAAGGCAAAAAAGAAATTGATAAAAAGACCGTCTGACGACTTTAAGTCTTGCAACAGACCTACAGAAAATCTCATTTACTTATCTTCTGATATATTTGCAACCCAAAATATTAGACAATTAATATGTAAATTCACTTACAACTCCATTTACTGACAACAGTTGGTCTCCTCTCTTAAGACCGCCATGCCTGTCTGCAACTCCACCAGGGATGATGCGTGAAATGTAAATAGGAGAATTCTGTTCCTTTCCGCCCATGACGTTGAAGCCCAGACCCTCTTCAGTTTTTGGCAGTTCAACCACCCTGGGGTGTGCATGGCCTTCACTGGCAGCAAAAGCTGCAACCGTAGCCTGAAACAGTTTTACTATTAGAAAGTGTCTTTAGCCCAAATATTTATGCTAAACGATAAATTACAGAATATGCCACCTATATAAAGTTTTGTTCAAATATATTTTTTTAAGAACAGCAATTTTGACTGCAACTTCATAAATAATGAAACAAATCTTTCATCACTTACATAATGCTAAAACAACAAGAACACATAAAATGCCCACCTTGGCAGTAGCATTAGCTCGAACATCAGCACTGCCACTGATATCTACAGTTTCGTAAACATTCTGATACACTTCTCTCACAGCGTGCAGGAAATCACTCTGCAAGACTCGCTGCAATGCCTGCAGTTTGGCAGATGGGAACTCACCATCTACACATTAAAAAGAAATATTTTCATAAATAAATTGACTTTTATGACACATCAGTGAAAATTGAAAGAATCTCAGCTTCTGCCAAATTGACCAGGCTGATGAGAATGTGTGCAATGTTTTGTGATTAAATTCTCAAAACAAATCCAGACACAACAACATAGAAACAACACATTCACCAATAACACAATCAAATCCTGCAGAGTTGCAAATCTCACAGAATTTGGACAAAACAACCACTGTGTTCCTTGTCCTCTCCTGCAATGAGTTTTCTCTCTTCTCTTTTTTCACACTCTCTCAAGGACTGATCGAAAACTGTTCTAGTAATAGCTCTGATTATTCAATGTAGCACACATAATATTTATTTAAAAAACAGGTTAGTACTAAATAGGTCATTTAAAGCTAGTGTATATTTTGTGAAAAAACAAAATTGACTTTGATGAATTCATTTATGTACTTACTTTTAATGAGGCTCTCCAATATTTCAATGGCACGATTGATATCTATAAAATAAATATTTTAAACATGGTCACATAAATTTAATTAATGTAACAATATGCTCTTACTTATATTATTGAAATATGTACATTTTAAAATCACATAAATAAACAGGGCTTTAAATTCTCTCTTTTAAGTCTTTTCTTGGTCAAATAGCTGAACAGCAAAAATGAGTATTTTAAATTTTCCCGAGCATTGCAAACGCGAGCGGCGGTGACATGCCCCAGGCGCAATGGGATGAGGCGAGGCAAAAAATTTGACCTTTGTTTTAACGCATGCCCAGACAATTATAAACTGGTAACGTAGGCTAATCAAAGTCATTTACTTCAGAAAAAAAATTCCCCACTAGTCATAACTTTTCCAGACTTTCAAGATCGGGAAAACTCTTTTAAGATTCCCGACTTTTTCCCGTTTTGGTAATCCTGCAGATTTTACATGTACATTATTTCACAACAAAATTTAATTTGCTCGTGAGAACTTACGTTTTTAATTTATTAAATGCATTATTATATGTTGTATTTCAGCTATTACAGCGCTAATTTGTTAGTCTTTTAAATTTCTAAGGCATTTTTTTTGCTCTATATAATACATAATCTGGTCACAATATGTCCATTTTGTTTATCTAGCAAATTGCATGCCCGATGTTTTTTACCTGGCTTGACCCATGCTAAAATTAAAATAAAGTTACTGACTGAAAATGTTTTTTAAAAAGTATTTTTCATCTATTTTAATGTTCTCAGAAGATAAATAAAGATTTTAAAGACAATTTCATTTTTCATTTCGTTACTAGATGTTAGATTCTTATTTTGTTTGTTTGTATGTGAGAAATTTCCATTTGGCATCATTGGGACAATCTGGCAAGTAGAATGATACATAAACAAAAGATAGTGTGTATTGTCTTGTCTGCTTTGTGTAATAAATCTTGTTTCTTAAATTGAATAGTAAGAAATCATGTTTCTTAAATTAAAGAGTAAGCGATATATTTATAGCCTTTTCATTATAATTTTAATTTTAAAAAACCCGTAAAAAAGCAAGTTTTTGACTAAATCCTTTATGTACGAGACGTAACTAAAAGAATGTTCATTATAATACGCAGCATTATAATATCCAAAAAAATACAAAATTGTAGTTGTGTCGTAAAACAGGTTTAATATAATGCGCACCGATCAGGAATATGTTTATAAAAAGTGTTGTCAATAAAATATGCACCTTATTGCGCGACAGAAAGGTTGTTCAATATAATGCGCACCCTTACACTCTATCTCAAAAAATAACATGATACATAGGAATAAATAAAATAATCTAAAAAATCAATAATTCAATTATGGTACATGTGATCTATCTGAAATTTTGATACATTGTTTTTATCATCGGTACGAAATTGCCTGCAAAATTTCAGCTCGCTAGCTTATGAGGAAGTGGGTTAAAAATTGATCCAAAGCTTTGGGACAAGCAAGCAGACACCACGAGTTAATATAAAGGATTTAAAAAGAACAAATTTCGTCAGCTGCTTCGTGGTCAAATTGATAGAGCGACCGATTGCTGAATTAGAGGTCTGGGGTTCGATTTTTAGTTGGGGCATTTTTTTTTCTTTACTTTACATATTTTTAAACATAATTATTTTTTTTTCATGGGTTTGTCCCTGACAGAATCATTATCACATTTTAAGTTTAGGATTAGGTTTTAGGGTTAGGTTTAGTGACAGGTTTTAGGGTTAGGGGTAGGTTTAGTGATAGTTATTCCTTTCTTAATTTTTTTTCCCTTCATTTTTTCTCCTTGAGCGTAAAATTACTTTTAAAACAGCCCAAAAATAACAACAAAAATTATTTAAAGTCAAATAAAGATTGTGGCGGCGCTCTTCTGTGCATTCGAACTATTTCGACATACTTGTAGCTCTTCAATTTTAGAAACACGATTTCTTACACAAACTAGACAAGACAATACACTTCACTAATACTAATACACGCTACCTAAACAAAATGGTTGCATCACAATCAGACTATTTACTGTAGAGAGCCGAATAAATCGTGTAAAATGTGCAGGATTACCCCCGTTTTCCCGACTGAGTGGGAACCCTGGCGGTATTTAAGAATCATTTCATTAGAATGTTGAATGTTATTGTAAAATTAATTTTGTACACAAAAAAAAGTATATATTATTAATCATTATAATGGACAAATTATAAAATAAATGCTGCCAACTTTGCAATTGCACATAGTTATTTTTTATTTATATTTTGCACACGGACCAACAAACCTCAGAGTGAACATTGCTAATGACATATGAATAATATGATATGAGCATCAGTCTTTTCAGTCAGTCAATCTCATACGACTCGGTCATACAGTTACAGTTCAGTTACAGGCCTACTTCCGCATTCAAAAATTAAAGATTTTTACACTTGATGCTTACATTTTCTTTCATGATTTTGGAGAGTTATATAAATAATTACATATCTTGTTTTCAGCGAGTGAAAGTTTTTTTTTAAATTTTATAAAAGTGCTATTACTTTTTAAATAAACATCTACATACCTTTCTCGAGAGTCAAAGGTTCCGAAAGCGCAGCCATTTTGATTCTAATAATGTTAGCTATTCTAAAATATACAATCGGAACAAAACAAAAATACGTGTAAGTATAAAAGATGAATCCGGAGGGAAACAATGAAAGTAAGTAAATTCATCACAACCCAATCACCACTATCTCGCCTCCCCCCACCCACCCTCTCAAAAAAAAATTTTTTAAAATGAAAACTGGACATCACAAGATTACTGTTGAGATAGGCTACCATTAACGATACATAACCTACATTTTAAACAGTTTTTACATTACAGTTTTCACACATTTTCGACGTTTACGGTGTTAGGTCAAAAAATGACAATAATATAAAGTTTATATATAGAAAAAACAACAAATCCATTAGTATTTTCAATGACCCATATCTCCCCAATTCTTAATTAAATCCAGGCTCCAGGAAATATGATAAATTCAAACCAGCTCATCAGAGTGCAATAAAAATTTCGAAAATCAGAGAGTTTTTATGAATTTGATTTCATTTAAGGGGCCGTCTATAAAGTACGTCACGCTATTTTTGACCCCCCCCCCTCCCCCCTGTCACAAACTGTCCCAAATCTCGGGACTTAAAGTACGTCACACTTTCCAAATTTTTTTAAATTAACACCTAATTAAAATATTTAATTTAATACTTAAAATACACTTCACTATTAAATTGTATTAAAATATAAAATTTCCACTTAAAAGTAGGGATGTACCGGATTCAAAACTTTTGAAATCCGGCTGGAGCTGAAGTGGGCCGGATTTATGAAGTGAAATCGGGCTGGAGCTGGAATCAGATTTGTTAAAATGGCCTGATTCCGGATTTTCAGAGGGGCCATTATGATTATGAATATATATATAAATTAGGGATCTACCGGCCAGCCGGATTTATGAAGTGAAATCCTGCCGAAGCCGGATTTTTAAAATTACATAATAAAAAGGAAACAAAACAATTTGACTAAAAAAAAGATTAGATCGACAAATTATGTGACCAACTCTTGTGCTATATTTAATCTGTTTATTATGGTCCTATGAATTATATTTCATTCAAAAATATTCACTGGACATTATCTGTGTTCATCCATAGTTACGACTGACATCAATCTTTCACAATCATCGTTTCCTGGAAGGATAATTGCAGACAGATCAACTCGTCCTCATCTAGCCACTCAACAGCCTCTGTATGTGCATTTTCTCCTCTGGCAATAACTGCCATGGGTTCTCTTTGACTTATAGAAGTGATTCTCAAAGGACGGGTGCGTTTTATCTGAGTTGATACTTGAACAGTTTAGGGTGGGCACATTCTCCTGAGCCCGAGCTCTGTGTTGTCCTGTATGTTTCTTCAACATTGTTTGTGAGGCAAAATATGTGTGACATACTTTGCAAAGTCAATCAAATAAGCTGGTAATCATATGGTTGTACTTTGAAAGCTCCTGTTGATCTTGACATAAGTTCATCAAATTTGAGAGTTTGTGCTACAAACAAGGAAGGAAATTATGAGAATCTTCATCTGCTCTTTCTTAAGCTATGAGTCCATCATTTGTTTGGTTGATTGAGATTGGATGAGGGAAGAATCTTTAAGGTAAAACGTTAAAAAATGAGCTTCGGGCTTTGTCGCAACATTTCATGATATTTAACAACAATTTGAGTGAAATATTGGCTGGTGCGAACATGATTGTCAAACCATTCCTGATCTTTCGATATCAGTCCTGCTGTATCCAATTCAGATTTATGAACAACACATTTAGGAGATACACATTTCAATGCTATTTTGACATAAAACTAATTATAATGTTTCACACAATTTTTGAAAATTATTTTTAAAGCTATTTAAATTCTACTAAAAAAATATAAATAAGTTAGAAAAAAAAATACTAAAAATAATAAATGTGTGACATCACACATGGCCTGACCCCCCCTCCCCCTGTCACAAAGTGTCACACTTTCTTAGACCCCTCCCCACCCTCGGAGCGTGACGTACTTTATGGACGGCCCCTTAAGTTAAAATGTAATCTTACCCCACATAAAGAATTTTGCAAATTGCAAATCTTATTCAGGCTATGTCTAAACTTGAGAAAATTTCATTAAAATATTTTTTTAATATCTGATATTCAGTATTGTTACTTAGATATTAACAAGTAAAATAACTAATTTTAAAGATGTTCATTTGCTGATTTCTTTTTGCCTTGTTAGTATGTTAGTGTCATCTGGCAATGATGCAGGTTCGACGACATTCCCAGTGTAAGTGTTTGAAACCTGGGATACTCCTTCGCTATAATGGAAATTTTAATGGAAATAGTCTAGAGATTATGCTATATTTCTAATGCTTGGTCTCTTGGGAAAACTTTTAATTGGGGCATGCTTATCTCAATTCTTTAAAAATCCAAGATGTTTAAAACATTTGAAGATTTGTATTAATTTGTACATCAATTTTTCTACTTTAGGCCTGCATTTAAATCTTTTATGGAGTGGTAGCGCACCGGACTATCGATCCGAGGCAGATCCCGAGTCGCGAGTTCGACCCCAGGTACTGGCAAGGCCCCTGGGGCATTGTGCTGGCCACACATTCCCCTGCTCGTTAGTGGTGGCTAAAACTTGTGAACGCTACATCACTTGCCCCATAGTCCGTCATGGACTGGAAAGGGGGTCATAATTTTTTTTTATGGAGATGTTTTTAAAAAAAATATTTAGCCCCCACTTTATTTTATTAAAATTTAATTGATAAATGCAAGCCTCGAGAAGATCAGCAACCAACCTGGCTTGATATTGACCATGGGGAAAGATATGTTTAATCTTATTAAAGATGTGCTATGTGAGCTCAGTGACAAACCACAACCACCAACTGTGTCCCTTGATTATTTGAAGACAGTTTCTGTTCTGCTTTTACAATTGTTATCATTCTTAAACAGGCAGCTTCGGGGAAATTTAAGGGAACTGCCTACTCCATCAGTATAATTAATGGCAATGGCTTCATCATCCCATGTTCATAACATACATAGTGAGAGGGTTATAGGGATGGTAGATGCGTAATTTAAGTGAGCCTCAAATGCTTCAACCATCATTAGTTTTAATGAAAGGAAACGTTAAAGGTCTGGTTAATAGAACTATGAATAGTGTGTAGTCGGCCCCCAAACTGCTGTTTGACAGTTAATGCGGCCCTCTGGGAGAAAAGTTTGGTAACCCCTGCATTAAAGTATAACAAACCAAAATTCTCACTGTTTTGAAACAAACAACGCTAGGATATTTTGCACTTGGGTAAAAACTAAACTATTAAGTATAAAATTGCCTTCCCCCAACGTTTAATTTAATGAAAATGTTTCCCATGGTCACATATTATGACGTGACGCCGTAAGTCTTATTTTGGCACCTCTAAGCCTTGGCTCCTTGATGATATATTATGTATCCCCTGTCCCCTACTATAACTGGAGGCTCACGATTATGAGCCTTATTATTTGACCAATAAATACCATAAAAAACAAATCAATAAATAGAAAGATTTCATGGAAACAAGGTATGTTAGAGCCGTCTTCAACGAACAAATAGACAAAAACAAATAAAATAAAACTAATAAAATGAAATTAAAAACGTAGCTGCTGTGAAATCCGGAGCCAAATAGAGCAATCAATAAAACAGAGTTTTGCGTCTTTTCAGATGTTTATTTCAAAACTCAAAAAAATATTTCTAAAATATGCAAGTGTCCTCATTATTAGCATATATTAACATATATGGATGAAATATATAATATGTGACTTTTATAGAAGTTATTGATACTCTATCGAAATAAAAAGATGATTGTTGATTTATTCAAGATGTTTGTTTTTATTCGTTTTTTTATTGAGTTTTTTATTTCAATTTGTATGGATTTATATCAGAGAAAAGGAAATAACTCTAACTATACCTGGAACCTAAAAGATTTACAACCCATTTGTGATTATTAAAATTTTAGTTGTTTTAATATATATATTTAAATATTTTTTTATTCATAATCCATTCATTTTCGACGAGGTATGAATTGGTTTGTGCGGAAATGGAAGCAATGCCTCATGTTTACCGTGTAATAAAATCAAACCTAATTTTTTAAGGCATTCATGCCATGGGAGAAAAACAGCTTTTCATAATTAATAGTGCTTTATTATTATTTTTTTTTGGCCCAGTAGCATTCTGATCGAGATGTAACTCAAAAAAATATGAAGAGGGCGAGGGAGTCATGAGTTTATCCCCAAATGTTGAATTTATAAAACGATAAATAAATATCAGTTATCGGGAAGTTTTCTAGTGCAAAGTGATGACTTTTGCCCAATCTATTATAATAATTGGATTAGTATTTTAGAAAAAAATAGTAATTTCTCTGATGTTGTTAAATATTAAAAACAAAAGGACACACGAATCCTCTAAATAGTACAGACCAACTACATCTCAGCTATTCCTGATCACTGTACTTCTCAAGTTTTATCAGCTTAAAACATTACTTTAAAAATCATTAGTTATAATAGTAATACTGAAAGCGATGTAACAAATTGCGATTTTCTCTCATGCAGTTTACTTACCACGCTGCACTTATTCACTTATTGTGAAATATAAATCTTGGCAATTTATCAAAATTAATTGATATGTGTATGTTTAAAGGTATTATTTACAGTATTATATAAAGTTGTACACATATTATGATACCAAAAGTTATACCTTAAAAAGTACATATGATATTATTTTTGATATACCTTTACCAGCTAGTAGCTAGTAGCATTCCGATATTAATCATAATATTAATAATACGGTTTTCATGTGAGCTTTTAAATAAATCCAAAACAAAAAATAACATTCGTTTGGGTAAAAAAAAAGAATATTTTTGGTCTGAATCTCCCATCAATAATTGTACCGGAACTGCTGTTTACTCTTCCAAAGCCCACTCATCTTTAAAAAGGAGCCGCCTTCAGATGACCCGCTGGAGTAGTGAGCATACAAGTATGTAGCCTGCAGAACTAGTGTGAAGAGGCCAAGCACAACTGACGGGGTTGAAACGGCAGCGGCGTTTTTAGATGCCGATCCTAATATAGTATCCCGCTTTTCGCACACATAGTCTATGTACTGATTTAGATACATCCGATTACAATCTTTACTGCAATAGAAATGGTTAAAAGACATCGATTATATTACCAAACACTTTTAAATCAGTCAGCTCGGGGTTACAAATAAATCAATGACATGACATTTAGGCTATATCAGCATACAAACAAAGCGTTTTTAACGGCATATTGGAGCAGCTCATGTATCATGTATGATTCGAAGAATTAAGGGGCCATCAATATTTGACATCACGCAAATTTTGCCGACTTTTAACCCTTTTTATTTCGTCACAAAAATTTAGACCCCACGCCAATAAGACTTCGCAAAACTTTACCCCCCCCCCACACACACACACACAAACAACTCATAAAAGCCATATTTGCTAGTTAAAAATGAGCCTGTTTCAAATCACTTTTTTGTCATTAAAGTATGTATTTAGTGTAAGGCTGCACTCTAATATCGCAACACGCGCGAAGCCATGTAAAACGTCATTTAATAAATTGTAAGCATCGAAATTTTTTGTTGGAACTTTGATTTAAAGTTGCGCGTTTTGATGTTACGTCAGATTTCTTAATTCACCTCCTTCCTCCTCGTCACACATCGTCACAAATGTATGACCCCATCCGCCAAAACCCCCATAGGCGCGTGATGTCATTTCTGGAAGGCCCCCACGTCAATTTAGAATGGTGAGTGGAGGCGCAATCACTATGGAAACAGTAGTAAGCAGATAGCTAAACTATAACAAGTTAAAAAGCTACATCGACTACGAAACTGAAATAATTTGTTGAAAAATGATTAGATGAAAGGCAGAAATTTTTTTTAACGCAATTTCCTTTGGAAAAATTTCTTTTATAGATTCGAAATGTTTGTAACTCTTGCACATGCAACTCCTCCTGAACCATACCAGATAGAGGGTTCGGGTCTTTTGCAAATATGCTAAGGAGGTCCCAAGGATGTGCAACGGCAAAAAAAATACTGAAAAGGTTTACTGGATTTCACTGAAATAATATTTTAAAAAACGAAAAAAACAGGATTTTAGTAAATTTCTCGCCAACCATAACATTAACATCTATCGGGTTTAAACAAACGTCAAAAAATAGCTAATAATATTTAGAACAATGTTCGAGAGGAATTTTTAAACAATCCCTTTTCGTTTGACTCCCGTAATTTTAGAAGCAATTTTTGAAAGTAATTGTTTTGTTTAGTTTCAAAATTATTGATTTGAAATGACTTTTAATGTAATCTAGAATGATAGTCCACGGGGTTTTCGTGCTGTGCGAATGCTTATGTAAGATCAGTGGTTCTCATACTTTTTGGTCTACCGCCCACTTTCCAGTAAAAATATTTCTCAGCGCCCCCCGAATTTATTTTTTTTCCATTATTCTAACACAGGGATAGGCAAACTACGATCCGTGGGCCACATGCGCCAGTCAGAGTATATTATGCGGCCCACATGCATGTACATATGGCGATCTTGTGTCATGTTAATTTTATTTGCTTAGAATTTTTGATGTATTTTTGAAATTTTATTCCCAGCATTTGATTCGAATCTAGAGATATATAATCGGTTTTATGGCTTCATAATAATTAGTCTAAATTTTAGCTCACGGCACACGATACTGAACTAATAAATGGTAGACAATACGTAGAAAATGAGAGGCACACGATCCTCGTTCAATATATGGCACACGATGCTAAACATACGATACTCATCCAATGTTTCCATCCGATACCGATGAAATAAACTGCATATGTTACTCAACTAATGAACTGTATACAATACTAATCCAATGACTAGCGAGCAGAAGCCAGCAAATGAACGATCTATTTTACCCCTCCAATAAACAACAAACAATACTTACTCCACACACAACTTGAAGCTTCTTGACGTGGCCCTCTCACACGCTTTTTTAGCAAAGACAAGTCGATCGAGCCAAATCGTTTTCTCAATGAGAGTCAAATTATGGCAATATCCCAAGCTTTTTGCGCATTTCCCATGCATGCCAGCACCTTTCCTCATGATGAAACTCACATACACTACCGTGTTACACAGACCTCCAGTGATTGTCTTCTCTTCTTCATCGGTGCATGCTTTTCTGTTTTAAGAAAGAAATATGTACGTTCTTTCCAAACATTTGAAACGTAATAACAAAACAAAAAAAGGAAATGTTTTCACGGGAAAAAAACCCTAAAATTTAATAGGCTTAACCTTGAAGTAGAAACTAAAAAGACAAAGATAGAAGGAAAAAAAGTACATTCATTGTATTTTTAAAATAAAACTGTGGATGTCGGGGGAAAAAAGAACATGCACACTGTGACAAATGCGTTTAAGGGTCGGAGTCAAGCGTCAACAGGTAAAAGAAAACGACATTTGTGCCATGTGGTGTGAAGGTCTCATTAGTATAAATTTGTTTATGTTGTCTATGTTGAATCTGGTAGAGCTGTTGGTACACGATGGAATGGTGATGACATATATTTTATGGTCTGTCTACGAAAGTGGTTAAGGGCATATCTTGTGTATACTGTTGAAAATGTTATCGGAACTTCCATTAGATAGAATATTATTTTGAGTATACCGCATGTGGTTGAAATGGGAATCGTGGTCGAGCGGCATACGCACTCGGCTGGCGTACCGAGAGTCAAAGGTTCGAATTTTCAGTGAAGGTAGGGATTTGCTCCCTGAGCTAAAGGTGTCTCTGAGTCCACCCAGCTCCGAATAAGTACCTGACACTAGCTAGGGAAACAAAGGCGGCTGGGGATTGTGCTACACAACCCGTCATAGCCATGGCCTGTGAACGATAAGTCACTTGCCAACAGACCGGCATGGTGTGTGCGTTTGTATCAGAACGTAGGACGCAAGAATCTTCAGCAATAGAAACAGAGCGTCTATAATGGAAGACAATTGTCGTGACGGCTGGTGTAGGTAACCCAATTTTATGTGGAAAGCTTCCAGCTGGAAGTTGGTCAGGGTGAGTCAGTGTGACGAAAGAACGAAGTATATTTAGAATTTTTAAAGTATTACATTTAACAGATGTATTATCGCTTGCCGTCACGGACGGCACCAACACTTAATGGACTGCCGAAAGTACACGACGTAAAGAGAGTAGAAAATAGTATTTGTAATTATCGCTTACGTAATGTAAAAGCCAATGTAATACAAATTCTATTCTAGCTCGGCAGTCATTTATATTGGGAAGAATGCTTCATAATTTCTTTCAACAAATACCAGGCACTTAACAATACATCCAGGGGAATTCAAAACTTAACAGACTGACTGACCGTGAACATGGCAATCCACTTCACAATAAATCACTGATGACAATACGTTGTAAAACTATTATATGGTAAAATGGGTGGACTATTTATGTGGGAGAAAGAACGAAAGAGAGGAAGATAGAGACAGAGAAAAATCGAGAGGAAGATGAACGTTCAACGATTGCATGCATTTAAAAATAAATCATGCACTTACTGTAGGCAGCTTTGCATCCTCTTCACGGTGGTGCATCTGTATGAAGATAACATATAGAAGCAATCTAAGTATCCGTTGACGCACTGTTCTGAGAAACCAGTCATTCGGTCGGAGTCTTTCGAGCAGCCTGCAACAATGATTCTGTCATATTCATGCGCTTTACAGCTGAAACAAAGACAAACCATAAACCTCATCAGCGTCAATGTTGTCTTCTTTAAAAAACATATATAATATAGACGAATGTACTTTTAATGCCATCAAATTGGTGGTATAATTTTAAAGACCTATTTTAAAAACTATTTTCATGAATGCCTGAACATAGGGTAAATTTTCAACTTATTAAATGACACTGCTGAAACAAAAACGAATAAATCTCTCTCTCTCTCTCTCAATCTCTCTCTCTCTCTCTCAATCTCTCTCTCTCTCTTTCTCTCTCTCTCTCTCTCTCTCTCTCTCTCTCTCTCTCTCTCTCTCTCTCTAATTATATGTATGCAATACGTGTGGCTGTGGCGTTCTGTCTTTAACTTTTGATTGTTTGCTTTGAATTCAGAATGGAGTTAGACGCAAATATTAAAAGAGAAATTTTCCTCCTATTTCTTGTATTAGTGATGTTTTTAAACGTAACCGAGAAACAAAATTTAAGACTGAGCAGGTGTACACCGTGGTAATCAAATAGTTTCGTATACTGAGTGAAAAAATTGACTCAAATTTCAAAAATAAAATATTGCTATTAAAAAATAAGTCAATACAAAAATTCCTTGTTTATAAATTTAAAGAAAATATTTTAAAATATAGACTTGATATGCTCATGATATTTAACAGTTATTATTTCAGTTTTCGGTCATTTGAGAAAGCTCAGAAGCTGAATTTTGTAAGAAAAATAAAAGAATCAGAAAATATGCATTAGTTATACAATTTCCATAAACCAAATTTGAAAACAGGTCATATATTATATGATATGGAGTCTTCCGTATAAAGTGGCGCATATTTTGTACGCCATATTATATTTCCCGGATGAATGGTTCTAAAAATTGTCATGACTTACCCCGTATCATCCGTTTTGACTGAGCACTGACGGGTCTTGTCGTCCAGCAGGGACTTGCATGTGTCGAGGAACCGCTCAGAGTAGCTGGACTTGGTGCCGATGGGCACGCTCAAGTAAGGGGTGCAAGACGAGATGGTGGCAAGGCACTCGTCGTTTGTGGTTCGCGCGCTTTGCTTCACGCGATCGATATATTTAGCGACTTCACAGCGTTCCTGTCTGAGTCTTCTGTTCTCAAAATCATTGCAGTAATCCCTGCAAGTCACAGAGCAATACAAGTTTTAATCATCTTAACCTTGTATCACAGGAACTATCGCGGGAAAATGTACCCCCCCTCCCCGCACACAGAATGGATGTGTCTCTTTTAAACAAGTATCTGTTGCCGTAAATTGTATGAGAAATCAATATTTTGGCGTCCGTTGTACCCACGTCACCTTTCCCATCACACGAAAATCTAATTTGTCCCCCTTCCCAAGATATGAAATCTCTAAATGTTTATCAAATCCCTAGTATTAAACAAAATAAGAGTACTGCAGAAAAATGACGCAGACTTTATAATCTACTTCACTTTTTTGTTTATTTATTGGATGAAATATGAAAACTGCATTACATATGTATACTGGTTGGAACCATCATGTAAAAAATGACCAAAAATTTGTTACGTATTAAAAAAGTCTTTGCAAATTGACCAATTCAATTTAGCTTGCTTGAAAAATAATTTGAAGTTGTTTTTTTTTAAATACGATTTCTTACACGTATTTATTTATATTTGGCACAGCACAAAGGATTATAAATTAATATTAATGTAAAAAAAAATTTGGATTAATGCCACGAGCATACCAATAACTAGAAATTGTCCCCTTATTCTTGGACTAGATAGAGTCCCCTTATTCTTGGACTAGATAAAGTCCCCTTATTCTTGGTCTAGATAAAGTCCCCTTATTCTTTGGGCTAGATAGAGTCCCCTTATTCTTGGACTAGATAGAGTCCCCTTATTCTGGGACTAGATAAAGTCCCATTATTCTTGGACTCATTCTTCCATAAATGTTAAAAGAAAAGTGTCATCCATCGAGGACTAATTTCGACGCGCTCGGTTATCAAATCCCAGACTTTTCCACGTTATATGAATTTCCGTGAAGTAGGTTTCTTTATGTATAACTCAAATAATTTCGTAGGTAGAGCATAGAAAACCTGTTGATGACCTAATACCTTTTACGCATTATTAGAGCTTAATGACGAGAAATAACTCCATAAGTTAAACGACCCGTAAAAACAAAATTTTTGCCTATAAATCCCTAACAAATGAGGCATAACTAAAAGTATTGATTATGTTCAAACGCAAGAAACATTTACAGACTGAAACTGAGTGAACTCCCCTTGGTGATACAAGATGTGGTCATCGATGGCTGGCGTGAACTCAAGTGACAAGTGGATGTAAACAATAGCAGACGGCTACATATAGTTATATAGAGATAAACTAAAAATGCATTAATTTAATTACGGTACATTCGATCGATCTGCAATTTTGATACAATGCATTGTAAGGTGACTCGAGTCTATGTGCAAAATTTCAGATCGATAGCATCACGTGAAGTGGGTTATTTTTTACTTTTATTTTTCCGAGCGCGAGCCCAAGACAAGACGGTGAAGTTAATATAAGTGATTTAAACAAAATATAATTACAGACGTTCCTTCTTTTGCATAGGAAAGCACAAACCATACCTGTTATTTGGTAAGTGACGCAGCGTACACGGGCCACGGCTATGAGTGGTTTGTGTGGCACAATGCCAAGCCGCCTTTGTTTCCCTAACTGGTGTCAGGTACCCACGCATTTGGAGCTGGGTGGACTCAGGGACACCCTTAGCCACGGGAACAAACTCCTGTTATCACAAAGATTCAAACCCGTGACTCTCGGAATGCCAGTCGAGCGCGTATCTCACCATTACATTTGTATCACCCACGAGATAGCATGAGACTACAGTGGGAGTCTTGAGATGGTGCAGTATAATCAACTGATAGTCGTCATCATTTACCACTGGGGAAGTACTCGGTGAGTGTCTGAGTGCACGGCTGACCAACGTCGTGATAAGCACTTGGTGATGTCTGCTCGTATGCGTGAGGAGGCTTTTGTGGCGTTCCATCGTTACATCAAGAGCAATCCGGGACCGCAATGCACGCATCATTTGTGGGTTCATTCGTCAATCATGTCCAGTACTTCCGTAATAGTTCTCAAAGTTTTAGACCAATGTCCGTCTCCTGACCCCAAAAGAAATATGGCTGCTCTTTCTTCTCACTCGCAGATTTAGCCATCTCTACCAGGGCGATGCATCATTTTTAACGTCTCGAAAATTTGAATTAATTTACATTATTTGAAAAATAAAATAAGTAAGAGTGACGACACGGAAGTCGAAGAGCAAAATCATCCATCTCAGTGGCGCTACAGCCCATGTAGGGCCTGCCTCACCACCTCCTTCCATCTCAGTGGCGCTACAGCCCATGTAGGGCCTGCCTCACCACCTCCTTCCATCTCAGTGGCGCTACAGCCCATGTAGGGCCTGCCTCACCACCTCCTTCCATCTCAGTGGCGCTACAGCCCATGTAGGGCCTGCCTCACCACCTCCTTCCATCTCAGTGGCGCTACAGCCCATGTAGGGCCTGCCTCACCACCACCTTCCATCTCAGTGGCGCTACAGCCCATATAGGGCCTGCCTCACCACCTCCTTCCACTCAGCCCATGTAGGGCCTGCCTCACCACCTCCTTCCACTCAGCCCATGTAGGGCTTGGGCCTGCCTCACCACCTCCTTCCACTCAGCCCATGTAGGGCCTGCCTCACCACCTCCTTCCACTCAGCCCATGTAGGGCCTGCCTCACCACCTCCTTCCACTCAGCCCATGTAGGGCCTGCCTCACCACCTCCTTCCACTAAGCCCATGTAGGGCCTGCCTCACCACCTCCTTCCACTCAGCCCATGTAGGGCCTGCCTCACCACCTCCTTCCACTCAGCCCATGTAGGGCCTGCCTCACCACCTCCTTCCACTCAGCCCATGTAGGGCCTGCCTCACCACCTCCTTCCACTCAGCCCATGTAGGGCCTGCCTCACCACCTCCTTCCACTCAGTCCTAACCAACGCCTTTCTTCTCCAACATTGGATGCCCAGTTGTTGTAGATAGTTCTCTACATCATCCATCCATCTAAGCCTAGGTCTTCTCTTGAGCCGTTTTCCTCTGGGGTTTTGGTGATGCACCCTCTTTACTCCTGTCATATAACATTCTTTCTGTGTTCTGCCCAGCGCAGTCTGCCATTTTTTGTATTTCTGCAACTGTCGTGGGATCCTGGTATAGACTGTACAGTTCATAGTTGGTTCGTATTCATCATTTGTTGATCCATATATTTTCCCATGTATTTAACAGATTTTCTGTAGTTTTTCGAAGCGCAAAATCGACTGTATAAATAAAGTTAATAACGTATTCTTTAAACGGGTAAACTATGAGGCTGCAACATCATCGGAATGAATGCTAATGTTACGTGGCTTCTAATAAAACAGAACTCACAATTACACATTCGAACCAACAACTTCAGCTGGAAATGGGCTGTCGACGGTGTTAAGGGATTAGCTGATTCTAATTATCATCCAGCCTCTTGAGAAAAACTTCTTATAATTTCTAATATTCAAATAAAAAGTTTTGATAAATTGTCAGAGAACAACTGTTACACTTATTTATTTTTATATTTAATAGAGGAACTCTATCGTAAAAAGATAAATATTTAAGAAAAATTTTCTATAAGTTTATTAGCATTTCAGCGAACTGCTCTATCTAAAATGTTTTATTAACATTTCAAAGAACATGTCTATCCAATTAGTTCGATAACATTCAAAAGAACTGCTCTAAGCAAAAGATTGTTACCGTAGACATTCCTCCGAGGTATGAACTAAGTCACATGATGGATTAGAACCTTGGTTTTTAAAACATTCTTCGACTCCGGACAAGCATCCTTTGCTGACCGTAACCATGGCGGTGCCCACCGGCAAGCAGGCGAGCTCGTTCATGGTATCCATAGTTGACTTGCAAAAGGAACTGCAACATTAAATCTTAAGCTATAAAAAATAATAATGCCGAGTAGACCTTGTAAAGCAGGAGATCCCACCCCCTTATGGTTGTTGAAAGAAATTGATAAACAATGCCGTGTTATATCCCGTCCCATTTGCAGTATCCGTGAATTCATAAATCTTTTAAGTCAATCATAATCTCATTAGGTTAATATTCTGTACACTTTTAATATGTAGGACAAACTTCCAGCGCACATTTTTATTTCAGATTATGAACTGGTAGGATAACAGAGAAGCTGATTTTTTTTTAAAAAGTCAATATATTTCTTTTAATTTCTTGGTCAGTAGGGTTGTCCAAAGTCCGGCTGGCGGGTCAATTACGGCCCCCGTTAAAATTTTAATCCTCGCCCACATCTTTTATGATTAATTGCGTCGTGGAATTTTTTTTTCTATAACGACATTATATTTGAAATATAAGCCGAAATTATGTGCTGTGTTGAGTGCAAAATACGATGATGTCAAATGATGGCAAATATGTTGGACTTTCTATTGTTTATCAATCGTAGATTTTGATTAAAAATGTCGATGATGTTATGGGCTGTTAAATGCACGCAATTCGATGTCGTCCGATAGAAAAAAAGTGAGAAAGTTATACGTTTATCTTTCCCCACAAGGAAAATGAAATGAATGTGAGGTCGGTGTACTTTTTTCAATTTTAGTCAATTCTAAGATTTTAATTTGTAAGTCTCGAAAATAGCTTTTGTATTGCCCCCCCTTTCTTTACCCCCACACAATATCGCTCGCTACCCCCCCCCACCCCCAACCCCCCCAACAAGATAAATCAATAAATCAATATTATTATTTTTTTATAAAGGAAATAAATAAATTATATAATAAAAAATCTAGTAACTCGGTATGTCCATTTATAAAAAAAAATATTTCTCCGATCCTTTTATTTTTATTTGCGGGGGGAGGGGGGATATTGCCCTGTTAGCAATAATTTTGGACATCACTATTATACATTTAAACCAATATTTTTAATAGCTTTTTTGGTAAGTTTTAAAAGTTATGGGAAGTATATATGCTAGCAGCTAGCGAATACCTAGGTTGGGATCACTTTGCGAAGCAGGATCATACTATGGTAAGGAATAACATTGGAATATTGGATCGTGCTAGGCAAATTAAGGAGACCAAATGTTTACCACATTTTTGTTTAAAAATTAAAACTATATACTATATATCAGGGGTCGGGAAACTTTTTGTCGGAGAGAGCCATTAACACCACATATTTTGAAAAGTAATTCTTTGAGAGCCATACATTATGTTTAAAACTTACAATTCAAGTAAATGTGTGCATGTTGTGTAATTACAACACTACAAGTACAAGCCAATAATTATGTGTCTGAATTTTTTTATATAACATTGTCATTGTAATGCTGTTTTTATATTCAACTAGCAGACCCGTCGTGCGTTGCAACGATCAAAGTAAAAAGGAATAAATTTAAAGAAACCAATGAGTGGTATGTTTAAAAACAATTCTGAAGAAACCTTAGTGGAAGTGTGGACAAAAAATTCAAGTTTCATAGCAAACGGATAAATAAATTAATAATTAAATAGCGTACAAAAGAAGAAACGATATTAAGGGCCCCGGCCCCAAAATGAGTGATACGTTATATTTTTTATTTCTATTGTACTCAAGCTATATTTCTCAATATCGTGTAAAATTAAATGGGTAATGCAATTGATAACGTTCAGTTAAAAAGACATTTGGGGCCCCCATCTCCGAGGGAATGGACATTAGGAGTTAAGTGCCCTATAGTAATGTAATATAGGCTCTAAATTTTTTATAAACTAAGTTTGGTCAAAATCCAGTTATTTTTGCATTATTTAACACTTAAACTAATTTTTTTATCTACCCAATATAGATAAAATAAAAGAAATTAAGGGGCCCCCGAGGCCTATGCGGTGCAAGATGTCAATTTCAAAAACCTTTTCATTTTAATTTAGTTTCATCATGGATATATATTTCTCAAGATCGTTACAACGTGAATGGGGAAAATATCGTAAACATATAAAAAGATACTTGGGGCCCCCGGCCCCGAAGAAATTGACATTAGAAGTTATGTGCCCTTAAGTATTTTAATTTGGGATACCAAGTTTTTAAAAACAAAGTTTGGTTAAGATCCATTCATTCACTTAGTACCTAACGCATAAACTAAATTTTAAATAGCTGATATAAGCAAAAAAGACACTAAAGGCCCCAGGGCCTATTATTTGCAAGACATAAATTTTAAAACACCTGTTCGTTTCAATATGGATAATAATGGATGCATTTATCATTATTTTTCAAGATCTTTAATAAATATATGGGAAATAAATTCTTAAAAGTTGAAGAAAAATGGCATTTTGTGCCCCAGGCCCGAAGGAATGGTCATTAGGAGTTTATTGCCCTATAGTATTTTAGTATTGGCTGTCAAGTTTTTATATGCAAAGTTTAGTTAAGATCCATTAATTAACACAGTAGCTAACGCTTAAACTAATTTTTATATAGCTCATTTAAGCAAAACATGACATTATGGGGCCCCGTCGTCCGATGAGTGTTCAATTTCGAAAAAAAGTTGCCAGTTACCATCCCGGTAGCATACTAAACCGTATCAAAAAGGTTCATGACCATCAGGTGAATGGTTTAGTCAGCTATAAAGGACATGCACAGACACACACAGACACACACAGACATACTTTGATTTTTATAAATATAGATAAAGTGAAATAAAACGACATAAAGGGGGTCCGGGCCTATTCGGTGCGAGATGTCAATTAAAAAAATCTTTTCATTTTAATTCAATTGCATCAGGTTTATCAAGATCATTAAAATGTGAACGGAAAAATATCTTAACATATATGAAAAAATACATTTGGGGCCCCCGGCCCCGAAGAAATCGACATGAAAAGTTCAGAAACTTTAAGTATTTTAATATGGGCTACCAATTTTTTGTATACAAAGTTTGGTTAACATCCAATCATTTGCTCTGTAGCTAACGCATAAACTGTTTTTATAAAGCTCGTATAAGCAAAAAACGACATTAAGGGCCCCAGGGCCCAATTATTGCAAGAAATATAGTGCGAAACATATGTTCATTTGAAAAAATACATACATTTATTTATATTTCTCAATATTGTTAAAAAATTTGAATGGACTATAAAATATTAAACATTTACTAAAATAAACAGTTTGGGCCCCCTGCCCCGTGGGAATGAAAATTAGGAGTTCAGTGCCCTATCGTAATAGAATATAGACCCTTGTTTTTTTATATACTAAAATGGGTTAAGATACATTAATTTTCTCAGTATTTTAATCTAATACTAATTTTTATACAGCTAATATAAGAAAAAAAACGAAATGTAGGGGCCCGTGGGCCCATTCGGTGAAAGATGTAAATTTCAAAAACCTTTTCATTTTAATTAAGTTTCCTCATAGATATATTCCTCAATATCGTGAAAAATTGAGTGGGGGTAAAATACATTAAACATATCCGAGGAGAAGACATTTGCTGTCCCTGGCCCCGTAGGAATGGACATTTGAAGTTATGTGCCTACAGTATTTTAATATGGGCTACCAAGTTTTTGTATTCAAATTTTGGTTTAGATCCATTCATTTACTCAGTAGCTAACGCATAAACTAATTTTTATATATCATATATAACCAAAAAAAGACATTAAGGGCCCCGGGGCCCATTTAGTGTAAGATATAAAGTTCAAAACCCCTGTTCATTTCAAATTTGTATAATAATGGATACATGTGTCATTATTTGTCATGTTGTTAATGACTGAATGGTGAATACAATCTTAAACGTTTAAGAAATGTGAATTTTTGGGCCCCCAGCCCCAAAGGAATGACTATTCGCAGTTCAGTTCCCTATAGTATTTTAATATTGGCTATCAAGTTGTCATATACAAAGTTTGGTTAAGATCCAATAATTTACACAGTAGCTAGCACTTAAACTAATTTTTATATAGCTCATATAAGCAAAAAATGACATTATGGGCCCCCGGCGCCCCATGAGTGTTAAATTTAGAAAAAAAAGTTGCCAGTTACCATCCCAGGTAGGTACTTAACAGTCTCCAAAAATTTCATGACGATCGGATGAATGGTTTAGTCAGCTATAAAGGACATGCAAACACACACAGACATACTTTGATTTTATATATATACTAGCAGACCCGTCGTGCGTTGCAACGATCTCTTTAAAAATGAATAAATTGAAAGAAACCAAAGATTGGTATTTTTTAAAAGAATTATGCCATAAACCTTCGGGGAAGTGAGAAAAAAAAGTCCAAGTTTAATAGCAAACTGTTACATAAATTAATAATTAAAAACTTACAAAAGGAAAAACGATATTAAGAGGCCCAGCCAAAAAATGAGTGATAATTTAATTTTTTTATTGCCATTGTACTCAAGCTAAATTTCTCAATATCGTGTAAAATTGAATGGGGAATTAAATTGTTACCGTGCAGTAAAAATGACATTTGGGGCCCCCAGCTCCGAGGGAATGGAGATTAGGAGTTCAGTGCCCTATAGTAATATATTATAGCTATATACTGATATAAAAAACGAAATTTAGGGGCCCCTGGGCCCATTCGGTGAAAGATTTCAATTTAAAAAAATGCTGTTCATTTTAATTCAGTTTCCTCATAGATATATTCCTTAAGATCGTGAAAAATTAAATGGGGAAAACTATCTCAAACATATACGAAGAAAAGACATTTGGGGCCCCAGGCCCCGAAGGAATGGAAATTTGAATTTCTGTGCTTTATAGTATTTTAATATCGGCTGCCAAGTTTTTGTATACAAATTTTGGTTAAGGTCCATTCATTTACTCGGTAGCTAACGCATAAACTTATTTTTATATACCTCATATAAGCAAAAAACTACATTATGGGCCCCAGGGCATAATTATCGCAAGAAATAAAGTGCGAAAGACATTTTAATTTGAATAAATTTCAAAATACATACATTTATTTATATGTCTCAATATTGAATGAACGATAAAATATTGAACATTTACTAAAAATGAAATTTTGGGCCCCCTGCCCCAAGGGAATGAAAATTAGGAGTTCAGTGCCCTATAGTAATAAAATATAAACCCTTAAGTTTTTATATATTAAGATGGGTCAAGATCCATTAATTTTCTCAGTATTTAACGCGAATACTAATTTTTATACAGCTAATATAAGGAAAAAAACGACATTTAGGGGCCCCTTTAGTGAAAGGTGTCAATTTCAAAAACCTGTTCATTTAATTCAGTTTCCTCATAGATATATTCCTCAAGATCGTGAAAAATTGAATGGGGAAAAATATCTTAAACATATACGAAGAAAAGACATTTGGGGCCCCCGGCACCGAATATATTGACATTAGAAGTTTAGAAACCTTAATTATGTCAATATGGGCTACTAAATTTTTGTATGCAAATTTTGGTTAAGATGCATTCATTTACTCAGTAGCTAACGCAAAAACTAATTTTTATAAAGCTCACATAAGCAAAAAACGACATTAAGGGCCCCAGTGCAAGATATAAAGTTCAAAATACCTGTTCATTTCAATCTGTATAATAATGGATACATGTGTCATTAGTTGTCAATATTGTTAATAATTGAATGGTGAATAAAATCTTAAACGTTTAAGAAAAAGAATTTTTTGGGCCCCCAGCCCCGAAGGAATGACTATTAGGAGTTCAGTTCCCTTTAGTGTTTTAATATTGGCTATCAAATTTTTAAATACAAAGTTTGGTTAAGATCCATCAATTTACACAGTAGCTAGCGCTGAAACTATATTTTATATAGCTCATATAAGCAAAAAATGACATTATGGGTCCCCGGCGCCCCATGAGTGATAAATTTAGAAAAAAAGTTGCCAGTCTCCAAAAGTTTCATGATGATCGGATGAATGGTTTAGTCAGCTATAAAGGACATGCACACAGACATACATTGATTTTTATATATATAGATTAACAAAAACGACATTAAGGGCCCCCGGGCCCAATCGGTGCAAAAGAATAACTTTAAAATACCTGTTCATTTCAATCTGGATCATGATAGATATATTAGTCCATGCTTTTCAAGATCGTGTAAATCATAACGGGAATAAAGTATTTAACGCTTACAAATAAAAAAAAAGGATTTTGGGCCCCCGGCCCCGAAGGAACGGACATTAGGAGTTCAATGCCATATGGTACTTTAATATAGGCTATCAAGTTGTTATGTACCAAGTTTGGTCAAGATCCATTAATTTTCCAAGCAGCTAAGCCTTAAACTAATTTTTATATAGCTCATATAAGAAAAAATTCTCATTATTTAGCCCCCGGCGCCCCATGAGTGTTACATTTTGAAAAAAAGTAGCCAATTTCCATCACGTGAGCGTACTCAAAAGTCTCCAAAAGTTTCATGGCGATCGGATGAATGGTTTAGTCAGCTAACGGGAATAACATATTTAACGCTTACAAAAATAAAGATTTTGGGCCCCCGGCCCCGAAGTAACGGACATTAGGAGTTCAATGCCATATGATACTTTAATATAGACTATCAAGTTGTTATGTACCAAGTTTGGTCAAGATCCATTCATTTTCCAAGCAGCTAAGCCCTAAACTAATTTTTATATAGCTCATATAAGAAAAAATTCTCATTATGGGCCCCCGGCGCCCCATGAGTGTTACATTTTGAAAAAAAGTAGCCTATTTCCATCCCGGGAGCGTACTCAAAAGTCTCCAAAAGTTTCATGGCGATCGGATGAATGGTTTAGTCAGCTAACGGGAATAAAGTATTTAACGCTTACCAAAAAAAAGATTTTGGGCCCCCGGCCCCGAAGGAACGGACATTAGGAGTTCAATGCCATATGGTACTTTAATATAGGCTATCAAGTTGTTATGTACCAAGTTTGGTCAAGATTCATTCATTTTCCAAGCAGCTAAGCCCTAAACTAATTTTTATATAGCTCATATAAGAAAAAATTCTCATTATGGGCCCCCGGCGCCCCATGAGTGTTAAATTTTGAAAAAAGTAGCCTATTTCCATCCCGGGAGCGTACTCAAAAGTCTCCAAAAGTTTCATGGCGATCGGATGAATGGTTTAGTCAGCTAACGGGAATAAAGTATTTAACGCTTACAAAAATAAAGATTTTGGGCCCCCGGCCCCGAAGGAACGGACATTAGGAGTTCAATGCCATATGATACTTTAATATAGGCTATCAAGTTGTTATGTACCAAGTTTGGTCAAGATCCATTCATTTTCCAAGCAGCTAAGCCCTAAACTAATTTTTATATAGCTCATATAAGAAAAAATTCTCATTATGGGCCCCCGGCACCCCATGAGTGTTACATTTTGAAAAAAAGTAGCCTATTTCCATCCCGGGAGCGTACTCAAAAGTCTCCAAAAGTTTCATGGCGATCGGATGAATGGTTTAGTCAGCTAACGGGAATAAAGTATTTAACGCTTACCAAAAAAAAGATTTTGGGCCCCCGGCCCCGAAGGAACGGACATTAGGAGTTCAATGCCATATGGTACTTTAATATAGGTTATCAAGTTGTTATGTACCAAGTTTGGTCAAGATTCATTCATTTTCCAAGCAGCTAAGCCCTAAACTAATTTTTATATAGCTCATATAAGAAAAAATTCTCATTATGGGCCCCCGGCACCCCATGAGTGTTACATTTTGAAAAAAAATAGCCTATTTCCATCCCTGGAGCGTACTCAAAAGTCTCCAAAAGTTTCATGGCGATCGGATGAATGGTTTAGTCAGCTATAACAGACATGCATACATACATACTTTGATTTTTATATATATAGATATAGATATTATGTAGATCAAACGATTAAACTTTGTTGTTTTTTTATAATCGAACATTTGTCTGAGAGCCAGATGCAGCCATCAATAGAGCCATATCTGGCTCACGAGCCATGGTTTCCCGACCTCTGCTATATATGATAATGCATTTTTAAAAGAGTGATTTGACTCATTATTAAAACAGGGCCCTTAATGTATATACTTTAGGTAAAAGTAAGGATATTTTTTTTCCAAACGCCTTTCCGGGCTACGGGGAATTTATATGCCATGATATACCTATGACGGTTCTTAAATTAAATGAATATCCTATGAGACTGTTTGTGTAATTAAAAACTTTACTTTGATTTTTCTCTGTAACAAATAATGATCATTGTTATATGTATACGTATGGCTTGCTTGCTCAAGTGTACAGTATGGTCATGCCAATGAAGGTCGAATTGACTAGACTTTATTCAAAAAGAAATGTATAACAATTAATATTTGGGTATTCTCATCCACTACAAAGGCTTTTATTTCTTGATAATAAGATATTATACATGGCTATACTTTTCAGCTGCAAAGCTGTTTGGATAAATTTCTTGTGTACAATTATTGTCCCTCCTAACATTTATAGTTGCAAGCTAAATATCAATAAGCATTACCAAGATCACCTTTAAACTCGCTTTGCAACTAATTCACAGATCGCTATGAGAATAAATTCAAAGTGTACCACTATACTGAGTCTAAATAATGAGAGATTAAAAAAAAACTACTTTACTTGGTGTCTCCACATTTCTGAACAATGTTTGAAGCAGTGAAGTTACACAATGTCTCTCGGGGTCTCTTGAGGTTGATCCAAGACTCAACGTGTGAGTAGCAGCCTATCAGGTGGTCGTCACACTGTGGGGGTGTGGTGGACGGCAGGGCCAGCGCTATGATACTCCCCATTTCGATCAAACGCTGGCAGGTGAAGTATCTTAACCTCGTGTTTTCCTCGGAAGTGCAAGCCTTTCTGTGGAGTGACATTTTGTGACAAGTCGTCAACGAGTTTTTTGGGTTTTTTTTTGCATTCTCACTGGGTGGTGCTCATCCTATAACTCAATGGAATATTTCAGGTATAAAAATGAATGCTTAGATAAAAACTTCCAGGGATACTTAGCTACTTAAATCAATTTCATGCGTGCCTATGTTTGAGAACTTATAGACACACAGATGGCTTTAAATGAATTTTTACCGCTTTCTCCCTTATTAAAAAAACTTACATGCACAGCACACAGCGCACATCACACTGCACACAGCACACGGCACACATCACACATCACACAGAAAAAAGCACACAGCACATGCACCAGGTTTAAAATGATCATAACTCTTACTCCAAACATTGTTCCGCCGCCTCTATATCTCGGCAAGTGCCAGCCCTCATCTGGTGAAAGCATTCGCCGCCTTTGGTCTGGCAAGGAAGGCTGACTTCTGTGAGGAGTTTGAACGCTGGCAGGCAGGCGATGTTGATGAGGTTGGACAGCAGGTCATAATTACAGAATCTGAACCAAACAGTTACAGCCAATCAGAATGAGTAAAAAAAACAACAACTTCTTGCACAACACTCACACTTACATTCTTGAGTGTAAGAATTATAGCTAAAAATATAATTTTAAAGGAAATGTTTGTTTAACCCAATGCATCTAACCAATGTTCACTCTGAGATTCGTTCGTCCAGGTGCAACATTAAATAAAACCTGTGTTCAAAGTTGCACAGCATTTATTTGTGTGTGCAAAATGTTATACCACACAAGCATTTTTATATTATCCCTATCAAAATTTGTTGCGCAGTAATTCTAAACTGCTGCGCGGCGTTGCTCCGATATCTGCACGGCCGAGCAGCTTCGCAGCTTAAAGGGAACATTGCATATAACTAAGAAAAATTAAATATAAAGAGACAACTTGGCGTCATTCTAACCAAATGACATCAAAACATAATTTGTATTAATGGGATGCGAAAGGTTTTTTTTAAAATTTAAATGATCTTTTTTATTTATCGGAAATAGAAATACTGGATTTTTCTTATTATTATTTACGTCATTGCGGGCCTTTGAATAATGTTATCTTGGATGCATAAATGACATTTAAAAAGATACTAGAAATACAATGTCTTCGAAATTCGTCTATTAATCAAACATAATAATTAGGCTGCAGAAATTAACGATTAATTAATCGATTACTCGTTAAAAGTTTTAATCGATTAAATGTAATTACGTGAGAATGTTCTAATGGAAACATTAGAACCCCCTACGACTACGGGGTCATAACGACCACGAGGTTATGGGACCAAAAATAAAAAATAATAATAATTTTAAAAAATCAAGACGTGTTGGTAATGTCCACAGAGGAAGGGCAGATGAGATTATTTTAAATTGAGTAGTTATTTTATCACATCTAATAAGGTGAGTTTTGGTTTACGAAGTCATAATTGTTGTTTTTTGGATGAATGATAGCTGGATTTCTTAATGGTTGCCACGATTATTAGAACCGATTCTTAACGGCGCTACTGAATGATGGTGGAGATGCGAAGAGGAGCATGGTAAACATTTTAATGATGTATCGGTTGTTATATTGAACGGCATCACTATCTTTTTAAATCCTTTATATTAACTCGTGGTGTCTGCGGCCGCCCGCCCTTGCTTGTCGCCAAAACTTTTGATCGATTTTAACCCACTTGCTCGTAAGCTAGCGAGCTGACATTTTGCAGGCAGTTTCGTGCCGATGATAAAAACGATGTATCAAAATTTAAGATCGATCGCATGTTCTGTAATTAAATTATTGAATTTTTAGTTTATTTTATATATCTCTATGTATCATGTTAATTTTTTGAGATAGAGTGTCGCGGTGCGTATTATATTGAAAGACATTTCCTGTCGCGCAATAAGGTGCGTATTTTATTGACAACACTTTTTATAAACATATTCCTGGTCGGTGCGCATTATAAGAAACACGTTTTACGAGACATAAGTACAATTTTGTATTTTGGATGGTTTGCGCTGCGTATTATAATGAACACTAGCGTACACCCGTAAAAAATGACGGACGTTTTCAGCTGAAATCTATTTATTTTTATTAAAAAATGCACTTTTTTTAGGGCGCCTATGGTGCCGACTTTTTTCAAAAGCCCAACTAACTTGTCCTTGTTTGATAAATGCGAAATATTAAACTTACTGAAATGTACACAACGTATTTTATAATAGGGGTTGCAGGGTGCCTACGGCGCCCCCTTTGTTTTTTTTATATTTATAATTAACCATAATCAAATCCTCTTTTTACATTGATCCCTTTTCCAAAATTAAAATATGAGCGAAAACAATGACGTCACATAATTTTTTTTTACAGCGCATATTTAATTTGCACGCCTTTTGATGCTTTGGTGCAGTAATTTAGTTTTCCCTGCTTTCTAAAATTTGTAGCGTCAGGACTGACAGACACTACTTACGTGACAATTGCAAATTATATTGTTTAATTCTTTTAGTTACGTCTCGTACATAATGGATTTATAGTTAAAAACTTGTTGTTTTTTTTTGCGATTTTTAATTTTTTTTAAATACATGTTATATTTCATGAATTAATGATGGCATTAAAATCATTCCTTCTTTTTAACACATTTATTTAACTTTATTTCAAATTTTTGGGGTCCCATAACCTTGTGGTCGTAGGGGGTTCTAATGTTTTCATTAGAACTTTCTCGGGCGTTAGTAGACTTGGCGGCGCCCAGCTCCTCTCCAAGTCAGCGGAGGACTTTTTTAGCAATAGTCATTCATCAATAGGCGGCTGGGTAGCGAAGTCAACAGTGCGCTCGCCTCACAAGCTGAGGGGCGTCGGATCGAGCCCACGTTAAAGCCACTATAAAAATGTTGATGAATGACTAACGCTAAGAAAGCCATCCGCTGACCTGGAGAGGGATGGGCGCCGCCAAGGTCTACTAAGCCCGAGAATGTTCTAATGGAAACATTAGAACCCCCTACGATCTCGAAAAGAGGTTATGGGACACAGAACAGAACAGAACATTCATCAACATGTTTTATTGTTGCTTAACATGGGCTATATCGCACGCACCTCATCTTACAAACAGTAAATGGAAATGTCTTTGTGTTTTAGGTCTTTTGGAAGCAGCTGGCATGAAAAGCCTGTTGAAATTTCAATATTTCCTAACATATTTTAATAAAAATCTTAACGAAGGGTTCCAGTATAAGACCAAAAAGTTTGCCAAGGACCTACTTGAGCATGCACATCTGAAAGATCTTGCTTTGCATGAAGAAGCAGTAGAATCTTGTCCCCTCCGCGTGGTCTCTCCACGTGTACTTCTCGTAAAACATTCCCCGGGCGCACGTTTCCAGGCTGTTTTTACAATCCAATTGTTCGTTCTTAACGGCTGTGAACAGACGTTGCTTCACTTCAATGTGAGGACACATCTCCATTACAACAAAGTGGCTCTCTGTCCCAGTACAGCTGGTCCTGCAATAAACATCAACACCGTAACCCCGACTAACATAACAAAGCTGTTGCCTACACTATTGGTTGAGTTACTCGCTAAGGCGACAAGTAGTTAAAACAAAGTTACTTACCTCAGGCACTCGTGTTGGTTGTGTAGATAATCACAATCGGATGCTTCCCCCAAGCACTCCACGGCCTTCTCCTGGCAAGGAATGCTGATGGTAGATGGGACTGGTTGGCAAGCTGCTACCGCTAGACTGATGGCTTCCTCGTACGAGCAACCCGGTCTAAAGAGATCAAATCGAAATACATGTATAAAGGTTACTAATTAACTTATAAGTTCTTGTTGGAACGGATGTCAGCAGTCGCGTCAGAAGCGATGGGTTCAGCATCGTCGCCTGCCACAAGTTTTGGCCTTCCAAGATGAAAAACAATACCCAATACGAACTTGTTTGGGCCGCCTGTGATCAAAAACAATACCCAATACGAACTTGTTTGGGCCGCCTGTGATCAATAACAATACCCAATACGTAGTTGTTTGGGCCGCCTGTGATCAATAACAATACCCAATACGAACTTGTTTGGGCCGCCTGTGATCAATAACAATACCCAATACGTACTTGTTTGGGCCGCCTGTGATCAATAACAATACCCAATACGAGCTTGTTTGGGCCGCCTGAGATCAATAACAATACCCAATACGAACTTGTTTGGGCCGCCTGTGATCAATAACAATACCCAATACGAACTTGTTTGGGCCGCCTGTGATCAATAACAATACCCAATACGAACTTGTTTGGGCCGCCTGAGATCAATAACAATACCCAATACGTACTTGTTTGGGCCGCCTGAGATCAACAACAATACCCAATACGAACTTGTTTGGGCCGCCTGAGATCAACAACAATACCCAATACGAACTTGTTTGGGCCGCCTGTGATCAATAACAATACCCAATACGAACTTGTTTGGGCCGCCTGAGATCAATAACAATACCCAATACGAACTTGTTTGGGCCGCCTGTGATCAATAAAAATACCCAATACGAACTTGTTTGGGCCGCCTGTGATCAATAACAATACCCAATACGTACTTGTTTGGGCCGCCTGAGATCATAACAATACCCAATACGAACTTGTTTGGGCCGCCTGTGATCAATAACAATACCCAATACGAACTTGTTTGGGCCGCCTGTGATCAATAACAATACCCAATACGAACTTGTTTGGGCCGCCTGAGATCAATAACAATACCCAATACGAACTTGTTTGGGCCGCCTGAGATCAATAACAATACCCAATACGAACTTGTTTGGGCCGCCTGAGATCAATAACAATACCCAATACGAACTTGTTTGGGCCGCCTGAGATCAATAACAATACCCAATACGTACTTGTTTGGGCCGCCTGTGATCATAACAATACCCAATACGTACTTGTTTGGGCCGCCTGAGATCAATAACAATACCCAATACGTACTTGTTTGGGCCGCCTGTGATCAATAACAATACCCAATGAAAAATAATTTTAAATACATTAATGAACAAATAAAATTTCAATCAATCAATCAATCAATCAATCAATCAATCAATCAATCAATCAATCAATCAATCAATCAATCTAGAATGTTATTTTCAAGAACGACTCACCGTGAGGTCAGACACCTGCGCATTCCAGGTGAGTTGACATGGATACACAACTTTGTAGCGTACGACGATGCGTTGAATCGGAAAAAGTCGTCAAAGGGGAAAACCTGCATGCACGATCGGATCTTTTTCAGGCACGGCTGCGTCTTGTTCGCCACTTCTATTGCGAATGCTCCTTGGACACCAAGAGTCTTGCACGCTTCCCGTCTCAGTATTATGACCTCAAACTCATTGCACTCCTCCCTAGTGTCAAAATTAAATATGATGAGATTAGTAGTTTTAAAGAACATTTTTGTTGAAATAAAATATTTAATTAATTTAAGTCTGGACTTCAAGGCCGGTGGTTTGATCTTTTGAAATGGGAAATAACGGGACAGTGAACCCGAGGCCGGGACAGTGAACCCGAGGCCGGAGCAGTGAACCCGAGGCCGGGAGAGTGAACCCGAGGCCGGGACAGTGAACCCGAGGCCGGGGCAGTGAACCCGAGGCCGGGACAGTGAACCCGAGGCCGGGACAGTGAACCCGAGGCCGGGAAAGTGAACCCGAGGCCAGGACAGGGAACCTGAGACCGTGACAGTGAACCCGAGAATAGGGACAGTGAACCCGAGGCCGGGACAGTGAACCCGAGGCCGGGACAGTGAACCCGAGGCCGGGACAGGGAACCTGAGGCCGGGACAGTGAATCCGAGGCCGGGACAGTGAACCCGAGGCAGGGACAGGGAACCTGAGGCCGGGACAGTGAACCCGAGGCCGGGACAGTGAACCCGAGGCCGGGACAGTGAACCCGAGGCCGGGACAGTGAACCCGAGGCCGGGACATTGAACCCGAGGCCGGGACAGTGAACCCGAGGCCGGGACAGTGAACCCGAGGCCGGGACAGTGAACCCGAGGCCGGGACAGTGAACCCGAGGCCGGGACAGTGAACCCGAGGCCGGGTGTGAATACAGACCTGCTAAACAATAAAACTAAAGGAACACTCCTTGTGTCTTAGGTGGACGCACCGGCGTAATTAGTGGATCAGTGGAAGAGAGGGTCTTTCGCTGGTTCCCTATATTAATTTCATATCTGGATATTGCGTATAACATCATGTATGGAAATAGCACCTTTTCAGTTCGTATTAACTATTTTAATGCACTTATGCAACCGTAGTTTAGTCCTCCTTAAAGCTGGCAAGGATATCCGGCGGCTCAAGCTGAGGGCGCGGGTTCTAGCCCACGTAAATGCCACAATATAAATGTTGATAAATGACTATTGCTAAAAAAAGTCCTCCGCTGACCTGGAGAGGAGATGGGCGCCACCAGGTCTACCAAGCCCCGTGAAAGCTCTAATGGAAACAGAACCCCCTACGACCACGATGTTATGGGACACAACAACAAAAAGCTGGCAAGAGGATTGGATGGCTAATCAGTCTGCACCAAAGCAGGCTTTAATAATCCATCCCCTGCGTACTTTTAACATTGTGCTTTGCCAGGCTTCAAGTGGATTACTACATCCCCAACTTCTACGAACATTTTATGTATTATGTCTGTTATCACGCAAACGTTATTACATTATCTTTCTTCCTGTTTTTAGGTCGTCTTTAATAATCACGGCACGCGCCATAGCGGATTTTAAAAAAGTCTTCTTCATAAATTAATGTACATGAAACATACGTTCACTTGCATTGTAACCAACTTTTGCTTATTTCACTTATAAAAATTGTAAATCTACGCTTTTTAAATCCCTTATTTTAACTTCACCGCCGTCTCTCTCTGTCTGTCGTTCGTCGTCGGGCAGGTGGGCGGAAAAACAAAATTAAAAAATGACCCACTTTTCGTGAAGCCATCCAGCTGAAATTCGGCACATGGACCCGTGACACCTAACAATGCATCGTATCAAAATTTCAGATCGATCGAACGTACCGTAATTAAATTAATGCATTTTAGTTTATCTCTATACAACGTATGTAATTCAATTTCACAGTTTGTTAATTTTTTTTTCACGTGACAGTTCTCTTCAAGCGTTGACGCCATCCGTCGATGTACCGGCCTGCTTTTGTTTACATTTTACGTGTCACGCCGCTGAGCTCGGTCCAGCGATCGGTGACCAGACCTTTCCCCTCCCCCCCCCCGGTTATAAAGCAAAGGGCAGTTAAGACAGATTCAGTCTGTAAAAGTTTGTCGCGTTTGAACATAATCGATTACTGTTAGTTATGTCTCATATATAAGTGATTTATAGTCAAAAACTTTGTTTTTACGGGTTTGTTTTTTAACCACGTTTTATTAACTCGCTTTCGTTCCTGTGGCATTGTAGAATTGTTGGTTTGTTGGTTTGTCCAAGATTTTTTCAAATCTGCCAACGTAAAATTGAACCACTTGTGATGGTCCAAGAGATCTGAAAATTTTACCACAGATAGATCTTGGATGACAATGCATTGTATCAAAATTTCAGATCGATCGAATGTACCGTTATTAAATTATTGAACTTTTAAGTTTATCTATAGTCTATATATAAGCATCTGTACTGTCGGCTTTTGTTGACATCCGTGAGTTCACCCCGTGACCACATCACAATGTTTTTAAAACGTTGGGCGGGCACTTGTGGGGTGTTTGGTAAAATAAATAGAGGTAAAAAATATTTTAAAAAACCAGGTTGTTATAAGTGGACTACAAAGAATAAAATAAATAGAAGTAAAAAAAAAGATTAAAAAAACCACGTTTTTTACAAGTGGACTAAAAACAAGAAAATAAGTTAAAACTTAAGTTCAAGTACTTCGATTTAATATGACTAAAAACGTGGGGCTAGTGTTTGGTATAAAAATTAAAGATTTCTAATTTAGAAGGCAAAAGAGAGATCTATAAGTGAGAGAATGACTGAATCGCATATGTTAAAACTCATAAGCGCCCCCCCCCCACGTTTTTAGTTATATTAAATTGAAGTACTGGAACTCATAATATTTAACTTATTTTCTTCTTTTTAGTCCGATTGTAAAAACGTGTTTTTTACAAATCTTTTTTTTTACTTCTATTTATCTTCAAGTATTTTTAATTCAACTTAAGCTTAAACAGATTTTTTTTACAATATTTAAAATGATCGGCTAGGGGCTAAGATTTCCTTGGGTGTTTAAGTATTCATTACTCTAGCTATTATTCTACTGAATCTTACAAGAGACAGGTGATAGCGCTTTCAACCAAAGCACAGTTGAGGCGACTCTTCTCATCAAGACATTGAGTCTCTGCATGGTGAATGCATAGGTAAGATAAAAAGGGACTCTCTTTCGGGGCACAGACATGGCTTATGTATGAGACCATCTGCTGTGCATTGCATATGCTGAAACAAACGAGAAGTAGAATTTTAATTTAATGACATAATATTGGTAATTGTGGGACCAACGTCATAGAAATATGGGACTAAACCCACGACATATTTATTGGTAATTGTGGGACCAACGTCATAGAAATATGGGACTAAACCCACACCGGAGATACGTGCCGAGTCCAGTCCTTCTAGAACGAGTGGGGAAAATGCCTTCCCGGATTGTTTGCTGCTGTTTTATTTCAAAATAAAAATAGATTTATTTCCTTTTAAATTTTTATTAAGTGAAATATCCAACTAGCCCAAATCCCATGACTAATCACACTAATCATTACATTCATATTGTCATTTAACATTTTATACCATACCAGCCAATGCAAGTGTTGATGTGAACGTTGTGTGGAGGGGGAGGTTTGCCATTGGTAATACCAACTTATTGCTACTGACCAGTGTTTGCCATTGGTAATACCAACTTATTGCTACTGACCAGTGTTTGCCATTGTTAATACCAACTTATTGCTACTGACCAGTGTTTGCCATTGGTAATACCAACTTATTGCTACTGATCAGTGTTTGCCATTGGTAATACCAACTTATTGCTACTGACCAGTGTTTGCCATTGGTAATACCAACTTATTGCTACTGATCAGTGTTTGCCATTGGTAATACCAACTTATTGCTACTGACCAGTGTTTGCCATTGGTAATACCAACTTATTGCTACTGACCAGTGTTTGCCATTGGTAATACCAACTTATTGCTACTGACCAGTGTTTGCCATTGGTAATACCAACTTATTGCTACTGACCAGTGTTTGCCATTGGTAATACCAACTTATTGCTACTGATCAGTGTTTGCCATTGGTAATACCAACTTATTGCTACTGACCAGTGTTTGCCATTGGTAATACCAACTTATTGCTACTGACCAGTGTTTGCCATTGGTAATACCAACTTATTGCTACTGACCAGTGTTTGCCATTGGTAATACCAACTTATTGCTACTGACCAGTGTTTGCCATTGGTAATACCAACTTATTGCTACTGATCAGTGTTTGCCATTGGTAATACCAACTTATTGCTACTGACCAGTGTTTGCCATTGGTAATACCAACTTATTGCTACTGACCAGTGTTTGCCATTGATAATACCAACTTATTGCTACTGACCAGTGTTTGCCATTGGTAATACCAACTTATTGCTACTGACCAGTGTTTGCCATTGGTAATACCAACTTATTGCTACTGACCAGTGTTTGCCATTGGTAATACCAACTTATTGCTACTGACCAGTGTTTGCCATTGGTAATACCAACTTATTGCTACTGATCAGTGTTTGCCATTGGTAATACCAACTTATTGCTACTGACCAGTGTTTGCCATTGGTAATACCAACTTATTGCTACTGACCAGTGTTTGCCATTGGTAATACCAACTTATTGCTACTGACCAGTGTTTGCCATTGGTAATACCAACTTATTGCTACTGACCAGTGTTTGCCATTGGTAATACCAACTTATTGCTACTGACCAGTGTTTGCCATTGGTAATACCAACTTATTGCTACTGACCAGTGTTTGCCATTGGTAATACCAACTTATTGCTACTGATCAGTGTTTGCCATTGGTAATACCAACTTATTGCTACTGACCAGTGTTTGTCATTGGTAATACCAACTTATTGCTACTGATCAGTGTTTGCCATTGGTAATACCAACTTATTGCTACTGACCAGTGTTTGCCATTGGTAATACCAACTTATTGCTACTGACCAGTGTTTGCCATTGGTAATACCAACTTATTGCTACTGACCAGTGTTTGCCATTGGTAATACCAACTTATTGCTACTGACCAGTGTTTGCCATTGGTAATACCAACTTATTGCTACTGACCAGTGTTTGCCATTGGTAATACCAACTTATTGCTACTGACAAGTGTTTGCCATTGGTAATACCAACTTATTGCTACTGACCAGTGTTTGCCATTGGTAATACCAACTTATTGCTACTGACCAGTGTTTGCCATTGGTAATACCAACTTATTGCTACTGACCAGTGTTTGCCATTGGTAATACCAACTTATTGCTACTGATCAGTGTTTGCCATTGGTAATACCAACTTATTGCTACTGACCAGTGTTTGCCATTGGTAATACCAACTTATTGCTACTGACCAGTGTTTGCCATTGGTAATACCAACTTATTGCTACTGACCAGTGTTTGCCATTGGTAATACCAACTTATTGCTACTGACCAGTGTTTGCCATTGGTAATACCAACTTATTGCTACTGACCAGTGTTTGCCATTGGTAATACCAACTTATTGCTACTGACCAGTGTTTGCCATTGGTAATACCAACTTATTGCTACTGATCAGTGTTTGCCATTGGTAATACCAACTTATTGCTACTGATCAGTGTTTGCCATTGGTAATACCAACTTATTGCTACTGACCAGATGACATCCTCTTATCTCTGCCTTCATGCTCACATAAGACAAATTTATGTTAACCATATCTGTCACCTTTTAATTTAATAGATAGAACCTAAGGACATTTACTAGTTGAGTGCATGAAGGCAATGAGGTCATGAAGAGAGAAATGAGAGAAGCCCACCCCAGGCGGCCCAACATATTCGGCCAGTTAGACAGAGTGTGTGGGGGGGGGGTCGTGGAGAAGGCACTAAGGACTACAGTCCTCTTGATGTGGCACTATCCCAACTATCCCAACTGTCCCAACTGTCCCAACTATCCCAACTGTCCCAACTATCCCAACTGTCCCAACTATCCCAACTGTCCCAACTATCCCAACTGTCCCAACTGCCCCAACTATCCCAACTGTCCCAACTATCCCAACTGTCCCAACTATCCCAACTGTCCCAACTATCCCAACTGTCCCAACTATCCCAACTGTCCCAACTATCCCAACTGTCCAAACTGTCCCGACTATCCCAACTGTCCCAACTATCCCAACTGTCCCAACTATCCCAACTGTCCCAACTATCCCAACTGTCCCAACTATCCCAACTATCCCAACTGTCCAAACTGTCCCAACTATCCCAACTGTCCAAACTGTCCCGACTATCCCAACTGTCCCAACTATCCCAACTGTCCCAACTATCCCAACTGTCCCAACTATCCCAACTGTCCCAACTATCCCAACTGTCCAAACTGTCCCAACTATCCCAACTGTCCCAACTATCCCAACTGTCCCAACTATCCAAACTACGTCAATTGTGTTGGTCGAAGACGGATTTGTGTATCTCACCTTCATATTTCAAAAAACAGATAGACCCAGCCGGAAAGGCCAGTTGGTTTCATACCCAAACTGTACCATAAATTGTTTCTTTCTTAAATATTAAACCCAATAAATATGGCGGCTAATACCATATAGAATAGGTCTGCCATAAGACTTTTAAATAACATACACGATACACAAACTAATTGTTTGATCAAAACAATAAACTAAAGCTATATTAATAGACTAATACACAAGGAGACGTTTCGGATAATGCCTTCATCAGTACAAAAAACGTATACAAGTGTTAAATTTAAATTTTACATTATATAATTCATACTATATCATGGAAAATTATGCTTAAGAAAATATTATTGTTTAAAACACAGAAACGAAAAGAAGAAAGGTGTGCACAATTACCTAACAAAAGAAGAAAGGTGTGCACAATTACCTAACAAAAGAAGAAAGGTGTGCACAATTACCTAACAAAAGAAGAAAGGTGTGCACAATTACCTAACAAAAAAACACAGGATATAAGAAACAATTATTCAAATATCGCTACCCTTCATTTACGGCTTGTTGGAGTCATTGGCGCAAGCAGCCAAATTTCGCTACCTTTGACTTACGTATTGTTGCACGTGCTCAGTCCCTCATCGTTGGAGCAGACTCTCAGGTAGAACCTGACGGGATCCAACCAACTGTTCTGAAACAGTTTATCTTTGACGCAAGCCACAAAAGGGGAGTGGCAGATATCGAGGTGGGGTGAATCAACCTTCTCTAGGACATCATCTATAACAGCGAATGTGCTGCACAGTCTCCCCAGGGTATAGTACCCTTTGTCTGGCTCATTGTCACACCTGTGAGCAGAAATCACGTGATCTCATCAATTAGGCTTATTTTAATAATATTGAAACAGGAATGATTTAATAATTTTTTCCCCATGCTCTAGACACGAGGATTAAATGAACAATATTTGTCTTGTTGTTTTTTTTCGTATAATTTTCATACCCAGGGCCAATGTTCCCTCTAAGATTCGTTGGTCCGTGTGCAAAGTAAAAAAAACCTCGTGTGCAAAGTTGCGCAACATCCATTTTTGTGTGGAATATTTTACAAAATTTGCTGCGCGGCTATACAATCTGCTGCACGGCGTCGGTCAGATATCTGCGTGGCCGCGTAGCTTAAAGGGCACATTTCTCAGGGAACATGTGAAGTGTCAGCAATGTTTAAACAAACGGGAAGTTGATAGGCTAAATTTAGCAACGAAGTCAACATGTGTGCGTGGTTGTGTATGGGGGTGGGGGGATTGGGAGGTGTCTTAATAATAAATCTATATCATTCTATGTACACATTTTCATTAGACATCATTTAATAATTGAAAAAAACCAACTCTTTACCTTTAAGACAAGATATATATTTTAATAAACGGTCTAACACAGCATTTCCCTGGTCGGAATGAACCGCGGCAGAAATAACAGAATCAATGTAAGGGTGATAATTACGACAAGCTCTCATACAACATCAAATAAAAATTACCCAGAAAGAGCACTTTTGATGGCGGGTGTGTTGGCGTCACATTTGGGCAGCGAGTTTATGTTAAATGACGTCATCATGCGTTGCTGGCACGGCCTCTTCAAGTATTCGGGGTCGAGTTCCGGGGGCCAGACGTCACACGCACTGGCGATGAGTTCTTTAACTTCCGTTAGTGAGCATCCGGGACTTGAACGAAGAAAAAACGACAATAACTTATAAAATAGAATATTGGGGAATCTGTGATTGAACGCCAGAGGAATGATATAGTAATAATAATAATAAATTGATAATTTATATAGCGCGGTATCCCAGTAAGGAACTAGGCTCACAGCGCTTTACATGAAGGTATTAACATACATATAAGTAATAAATTAGCATTCATACCATAACAACCACATTAATTATAGTACATAACACAAAAAACACAAAAAGCTTCGTTAATCATTAAAAAAATTGTTGTTTCATTAAACTAAATAACTTTTGAAAAGATGTGTCTTAAGTGCAGTCTTGAAGGACTTGGTTGTTTGAATACTACGGATGTGTAATGGTAGAGAATTCCATTGTTTGGCTGCACAAAAAGAGAACGTCCTTTCGCCAAATGTTTTAGTGCGTGTCTTAGGAACAGAGAGAATGCGTGTGTCTGCAGAAGAGCGTAGCTGACGAGTGGGTGAGTAGACCGACAAAAGTTCAGTAAGATAGGAAGGGCATGAGTCGGGAAAGAAGTTGTGACAGAGAACGGCCAGTTTGTAATCTAATCGGGCTTGTATAGGTAGCCAATGAAGTGGGTAAAGTAGCGGAGTAACATGGTCATGTTTTTTTTTGCCTTAAGAACTAGTCGGGCATCTGAATTTTGAACTTTCTGTAGTTTTTCAATGCATTTTTAGGTGCACCTGACCGAAGAGAATTGCAACAATAATCAATGCGAGCTAGAACAAGAGCACAGACTAGAGTTTTTGTTGCACTAATTGTTAAGTATTGGCGGATTGAGCTGATCTGACGGATGGCGGTGTAGGCAGAGTGACAGGTGTGATTGATGAGACATGTTGTCAGAAATAATGTAGCCAAGATTCCTAGTCGATGTTGCGAATAGTATATCCAAACTGGCTAACTGAATAGAATTCTGAAGAGACAAAGTACTGCGTGATTTATTGTTGCAAAATAGAAGTGCTTCAGTCTTGCAATCATTCAGCTTGAGTTTGCTGAACGTCATCCAAGACTTTACTTCATCAATGCACTCTTGTATCAATTGGACAGCGGGGTCCATATTAGAGGTTTCAGTGTGAGTGTATAGCTGAGTATCCTCTGCAAATGATTGGCTTTTAATTGAATGCTTTTCGAGCAGGAGAAGTAGTGAATTTATATAAAGTACAAAAATATTATAATATTTGATGTTTAAAAATTGCTATATCCAACAATGTTCCCACAAATTTTCCCCGCGCCCAATTCATTAAGATATGAGAAGCGCGAAGCGAGGAGAAAATTGAAGATGAAAGCTTTGGTACGATTGGGCTTGCTTTTCCAAAAAATTAATAAATTGATCTTCATATCAGAAATCGTAGTAGAATGTAGTTTAGTATTATTATTTGAGGAGCCCACTAAGTTAATTTTTAGATTTTTTTGAAAAAAAAGGCATATATGTTTGAGCGACTTAGCAGATTTTGTAAGGATTTCATATTATAAAAAATAAAATACAGCGGATTTAGTAGGTTTTAAATGACCAAATCAAAAGAATACTGTAGAGTTTTACCATTTAAACCAGAAAAGGGCAGTAACTCATTTTCCCGCCAAAATCGACTTAGTAGGTTTTGAATATGGACTCCTCATTTTATTCTTATATAAAATGACTTAACTACTCAAGAATAGAGTTTAAATTCTATGACAAATATAAAACACCAATAGAATGTCTATATATTGAATCATTTATCAGTTTTTTACTATTTAGGACCACTCATACTATCAAAAGGGTATATTCTGGCTAGGGGGTATAATTTTGCAAAGGCCAGAATATCCTTGGGTATATTCTGGAAAGCAGTTTAATCTTGCCAGTTAAATCGGATAATTTTCAAGTGACAATATTAACATATATTTTTCCTGAGTCAAATGATAATTTTAGATCTTTTTGTGTTTTTGTTCTTCTTGTAAATTCTTCACAAAAAAGAGACTTTTTCAACTCATTGCCAAGCTACTACCCATTCCATTCATTCATTTTAGAAAAGTAACAAATTCCTACCTCAGCCCCCTTTTTATCCACTGACATTTTTAAGCTGGATAACTTTACTTACAAAATATCACAGAGCTAAAAACGTGTTAAAAGAAGTATGCAATTTAGTTGTTTTTCTCCAAATTAACCATTGTTTGTTATTTTAGCGGAAGTACATTTTAACATTAAGAATTTTGTACTTGTTAACTGTTTCATTTTGTTCTTCATTTGCTTATTGTATTTTAGTAATATCAATAACCAAGGGAATGGTTTTAGTATCAATAAAAAGATCTTATTTCTCAAATTCGGATTGACATATAAATATATTAATATTTGCGCGGTGGTCTAGCGTTAGCGCGCTGGATTGTCGAACAGAGGCAAAAGAGAGTCACGGGTTCTAGCCTCTGTGCTGGCAAGGCCCACGGGGCATTTTGCTAGCCACGCAACCCTTTGCTCTTTAGTGGTGGCTCAATGAAACTTTTGAACGCTACTTCACTTTCCCATAAGGCTTATAGTGGTCTGATAGGGGTTATTATTATATTAAAATTATTAAGAATTTCTTTTCCTCTTATTTAATTATTCCAGAGCCATTTCAAAAGGGAAAGATTCGGAAACGACGAATATATACAAACTTATGTCTTTTCATACATTTAACTGGAGTGTAACATCTGTTGGCTGATTTCGAGTTACCTACCTTGTGACCAGGCAGTTTCTAACTGAATAGGAACTCATTGAGTAACAGAAGGTTCCGTGCGCTAATTCCTCGTACAGAAGTTGGGTTGGTGGTGGGTAGGCTAATGGCTCGCACATGTCTAAGCTGGACTTGCACTGGTCGGAGACATTTGCTGAAGCAATCTTCTGGAGAAAGAGCGAACGCTCGCACATAACGTTCTTTAACAACGCTGTCTCCAGCGTACTGCAGGCATCTCTGAGAAAGACAAGTATGTTTCAAAATACTGTTGTCGTTTTATTTTTAAAATTCTAAAAAGTAGATCATTTTGTGTTAGAAAATTATAATTAAAACCGAGTCACACAATAATTATACGACATATTAACAATAAAACTTTTAAAAATTATTTTGAAAATTTCAGAGTGGTACTGCAAATAACAGCATATCCAAGACGATATAGTCATTAGCTTTAGACAAATTATATTTGAACTGTTCTAAGAATGTAAGAATGATACGGATGATGTGGTGGTTTGGAATGTGTGTAATCAACTTTCATGGCCTTAAAGACAAAGGAATACTGATTTGTACTCACGACACACAGTCCGCCAACATCGTGTCCTCGTCACCGCAGGTAAATTTATCGAAGTAACTAAGGCATTCCGACATCTGAGCCAGGCAGCCGTTCGTCACATAACTTGCCTTGATGTGTGTGGCCAGCCCCAGTGCCAAGAGGACAACTGTGGCCCTCAGTGAGCAGTCAACCATGGTGCGTCTGGGGGAAATAAGCCAGGACATTTCTTTTTACAGTGAGATAACCACCAGCGGCTGGATAGCGATGTCAATAGTGCACTCGCCTCACAAGCTGAGGTGCGTGGGATCTAGACCACGTTAAGCCACAATAAAATGTTGATTAATGACTATTGCTAAACTGGACGTGGTGTCCGCTGACTTGGAGAGGAGATGGGCGCCGGCAAGTTAACCAAGCCCCGAGAAAGTTCTAATGGAAACATGAGAACCCCCTACGACCACGAGGATATGGGACCCACCAGCTAACGCGTCCTAGGTGTGCGTTAGACTCCTAAAACTATATTTAATGTTTGACAAGGATATTAATTCCTGTCCATTTAGTGAGTTCATTTTGAGGGGAAGAGTTCATTTGAGAGATTTTGGCTTACATTTGATAAGGAGAGGTCTGCAAGATTTTTTCCCGATAAGGTAGAGGTTGTAGATTTGGCCAATTTACAGATTGCCAGTCATTTTTCGTAAGGACCTTCCCCATAAATCAGCATGCTTATCTGGGTATTGGATTTTTACTTGGTAAATTCATAAGTTCCCCGTTTTTCGACTGTTAGGCTAGACTTTGCGTTAAATCATAATCAAAGGCAAGTGTTTTCCCATTCGTAAATTGCTGTGCTTAATAAGAATGGTTGCTACCACTTCTTGTCAAAATTCTTTTTTTTTAATTTGATAATAAGGAATACAAACATATGCCTTAGAGAGAAATTATCGGAAAACAAATGAATAAAGTCGGCAAGGTTTAAACGATAACTCGGGTTTAAATGCCGGAGATTGATTCATTTTACAATTCTTCAAAGCGATATAGAAGGAAAGCGTTAAACATATTCTTTGAATGCCGTCTTTGCATTCCTCTAATGTCTCTATACTCTATACAATGGGACAGTTTTCTCTCGCAACTGAGACCGCCCGCTAAGACACGTTTGTAATCCATGTTAATTGGAAACTCGTGTACATCTCTATAATCTCTAATGTCATGTTAAGTCAATACATTTTAAGTGACTTGTTCTTGCAGTGGTACTGGGATGTTAAGATCACTTTAAGTTAAATACTAAGACATGTATGTGTAAATCTTTTTCAGATAAATTTTGTTATTTAACTGATAATATTTTTTCACATCTTTCTATTACCTTTATTTACCCAAGCAAAAGCCCCAAACATCTAAATTCAAGACAACTGGATACCAATTTGAAAAACAAACTTTTGGATCTGCTCCATTATTTTGTAATTCTCTTTTTAAACACTCGCGAATTCAGACACTTTAAGTTTATTTTTAAAAATGGACTGAAAACTTAATTTTCTGTTTACCTAGCATTACCATACTGTCTTGTCATTCTCTTAGCTTTGCTCTCTTCATTCATCTAACACACCCTGTCTTTTTTTTCTTATCATTTGTGTTTTATGCACTAAGACTACTAAGAGCAATCGTGATGAATTTACATCAGTACTGTTGAAATGAGCATCAATCAACATATCAACTCATAATCTTGGTGAGCTCTACTTCTAATATAATATTTTTATACTTGAAATTTTTATGGTGATAGAATCCATGTATAATTTAATATTCAACGGTGCACTATTCTATGCTTTGCTGTTTATAAACATTGTTAGAGTACTCGCATATTCATATTACATATATCAAACAATAATTTAACAAGCTTGTTATAAAAAGGATTACTAAGTAAGCAATATTTTTTATTCTAAATTACCTGATTTGGAATTTACGATCAGGAATTTTTTACGGCTATCGAAAGGAAGGTATCTGGTTGTTATATTAGTAGCGACGCGACTGCTCTGGGCCATTTTTCATTGTTTTAAAAGAGAGGAAATCGCTGACATTGTTAGGTGTTCCACAATAAAACACGCACTTCTTTTGTCTCCACGTAAACAGAAAACCCACGATGACGAAGTTAAATTTGTCTGAATACACACTAAGTGATGACGCATTATTAACTTTAAATAGAAAATGAAAAAGTAAAAAAAATATGTTTAAAAATTTGATATTACAATTACTTGATACTTTCTTATTATATAAGTGAATAAAGCAGAACTTAAAAGCTAGAATATTTTGGGCCCCGGGACGACAAATTACGAAATAGGCGCTTCCTCGCCATTTCTTGTTTAGGTCATTTGTCGTAACAAACGTTTTGACTTCTATATTATCTTATCTTATCTATTACAGACGCTCCTCCTATAAAGAAGATTATTGCGTCCTTCGCTTATCAATGGTGTCTTGCATTTTTATTAGAGTTTTAAATTTTGATAGTGTGTTTGCTTTCCTGGTATTAATCAGGCAATCCATTCCAAGCCCGAATTCCGCACGGGAAGAATGGTAAAAAAATACATAATTCGTTTGTCTTTTTTTTTCCTGCATACTGAATAAGATTATTTTTTTAAAATCTCTATGTCTATCTTAGGGCTGTATAAGAGTATTTTTGTGGTGTATTTCCAAGTTAGAATTAATTGCCTTATTACTACTTCGTTTTTTGCTCTTCTATCCTCCAATGTTTCTAGGTTTAATGATTTAACTAATGGTATTACTCTTTTGAAATCAATCACATGCGCTCTTCATAACGCGTGAAACTTTCCTTACCGCTGAAAGTCCTATTTCTCTTACCGCTGAAAGTCCTATTTCTCTTACCGTTGAAAGTCCTATTTCTCTTACCGCTGAAAGTCCTATTTCTCTTACCGTTGAAAGTCCTATTTCTCTTACCGCTGAAAGTCCTATTTCTCTTACCGCTGAAGTCCTATTTCTCTTACCGCTGAAAGTCCTATTTCTCTTACCGTTGAAAGTCCTATTTCTCTTACCGCTGAAAGTCCTATTTCTCTTACCGCTGAAAGTCATATTTCTCTTACAGCTGAAAGTCCTATTTCTCTTACAGCTGAAAGTCCTATTTCTCTTACAGCTGAAAGTCCTATTTCTCCTACCGCTGAAAGTCCTATTTCTCTTACCACTGAAAGTCCTATCTCTCTTAGCAGTTTTCCAAGTACCATAAGATGTCGCTTGATGTTTCTTATCTCTTCAATCCCCCAGACGGAGCGTTTTATTTTGAAAATTTCGAATGCAACTAACTAACTAAGCTGAAATCATTATGAAGCTTAACAAAGTCTAGCTCCAAAGATTCAAGATTAGTTGCTGCTTTTTTGAATTGCATGTAATATTGATAAAGATTTTGCTGCGGCGTTGCGATGGAGGGCAGAGGGTGGGGGGCGGGGTTGCAGATACCCAGAGTGGCACTTTATTAGAGGCCTCAAATTCCTCGTCCTTGATAAGCTTCTAAAAAAAAAGAGGTTAAAGGTTGACATTTTTATAGAAATAAAAGAAAATCCAAGAAATAAATTATTTTTAAAAAATGGAGATGCTATCCTACACAATATGTGAAAGCTCCCAAAACTGCTAAAGTTTCGAACACCAAATTGGATATAAATGAACTGAAAAGAAAAATAAAAAGACCCTGAAGAAGTATACGAACGTCGCAAAGGATTTTTCAAGTTTTACAGCAGCTACTGTTGTAGAAGCGAACATTACTGTACACAATTAAATACAAGCACCAATCAAATTTTAACAACGGACATGAGCTTAAACGATAAAAAGAAAATAACCCGCACATATAGATACAAATTTGAGATTACTATTAGTGCGGCGAGATTAGGAAAGGGGCCGGCCATAAAGTACGTCACGCTATTTTTGACAATTTTTAACTCCCCCCTCCACCCTGTCACAAATCTTGGAACCCCCCCCTAAAGTACGTCACACTTTCGAACAAAAATGTTGTTTTTTATTAACAAAATAATTCAAATTTAATATAAAACACCGTGACGTCACACATGGCCGGACCCCCTCCTCACCCCTGTCACAAACTGTCACTTTCTTACACCCCTCCCCCTTCTGGAGCGTGACGTAGGCTACTTTAATGAGAGCCCAAAAGTGTCCAAAAGGTGGACATTATGTACCGACAACTGTGAATTCATTTTTATCTAAACTTAAAGCTGATTGTATTAATATAATGGAATGCAGAGGTCAGACGTATAGTAGCCTAGTACCGCTGTCACGACTGGAAAACATTCTAAGAGCTCAACAAAGACTCACTGTCGTAAATCTCAGAGTGGTATTAGGGTATTCGTAATTTGCTCAAGGAGTGCATTAAAAAATTCAATTATTTAAGTGAAACAAAGTCTTAAACCGTTTTTGGAGTCTTAAACCGTTGTGGCGTACCTTTTTTCTGTTTCCACAGACCATTTGGAAGTTCTAATTGATGCTGCAGGCAAGGCATACAACAGACTGCATTATTCGTGATGGTATGCAAGAGTTTACAGACCATTTGGAAGTTCTAATTGATGCTGCAGGCAAGGCATACAACAGACTGCATTATTCGTGATGGTATGCAAGAGTTTACTCACGGGGCATGGGAAACAACATGGAATTAGGTCCTAGTAATTTAAATGCTTCAAGAATTGTTTAACCACAAGGGAACTAGATTTCGCTAGGAAAAGTGATTATAGCATAATTTCAGGGGACAGCTTCAACCAAGTAAGGCATCCCATCATACAACAGGATCTTAATGGGGTGCGTGATCCATCACAATCAGTAGGGCATCTTGTTGGGGAAAGGGATCCTGTCATTCAAATAAATGTTAACATAACTAATTTTAATGTTTTTCTGATTTGGATATTGAATATTTTAAAAAAAAATTAGTGAGATGAATTTTTTAATCAAGGGGTCGTCCATAAAGTACGTCACACTCCAGAGGGGGGAGGGAGTGTAAGAAAGTGTGACACTTTGTGACAGGGGGGAGGGAGGAGTCCGGCCAGGTGTGACGTCACGGTTTTTTATATTAAATGTTGATTATTTTGTTAATAAAACACATTTTTTGTTCGAAAGCGTGACGTACTTTAGGGGGGGGGGTCCCGAGATTTGTTACAGCTTGTTACAGGGGGAGGGAGGGGTGAGTTAAAAATGGTCAAAAATAGCGTGACGTACTTTATGGACGGCCCCGCATAGGGCCAAAAAACAAAAAAAGTTTTATGCCCCCCCCCCAAAAAAAAATAAATAAAAAATAAATAAAATAAAAAATAATAATGACATTTTTAGGACGCTCGGTAAATGAGCTAGAATGCAATAAAAATGAATTAATAAATTTTCAAGCCCACTTGATTTCATGAATTTTATTTTGCTATTTATACTCGTAGTTACCAATAATAATAACAATTAAAATGACCCTATTACTTCGAAGATTCATTTGGAAAAAAAAGGAATAAATTAATTTTAGCTTTGAGTCAGTGTGACTGTTAGAGTGAGAGAAGCTTCTCCACAATTAATTTTAAAAAGAACAAGAAAAAAAAATATTAAAAAATACCCCCCCCCCGTTAACTACGATCGAAAGTAAAAGCGAATACACTTCTTATAGTACTAAGACTAAGATTGACAAAAAGTGAGCATGAAATGACAGATAACATGGATATCGATATTGCCATCAAAGATTTTGTGGAAAGAGCAGAAAACTTTTAATTTTAGCATTTTTAGATCAAGAAAATTAAGCATTAAAGGTAAAGTTCAAATGACGACATATGATAATTATAGTAGAGGGGAGATAACTATAAACTCTTCGTAATGACAACAAAAACATCACAAAGACATTTTTAAAATGCTTTAACACAATTTAAGTAAATTACAAAACCAACAATAATGATTGAAATTAACGGTTATAATTTGACATAATTTAATCACATGTTTACCAAATGAACAGAGCTGTGTTACTTTTTAATAGTGAAACACTATTTAATAGGTTAATAGTTAACTTAAATAGCACCTAAGTTTACTAAGCCTACTAACTACTAAGTTAGTTACGTTAGTACTTCAGCCTAAGTACTAAGTGCCCTAAGCAATGGACATGTATTAAAAGTAAAACATTCTGTGATCGTCAGTTTAAATAGTAATTAAGCAGTTGTCATTATTACTAGTATTTACTAGTATTATTTAGTAGGCGTAGGTCATTTTCATTCATTTGTCCTTAAAATTAAATATAATTAAATTTTGGACTTAAACTTAAACACTGTGCCACACTCACAGTCCAGTTGTGCATCGATGTGATTGATTGTGTTGAAATTTAGTTCTTGTTGACTGTCACTCTCAATACTGATAATAATAATACTGCTGTTTGAGTTTGTTAAGTTGAGGAACCTAAAAATATATTATTATTAGACAAATATACAAATATACCTTAATATACTGTACCTATGATTTAGTAAAATTTAGTGAGAAAAGTAAAGGGAATAAGTATAAGTATAAATTATATGAAAGGCAAGAGAGTTGTGTCTGCTATTAAACCTGTAAAACTAATTGAATTGCCATTTGACTTTTGAAAAAATTACTAAACTTGAAGTTCAAGTTGAACATGAATGCAAGATCGCAAGCTATCCAACTGGTAAGCAATCTACAGTTACAGATGGAAGTCTAAATTAATTACCGTATATAATATATACTCGTTTGCAAGCCGACCTTTTTTGGACAAAATCTAGGGGGAAAAGTCAGCTTATGAGTGGGTCATAGGTGATTTCTGAATGGATATTGAATTTCGGTGTTGTTATTGTAGATTATCAATGTCCATTTCTACATTCTACAAGATTCGACTGCTCTATCAGAAGCTATACTACTATAATATATTATTAAAAATCAGCACTTACCTTATTTAATCATTTTATATATTTTTGTGAACGTTTTAATAAATTGTTTTACAAATTTTGTTTTCAACCACGGATTTTAATGTACGCGCTTTCATCACTGTTTACATAATAATTTTTTTTTAATTACCGGTAACTCTTGCTTAACAAAGAGCAGAAATACAAAGATAGGCAGTACAAAGTAAACAATCATAATGACCGATTAAGCTTTAATTTTAAAAAAATAAGTACCATTTTTTTAAAGCTGTCCTATTATTTTTGGGGGGTCGGCTTGCGATCGGTTTATACACTTTTAATACTTTTCCCTTCCAAAAGTGGGGGGGTCGGCTTATGAACGAACGGGCTATAGAACGAGTGTATACGGTAATTAAGTAGTCATGCAGAAACCTATGTGAACTATATGTTTGTTGATCATTTCTCAATTAAATTTTAATTTAATAATTGTCATAGTCATACCATGACATGCCTATGACTATTATCCTCTTGAGTTCATTTATTGTTATAAAAAATTTTAACAATGATTTTGTCTTATAATAATATTAATTATTAATCATTAGTAGTAGTACCTTATTACCTTATCTCTTACTGACGCGCCTTCTATACAGAATATTATTGTGTAATAATTAAATAAGATAACTTTTCAACAGTGTTGCCTTTGATTTTGATATGTTATTTAATAATTACAGTGTGCCTTGAAATTTTAGAAGCTTTTATTCATTATCATTATTTGAGATTTGAGATCCAATCTTTCCACAGACTGTAGAAGGAAGGCAAATAGAGGAAGTGGTTCTTGGACTTTTTCATACCATTTTACTTAACCGCACAACTGGCAAGGTAAGAAACAAATCAAATCGTATACAGGTTCTCTCTCTTAAATTTATATTTTAGGTAGCAGTTTTATAGCATGTAGTTTTTACATGTGGATTTTTCAGAATCATTTTTACCTGTATGTAACCTTCCTTGTTACTTGGAGAAATGGGGCAACACTTTATTTGTGCAATTACATAATTGTGATGTTGTGGGATGGAGGGTGTCTTGTCTAAATGCACTAACTTACTTACACCATTTCTTCTTGGATAAATTAATCTTATTATTCTGCTTATACTATTTGCTTAGACAGGTCTTAATTAGTGTAAGAGTGTTTCATCTGATCTTATTTATTAATTTTTGCACATTTTTAAAGATTCGTGTTGTTTATTCAATCTGACCTGTCATATAATCTTTTATGATACAAAAAAATTAAGTTTTTAATTTAAATATTATTTTGTGTTGTTTTATATTCCAGCACAACTACACAAAGGACAGAAATTTTACCATTGGCTCTTTAAGTGTACAAGATACAGACTGTGATTTCTTAGATTTTACATATGTAAGTATTTGGTGTTATAAACTATTTTGTTCATCAGGTTTTATGTGACACAAAAAATTGTGTCAATATTTCTCTTCAGCTACAACTACAAGATGTGGTCATATTGTCATTTTGATATTTCCTGGCCATTAATTTTTTTAGTTTTAGCTTAAGCTTATACATAACATTCACAACACTTATTTGTATTACCTAATGATACAAATGTATTATGAATATTATTGTATAAAAAAGCCATGTGGCAGTATATAACACAGGTATTTCATAATTAATTTTTTACTTACGGTCATCAATGTGAAAATATGAAGAGAGCTTCGATAGTTAGGATCCCTTAAGTGCTTCTTAAACTTTTATTTTTTTAATGTGAAATGAATATCTGCCTCATTTTCTTAGAATCATTAAATATGAACATTACACAATTTTTGTAATATTAATTTTTATTTTATCATCCAACATTTTGTGTGGGTCTTGTGTGGTTATTGTGAGCCTTCAGTTCAGACTTAACTAATTGATATCATTTTAAAAAGCCTGTAATAACAGTTTTTAATATTTGGGGACATATATACTATTATGATACTATGTACAGTTTCAAAATTTGAAAGCATCAAGCCATACAACAGTAACTAGCTTTTAACAGGTTAAGAGGTCAAAGTTCAAAATATGTCACCTTGTCTTTGTAGCGAGCCTTAATAAGTAAGAATAATGCAAATATAATTCACTAGATACGACCCCCGGTGTAGCACACGCCGCAGACTTGCTTATAGATAGTGCAAAGAAAGGCGGGAAAGAACAGACAAAATTTACAGCACAAAGAAATCAGACAACACGAGTGAACGTCAGGGGGGAGTGGGGTGTCACTGACACATTGTTGTCTCCATACATGTGCACTGCGGTTAGCTACCGGCGCCCCCCCCCCACCCTCCACCACCCTAAATTCACAACCATAAACTATGGTTGGCCGACCCTAGCGAGGGTCATTCATCATGCATATTTGCACTTGTCTTGTGCTTTTTCTGGTGAATTATATATAGAGATGATAATTAGATGAAACCTGTGAGTTACAGCCCCACAAAAAGACATGGTTTTAGGAAATAAATCATATATAACCTGTTAATATATTAAAGTCAAATGTTGCAAGAAATGAATGAGTTATAAAATGTGTTTATCTGACTCTGGATAGACCTTTGTTTGGTTGTATTAAAGGGTAGCACCTTTAACCTTTCATATCAAATCTCACCATTATTAAAGCAAATTTTTAAAAATTATATTAAATCTTCTGCATCTGAGTTTCTTGTCATTTTATCATCATTTATATTATAACCAAATCATCCATTACTAACTGTGTAGGTGAAAATAATAAGCCAAGAGCTGGACTCATATCTCAAGAAAGAAGTGACCCAGTTCAGGGACATGCTTCGCCACAGTGATGGACAGCAATCAGGCCAGGTATGCATGCAATACTTACTCCTCTTTCAGCAATCAGGCCAGGTATGCATGCAATACTTACTCCTCTTTCAGCAATCAGGCCAGGTATGCATGCAATACTTACTCCTCTTTCAGCAATCAGGCCAGGTATGCATGCAATACTTACTCCTCTTTCAGCAATCAGGCCAGGTATGCATGCAATACTTACTCCTCTTTCAGCAATCAGGCCAGGTATGCATGCAATACTTACTCCTCTTTCAGCAATCAGGCCAGGTATGCATGCAATACTTACTCCTCTTTCAGCAATCAGGCCAGGTATGCATGCAATACTTACTACTCTTTCAGCAATCAGGCCAGGTATGCATGCAATACTTACTACTCTTTCAGCAATCAGGCCAGGTATGCATGCAATACTTACTACTCTTTCAGCAATCAGGCCAGGTATGCATGCAATACTCACTCCTCTTTCAGCAATCAGGCCAGGTATGCATGCAATACTTACTCCTCTTTCAGCAATCAGGCCAGGTATGCATGCAATACTTACTCCTCTTTCAAGTTTTTTCATACATTCAAGTTGATTTTTAACTTATGTAATAATTTTAATTTTACTTGTGGCAAAAAACCCCACTCAATTTTATCATCAAAATGTGATATTTTTTAAAGATATGCAGTTGAATGTTTATTTTAGAAGTAGAATGCTTAGATTAAAAATCTAGACATTTTGAATTCGTAATATAAATGATAAAATTTGATATTTTAAGTTATAATTTGAAAGTTTATTAATGATTCATATCATTTGAATATTTCTGATATTAATTGAAAATAAATGTCAATTATTGTGTGACTGAAAATGTAACTTATTTTAAATGCTGCAGTGTTACAACACTATATAATGACACTTAAATATCATACCACGGCAGTGCTCCTTTCTCAAAGTAAAATAAACTTACAAATATTTTAAAGATTTTAGCTTAATCTACGGTTTTATTTAGTACTTTACAATTTTCAGAAATGTGTCTGCAATTTGAGCTTCTTCTCTTCTCACAGATTGTTCTGGAGTTTTACCGCAAACAAAGGAATAGATGGCTTTTTCAGGGAGATATCTTCCCATGGGAAGTTTGGAGTATCAAGCTGGACATAATCAACCTATTGACAGAGAACGGTAAATGGTTAACTACCGAGACATTTAAAGCTAAACAATAACAGTAAACACCAAAGAAATATCTTGTTAAAGTGGACCATGGGAAAGTATATGTTTTGTCATAAAAATTAAGCTTTTGTTTACCAAAACAGGTCGGTAGCAATTTCATATTAATTTAATAAGAAAAAGCTACAGAAAGTACTTTACCATACCTTTAACATACCTTCCTTGACTTATTTAATTATTTTCATGCCTTGATCAAAACCAAACAATGGTTTTACTTTAATTGTACAGTTGCAAGTTTGAGCATTATCTATTCCAGTGACATTAATTTCTAGTTTTGAAATGATTTATGAAACCGTCCCAGATTTATGCCTTTTGAAATTAAAACTACAGCTTAATATTTTATACCAGTTTTTCAAAAGCTTAAGATTTTATACCAGTTTTTCAAAAGCTTAAGATTTTATACCAGTTTTTCAAAAGCTTAAGATTTTATACCAGTTTTTCAAAAGCTTAATATTTTATACCGTTTTTTCATGCACAGAAAGAGCAGAATTCAAGACAAAATTGTCAGAGCAGGTGATGGAGAAAGTGTTCAGTATCTTGGATGTGATCAACCGCCATGAATATGTGCCCAGTACCCCACCAAAAGAGGATGAGGAGTTGGTGTATGACACGAGCTTTACAGACATCCAGCCTTACCTGTTCCGAGTAAGTCATCCAGACATCCGAAACTTTTTTTCTTCCAAATACCAAAATGTAAAGCCCAATCCACAACCAACACCTCTGATTGACTATCTGTTAATCTTGTTCCATAAATCTTTTTCATTGGCATTACTTTAATCCTAAAATAGTGTCGTGTAAATTCATAGAATGCTAAAAGGGATATATGACAATATATTGTTCATTGAATTAAAATTCATTTGACCTCTCAGTACTGTACATAAGGAATCTGAGTTTTTAGAGCCAGGGTTATCAGCACATGAAATATCTTTCATTTCATCTTCATTTTATATTGGTATCCTGAGTCAATTTATAAAAAAAATGCTATCCTAAATCCACCTTAAATCAATATAACTGTAAAAAAATTCTATTCATCAATTAAAATTAGAATAATTTAATGAAAACCAGTCTAAATAAAAGGCTTTTATATTTAATATGTAAGTTAATGGAAAATAATTCTCACATTCTTTTTGTTACTTTGTTTACGTACCAAATCTGATGTTTATTTAAAAAAATTATTTTAAAATGCAAATCAATGGCTGTGTTTATCAGTTTTATAATAGATCATTACAGGATGTATGGTTAGCTATTCAGAGATTCAATCCTATTTTTCATCATGAGATACCTGTTTGTGTAATTAATGTTTGGCATGTCCAACTAGGTTACCCGTTTGTGTAATTAATGTTTGGCATGTCCAACTAGGTTACCCGTTTGTGTAATTAATGTTTGGCATGTCCAACTAGGTTACCCGTTTGTGTAATTAATGTTTGGCATGTCGAACTAGGTTTATCTGATTACTGAACACTGCAGTCCTGTTAGCATGAGCCAATGATCGCTGCTGAACATAAAAGTCCTGCCATTTCCATGTCGTGATCTTACTCTTGTACAGCCCTCTATTTTTGATGTCTTTATTTAACTCTGGTATAGTTTTCTATTTTTTTCATATTAAATGCTAGCAGGTTTCAAAAATATAATTTTGTCTTCTCCTACAGATTTCTCATCAAACGACAGGCCCGTCTCCTACATCTGTAGGGACGACAATGAGGAAATTTCTTCGAGGATCATTGGCTTTATAATGCAAACTGATGATTTAACTCTTTTTCTCCGGAACAACGCTACCATCGTTGATTTTAAAAGGACGTTTTTGACGTAGCAACGATGCCAGCGTTGATTTATTAAAACTGAATTGTTTCGTTTCTTTCCTTAACTATTAAACGAAAATTAGTTTTAATGTAATCTAGAATGATTTCCCTTGAATAAAAGAGTCGGAAATTATTCGTTTGAATGTATTTTCGCCACAAAAGAAGCGTTTGAAAGGCTTTTTTTTATTTTCGTTTTTACGTTTGTTTACAAATGTGGATATTCAATCAATGCATATGGTAATCGATCTAATATTATTTTAAATACTACGATGATGAACAAGAAAAAGGTATTCTTTTTAATTATGATTTACATAGTAATTTTAAATTTCCAATGGATCATACGCCTAGTACTAGTAGTTGTAGTGAAATTGACAATGAAGTTGACAAGTCATATGTTGATAAACAACAAGCCCTGCCCCCCCTCTCAAATGCCTGGATGAACTGATAATATTTCTACTACAAATAATAATTTAGACAATGTAGAGTCTAATTTGAAAGCTGCTAAACTTGTTCACTAAAATTAAGTTCAATTTTAAATAGAATTTAAATAATTTCTAGTTGCAACACACAGTATAGCTTCCAGTTCCATTGTAAACATTTCAATTTTCAAATTATTTACCTGTATGGGTGACCATGGATATTGAGCTCTAATTTTTTATATGTTTGGTTTTTTAATGTGAAATTAATTCTGTTTGGTGTAAATATGAATATAGTTCAGATAAAACACTATTTTATTACATTTTGCATACAAATCTAAATTTTTGTGACTTTGAAAGAGGTTTTGTAAAACAAATGTGGTGTTTTTTTATTATTTTTTTTTATTTTCACTAAAACAAAATCAAATTATTTTATTAAAATAAAGTCATGAGTCTGTGATGCCTGAAAACTTCATTCTTTTCCCTTTAATTCAATACCAAATATATCATTATCTGTTAAATAATTTAAAAAAAGTTATTAACATTTTAAGTTAGCATGGTAGCCCGCGACAAATTTCCAGAATAGATAATTCCGTCAGAATGAGTAAAATAATTCCGGAGAAAAAGAGTTAATAGAAACTTTTCATTTCTATGTTGCAATGAAACCATTTTAAAAAATTAATAAAACCTCTAGCTATTTAACCATTCATATTTTTTTTTGATGTGTAATTTAATTTAACTTTTGCCTATTGCACTTGAAGGCAATTTTGTCTTAGATCTAAGGGTTCTTAGAGATTTGTTTTCTTTTTTTCCATGTTTGATCTTGAGGAGATCAACTGACCAGGTGTTTCCAAAGTCTGGCCCGTGGGCCAAATATGGCCTGCCTTTAATGGGCTGCGGCCTCATCTAAAATACTTACTGACTCATAGATTTTTTCTGTAACTGACATTATATTTATAGAAAAGTCCTAATTGTGTGCTGTTTTGAGTACAAAATACAATGCTATCAGATGGTGGCGAAAATCAAAGACGTTTTATTGTTTACCAACGTGAACATTGTTTACAAAAAGCTGATGAAGTGATGTGCTGTTATGTGTACCAAATTTAATGACGTCAGACGGTGATGATCCATGATGAATTAAAGTTTAATTTTGTTCAACTTGGAAAATGAAATAAATGTGGCGACATTTTACTTAAAATTTAAAGACATTTTTAAAACACGATTTTTGACTCATTTTGAAACATTTCCGGATCTAGTTATGTATAAACTGTGTAAACACATTTTACTGTTTGTAAGGTGCATATAATAATGTAAACATCATTAGCTTTATTCATCCAAGTTACGAGTAAGTTATTTTTAATGATGAAATGAGGTATTGAAAATTGTGTTAGCATTTTTCCCCACAAAATATCAGTCGTACAAATTACAAACAAAAAATAATAATATAATTAAAAAGCCTTTAATTCAGTCTTAATGTATATCATATCTATAATCTTAATGCGGTCTCAAATATTTTTACTTTTTGGAACAAAGCCGTCTTTTAAAAAAGTTTTGACACCCCTGAACGAGACCATAAAATTTCAAACCTGAATTTTCTGCTTATTCTTGGCTGCATGTGTACTGCGTCCTTGACATCCATCTCATGATTTGTGAACCCTTACTACAGCTGACACTAACAAGATTTTTGTTGTTAATTGAGGTTCACAATTTTATGCGTTTTTTCAATCATTACCTTTTTTTTTGGTTCAATTATTACCCTTGATTTTTCGTAATGGGTATCAGTTAAGGGAACAATTTTCTTATTTGTCATCTCTCTATTGGGCACTGTGAAAGCAGTTTTTGTCTAGAGCAGGGGTTTTCAAACTACGGCCTGCGGGCCAGATGCGGCCCGCGAGGCCCTCTCATCCGGCCCCTGGAGAACTTTTAATCTCCAAAAAAAGATACTACTTTTACCTGTAGTTTACCACAAAACTGTTTGTAGTTGGCCCCCAAACTGTCGTTTGACAGTTAATGCAGCCCTCCGGCAGGAAAGTTTGGAGACCCCTGGTCTAGAGATATGAATGTATCAGCATTGTAACTAGTTAGTGCAACATCATCCACTGCCTGCCCTCTTTATCACCCACATTTGTACATTTATACTTTGTTTTTACTGGTCTGGGAATCAACGGATGAACTCTTTATTTAATTCCACACTGTGTCTGTAAAAATACCAACCCATAGTCCAACCCATCGTCCAACCCATCGTCCAACCCATCGTCCAACCGATTGTCCAACCCATCGTCCAACCCATTGCCCAACCCTTATCTGGAAATATTTTCATAAACTTGTTTGCACCATAATGTTTGCTCTCCCATGAATTTTTTTATTGCAGCTTTGTTGTCTTAGCTGAACAACATTTACAAAACATTTTGTATTCAATGCTGCTTAATTATAGTAGGGAATGTGTTTATTATTATTATTATGTACACTTATACAGTGCAGTACCCCAGCCTAGGGCTGGGCTCACAGCGCTTTAAAAACAAATGTTTCTTTGTTTATAGTAAATATCTTAGCATTAAAATGGATATTTTAATTAACGGATGATTACACATGTACCAATAGCTTTCATAAATATCGAACGTGTTTAGTTTTTTTGCATATGCACTGTATATGTCATGGCAAGTTAAAAATTAGTGTATGTTTATAATTTATATATGAAACTTGTACTGTTATTTTCCTTCAATAATAATGTCTTTAAAGAAGCTGTTTTTTATTTTGAGAATTAATTCTTGATTTAAATTAAAATCATTTTAAAAAATATAATTTTATTTAGATTTGATTTTTTATTCAATAAAACAAAATGGTGACAAGATGTTTACAGGATGAAGCAGTATTAAGATGATGAAACATTTCACCCATGAACCTACAACATGATCATGAGTACTTACATGTTACAAAAAAATCAAAAGCATGGCAAACATTTATGATGAAAGAAATATAAAAAATTTATATGACATTAAACACATTTAAAAGAAAATATTCTTATCAAAATAGATGGACTAAATTATAATTAACAGAGACAGTTTACATTAATTACCTCCCTCCACATGGTGGGTTTTATGTCAACTTAGTCAAACGACAAGACCAGATTCCTAATGTAGGTATAAATAAACCAATCTTATATCTAAACATTGGTCTTTTATTTCATTTATCACTAATCAGAATGTTGGATCAAAATGCATTCATCAGTGAGTCCTTCAAGCTTAAATTACTTTGAGGCATACTTCCATATTTTTACAATACATCAACAAGTTTTTTTTTAAGCAGGCAAAATGCTCCTTCAAATATTAATTGAATTTAATTTAAATAAATGTACACAAAAGTGAATTTTATATACAAAGTACATGGAGACAGAAAATGATTAATTTGCTCTTGACACCTATTACATCTTCAGTTGACAGACCTGACAGATAATAGAGCTGTTCATGATCGTGTGACCAGACACCAAGAACTCATAGTGTTTGGCGATGTGTGGCCTCTATTAAATTTTACCTCTGACCTGCACAATAAAACAAAGGCTTTTTTTTTCAAATAGGAAACAAATCATCTGATTAAACTAGAGCTGCTCAGATGCTCCTCTGGTGCAGGGCACATTGGAAATCTTTGAGTCTGTGAATGATGCGCATGTGGGTCTCCATTTGAGAGGCTTTCTTGTCCCCGACTGACTCCAGGTCAAAGTGGCGGAGGATGGTCATAGTGTACATGAAGAGCTGCATCTCTGCGATCTGATCCCCTACACAGCGTCTTGCTCCTAGGAAAACAGATAAAGGTTATGATGAATATATACTGATCATAAGCACAAATAATTCATCATGATAGAACCAATTTTTAACCCAAACTATTACATTCATGATAGCACCCATTTCCAAACCCAAAATATTTTATTCATGATGTATAATAATAATATTTCCTAACGCAATATATTACATGTATATTCATGATGGCATTAATCTCTTAAACCAATATATTATATTCCTGATTGCACTAATTAATTTCCTAAACCGCCATTCCCTAAAAGTACAACTACATTCAGACACCAAGTGGTGTAAGAAAAAAAAACTTTGTTCAAAAAGTCAAATTTTTAATTATTTTTTTAATTTAATGCTCTTTCTACACTCATCAACAAAATTGATAGAAATGAATTCTTATGAGATTCCAAAATCGTCTCAAATGGAATAGACATTCCTATTCCACAATATGGCCTAGGGACTGTGTAATGACAAAAAGTATTTGAATGTCAATATGGTCTCAAGACTCGCTTATTCCATATGGCTTAGAGACCATGTACTGATAATGAAAATAATCTAAATGACGATTTGGTCTAATGACTCACCTATTCCATAAGGTCTAAAGCTTTCAGGGACCATGAACTGATGTTGGCTGTTTAAATGTCGCTGTGGTCTGAAGTCTTCCGGGTCAAGGTAGAATGCTGGATCGTAGTGCAAGCTGTAGATACTTCCCATGATGAATGTACCTTTCGGTATAGCATAGCCTTCAATCTGTCAATGAATGACATGACTTGAACATTTCTTGACTTAATGAGATACTCAATTTCATTACCACACTTATAAAACAATTATTTTTGTTATCAAAGCCTACTTCCAGTATATTATCAAAAAAGACTATGCTTTTAGTATTTTATATCAATAACTTTTTCTAGTCCTCTGTTAATAAACATAGGCTTCTAGTGCCAGCTTTAAACTTGACAAGGCCCTAAGCTACTTGAGATATGGGGCCATTTATAAGTCAATATATTCTATTTCAGTGCCAAATATGACTTTGGTGGAGATCCCAAGAAAGTGGGGGCCCTAAACTATAGCTTATAGGTAAATCCGGTACTGATGCTTCTAGTTTTCTATCGAGACTCAAGACATACGTTTAGTCTCTTTTCAAGACCTATTTCTCTCTCAAAACCTATTTCTAGTGACTCTGTCAGTTACCTCTGTATCTTCCTTGGCGACATGGGGCAGTGATGATGGAGTTACAGAGCCTAGTCTGAGACCTTCAACTATACAGGCGTGGACATAGGGCATCTGTTCCCTCATTGACCACTTCATCTCCCCACCATGGCTCTCAATGGCAGCGTCAATCTCCTGTTGGGCCAATCGTCTCATCGCCGGATATTTGGTCAAGTACATGAGGATGAACTCAATGCCAGATAGGGTGCTGGTCACGCCACCAAAGAACATGTCAATCAGAGACTGAAGAAGCTCTTCGTCTGAAGAATGAACATTTAGTATATTAATATATTTGAACCTATTCATCATTTGCCATATATTCCAACAATAGTATGTGTAATAGGTTTAAACCCATCCATTATATATGGGGCATTTAAATATTGCATAGGCATATTAACACAAAAGAATGATATCGTATATTTAGTTTGCGTTATAAGACTTTGAACATTTAACAGAGACTCAAACATTGAGAAGTCTGGACTCACCATTTTCTTCAGTGACATTTGCAAACTCTGGTTGCCTCAAAATTCTCTCTAATATCGAGTTGTTGTGTTCATTGACTGACATCTGTTTGGTGAAGGTCCACTGGTACTCCGACAGAGGCGTGCTGGGACATTGCTTCTCCGGGTTCTCGGGCGCTTCGAAAGGCTCCTCTCCATGGCCCGTCTCCGGGAACCCGAGGACCGCGAACTGGGTGGCACACCTCATGGACTTCTCAATCTTGGTCTCGTCTCTCGGCGGCGTGATGGTGACATCCGCGTCATCCAGTGCTGCGTCACTGGCTGCGGCAGTCGCAGGATTCTGTGTTCCGTTTATGGCGGGAATTTTGAGAAATTGGTTCGTGTTCTTGTCAAAGTGACACGAGGGCTGAGGGGAGAGGGTCCCCCTACGAGCCTGTCGTATCCACTGTCTGAGCAGACGCTGCAGCTGTCTGGACGTGCCGTGGACGTCAACGATTTCTTTGAAGAACAGTCTGGACAGTGGCTCTCTGAGTCTGAAACGATTCATCAATGGAGCCAATGACAACGGATAAAGTTCTGTGCAAATCTGCACATAAATACCCGGAATTAAATAAATGGTTATTTAAAATCAAGACAACTGAAATTTAAAGCCATACACATGAGTAATAACAAGCTAAAATAAAAGAATTTTAAACTGAAGAAATTAATTGTAATATGGAATGCGAAAACCTGAAACCCTAACGTAACAAACGCGTCCTTACGAAACGTTCTTGAGCAAGCACATGGCCGGCCAAAAAAAATGATAAAACAATTGAGTAAGTTATTTGCTGGTGTGTTGTACGCCATTGTTTGTGACATCATTTGTAACAGACACATTTTTTCTCATAACACTTGTACAAGGGATTTATCGATTTGAACATCTTTTCATTTGTCTTCTGTGTCAGAGTAAAGTTAAAACACGTGATACAGACTCATGTTTCTCAAATAGTGAGGCGCGCCCGCCAGGGGGGGGGGCGAGGCTCCGTAAAGGGGGGCTCGTTTGACCGTTATGCAGAGGTGTACTTATAACAATTTTATAGACAAATGATGGTAATCCTGCACTTTCTACACGTATATTATTTCACAGCGAAATTTAATTTTCTCGTGAGAACTTACGTTTTTAACTTATTAAATGCATTTATTATATGTTATATTTCAGCTATTACAGAGCTAATTTTTAAGTCTTTCTAATTTCTAAGGCATTTTTCGGCTCTCAAAAGTAAATAGTCTGACCGTGATGCAACCCAGTGGCGTAGTGAGGGGGGGGGGCAAATGCCCCGGGCGGCTCTTTGACAGGGGCGGCAAATTTATAGTCGTTAATTAGTTTCTTAAAATGAAAATTTTAAAAGAAAGAGGAGTTTTTTAAAAATCGAAATGAAAGAAAATCCAGATAAGAAATCAATAAAAGTAAAAGAAATAAAGGAACTATCCAAAAGCATTTGAACGTTTTAACTGCCAAAACGTAAAGCTCCTTATTGGATATAAATTCTTCTGATACTAATACTACTGTAATTTAAAAAAAACAGAGGCTAAATTAGTATGAGAACGTGACACTGATGTGGTGATAAATTCATTGATTCTTAAAATTTGACAGCCGCCACTGTTGTAAAAATTGTGGCGCAGACTTCTCGTTACTAATAAGCTAATTGTTAAAACGTGGAAAAAAATAATATAAAAGAAAAGCCAAGATTAAAAAAATTAAACGAAATGAAGAACTATATTAAAATACAAGTGCGCTTCTAATGCCAAAACTTCAAACTCCAATATAAATCTAAAGTCTTCTGATACCAATGTTACTGAGCTGGAACACATAGGGGCTGACAGTATGACAATAATGTGCTGGTATATATAGATTCAAGTTTGATCTTTAAGTCTTAACGTAAGTGGACTACTGGAAAAAAATTGTTGGCGTATTTATATGGCTTATTTTAATTTTAACGTCTTTTGATTTGTGGAAACAATTGCTTATCTAGTGGAATTTAAACTTGGCACACATAAATACAAATTGGGGGGGGGGTGGTGGCAAATTACTCGTTGTTAATTAGCTAATTTTAAAAAATGTGAAAATAAATTTTAATATAATAAAAGAAAAGCCAACATAAGTACTCAATAAGTACTCAATAAGTACTCAATAAGTACTCAATAGGTACTCAATAAGTACTCAATAAGTACTCAATAAGTACTCAATAAGTACTCAATAAGTACTCAATAAGTACTCAATAAGTACTCAATAAGTACTCAACATTACAAACGTTTTTTTTGCAAATGGAAGGAATCAGAAATTGGATAAAAAGAATAGGCTATTAATAAAGATCGACAATTAGTTGTAAAAGAGAAAACAAAGTGGCAAGAAGTTCTTGTTAGAATATTTGACATGATTAAATCCTGGCGAAATTAGCTTGCAAAGTACGTTACAGCACTCCGAGAACTAAATTGGGAAAAGGGGTAAAAAAACTTCATCTAAAATTCAAACTGAGCTCAAAGCAATTTTAGGAAATACAGTTCACGAAAAATAATCTTTCTTCAATAAAAAGATACCAAATATGTGACATAAGGATCAAACAAGTCCAGTTGTGTGATATGTAAAGATTAAAAATCAAAAGTAGACGCCGTGAAATCTTTCAAAGATTTCATTCAAGCAAAAGTGAATCTGCTTACGACATTTCTGAAATGATGTTGAATAAAATGATGATCTTAAAATAATGGACTGCACAGGCCCAACGTGTGTTAATACTTCTTAAGGGCTGGAAAGTATACAAGAGTTCAACAAAGGCGCAAAAACATAAAATCTCATATCAAACTCGTTCAAACAGTTAAACCTAATTTTTTAACATGATACTCCAACTGAAACGAATTCTCCACCCACTTCAGTACACTTGAGCGTTGTTACGCATTCTTTTCCAAGTCCATACACTGTTGGAAATACCTAATTGCTTCTACAAGCAAGGCATTCAGACTTCAGGATACAAAATAGTGAATATACCATGGGGCCATTTTGAGGTTACTTTGTAAGCTATAGAACTGAAAGATGCAGACAAAAAAGCTCAACACGCGAACAGACGCATGAACTTTGCTAGTCACAATGAAATCTTTGAATTTTCAAAGTTATATTTTAAAAAATGCCAGAAATTCTGTACAAACATATAGTGCTCAACCAAAAATTTCTTAGCAGTGGCTATTCACAGAGAAACTAATGGAATGGAATACTTAGAAGATGCTTTCACATTTGATAAAATTTTATGTGGAGATTTCATCATTTTAATCGAACCTTCCAATCAAAGAACATGAGAGCAAATTGTTGGTGATCGAAGCAAATATGTATGTATATCTGTGATCTGTAGAATAACAGTTAAGAAGAAATTTGGTTTCATCATAAGATGAGATTAGTGTAGAAATTCGTGTGAAGCTTTTGGCATTTATATAGAATTTAGAAAACAGACATGATTTTCGTACACCAGCTAATCCACTGTACTGAAAGTTTGTCTTCAAATTAGAGTATCAAAATATCCCACATGACATAGTCAGGCAAGAAATATTGTAACTCCATGAATAGAACAAAATCAATGAATTTAAGACTAGGTGGTTTATTTAAGTTATAAAGATATTTAGGCTCGAAGTTACCCTGCCTAAAATAATATAATTAATTTGAACATTACTTACAGCTGTCTTAAGTAATGCAAGGTGTGAAAAAGGCTTCTCTACATTATTTTAATGAAAAAAATAATGACAATCATTTACGAATACAATAAAATTGTCTAATCTATTGCTATTTTGGCTATTGAGCATACCATGGCTGAAAACATTGATACATGAAAGATTGAGCCATGAGGAAAAACATAAAACTTTACTTTCATTAAAGAAATGAAGCCTTCCTGTTTTAACATAAAAATATATAGTGTTCTTATTATTACTTTCTAATTATTTTTTTTTACTTTATACTTTATAGCTTTTTCGGAAAAAGAGGGGGGGGCGGCAAATTTGGTTTCTGCCCCGGGCGGCACATGCCCACACTACGCCGCTGATGCAACCATTTTGTTTATTTATTATTCTACTTGCCGGATTGTACCAATAAGATGCCAAATGGAAATTTCTCACTTACAAAAAATAATAATAATAATAAATAAAATCAAACATCTAGTAATGAAATAAAAAATGAAATTATCTTTAAAATATTTATTAATCTTCTGAGAACATTAAAATATATGAAAAATACCTTTTAAAAAACCTTTTCAGTCAGTAAATTTATTTTAGCATGTGTCGAGCCAGGTAAAAAAACATCTGGCAAGCAGTTTACTAGGTAAACAAAATGGACGTATCGTGACCAGATTATGTATTACTGTATATAGAGCCGATAAAATGCCTTAGAAATTAAAAAGACTCACAAATTAGCGCTGTAATAGCTGAAATACAACATATAATTATGCATTTAATAAATTAAAAACGTAAGTTCTCACGAGAAAATTAAATTTCGCTGTGAAATAATATACGTGCAGTTCAGAAACTGAAGGATTACCCAAATGATACTGTTTACAGTCACGCGGGTGGGGTGGGGGGGCAAATGTTTTATTTCTTCCTAGAGGGGGGGCATGACAGAAAACAATTGAGCAACACTGCCTTAAAGGCACATGACACGAATGTCGTATTATTCTTCAACTGTCAAATCTTTTCTTAGCTTCGTTGTTTTTTAACAAATTCCTTTAAAATTACTTTTCTTACCTCTGTCGCTGGTTGCACACACTGACTCTTACCTACTATTATCTTATCTTCTATGCAGAAGATAATTGCGTCCACAGACCATGACAGATCATCTGTTGGCAAGTGATGCAGCGTTCACAGGCCACGGCTTTGTGGGTTCCACGCATTACCCAGCCGCCTAACTAGTGTTAGGTACCCATTCGGAGCTGGGTGACTCAGGGATGCCCTAGGCCCCGGGAACAAATCCTTGCCTTCACATGGATTGCTTTATAATCTTCTCTCACAATCTACTGTGTGCTTTATTTAATTAATATATATATATATATGTTACTTATGTTACTTGTTTGTACCCTGAAGGCTTCTTGGTGGCACGTTCGCTGTTTGGCGACTTCTTATCGGGAATGCCCATAACTTGTTTCACATATTTACCTCTGCGCAGCCCCCCCCCCTTTTTTCCTCCTTATATAAACATTTTCAACTCACCTTGGGTGTTTGAGGGATATCTGCGTGAGTAACGATGACAGGTCACAACCTTCCAGGTTCCTTGCTATTCTGTTCAGCTCTTTTCTGTCTGCGGAGTCAGTCGGCAGTGATCCACCTAAAAGTAGTCCCCCGACGGAATTGACGCAAGCCGATATCAGTACATCCCCGATCTTAATGGACCTGTCGGTCTGCGCACGTAATTGCTCCAGGACCATGGACAGCTCCATCTGTATTGCACCCTCCATGTTCTCCAGGAATGTATTCGTGTGCAGGGCTTTCATAAAAGCCCGTTTGTTTCTCTTCCACTTCTCTCCGCTGCCAAATAAGAGACCTGGATAGATGTAGCAAAATAATTCAAGTCATGTTGCCTTTAAGGCTCGTTGTGCAAATTAAAAACGTCGAGTGCAAAGTTGCATTGCGTCCATTATTTTTTGTATGCAAAGATATTACATTACCCTTATCAAAATTTGATGCGCGGTAATTCTAAACTACTGCGCGGCGTCGGTCAGATATGTGAGCGGCCTTTCAGCCCTTCAAATTAAATGGAACATTGGTCGTGAGTTTATTTATGAACATATTCTTTCTGTATTATAAACAGTAAAAGCATTCTTCAATCTGCCGCCGATCAATAAGATATCAAAAAAATGTACAAAGGCATAACAAAGGACACTGGACCCACAATATCAAAGTCTGCTCCAATTACGTCAAAGTCATGTGTGATGATTACAGAACGAGACCAGCAGTTGCGGCGCTGGACTGAGCATTATCTAGAACTATATGCGACACAGAATGTAGTAACTGACTCTGCCATAGATAGAATCCCGGAACAACCAGTTCTAGATCAGCTTGATGCCCAACCGTCATTGGAGGAGCTTAGTAAGGCAATCGATCATCTGAGTAATGTGAAGGCTCCAGGTAACGATGGCATTCCTGCAGAAGTAGTTAAGCACGGCCAGCCAGCACTACTGAAGCCTCTGCACGAACTCATATGCGATTGCTGGGAACGCAGACACATCCCACAGGAAATGCGCGACGCCAAAATTGTCACGCTTTACAAAAACAAAGGGGATTGCAGCGATTGCAATAACTATCGTGGTATCGCCTTACTGAGTATTGTGAGAAAGGCCTTTGCCAGAGTGGTCCTTGCACACCTGCAAATTCTGGCACAAAATGTCTACCCAGAATCACAATGTTGTTTTCGGGCTGGCCGATCAACAATGGACATGATTTTCTCACTCCGTCAGCTACAATAGAAATGTTGGGAGCAACAGAAACCCCTCTTCATTGTCTTCATAGATTTAACGAAGGCATTTGACCTGGTCAGCCGCAAGGGTCTGCTACGTATACTGGAAAAAATAGGATGTCCGCCGCGGCTTCTCTCCATCATCGAGTCCTTCCACACCAATATGCACAGCACAGTGCTCTTCGATGGTGCCACTTCAGAACCCTTCCCAGTTTGTAGCGGAGTCAAACAGGGCTGTGCACTGGCTCCAACACTCTTTGGTATCTTTTTCTCGATGCTATTGCGACATGCTTTCGAGGTCTGCTCCGAGGGTGTGAACATTCATACCAGGACGGATGGAAACCTATATAATATCAGCCGGCTCCGTGCGAAGAGCAAATTGGAAAATGTATTAATCAGAGAGTTGCTCTTCGCGGATGACGCAGCCCTTTCCTCGCATACAAAGGCAGGACTCCAACAGTTGGTCAATACGTTCTCAGAGGCATGCAAGGATTTTGGTTTAACGATTAGCCTCAAAACGACCAACATTATGAGACAAGGCACTGACCGACTTCCAGCAATCTCCATCGATGATTTCACCTACCTTGGCAGTAACATCACAAGCACACTCTCCCTGGATAAGGAAATAGGCACCAGAATCGTCAAGGCCGCATCATTAATGGCTAGGCTGAATCAAAGAGTGTGGAACAATGCGCAGCTCACAGATAGGACGAAAATCACTGTGTACCAGGCCTGCGTGCTCAGCACACTCCTCTATGGCAGTGAGTGCTGGATGACCTACGCCAAGCAAACAAAGCAGCTCAACAGCTTCCACTTACGATGCTTGCGTAGGATTCTACGCATCAAGTGGCAGGACAAGATCACCAGTGTCGAGGTACTCAGAAGAAGCCATATGCTGAGTATGCACTCAATTCTGAGTGAGAGGCGCCTGCAGTGGTTAGGTCATGTCCGCAGGATGAGCTCGGAGGGCATTCCTAGAGCCTTGCTTTATTGTGAGCTGGCAACCGGTATGAGAAAAAGAGGTCGCCCCTGCTTGCGCTTCAAGGACGTCTGCAAGAAAGACGTGTCATTGGCACAGATAGATCATAAAAGTGGGAGACCATTGCCGAGGAGCGCACCTCCTGGCGGGCAAAAGTGCGTGAGGGCATTCATGTCGCGGAAGCATCCCTCATAGCTTTGAGTGAAGAGAGAAGGGCCAGGAGAAAGGGCAGGGGGGCAGAGGAGCAAGAGTACACGCCATCGTCCCATGCGGACGGACGGTTGCCATACCATTATAAACAGGGCTTGACAAAACTGGGCAGTAGTGCTATTTTAGTTTATAACCCGCCCCCACCAGCGTCTTCCTAAATTTTTTGTAAAACCAGAAACAATTTATATCTTGGCTTTGATCAAAAAGCCTTGGCAACACTTGGCTTTAAGGCATCTGGTGGATAAATCAAGAAAAGTATGGATGCAGTTATTAAATTATTATTTCAATGAGTTGTGATGGAATATTTCATCCTCTTTCGTTCCGTTTACTTTAGTTTCTATTTCATTAAAGATGACTATTCATCTAAAAGGGTCTCACAATGAAGGGCACGTGTTTAGCATACCTTCGCCAATGGCACCAGGCCCCATGGGTCGGTCTAAAAATAGCTCGCCTTGCTTCCCTTCCAAGTACTTCTTCACCAGTTCCAGCGTGTTGAGGTAGACCAAACTCTTGCTGCCAAGTTTTACGTAATATATTCCTCCATATTGTTTGGTCCATGCCAGATTGCTCTTGGGTCCCTTGAAGTCCAGCAAAGATCCAATGCATGGGAGGCCATTGGGTCCAGGTGGCAGAAACTTGGGACTCGCTGTATCTCTGCGATCGGAGGATAGCTCTGAACTGACCGTTGATGAATTTTCAACGCTGGTCTTCTAGATGGAATAAAAATAGAGCGGTAACGGACAATTGGTTAGAGTTTCGAACAATATTTGTGCAAACATAGGCGAAGAACTTTTCATTCTTGTAATGTTGTTGTGTTTTGTATATGATGCTTTATGATGGTGATATGAATATCCATGCTTCGGATTCTACTCGTAGAAGATTGAATTAATTATTTAAATAATCTAGAAAGGTGTTGGTGTCTCCAAGGGTTAGGGTAAGTCTCAGTTGTCATTCGAAAATATTGAGGGAGAGTATATTAATTTCTTCTGTACACATCTGACAGCATGCATGCTCAAGACCTCGGATTTATTTGTTTCTCTTTTTCACACCATTGGAAATCACTGGCCAATTTTTCACTCGATTAAATTGCATCCAACAAATTTTCACTTTGACTTAACTTTCGTTCAAACAACTTTCTTTCATACTAATTTTCCCCAAAGCCTCACACTTTACAACCCAGCTCAAGTAGTCAGTAAGAAAAGTTAGCGAAGACGCTTGGCGGATGAAATACGCCTGTCGTACAACATACAACACGGCAAACTACGCTTTCATTGAACTGCTGGCATTTCATCCCTCCCCTCATCCATCTCCCCTTTAATTTTTGTCAATCAAGTTGGATAGTTAAACTAAGATAGCAGAAGTGAGTTTGGTCACGTGTCTCCTGAAGCACATCAACTTACTTTAGGGCGGTGCCACATAATACGTTCTCTGATATCAACAAATATTAACAAAACTTCGAAAACTCTCCTTTTCGATTAAAACCCACGGTGAAAACTTTCGCTTGGGAAATCCACACATCATTAGGTGTGATAATATTGTGACCCGTTTGTTTACTCCACTCAACGGCTTATGTCTGACATTTATGTGGCCACACCCTCGCAATGCGCGCGCAACAATGTGCTGGGTGGCTGTGTGATGGGTTGCAATGGCGGCGTTTAAGGTTGGTTGGAAGCTTGGGTTATTTGGCGTGTTTAGCCTACGAAACCCAAAGTCTTTCTGCGATGTACACACATGGTACAACAAATCACGAGGATTTGTGTTTCTAATCCAGGGGCGTCCAAACATTTTTGCAAAGGGGGCCATATTCCATGAACTAAAACTATGCTCGGGGCCGGATTAAGATAATAAGTGAAATGAAATATGTTGAGACTGAGCACAGGCTTCTAAATCATATGATTTTGTTGTTGACGTTTGTAAGAGTGATGTTTGTGAGGTAAAAGGGACAATACTATCGCGATTTGCGAGACTTTATAATTTTCTTATTCCATCATAAGAATTTTGCACAAATTGGATAAATAATATCCAATTTATGGAGTAAAGATGTTTATTTCTACTACGTACATTAAATTAAGTAAAATTTGTTGAAATATAACTAGAGCCAAAAATGTAGGTTCAAAAATTCTGACAATTTTTAAAAATTAATTTCAAGTACACCGACACAATATTCATTTCAATTCTCGAATCGGAAACAAATATTACGACATAGCATTTTTCCTATCGGAGGTCATCGATTTTTGTACACATAACAGTGCATAACTTCATCGGCATTTTTGTAATGAATTCTAACAGTTGCTAAATTTTTTTTTAAATGGAAAGAACCCCCCCCCCTTTTCCACCCATCCTTTTACCTCAACGTATTCAAAAACAACTTATAGTTTTGGCTTTGCTGATACATATAATGTCATCATTGTAGAAAATATTCACTATGCAGTGAATTATTTAAGATGAAGCCGCGGGACAGCTAAAATTAAACGCGGGCCGCATTAGGCCCACGGGCCGGACTTTAGACACCCCTATTCTAATCTTTTCTTGCACACCCGCATGTTCTCCTTTCATGTTCGACCCATTTTTATATCCTTGGCCTCTTATATTTTTAAATGGTAGTCTTTCAATCGGAAGATAATCCCAAAAATGTTAATAAATGTTGATGTCTTTTTGTTCTATCGACACACACCGTCTGACGAAGGTCATTTGCTCTGTTTGAATTAAGTTAGGTATGTAATCTAAATAATTACTGAGTAATATTTTAGTAGTTTTTCACTTCATCTAATTTGTGAGTTTTGACATTATGTGCATTTAGTAAATGACGTCATCTTGAATGGTTCTACTCAAGTGTGTGCTCTTGATGTTGGTTATTAAAGCCCTCCTTACATGCTCCTCCATGACAGTATCACTTCATTAAATAGTTGAACTAGAATATTCCATTATCATAATCATATAAATTACCATTGTTACATCTAAATGCCAGGGAGATACGCGTTGAAAAACAGCAGGGTTTCTTCATTACAAAATTTTGAGAAGTAACATCTATTTTTTCGCTTTTAAGCGAACACTCAATTCAAGCCAAGACTTTGTGCCTCAAATTTTTTGTTTAAATTTTAATTTAATTAAAATATTTTTTCTTTAAGTTTCATGATTTTTGAGGATTTGCAATATATACTACAATCTCTACACCCATCATTTGCTAACAAAGAAGATGTAGCTATTGTACAAATTTTGCTGTAGAAGCAAAAAACTGATTATTTTGCTACATTATACACCCACCAATGCCAATGTCGATGAAGTTTTTCTCCATAGCTAAGATGTCTTGAATAGTTGTTTGAAGTGAAACTACGTTCTCTCGTATCAGTGGGGAAATCAAAGTTGTATAGATAAAACCCGTTTGTGCTCTGCGCCGGTCACAGTCTTAATAATTTGGGGCAATGGGGTAAATATGTCCCCAAGCGAAAAGACACAGGGGGGGGGGCAAAATGAGGCTAACAACATTGCATGGTTGCATAGTGAAATTTGAATGAAAGGGTAGGGGGCGCAAATTTTATAATATTTATAGTTTTTCCCTCGTATTTTCAATGACTTATACATTCAACATCGTATTTACATTGATTTATAGATTTCACAACGTACGTTCAAATAAATTAACATCGTATTCACATAGATTTATGTCGTTATGTGTGGGGACCCTGAGTTTAATAGTGGACTCTTTAGGCCAGTGGTTCTTTAATAGTGGCAGGGAGGGGGTTAGACGCAAACCCTGGAAAGTAATGAGAGGGGGGGGGGTGAGGCAAATGATTACGTTTATGTTCTTCGTTCATCGTGTAGAGTGGATGGAAATAGAGTTTTGAGTCAATAAGGGTTGCGGGAATTGTTTTGAAACGGACAGACGACAAGAGCATACGGCTTGAGACCCCTTGCTCTAGATTCTAAGTCTAGACCAAATAACACGGCCATGCACGTGTCTATAAACTATAAGGAACTGACTGCAGTGAAGAAAACAACGTCATAAAGACCCACCCATCAGTGTAACTGCATGGGGTTTCTTCAATGACCTTTGACATTTACTCTAAGACCTTAGGTTCCTGTTTGTCTCCCCTGAAATCTGCCGTTCAGAATTTTTTCTATATTTTTTACATAGTCTATTACTTGTCTGTAGGACAACGCTACTTTTGGTGAATCAAAATCATTTATCTTATTTATGTCACAGGTCATGTGTTCGCATCTGCATAGAAAAGAAATGATTACAATGAAGCTAATGAGGCGCAAGGTAAAAGTGTTAGCCATGAAAACTCACCGATTGACTTGTAAATCTGAGTGTTTTTCTGACCATGCGGCAATTGAAACACGTTTGAATCGCTCTTCTGATCTTCATCACACACCAGAAATATGTAACAACCACACAGACAGAAACGGCTGTAAATATTGTTAAGGTCCAATCGGTCATAACGGCGCTGTCCAGAGGCTTAAGTGATTTACGCCTGAGTTAAGACTGTCGTCTTGACTTAGTGGTGTAAGCTTTAATTACAAATGTAAGCTTTGACTAAAGATGTAACTTAACTTCAAAATGTAAGTTTTAGCTATGGATGTTAGCCAATCTTGAAAATGTAAGTATAAGTTGAATTACATATACGTGAGATTTAGTCACAGATGTTAGTTGAAGTCAAAGTTCCACATAGCCAAGTGATAAGAGACGTAACCGTGCTGACCACTGGGAGCCTGATGCATGTAGACAATAGTCTGCAATGTTTGGTTGCCGAAATGATTTATAGCCTACGACACATGCGTGCGCTAAACACACAGACACATGCCAGACAAACACATGCACACCAAAACTTCCATCACACGAACGCCCAGAAATTGTACTCGTCGGGCTGCCACAAGTATGACTTCCGACAAGTCTGTGGATTGAGATAGAGCCACCAGATAAAATCTTATGTCCGTTCCAAAGGGAAGTATTAATGTTTCCTTGAATCTTTCTCTAGTTGTGTGTGTTTGGGGGGGGGGCGGGGGAGTATTAGTCTGTTATAAAGAATTGCTCTGAATTGATCAGTCCAAGATTATATAGTTAGTTGTGTTGTTAAACATCAGATCCAATAGACAAGCAATGATCGGACATTTAAGTAAACAGCAAATTAAGGAAAATGATTTCAATTTTCTAACAATGCATTACGCCAGTTAAGAGTGTGCAGGAGTGAAGCTAAATGTGGCTAAAGTTTTGATTTGATTGTCCAGATAAAGAAAGTGTATTTTATTTCTATTTTCTACATTTTATTGAAATTGCTTTTTGCAAATAATTTCTTGGCACCGTACGTTCTTTATTAATTGGAACCTTTTATTTTTCTGAGATAAAGTCTATCTTTTAAAAAACACTTCGATTAGAATAGTTTTTGTTTTTAATTGTCACCATTAACCGTAACGTTCGGATTTGTATCTGTTAATATTGACAAAATTAATATTTTAAAAATCCTTTTCACTTATAAAATATATTTTAATTAAAAGTATCTCGATCTGGGAAAAGCCATTACAAAAATATATATATAATAATAATAATAATAATAATAATAATAATAATCATAATAATAATAATAATAATAATAATAATAATAATAATAATAATAATAATAATAATAATAATAATAATAATAATATAAATATTGTTAATACAATTTTAAAAATATTTTTCTTTATAAATTTCCCTCATCATCCAGTCATTCCTCATCGAAGGAACTTTCCAGAACCAAGAATTAAAGCACAGAGAATGAGACCCAGGAGTGTTCAGCAGGCATCACAGCATGTAAACAAAACAAAAGTTAACCCAACCATCCAACCACAAGGACAAAAGACGAGTAGAAAAAGTAGAAAGAAATTCTTCACCGACACTGGCTCTCTTCAGCTGTCTTGTTAATGGATGGCTTAACAGAGGGCTTACGGAACTCTACACCTAAGACATTAGGTTTGACCTAGTTTTGAGTGTTCCCATCCAGAATGTACGACAAAGCTGGGTGTCGCCGAAACAACTTAATGCGATATTTCTCCTAACAAAATAAGACGGTAACTTTGCTGCATCGCGGCACAAACAAATACTAGAAATTGTGACCTTGAACGCACTCAACACGCATATACACACAAAATAGGAAAGAAATTTTTAAAAAAACGTAAAAACAAAGTTTTTGACTATAAATCCCTTATATATGAGACATAACTAAAAGTATTGATTATGTTCAAACGCGACAAACATTTACAGACTGAAACCGAAATTATCTCCACTGGCTTTAAAACTGGGGGAAGGGGGGAGGGGGTGTGGACATGGACGGGTGGCGTCAACGCGTTAACTCAACTCCAGGTGGTTTAAATTTTTAAAACACGAGATGTGTTCACCGGTGGCTGGCGTGAAGTCAAGTGACCATTAAAATGTAAACAATAGCGACCGTTACATATAGTTTATATAGATAAACTAAAAATGCATTAATTTAATTACGGTACGTTCGATCGATTTGAAATTTTGATACGATGCATTGTTAGGTGACACGGGTCCGTATGCCAAATTTCAGCTCGATGGCTTCACGGGAAGTGGGTCATTTTCATATTTTGTTTTTCCGCGTGCCCGACCAAGACAGAGACGGCGGTGAAGTTAATATAAGGGATTTAAAAAAACAAACCCGTAAAAACAAAGTTTTTGACTATAAATCCCTTATATATGAGACATAACTAACAGTATTGATTATTTTCAAACATTTACAGACTGAATCTGTCTTAACTCAAGTTTGCTTCATAACCCTAGGGGGGGGGGAGGGGTGGGTGGGAGGGGAGAGGGGAAAAGTCTGGTCACCGATTCGCTTGACCCTAGCTCAGCGTGACACGAAAAATTTAAACAAAAGCACCCCGTCGCTTCGTTGGGTCGCCTCAATGCGTCAGCTCAAACTTTCACGTGGCAAAAAAACAATAACAAACCGTGAATTTGAATTATATACCTCATATAATGATAAACTAAAAATGCATTAATTTAATTACTGTACGTTCGATTGATCTGAAATTTCGATACGATGCATTGTTAGGTGAGACGGGTCCGTGTGCCAAATTTCAGCTTGATCGGATCACGGGAAGTGGGTCATTTTTGACTTTTGTTTTTCCGCCCGCCCAAGACAGACAGAGAGAGAGACAGAGAGAGACGCCGGTGAAGTTAATATAAGGGATTTAAAAATAATATACTGTATAATGTAAACATTGGTCCACCAAACTCAACTAAAATACATTAATTTTTCCATAGGTCAAGCAAACGAGATGTGAAAGTTGTTGTCATTCGGGGAAAGTGAAGGATGAAAATGTTGAGACTCCGAGTTTGTGTATGTGGTGGTGAGAATAGGGTAATCTATACAAAGAGGATAAATTGATAACTGAAGGGCCTCGTGGTTTAAGGGAGTCAGTGATAATGGCTTGCTTGAACGTGTGTTTGGGGGGGGGGCGCCAAGAAAGTTCATGGGGGCCTTAAGCTGTAGCTTGTGTAGCTTATAGTACTCAACACAAGCGATAATTAACTGCAGAAACAAACGGTAACTCAAAAAAACTAACATGCTGTCGTTAAACCAAGTGTTTAGCTGTTAGTGTGGCATCAAATGACCGAAGCATAAGACAAGTTGAATCTAACTAAAGTGTTTGTTTGAGGCGGAGAAGGAAATGATACGGACATTTAAAGAGAAGGCGTGGCTATGATGATGGTCTAAAGTCTAAACATTGGATAGTGGCGTACAAACAGAGCGCAGTGTTGAAACAAATGTACTGATGTGACTTTCGAAAACCGGGCCATCATTGACTGCCCGGCCATCATTGACTGCCCGGCCATCATTGACTGCCGGGCAATCATTGCAAGATTTTAAACACAATCAAAAAATGTTCACTGACTAAGTTGGTAATGTCAAACACATCCGTTTATTTTCTTGAATAATGATCTTTAGTAAGGATTCTCAGGCATCTTTGAAGATAAAAAAGGCGAAAAATAATAGCAACATAGCTATTACCTGGGGGAATACCTGATTATAATAGCAACATAGCTATTACCTGGGGGAATACAGGATTATAATAGCAACATAGCTATTACCTGGGGGAATACAGGATTATAATAGCAACATAGCTATTACCTGGGGGAATACAGGATTATAATAGCAACATAGCTATTACCTGGGGGAATACAGGATTATAATAGCAACATATCTATTACCTGGGGGAATACAGGATTATAATAGCAACATAGCTATTACCTGGGGGAATACCGGATTTCGGCTCCGGCAAATCCAGAATCCGGTCATTTTTACAAATCAGGCTTAGGCCGGATTTCACTTCATAAATCCGACTCCAGCCAAATTTCAAAAAATTAAACCCAGTAAACCCTTACTATTAACACTAACACACACATAAATGATTATACTGTTTTAAAAAAAAATTATAAAAACTTTCCATTTCTGAAAACTTGATTAACAAATTATACTTAAAAACTATTCTACAATTTTTAAAAAATAAATATTTTAATTCTAGAGGTAGCTGTCCACACACCCTGCAAGTGTTACAATACCAGTTAGCTTTAGATTTTAGGTTAATTTTATTTCATGTTACAAGCTGAAATTGATCATTCCTCAAAACAATCAAATTACTTGTAATGAAAAATCAATCTTTCTGAAAGTCGATTTCTCCTTATGCTTGGACTCATTTAAAAATAATAGAAGATCCATCTCACCCCAAATAACAAACCAGGTCCGATAAATAAGTGTTTAGAAAGTAAATCTTTGAAATTAGATATGTCGCCTAATTGGAGGAAGAAAAAAACTGTCAAAAAGAATTGTATCACTGTTTGAGAATAAATATGAATTTTATTTCCGCGAGAATACTTCAGAAAATACCTACCTTTGTCCTCGTCATCTCTGCTGGCTCAAGACTTTCTACTCCGTTCTCCTCAATGGACTCGAGGTACAGTTTAGAGGCATGAGAAACGTTCATCATTTTTATAGTCTTGAAATGCGGCTCGTGGGAAATTCAGAAACCGAGCTCCTTCGTGGATAAAAAATATTTTGAACAAGAAATTTGATTCATGTTTGTTGTAGAGGATTGTACGCGGTCAAGTTCCTGGCCAATCAAAAAGCAGATACATAATTTTGCTCTTGTACAATTAAGGATAGCTGAGTTTCCCCGGAAGTTGGTGAACGTCACGCGATGAAACCAGTCTAAACTAGACAACCGCATGTTGTTGCGCAAGTTGTAGAGATGTAGATTTTTTAAAATGTCACTTAAGACACTTGAATGAAAGTTGGCCATACATAATGACTTAGGTCATGAGAAGATTTTGGTTGCCGGGTTGCCTAGCACCCAACAATGGGGTAACAGTTTAAAGGAGACATGACGTGTTGTTCATTGTGCTACATCGGCGTGTGTGTGTGTGTGGGGGGGATGAACATGCCATTGTTCACACTTGTATGTAGATCCGGAAATTATGTATAACGCAACGTGGATGCATGTTTTTCATTCATTACTATATTTACAAGAGGAGAAAAAATTAGAAAAAGTAAGACATGACTCAGTAGATATAATTTGAAAGGGCCAGACCTCACTTGTGTTTACTCAGATGTTGTTTGCAAGCCGGGAACCTTTTGTGAGGGAAACATTCCTATACTTGTTTACAAATGGAAAAAAGGACCAAACAGTGGAGGGAGCGAAGGTTAAAACATAAAACAAAAACAAGTGTACCAAATTGCTAACCTTCCCGGTATGCTTTCGAGTACTTTTTACATTGTTTCAATCATTGTGATGCCCCCCCCCCAACCAAACACACATTTTTCCTTACATCTAGGATTTATTGCTTCAAAATTAAGTTTTAAAAACAAAAAGCAGACTTGCTGACTGTCGACTCGAAAGATTTTGTTTGTAGATAACTCTAAAATTTCTAATAATGTTCACCTGTCCAATCACTTTTTCCCTCTATGAGGCTGATTCACTTTGGGGAGCGGGGTGGTCAATTTACATAGCATCGGGTACTTTACAGGTTGTTTGGTCTGTGTCTCTAACAGTATCATTGGCAGGGTATGACAGAGTTTGGGGTATAGAGTAAGATAACAACACAAAACTATCATTGGTAGGGTGTGACAGAGTTTGGGGTATAGAGTAAGATAACAACACAAAACTATATTGACTGAGAGAATAGATTTAGTGGTATAGAGTAGGTATTAACAACACAAAACTATATTGACTGAGAGAATAGATTTAGTGGTATAGAGTAGGTATTAACAACACAAAACTATATTGACTGAGAGAATAGATTTAGTGGTATAGAGTAGGTATTAACAACACAAAACTATATTGACTGAGAGAATAGATTTAGTGGTATAGAGTAGGTATTAACAACACAAAACTATATTGACTGAGAGAATAGATTTAGTGGTATAGAGTAGGTATTAACAACACAAAACTATCATTGACTGAGAGAATAGATTTAGTGGTATAGAGTAGGTATTAAAAACACAAAACTATCATTGACTGAGAGCATAGATTTGTGGGGTAAGTCCTAAAATAGCTTTGCGGTCTCAGAATCTCATTTGAATAAACTAAAAGAAAATGTATTTTCCGATATTAACATTTAATTTAATTTACAACTCAAGTCTCTAGGGCCTTTTTTTAAGGTTAGTAGTTTTTGCTTTAAAAAAAGTCAGATAAACGATTTTATATTACATTTTCTGAGGTATTACTAAATGAACATTTGTATTTTGAAGGTATCAATCTGTCTGGGCCTTGCCAAAACTTCACAGATATTATTTGGGAGACTCAGCACTAAAATGATACAAACCCTTGGTTGGGATTTTATAAATAATCAATACGTTTTTATGAACTTTCAATTAATGCTTTGATGTGTTAGAGTATATGCGAGTGTTTGTATCTGGGTGTAAGTGTGCGTGTGTTTGTATCTGGGTGTAAGTGTGCGTGTAATAAAATTATTAAATAAGGTAAGTGCAGACGTTTAATAATATAATAGCTTCTGGTAGAGCAGTCAAATCTTGTAGAATGTAAAAAAGGACCTTGATAATCTACAATACCAACACATATTCAATATCCATGTGTAATATATATTGAATATGTGTTATTATTGTAGATACACTGCATCCTACATCAGCACGAACACTGTCAGAAAAACTTACCGTATATACTCGTTCGCAAGCCGACCTTTTTTGGACAAAATCTATGGGAAAAAGTTGGGGGGGTCGGCTTACGAGCTGGTCATTGACGTATTTCTGTGTATTAAAAAGATTGGTCTGAATTTTTTTAAACTTTCCAAATGAGTCTTTATATGCACTACAAGATCGTTCCTCACGCCAGCCGTGCTATTTCTTTTTCTTTTCTTTTTGCTACTTTATTGCCTTTATTCACGCTTGTAGTTCACTTACTTAACATAGTAATACAAAATAAATCCTTGAAGCTTACATTTAAAATAGACGACAGCCAACAAGAAGCAGATATTTCTAGAGATTCAAACCTGAGTTAAAAGACAGCTGGACGCAACTATATTGCGGGAAAGTAGTGCGTAATTGTAAGCTACCAGCAGCAGTAGAAGGAATAGGAGTAGTGCGATGTTAGCAAACATAACTATAAACAAAACAAAATATTTCCTGAACTTTAAATGTAGATGAGTGTCACTTAATGACAAATGTCATGAAATTTAGATCAGTGGTCACTTATTGACTAACTAGGATGTGTTGCGGCGCCGTGGCGCCTGCGGCGCCCACTTTTTTGGGGCGCCAACCTTTTTCAAAAGCCCAACTAACTTGTCCTTGTTTGATAAATACGAAATATTAAACTTTGTGAAATGTACACAAAGTATTTTATAATATGGGTTGTAGGGCGCCTATGGCGCCCACTTTGTTTTTTGTCAAAAGCCCAAGTAACTTATCCTTGTTTGATAAATACGAAATATTTCTGAAATGTACACAAAGTACTTTATAATTAATCATCATCAAATCCTCTTTTTAAATTGTATTTTATAATAGGGGTTGTAGGGCACCTACGGCGCCCCCTTTGTTTTTTTTATTTTATAATTAACCATCATCAAATCCTCTTTTTACATTGTTCCCTTTTTCAAAAATAAAATATGAGGTAAAACAATGACGTCATATAATATTTTTTACAGCGCATCTTTAATTTGCACACCGTTTGATGCACACCTTGTATTAAATATAAGATCAAACAATGACGTCATATAATACGTTACATCCATACATACATACAGACAACGGGAATTATGTATATTGATATGTTATAAAATGTAGTTCAGTGTCACTTACTGACAAATGTCATTAAATGGAGTAATGAAGTTTAATTGTCACTTATAAAATCGCATATGAAATAATCGAGATATTTAAAGCGAAATTCTGTTTGTGAAATGTCACGTTGACAGTAAAAATTAATTGCTATAAAAATATAATGAACAATTGAAACCATCCGATTTAACTTGTTTTATCATTGAACTCTGACGTAGCCCTAAGAGCCGGATACAGTCTGGTAACCGGATCTGATGACCATTTGGTGTCATTAGAAAAATCTCAGTAGCTTTAGCAGATAGAGCAGAGATGCTTAACATTAGTAAATGTATACCAACAACAGTTTCTGATAGAATAACAAGATCAACTTATACCTACAACAATTGCTGATAGAATAACAAGATAAACGTATATCAACATTGTTGCTGATAGAATAAATAACTCAATGTTTTACCGGTATGGGGCCGTCCATAAATGACGTCAAGCGCCTAAAAAAAGGCGGGGAGGGAGGAGGTTCACACATTTGTGACAATGTGTGACGAGGGGGGGAGGGAATGTTTAAGTTCTGTGACGTCTCATAAAAAACGCGCAACTTTAAATACAATTTCAATTTAAATATTTGGTTGCTTACAATTTATTTAATGATGTTTTAAATGGCTTTCCGCGTGTAACGATATTAGAGTGCAGACTTACACTAACTACATGCTTAATTAACAAAAGAGTGATTTGATTTATGCTCATTTTCAAATAGAAAATACGGCTCTTATAGGAGGGGGGCAAAGCTTTGTGACCTCATATTGGAAAAGGGTGTAAGTTTTTGTGACGACTTGTGAGGTGGAGGGGGATCAAAAATCGTCTAAAATCGCGTGAAGTCATTTATGGACGGCCCTTCTTGTTGCTGACAGAATTCGACGTCCAATGATGTTGAATTTGCTTACTATGACTCAATTTCGATGACGATAAAACTACGTCTGAAAACTCACGAAAACAATCAAACCGTTCATGATCAGTAAGAGAAAGTTTACACAACCTTATTTAAAATTCGTACACAGACAAATGCGCACCGCAAAGTTTCCTAGCATAAAATAGAATCTTTGAAAGCACAGTGTATTTAACAATGGCTTTTTGGGATGGTTATCTATATATATAATTCTCTTCATGGGATCATGCGAGACACCACGACGCCAGCAAGTATGTGCAAACAAGGATGACGAATGACCCTCGCTGGGGTCAACTAAACACAGTTAAAGTTGGCAAGCGAAGGTAGTGGAGGGGTGATCAACAATGGTCCTTACGTGTCACTTGCATTGTTTCTTCACAGAAAACGTGAGATTCGTAGTGTACTAGTTATCACGTCCGCCTCATGCGGTGAAGGTCCTGGGTTCAAGCCCCAGCGAATACAATGTTTTTTTTTAATTTTTAAAAATGCGCAAGCATAATATCTTCCACTTGAGGTGCTTGTGTCGCATCCTTGGTATTAAATGGCAGGACAAAGTGCCAAATAGTAAGGTCATGATGCGTGCCAATAGAATGAGCCCTGGTCGCATCCCCAAGGACCTCCTATATGGAGAACTCGTAGGACTGCACAGTCACACGAGGAAACGCAACCCAACATAAATGTGATGCGCCATCGTCTTGCGAGACGGAAGGAAGGATGCCGACAAGACGAATAAAGCTACGCCATGCCTCGCCTTTATTGTTGTCTTAATACGAAAATCGCATTTAATTTTTTTCTCACCTTGTTTCTAAATTTTCTTTAAAAACTTTTTTATGCCTCCCGGCAAATGGAATAATTACAAAAACTATATTAAAATCATCAGCAGGTTAGAACAAACAATAAAATCGATTTGGGTCGCTGCTAATTGTTTGGTTTTCTCGTGATTGTGCAACAACATGTTAAATCGTACAAACAACAACATAGTTATGTATAAAGAATAAATTATAGAAATAGATTAGCAATTTTTAAGGTGTTCGAAATTGTAAGTTCCTGAAAACACATGCACCAAGTAAAACAATTAAAGCGGCTGGATAGCGAAGTCAAAAGTGCGCTCGCCTCACAAGCTGAGGTGCATCGGATCTAGCCCACTATAAGCCACAATAAAATATATTGATGAATGACTATTGCTAAAAACGTTCAACGCCAAGTCTACCAAGTCCCGAGAAAGTTCTAATGGAAACATTAGAACCACCTACGACCTCCAGGGGGGGGGGTAATTTTCATCTATGTAGCTCAATGTACTACATAAGAACTGTCCATTAAATGTAGAAAATATGATTCTATTTTTAGTAGGTTTTTTTTCAAAAAGTTTAAGTAACAAAAAATACGTTTAAAAAGTATTTTTACAGATATAAAATATTTTTATTTTGAAAATACGAAAATATACAGTATACAGTTTCAGGAAATTGCAATAAATTGCGAAAAATTGAAAAATTATATCCATTAGGTTTTCAAATCGATTTTAAATTAACATATTAAAAAATTTGATTATTTCACATTAATTACTGATTACAATAACATTTCTGGGGAATTTTTTTTTCTTATAGACTCCAAGTATTTAGATAGCATCTTTAATTTTATTCAGATAAATTTCAACTAGCAACATGACCATGCATCTCAATGATTTTAAAGGTTAGAGATCTCATCTTATAAAATTGGTGAATTAGCACAGTCCCTACTAAGACGATTTTTTAAAAATTCATCTGATCTCAAATTAATGTGAACAAGATTTGGTTATCACGCTAGAATTGTTAAGGATACAATTTTGAAATCCTGTTCTTAAATAACCGAAGTATTTTTTATAAGTTCCTTATTTTCGTGTCTCTGATGACGCTTGAAAATGTTTCTCAGACTTGAAATAACGCCGGGGTATTTAGCTAGTATATATCTATATATACAGAGAGAGAGAGAGAGAGAGAGAGAGAGAGAGAGAGAGAGAGAGAGAGAGAGAGAGAGAGAGACAGACAGACAGACAGACAGACAGACAGACAGACAGACAGACAGATATACAGAAAGAAAGAGAGACAGACAGACAGAGTGCGAGACAGACAGAGTGAGAGAGAGAGAGAGAGAGAGAGAGAGAGAGAGAGAGAGAGAGAGAGAGAGAGAGAGAGAAATAGAAAGAGAGAAAGAGAGATAAGTTTCACATGAAAACTCTCAAGAAGAAATATCAGTTAAAACGAAATAATAAACGGTACCGACTAACTACTATGTATGTCATACATTAAAATTTCTAATCATGAAAAAAAAATCGCTTAACACGAAAAGATTTTAGTTCTTGAAATGAACCAGATACAGAAAACCCCGGCTCTCTGGTGTCGAGAATTCCCATTTAAGTTAGCTTTCTGTCATGTGAAACATACAGACACCATTTAGAAGGTCGGTCAGATGACTTAATGTTGTTTATCAAACCCCCTCCTCTACTCCCTCCCCCATCACACTTTAAAAACATCTCATCTCTAATTCGTTGACCGGTGTATTGCAGTCTTTGTATACATCAGTGAATTCGGTTTGCGTTTTCTTTTTCTACTTTCATTTATAATAATAACCCCTTTTCCAGTCCATGACGGACTATGGGGCATGTGAAGTAGCGCTCACACATTTTATTTAGCCACCACTAACGAGCAAGGGAATGTGTGGCTAGCACAATGCCCCGGGGCCTAGCCAACCCTTAGAATAGAACCCGTGACTTTCTTCTGTCTCGGTTCTGCAGTCCAGCGTGCTACCGCTAGACCATGTTTACAATTCGATGCTAAAAGGGAAATGAAAAGTTTAAAAAATCCAGACCGTTCAGTAAAAATGTTATTTTTTTAAATTTAAAAATTGTAAATTTGATTTCTTTATGTCAAGGGGACTGAAATACTTTTTCGTGTTAAAAGTGTTAAAGGATTTTACAAAAAAGTACATACACTCAACAAATATAAGTTGATTAGAGTACCTTTTATATACATTGATATATTGCTTATTCATGCTTTTAAATAAAAATCAATTTTTAAATCCCTTATATTAACTTCACCGCCGTCTCTGTCTGTCTCTCTCTCACTCTTGGTCGGGCAGGCAGAAAACAAAAGTAAATAAGAAAAACCCGTAAAAAACCAAGTTTTTGACTATAAATCCTTTATGTACGAGAAGTAACTAAAAGAATGTTCATTATAATACGCAGCGCCAGACCATCCAGAAATACAAAATTGAAGTTGTGTCGTAAAACATGTTTAATATAATACGCACCGATCAGGAATATGTTTATAAAAAGAGCTGTCAATAAAATACGCACCTTATTGCGCGACAGAAAGGTTGTTCAATATAATACGCACCGCGACGCTCTATCTCAAAAAATAGCATGATACATAGGAATAAAAAAAATAATCTAAAAAATCAATAATTTAATTACGGTACATGCGATCGATCTGAAATTTTGATACATTGTTTTTATCATCGGTACGAAACTGCCTGCAAAATTTCAGCTCGCTATCTTGCGAGCAAGTGGGTTAAAAATCGATCAAAAGTTTTGGCGACAAGCAAGCAAGCAAGCAAGCAAGCAAGGTCCGCCGCAGACACCACGAGTTAATATAAAGGATTTAAAAATGACCCATTTCCCGTGCTGCTATCGAGATGAAATAATTTTGCACATAGACTCGTGTCACTTAACAATGCATCGTATCAAAATTTCAGATCGATCGATGGTTATTAAATTATAGCACTTTTAGTTTATCTCTATACAACGTATGTAATTCAAATTCACGGTTTGTTATTGTTTTTCGTTCACGTGCCATTTGATTTCACGCGTTGACGCCATTCGTCATGTCCACACCCCCTCCCGTCCCTTCCCCCGGTTTTAAAGCCAGGGGATATCACTTGGTTTCCGTCTGTAAATGATTTCCGCGTTTGAACATAATCAATAATTTTAGTTGTGTCTCATATATAAGGGATTTATAGTCAAAAACGTTTTTTTACGTGTTTGTTTTATTAAAAAATCAACAAATGACCTCTCTGTGTTAAACGATTTTCACTGCATATATAAATATAGATATACATGTATATAACTTCTACATAAAGCTTAGTTGGTGATTGTATGTTTGTATGTGTTTATGTTTGTATGTTTGTATGTTTCACTTTTCGACTTTCAGTTACACAATCACGGAAAAACCAAATGACGGACGGGGACCAAATTTGGCAGGACGGTTCCTTTTAACCTGCATATGGTTTACATGCATTTTTCGGTAATTGTCCCTTTTGCCCGAAAGCCCTCAATTAAAAGATCAGAAAATGTCGAGACAAAGAGAAATATGATATCTCATTTCCATATTGAACAGCTTCATGCGGACATTCAAAACGAGTTCATTTTGGTACTGTATTTTTTTCCAATACTTTATTTTGAGCGGTGCGCTTTCAAAAATTTTTTTATTGTCAAATTACGGTGCGCACATTTTCGTGTATGCATCTTAAATTCAACAGCGACATCTTATTATAACATTTATTGCATTTGGTTTGGCTTTTACGTAACCTATTTACACTTATACAATTAACCTTTAGCTACCGGACTTATTAACATAAGTAGATTAAACTAAATAAAGAAAACCTTAAAACGCTTAATTATTTTGTATTGGGAATCGAATATGTTATGTTCATTCCTTTGTAGTCGGAATAACATAGGCCATTATAAAAGACCAAACTTAGTACATATAAACCTGACAAGCCATTTGAAATTCTAAATCCAATTGAACTCCTTTGTGTCCGTGGTACCAAAACATTTTTTTTCTTACAATGGCATATCTCTGTTTCACATAAAAAAATCTGATAAATAACTTGGCAATTAAAAATGTAATAACCAGCAACTAATACTGGGAAAAAGGGTCAGAACATTCCCGCTACAAAGTGCAGGTATATTTCTGGTCAATATACATAATTCCCGTTGTCTGTATGGATGTAATGCTGTTAGGTGGCGCGGCGATGGATGTAATGCTGTTAGGTGGCGCTGCGATCGATATGTTTTATAGTGCTACTAATTTTAGAAAGCAGCGCACCAAATTACTGCACCAAAAATAACCCGTTTCGAACGGTCCGCATAAAATTGTTCAATATGATAATAAATGAATCAAATAAAAATAAATAAAATAAATGAAAGTTCTGTATTACATTATTTTTTAATCAGATGTGTATTTATTTTGAAAACTTCCGTCATTTTTGACGGGTGATACACTAGTATATTTATATATAAATTTGTATATGTACATAATGGAAAGTTATTTTTTTTCACGTCACATGTGCTGTCTGTTTGGTTAAAGAGGGGAAATGGCGTTTGTGATGGGCGTATTGCGAGATAATTTTAATATGTTTGTGACGTAGAGTGCATTGTCTGTGCTGAGAACATGCTATTGAGGTATGGGATGCAAGCATAGTCTTAAGTGTTTGAAATGCAGTTGGTCAAAAATAGACACTCGTGCAAAAAAGTTGATGCAGTCGTATTAATAGAGCATCTGTTCATTTCATGAAGTTACCTCATTTGAACGTAAGACAAATATGACGTATGAAAAGCAACCACTTTCAGGCCATGACATCAGGTGTCTCTACTTGATCATCAAACACTCCTCCTCCACTCACATGTCAAACACACCTCCTCCACTCACATGTCAAACACACCTCCTCCACTCACATGTCAAACACAACTCCTCCACTCACATGTCAAACACACCTCCTCCACTCACATGTCAAACACACCTCCTCCACTCACATGTCAAACACACCTCCTCCACTCACATGTCAAACACACCTCCTCCACTCACTTGTCAAACACACCTCCTCCACTCACTTGTCAAACACACCTCCTCCACTCACTTGTCAAACACACCTCCTCCATTCACTTGTCAAACACACCTCCTCCACTCACTTGTCAAACACACCTCCTCCACTCACTTGTCAAACACACCTCCTCCATTCACTTGTCAAACACACCTCCTCCACTCACATGTCAAACACACCTCCTCCACTCACTTGTCAAACACACCTCCTCCACTCACTTGTCAAACACACCTCCTCCACTCACTTGTCAAACACACCTCCTCCACTCACTTGTCAAACACACCTCCTCCATTCACTTGTCAAACACACCTCCTCCACTCACATGTCAAACACACCTCCTCCACTCACTTGTCAAACACACCTCCTCCACTCACATGTCAAACACACCTCCTCCACTCACTTGCCAAACACAAAATATAGAACCGATTCTACCCACAATCTGAACCACATGTGTTGTGACCAATTACACTCAAAATATTAGCTGTAGGCCCTAAGTTAAATTATGTTAACGATTTGAAAAGTCAGTTCAAGTTCAAATGTTCATTTGTACATTTGTTATCGACATTCTCGTTGTCACAATCAAAGGACTCATCATTTCACGACATTCCCGTTGTCACAATCAAAGGACTCATCATTTCACGACATTCCCGTTGTCACAATCAAAGGACTCATCATTTCACGACATTCCCGTTGTCACAATCAAAGGACTCATCATTTCACGACATTCCCGTTGTCACAATCAAAGGACTCATCATTTCACGACATTCCCGTTGTCACAATCAAAGGACTCATCATTTCACGACATTCCCGTTGTCACAATCAAAGGACTCATCATTTCACGACATTCCCGTTGTCACAATCAAAGGACTCATCATTTCAACCAACAATGCTGTCCACAACAAACAGTGTTTGCGTCTAAACCTAGCTCTTTTGTGGTGATAGCATAAAACTTGGTCCCAGCGCTATGTCAAGAGTAAAAGTTGGAGTAGATCAAATGTTGAATTAAAAAATTAAATATGTGAAAAAGTGTTTACTTCCGGTATGTCAAAGGAAAGCAGTCATCTTCATTGAAGTGCCGCGTTATGGCCCGTCCAATCGTAGCGATTTCCTTTAGTGGATGTCCCGTTAACTCTCTTCATGACGTTGCAACAATGTCCATTAAAAAGTTTGTTTTTAAAAAAGGAAAGAAACGACTTGATGCACAAGCATTACATAAATTTTTTTTTGGTTTCCTGCAAAAGAGCTGAGAGTTTCGGAAAAAACACTCAATGACACTTAAGAAACTTTTTGTTTATATTTCGTGATTCTGTTCTAAATACAAGAAAGCACATGACACACCTCTCCTTCACTAACTCCTCACACCCCTCTCCTTCACTAACTCCTCACACCCCTCTCCTCTCACTAAACTCCTCACACCCCTCTCCTCTCACTAAACTCCTCACACCCCTCTCCTCTCACTAAACTCCTCACACCCCTCTTCTCTCACTAAACTCCTCACACCCCTCTCCTCTCACTCACTCCTCACACCCCTCTCCTCCCACTAAACTCCTCACACCCCTCTCCTCTCACTAACTCCTCACACCCCTCTCCTTCACTAACTCCTCACACCCCTCTCCTCTCACTAAACTCCTCACACCCCTCTCCTCCCACTAAACTCCTCACACCCCTCTCCTCTCACTAACTCCTCACACTCCTCTCCTCTCACTAAACTCCTCACACCCCGATTCCAACAAATTAAAAAACTTCACTTTAATAGGATAACGATTGAATGAAATAAGTATTGGTTCAAGAGACTGTCTCCAGTTATTTCTAATTGTGCTGGTAGGATTTAGACGTGGTTGCTGAGATGTCGTTTCCCCAACTGTTTTGTCCAGGGTTCAAGAAAGACATACACAAAAAAACCCTCCTATCTGAACCGTGTCAAAGTAATTTTTATATCTAACATGTGTTTTCATTAAAGAAATCCAAAGTTTTCAACTGGAGGGTCTCTAAGATATCATTTGAAGAAACTAACATGGCACATTATACTTGTATTGTTTTAGATATCTGTACAACATGGTGAAAATTGTTGAAGTCTGAAATTGATTAGAGTTTATGACACCAGATATATGTATGTGATATATATTTATTTAAAAATGTAAGCCAGTTTTAACGATTGTCTACCCTTTCAAGGCAAGAATCTAACCAACAACTGTTGTTACTGTCACAACATTGCCATCCGTCTCAACTCCGATCCTATTGACAGCTGTCACTACATACTCTCCAGAACCTGTCACTGAGTAGGATGTGGTGGACACGTCCAGGACCTTGACAAGAGAGCACGTGTTGGCGGTGCTGTGGTACACGGCCCAGTACCGGACGTTCGCTTTGAGACTTCCGCTCCAGTTCAAGGTCGCCCCATTGGCGGTCACGGTGGGGGCTGCTGGGGCAGCGACTCCGCCTCTGTAGTAGTAGATAGCCGGAAGGGTGGGCCCCGTGTAGACGTTAGACTTCAGGGCAGTTGTCAGTCCCTGGGAATTATGTTAAGGGAGAAAATAATGAGCACGAATAGGCCTTGTCATTTCATGGAGGATATCTACTGATTAAAAATATCCGGGTTACATAGTCGGACCAATTATCAATAAGACATTAATACAAAATATCCGGGTATTCTGAGAGGACAAATCTCAACAGATATTATTTAATTCGAAGTTAATTTGGGTCAGCCTACTAGCTTTGATCGAGACAAATAATTGCTTACATCTTTATTAGACTAAAAAGTATTTGCAAAATTATTGGTACTTCTTTATTTATGCTTAGACGGATATTTTTTAAGGACAACACGAAGAAATTATATCCCTAGTGACATATGTTTTCCGGTTTGAAAATGAGAAACCCCGTATGATAAGAATGTGGAAAATCCTCTATAAAAGAGAAATGTAATTTTATTTTATTTATTTACATAGGGATTCGACTTGTCGAGTAAGTGGATTCGATTTGATATCATTCACAAAACATTTTTACAATAGCATAAAAGACGGTTGCTTTATTGAGTAACGCCCTCAGACACTAAATTAATTATCTTGTGGATGTCATTTGGAGGTCACGATACGATTGACTTCAATGAATCGCTATATGTAGGTCAATTTACATGCGCATTTAAGTGTTCAGGTAATACGTACATGCGCACTAAGTTCCACGTCGTTGGCACTAAAATGTATGGCGCCCCACACGTTGCGGCTGGTTCTTATCTGAACTTGCTGGATCTGATGGACGATCTCAGACGTGCTCCAGTTGTTCTCTTCGATCCTGTATGACGTCAGGAGATATGTTCAAACGTTGAGTTACGAAAGTAAACTATTTGCATGTCATCATGTCAGATTGTGGTATTAGTAAAAAAAAATTATAATTAAAGTGCATAGTTTTTAAATTAAGAATAGTATAAGTAGTAAATGAGTTGATGTTTGTTGGTCTTATATTCTATTGTTTGTTGGTCTTATATTCTATTGTTTGTGATGGGATGTATTAGATTAAAAGTCAAATAATAGCTCAAAAAAATCTCAAAGTTTAAAACCTATGAATGTAGGAAAAGGGGGAATAATGTACAAACCTGTAGTCGGCTAGTCCCGCGTAAATGTGTTTGTGCATGGGGTTCTGGGCGGGGTCCGACCACCAGTCCACCAACTTGGTGAAGCTCTGCGGGCCATCGATGACCCAGTACAGCTGCGGAGCCACGTAGTCGAGCCAGCCTTTCTGGAGCCACAGTCTGGAGTCGGCATAAATCTCATCGACACTTGACATTCCTGAGAGTCACACAACGCGACACCCATCACAATTAGTCACATGGGCGTAGCTAAAACATGATACTACTAAACGGGACACGCCTTAAGCTTTATTGACTTCAGATAACGTTTATTCTGCATAGTATGGATTTGACAAACATTGATATTAAAAGTTATTAATTACTTTTTTTTTATAAATTCTTACTAGTGCCAAAAGTTTTCCCTTACCAGATACGCCACTGGGATAGCCAGATTTCCAGATACCAAAGGGGCTGATGCCGAATTTGACCCAAGCCTTAGTTTGATGAATGCTGCAAGTTTGGTAAATCAAAGAATAACACTAGGGAATATGAAACAACTCAAGATATTTTCCTCTGACAGAATAGCAAACACTAATGTGACCATTTAACTCAATGACTGCACACTGAAGATGACTTACTTGCTGGCAGCACAAAGATGATGACTTACTTGCTGGCAGCACAAAGATGATGACTTATCTTGCGGACAAGTAGACATCACTTCGATAACGACTTAAATTTGCTCACAGCACTCGGATAACGACTTACTTTGTTGACAGCCTCTCAATCAGCTTATTGACATTGTCACGTCTCCAGTCTGCCAGGGCCAAGGTTCCACCAGAACTCTGAGGGACACGAACGGCATATTGACTAGATTAATTATCAAATATTATCCACTCCACTGTAAACCAATCAACTACCAACCTATCAAGCAAGCAACAATCAATTCATCAACCAATCAAATATCAACTTTTCAACCAATCAAATACCCATTTATTAACCAATCAACTATCAACATATCTACCAATCAACTAATCTATCAACAATCAACTATCAGCATATCTACCAATCAACTAATCTATCAACAATCAACTATCAGCATATCTACCAATCAACTAATCTATCAACAATCAACTATCAACATATCTACCAATCAACTAACCTATTAACCAATCAACTATCAGCATATCTACCAATCAACTAATCTATCAACAATCAACTATCAGCATATCTACCAATCAACTAATCTATCAACAATCAACTATCAGCATATCTACCAATCAACTAATCTATCAACAATCAACTATCAGCATATCTACCAATCAACTAATCTATCAACAATCAACTATCAGCATATCTACCAATCAACTAACCTATTAACCAATCAACTATCAGCATATCTACCAATCAACTAATCTATCAACAATCAACTATCAGCATATCTACCAATCAACTAATCTATCAACAATCAACTATCAGCACATCTACCAATCAACTAACCTATTAACCAATCAACTATCAGCATATCTACCAATCAACTAATCTATCAACAAAATAATCAAATATCAGACTGTCAACGCATCAACCCATTAACCAATCAGCTATCAAAACCCATTCAATTATCTATACAGAAATGATTTTTTTCTACGCTAAACTTCGTTTCAATAACTATCAACAATAACAATTCAAAACATCAACCTAGACACAAACAGTCTTTAATTCACTGGTCATTTAGTCATTAAATATTCCAAATTCCAATGTGTCTGAATCAATTTTGGACTTGTTGGCCCATTCTATCAAAAGAACTAAATTTAGGGAGTCTCACACTTGGTTCGTTGCTGGGGTACTCACCTTGTAAGCATTATAAGTGCTCGTGTCAGGGAAGCGATCCGCCGTGGGGTAGGGGTAGAAGTAGTCGTCCATGTGGACACCGTCAATGTCGTAACGCTTGACAACATCCAGGATGACGTTGGTCACTCTGTCCTGTGGGGGCGGGGTTGGAGACAGAATGTACACAATAACGTCACATTCATCGGTTAGGTGTACATAGTAACATCAAATTCATCGCTTAAATTTATATGTACACATTACATTCATCGGTTAGGTGTACTCAGTAAGATAACATTCATTAGTGATACATTAGCAGACATGACTTGGTGCACATATGTTTGATATAACTCATATAACTCATATAACTCATATAACTCATATATCTCATATAACTCATATTGATAGCATCTCATCAGATAAATTGTCTTCATTTGTACAATAACATTACATTACTCGGTTGTATAAATGTGGGGTCTCTCTAAATTACTACTTATAATGTGAGTGGAGTGTCTTCCGAGATGACTTATATTGCGAGGTCCTCTGCATGAGAGGCATGTCTTTAGTGCAACAACTTCTCCGTAGGTAATTCTCGAAATCTTTTTTTTTATATCCTCCTTCATCTATATCTCTTCCGGTCTATCTCTTCTTCCTTCCGTACCTCACCCGCCCGCCCCCCCCCCATTCTTTTAAATCTCTTTGTCTCTCATTATTTATTGTTGGTTAACAACTGCAGAATCATTGTGTCAGAGTTTCATAGCTATTTGAGTGCACACTTAGCTCTGTCCTGTATGTGCTGCAACAAGCAGTGAGAGTGTATGATAACTTGCCCTGATATATTCACGTGAACTAACATTCCAGTAGTAGTAGAACGCTACGAAACATCAGTATAGAAATACCAAAGTGAGTTTAGCAAGATTCCATGCTGATTGTGTTTCTGGCTTTGTCTGCTCTGTCAGTGGTTCTCACGGCTACCAACCTGAACTTCTTTACTTCCTGGGTCCATCCACAGGTTGTTACCGTAGGCGTGGGCGTGGGCTGGGATGGCTCTGGCCATGTGATTGGCTGCGAGACCGGAAGTGGATGTAGAGCCAGACTTCGCCCTAACAAAAGACATTTTGAATTTAATTATTTTATATGGTTAACCCGAACTCAAGTCACTGTATTCAATGCTTTTATAATCAAAGACATATTAATTTCATATACATGATTTTTAAAAAAAATCCCTTATATTAACTTCACCGCCGTCTCATGGGCGGGTGGATAAACAAAAGTAAAAAATTACCCACTTCCCGTGAAGCCATCGAGCTGAAATTTGGCACACGGACCCGTGTCACCTAACAATGCATCGTATCAAAATTTCAGTTCGATCGAACGTACCGTAATTAAATTAATGCATTTTTAGTTTATCTATATAAAACTATATGTTGAAGTCGCTTTTGTTTACATTTTACGGGTCACTTGTCTTCACGCCAGCCATCGGTGAACACATCTCGTGTTTTAACCAGGTGTACCGGCGTGCTTTTGTTTACATTTTACGTGTCACGCTGAGCTCGGTCCAGTGATCGGTGACCAGACCTTTCCCCTCTCCCACCCGGCCCCCAGGGGTTATAAAGCTAAGGGAAGTTAAGACAGATTCGGTCTGTATATGTTTGTCGCGTTTGAACATAATCAATACTTTTAGTTATGTCTCATATATAAGGGATTTATAGTCAAAAACTTTGTTTTTACGGGTTTGTTTTATTCTTCTTGCTCTTGCCTCATGGTCGTAGAATAAAACTAAAAACTGTAAGTTAATTTGTGTGTTTGACAAGCCTATTACCTATAGGGATTAAACCATGCGTGAACTTCTATATTTCTCTTGTGAGCCTCGTCAATCAGAAATTGCAGAGGATCCCAGATTGGATTCGGGGCAGTACCCTGACTTCCGGTCAACCACTGGCTCCATGGCTCAATAGTAGACTGGTAGAAGGCATCACCGGCAGGACGGACCTACGATAGATGTGGATAAATGAGTTTATGGATGATTGAATGGATGGATGGTCAGATGCGTGCAAGGGTGGTTGGGAAGATAAACTGATAGTTTGATGGATGGAGAGAAGCAGGAATGAATGAATATATGGACGAGTATATGGATAGAGTTTGTTGGCTGGATGGACGGATGATATTGTATTGATTTGACATATGTATGAGGGTGTATATGGAGGCTTTGATATGTGCAAGGTTTAAAACTTTCAGTTTGGGAACAACTTATGCATTTATGGAATTAAGGACAAGGGAATGAATGGAATAAAGCGCTAACGATGAATAAATGTTCGGAAGAATGCCTGAACGGAATGCATGCTGATCGCGTTGATAAGTCGAAATTGTTATAGTTAGATAATGAGACAAAAAACATAGAGATAGTAGAGCAGAGAGAGGCAGATAGGCAGAGAGCGAGAGAGATAGATAGATAGATAGATAGATAGATAGATAGATAGATAGATAGATAGATAGATAGATAGATAGATAGATAGATAGATAGATAGATAGATAGATAGATAGATAGATAGATAGATAGATAGATAGATAGAGAGAGAGAGAGAGAGAGAGAGAGAGAGAGAGAGAGAGAGAGAGAGAGAGAGAGAGAGAGAGAGAAATAAACGTTCAGACTTCTGCAAAATATGACGTCATGAAGTCCTTGACTGACTTCATTATTTGTATCAAGTCAGTGAACCACTTACTTGGAAGAATACAGCATTTATAGTAGCCGCTTGAAGTTTGTCCAACAAAGTCCTTAAGTCGGCCTGGTTTTGACTGGTTGACTTGGCGCTGGACTTTGGCCAGTCAATGTTACTGACTGTTGCGATCCATGCTCCCCTGAGTTCTCTCTTGGTGCGACCACTGCTACACGCTGGGGTTTCCAGAGATCCAGAAAAGACAAACATAATTTTAGCCTGAGCGTTAAGCTGTATTCATTAAATATGACCACTTAAAAAATTTTTTTAGACACGTTCAACACACATGGAATGAAAATCATATCTTTATATGTACGTGTGTGTTTACCTGCTTGTGCAGACGCCAACAATGTTAATAGTACAACTGTCAAACACAACATCCCAGTGGTCCTGTGGCACATTCAGTGATTCAAGGTCTAAAGAAATACATTTAGAATGAACCCTTTTTTAATAACAAAATAGGTAGAAATTTTGAACAGAATTTACTTCCGTAGACACAAGACCATGGGCCATGTGGGGTTTTCCATGTTTTTAAAGGGGATTTCCCTTTTGACATTGACAATAACGTATTCTAAGCCCTTAATTAAAAAAATACGTAACACTTTCAAGAACAGCTTTATTTTACGCCATATCTATTCAGGTAATGTTTCCTTTCTTTTAAATGTGAAATGAGATGATTCATAAACGATTATAATATCAAGTAATAATGGTTTTCTTTTTTTTAAATATTAAAATTGATAGTGACGTCAAAATACATTGGGGCAGCATAGACAAAGCTGAAGTAGCAGTATGTCCCCCCATGAGCCCCGTATCCGGTCACTAGTCACTCACTAGTGCTCATGAAGGATATTTTTGACGTGATCGTGCCTTCAGTAAATGATTCGTGCTAAATATACGACTTGGGTCTGCATAACGGCATGTCACTGTCCTCTCCTGAAGGTTTCATTGTCCAGCTTAATGCACATGATACTCACTAAGTTTAAATCTGAAAGTTCTCAGCTTGGTCAAAGCACAAACACTTTATGAAGGCAAGAAAGCATTAAATAAAAAAAAATTAATGATGAAATCGCGCATTTAAACGTTTATACGCGGCTATTTTCCAGTTAATGATTCCATTATATTAAGAAAAATAAATATAAAATCGTGCATTTAAAACCTTTAGAAACGGATTTCGTCCATTTAATGATTTCATTATAGTTAACTGACAGAAATACTTTTCGGGGCTTCGGTCGTATCCAAATGAATATTGAAAATAACGTCCCTGTTACACACATAAAATTACAACCAAAACATCGGTGCATTCAGTATACATCTGAAGCAATCAGTCTCAAGGCGACAAAATTAATTTTTTAAATTTCATATCTTATCACCTATTGTACATGATTGAATTCAATTCTAATTGATATTTAATCAAATCTTAAATGCAACCATTCTAGAAATGCTTACAGATTTCAAGAACTTACAGAAATAATGGAGCTCTTGTGGCGGTAAACGTTCATGATTAAAAGTATTTAACGATTTTTAGTAGGTCAAAAAACCTCCAACATTAACTGCTGTTTCCTTCCCAAGAGAAGACAAATCATACAGAATGTTCCACTTGACAGCCAGTTTTTTTTATCTCCATAAATGTTTCCCGGTAATTATGAAAATAGTTTTAGGGGGGAAAAAAAGCAACATTTCAATGACTTTTAGGAAACATCTGTTTGAAAAATGACGTTCAAATTAAATACATTTGATGGAATATCTTCATCTTATTACCAGTTGTTGGACTTATGTTACAAACCGTTACAGTTTTAGCATACGTTTAAAAATCTTAGAACTCGCTAATGACATTTTTTGTTTTGTTTATGGAAGATTCTCTTTTCATTGAATTGTGGTAATAAGATGTAACACTTTTGTATTTTAAAATTCATGAAATTATTGATAATACTATATGTGTTGTTGTTTTATTTCCTTATTCAGGTAAAAGTAGAATTACTTCGTCAGTGAATTTCCCCACGTTAGGATCCGTTATATAATTAAGGCGTTACGTTTAGAAAAATGTTCTATTTATAGACCGTACCAAAAATTTAACACAACCCATGTCTCGACACACTCCAGTAATAACAGGATGTAGGTCAACCTGACATTAAAATTATGAGCTCTCTGGCGGGAACTATATATTACAAGATACGACCCTCGGCGTAGCAAACGCCGCAGACTTGCTCATCATAGATAGTGCAAAGAACGGGACACAAACAGCAGCACGAAGTAATGGAAAAAAAGCGAGTAAACGTGGAGACATGTGCACATCGGTTGTTGTTACCTGCCCCCCCACCCTTTACTACCATCCCTTACCAACAATAAACTGTGATTTGCCGACCATAGGGTAGGTCATGTTCGCAAAAAATGGGGAAAAGAATGGGCAGAAAAATACATTTCATTTTAAAAAATTGTTCCCTCTGGGGCTTTAACCCAGGACTTAATTACGTGGTAAATTTATAATATAAAAAAACAGGGTATTAGTAGGCCTGACAAGACGTAACACAACAGCTAACGTTTCGGCAAAGAGCCTTCCTCACCCCCATTACTTAATTACGTGCAAGGCGGACGTGATAACTACTTCACTATGAATCATATGTTATTCTGTGAAGGTACAATGCAAGTGAACGCAAGTTTCATTGTTGCCACCACCCCACCCTTTTTTAAAATATTTTTCTTTTTATCCTACTACGCTTGCCCACGGTGATCTTTCGACCCCAGCGGGGGTCATTCGTCATGCTCATTTGCACATGCCGTTTAAGTGAATTATATATATAGATAGATAGTTGTCTTGCTCATGCTTAGGTGTGCATCTGTTTGTATCATTATATATTTTATTTAAATAATCAGTCCTACAGATAATTGGCTCATGATTTTCCGCCTTTATTAATCACGTATGCACATTTGTAAATCATCATATTCAGAATTACTGTATTAGTTATTCACATAAAATCTGACTTAAATAATATGTCATGCGCATAGTTGTATCATTATTATCTAAATAAAATAAAATAAAAATCATTATTATGCTTATATTTGTATCATGATATTCTGTCTTCTATCAAGGTTTTGATATCTTGTCGCTAATGTTCACTGCTTGATGTCTAAAAGTATTCAAACCTTCATGGAATAGGATGAAGAAAATCATAGACCAGCATAAAGAAGTATAGAAAATAATAAAGAAGTCATACACTTGAGTGAGAAAAAAGTCATGTACTAGTACGATAAAGAGTGTGACAGATTAAGAAAAATAAATTAATAGATTAGATTAGGGTAGAGATAAATAGACTAAGAAAATGGGAAGTCATAGAATATGATAAGAATAAGTAATAGACTACGATCAAATAGTCATAAATTACGAAAAGAAGTTAAAGATTAGGATAAACAAAGTGATAGACTAGAAAAACAGAAATTATAAGACCACCATGAAAATCAAAAGATTACAACAAAACAAGTAATAAAATCTCGAATGAAACGTAATTTGTAAGGTAGAATTTCCGATTTTTTTTTATTCAAGGGAAATCATTCTAGATTACATTAAAAGTAATTTCAAATCAATAATTCTGAAATTAAACAAAACAATTGCTATCTACAAATTGCTGCTAAAATTACGGGAGTCGAACGAAAAGAGATTTTTCAAAAATTTCTTCTCCAACATTTTTCTAAATATTATGAGCTATTGTTTGGCGTTTGTTTCAACCCGATAGATGTTATGGTTGGCCAGAAATTGACAACATACTGATATTTTTTCGTGTTTTTTTTAATTTTCCAGGAAATCCAGTAAATCTTTTCGGTATTTTTTGGCCCTGCACATCCTTGGGACCTCCTTAACATATTTGCAAAAGACCCGAACACTCTATCTGGTATGATTCAGGAGGAGTTGCATGATCAAGCTGACAAGCTCAGACAGCACAGACATTTCAAATATATAAACGCGATTTTTCCCATAAGGAAATTGCGTTAAAAATCACGGACTGTGATATAGAAGTCATAGACTAGATTACAGTGATAGCGAATATATGCCCAGCGTGCCAAAGACGGCACGCAGAGCCTCATCAGCTGGCATGCAACTAAAATATTACTTTCTTAATCAAACAACTGTGCTGGCATTTTGTGTTGGCACTTTGCTATATAAAAGTAGGTTTTAATTGAATTTTGGGGACGCGACCCCAAAAAGGTTCACCCTCACTGGACTAGAATAAAGAAAGTAATGAATAGACTATACTTTTTAAAAAAAAAGTAAAAGTTAAGAATCTAGTAAGTATTTGACTCGGTAAAAAAGTCATAGACTAGAATAAATTAAGAAATATACTAGGATTTAGAAAGTCAATGAATAGGATCCAGTGAATCTTAGACTAGGACAAAGAAAGTTATAGACTGATAAATAAAGACGTAGAATAGGATGTAATTACTCATAACTTTGTCATCCACTGCCAGCAGTTTCTATTTCCGTCAATTCAATGGAACTAGTTCGTCAACTTAAATGAACTTTTAAAAGAATATTTCTTATCTTTCCCAGAGGCGTAGCTACAATATCTTGCGGCCGGCGACAAAATATAAGATTGGCGCCACCCGCCCCGTTTCCATTTCATTAATCTCATACTTTTGTTCACTCACTATAAGGTTATTTTGTAAGCCTCATCTCATTTTTTTTGGGCTACCGTACTTTGACGCCCGGGAACATATGTACCCCAGCCCCCCCCCTCACTACGCCTCTGAATTTTTCCCAATGCCACATTCAACAAGCTTTTAGAAATTCAGCTCTAGGCAAACGAGCTTTTGATAGTTGAGATTTGGCTATATTTAAACATTTGTTGTAGTTTTTTTTTCCAAATTACACAGTGGCGTGATCTTTCCAGTACGAAAAGGGTGTTAAAAGCTTGTATGGTTTGTTGAATATATAGCTAAATTAAGAATTGGGAGGAGGGATCTTTTACATACATTATCAGATCAGTAGCTTTTACATACGCTATATAGACTGGTGGTTTTTTGACATGAGTCAGGTTGGTGGCTTTTTAACATACGTTAGATTTGTGACTTTTTGACATGTGTCAGACTGGTAACTTTTTGACATACGTCAGGTTGGTGGCTTTTTGACATATGTCCAGTTGGTGGCTTTTTGACATATGTCAGGTTGGTGGATTTTTGGCATATACGTCAGCTTGGTGGTTTTGTAACAAACGTGAGCCTGCTGGCTTATGACACACCTAAGGTTTCTTTGATGTTAGGAAGTAAATATAAAAGTGTAATACAGTGGAACCTGTTATAACGAGCATAATTCGTTCCTGAATCTTACTCGTTAAGCGAAATACTCGTTAAACGAAACATTTTTCTCCATACAAATCAATGTAAAATACGATAATGCGTTCCATACTGACTACTATAACACGGTTAGGCCAAGCGGTGTACAAATGAGACAGTACTAAAAATGCCCATGAAGCCATTCAGCGATCTGTTTCTTCATCATTGATTTTTCTTCCAAATACCGATGATTAGAACAGCCAGCAGGACCTCGGCTTGGTGTCAAGTGGTTTGGTTAAAGCGATTTGATTTTAAAGTGGTTCCGTTGCAAGAAGGGGGCAAAAAGAGGGTGGGGAAAATATTTTTTTTAAAAAAATTTTAAAAAAAATTAACCAGTAACCTACTCTATCACAATGTGACTATTAAAAGACCCCCCCCCCTTCAACATCCCAGGCCATTAAAGGAAACCAGGATAAAAACTTTGTGATTTTTTCAGACGTGAACAATTGAGATATCGGTAGTGCTCGGAAAGGCGTTTCCAAAAAAGTCACATAATGAACTTATTGTTGGTAAGTGTCAGTTTGACAGCGGGATTCCCGCCTGTAGTTTAATCGACATAAACTGAGTCATCGTGTCGAGTGATTTAATATATCTATTTTTTCAAAAATACAGTGGCCAGTAATCCGGAAACACTGGTTCAACTTAAAATGAAAAAAGTTTTATCAGCCTGGAAAAATACAATGCACCCAATGTTTCCTGTAAGGGTCGTTGGTCCATGTGCAAAGTCAAAAAAAAATAAATAAATAATAATAATAATAAAAATAAATTCATTTTTAAAAAACTACTCGTGTGCAGAGTTCCACAGTACCCATTTTTGTGTAAAATTTTACCAAATTTGCTGCGCTGTAATTCTAAACTGCTGCGCGGCGTCGGTCTGATATCTGCGCTACCGCACAACTTAAAGGGATTACTGAATGCATCCTCTCCTCTGCAATACAACCGAGTCATGTTTACAAACTATTGATTTAGTAAACAGAAAGTAGTTATAATAATGTTACCATATTTTTAATAGTCATAAATAAGCAGGCTACACTTTTCGAAACTATTGATATGTGACAACTTTCTTTTCCTCACTTTTTTCAGCTTGAATTTAAGTCGCTATTTTTAAAGCTACTGCCGCTTTCAAACAATTCAAATCAAATATTCTCAAGCTCGTCGCTGTTACGGCTATTGGGTTGTTGTCAACATAGGGTATGCTGACACTTGATGCTGGTTGGTGATCGTGGTTTGAGAGTTGAGGCAGCGGTTTGGTGGACTCACTGGAAGTGTGTTGGGTCTGCTGATGGTCAATCTCACCAATGATGGGATGGATATCTTCACTTCAATCTAACCAATGAATTGATGGATACCTTCAATTCAATCCAATGAATTGATGGATATCTTCACTTCAATCAAACCAATGATTTGATGGATATCTTCACTTCAATCTAACCAATGAATTGATGGATTTCTTGACTTCAATCTAACTAATGATGTCAAGGATATGTTCACGTCAATCCATCTAATACTAGGATGGATATGCCCGTATTTATCAGAACGAGGACGGGATTTTTCAAAATGATGTCCAATATTTCAGGCCCCCTTAATTAGAAATACACACACAATAACTTGTGACTGAGTTTGTATGCTGGTCGCACTGAATTAGATGTGAAGAAATCTGTATTCTGAATGGCATTTGACTTGCAGTAATAAAATAAACATGTGAAACAGTTACAACAAAAACTTTGCTTTATTCTTATGTTTCTGAATGATCATTTTGTAATGTATTGAAAGTGTGATGGGGTGGATTAATTTTTGGGTAGATTTTATTTTACAGCCAGGGGATTACATATTTGAATCTGGAGGAATAAATTTTCCCTTCCCGGATAATTTATATTCAAATAAACCCAGGCTTTAAGAGAATAACCTCAAGCTTCCAGGATATTAGATTAGATATCGAGTGTCGCGCCACTAAGATGTTGTGTGTTTATTTCACTACCCAGTTTACAAATATATTTACTATCTTAATGTAAAGTGCCTTGAGCTCAGTTGCTTGCTTGGGTACTGTTTTATATAAATTATCAAATTATTATTATTACTATTATTATTTAATGTACTTACTATGTCTTATCCCTTGTTCTTATTTAATTTCACGTTTCCATGTCCTCGCCCCATAGTTTCAATAATTGTTCAATGACTAATTGTACACATGTCAACCATGAGCTATAAATTATAAATTCTTCATCTGCCGTTTCTCATCGTTTATGTCAAAGGATCAATGCTTATCTCCGTTAACGTCAGCCTTTTGAAGGCCTATTCACACAAACCACCCTTTGCATCAGTTTTATCTGGGGACCTTAAGACCCTGGATTGTCATGTTCCATAGATCGGCCTTTTTGGGTTGTTTATTATCCAATTTCAAATTGACGAAACAATCAGGAATAGATAACTCGTGAAATTTTCTTTCCTAGCCGTAATTAAATTCTACTTGTTTACTCTGTGATTTCCAAGTGATCAAAGCGCGACTACAAGCGACGTGTTTAGCGCGTGGTTGGGGTTTGTTTGGGTTAACTTTAACTAAAGTCACATTCAAACCTGTCTAAAACAGTCACAACTGTCAAAGTTACACGTGTCCCAATCATACCTGCCACTGTAACACCTGTCACAGTCATACCTGTAACAGTCACAAATGTCAAACCTGCCAAAGTCAAACCTGTCATAGACACATAGACACATATGTCTCAGTCAACAATATCACAGTCACACCTGTAACTAGTAATACCTGTAACGGTCACATCTCTCAAAGTCAAACCTGCCACAGTCAAACCTGCCACAGTCAAACCTGCCAAAGTCAAACCTGCCACAGTCAAAGCTGTCAATGGGACGCCTCTCGCAGCACACCAGCCAATGTTAACCCTACTAAGTCACGCATGTCCTAAAACAGTGGAAATTTGCTTGTTTTGTATGTTCCATTAGTAATTGTGACTTTGGCTGCAACAATGTAATTGAGGTAAGTTAACTGATATAAGTTAACTAATACAAGGTATCGAGTCAATGTGACTGAGGCAAGGTAACTGAAACACACTTACTTTGAAAACGTGTCTCTGACAGAGTGACAGTTGTTGGTGGTGAATGTGACGCTGTTACTTGGGCGGTTCCTATTAGCACCTGGGTGACTTACTTTTACTTGAGAATTATTGAACACTTTATGGTAGCTTGACTACTACATGAATTTATCTCCAACCTCCTACCCTACATGAGACAAACTGTAAGGAGCAGTTCTTTATGTTTGCCATTTGAGTTCATATATCGCCCATTTCATCGAATTAGACAAAAGTCTGACGTTGTTTTCAGACATTTGACGATACATGAAAAATACCCTGTGAATTAGGATGCCCCAATAATTAGGTATTTGTGTTTCCTTATACTATCAGCCTCTTCCTTATTTGGGGACAAATTTTATTTCATTGATGTTTTAAATGTACATATTTTAATTTACATAAAAATTGTTTCGTGGCATTAATATTTAAATCTAAAATTTATTTCAAACTTTAGCTCCGCTTCGAACGCAAATTAGATTTAAAATGTTTATATTCGTCTCCGATGTATAGAATGAATATCGACCAATGGCCGGCAATCTGTCATATCCAAACTTTTCTACATGATTATTACATACGTCTCCTAATTAAATATATGCATGGCTCTAGGTTGTAGTGACACGTGTATTTAATGTCAGTTTCAAATGTTACAATAACAACACATGAGACATGATAAACCACAAGAAGTGGATCAACAACACGGCATACCTCAGTGTCAGCAGCCTCAATTCGAATACCACTACATCCAACACTAACAAACATTAACAACAGCGAGATGATCAACTACTCATCATCATACATCAGGAACAAGCTGATCGCAACGTCGAATCAACTCTCACCCGACATCGCCCGACATCACCCGGCAGCTCAGCCCACGACTGTTTCAACAGTCACCGGGTTGCCGTCCGTCTCCGCGCCCAGTCTGTTGACAGCGGTCACCACGTAGACACCGGTCCCACTGACCGCAAGGGACGTGGTGGCCGTGGCGACGACCCTGACGAGTGTGCAGGTGTTGGCGGTGCTGTGGTACACGGCCCACGATCTCACGTTGTCCTTCTTGCTGGCGCTCCAGTCAAGGGTGGCGCCGTTGGCCTTCACCACCGGGGCGGCAGGGGCGGCGACACCACTCCTGTAGGTGTAGGCGTCAGGCAGTGCGGGGTGTTGGTAGACAGATGATTTGAGGGTTGTGAAAAGACTCTGAAAGGGAGGGAGGGGCGGAGATAAGCATAGAATTAGTATCAGGTCTTCCGTGGACATAATTTAAAAGTGGTCGTAAGTGACGTCATTATATGCACAACGGATCAAACAGAAATTAGGACTCAGAGATGGACTTACATCTAATTCAGGCTTAACCCGACCACTTCTCCCCCCCCCCACCCCCAAGTACTAGTGAAATCATTAAACCTTGAAACACTAGATAATAGAAGACGAAAGAGCAAAGTAGTAATAACACATAAGACAATTAATTCTAAAGTGGAAATACAACACAGAGATAATCTAATACAATGCTAAGATAGACCTAAGGGATGCAAACACTTTTCTTATTCCGTATGGAAGAACAAAACACAAGTAAATTATCCTTCTTCCCGCCTTGAATTCGGACGCGGAATGACACAATATTAACAGTTAAAATTCTGATAAAATTGCGAGACTAGAAATAAACCAATCGTAATACGCAATAATCCTCTGTAGAGAATGAGCGTCTGCAATTGATAAGATAAGGGGCCGTCCATAAATGACGTCACGCACCTAGGGGGGAGGGGGTCACACTTTTGTGACGATGCGTGACGAGGGGGAGGGAGGGGGGGTTGAAGAAATGTGACGTCACATCGAAAGGGTGACTTTAAATAAAACTTCCACTGAAATATTTGGTCGCTTACAATTTATTTAATGACTTTTTTCCTAAAATCAGTGCTTCTCAATGTGCTGGTCGGTAGGCCATCAGACGCTGGTTGGCGTAAGCTATCAAGACACGAAAATTAAATCTAATTATAATCCTTGAGTTTAAGAATCCACAAGATAACATATGAAATTGTTACACTGCGTCGTTTGATGTTGACATCAAAGCATTTGTGATGTAACCGCAGCTCCGTTTGGTTCTCTCATGAGTCGAACTTTTTTCCCCGTTACCCCAAATTATACAAGTTTATGTGTGCGTTACCAAGCGCCCCAGACTCTAGGTCCTGCTCACATGACTTGGGGATTTGGGGGAGTGTCGTTAGCCCCCCCCCTTTCCGAAAATGCTGCTGTTGAGTTTTACAAGCATAACAAGTGTCTAAAAATGATCTGAATAGGATTATGTGTAGATATTTTAAGTCAAAACCACACGGAATATCCTCTTTCTTTAAAATTGAAATCTATTTGATAGAATTAAAAACGTTTTAAGTTTGATATAATTGTTCGATTGGTTTTTGGTCAAACGCCCCTAGCCATTCTAGTCTCCTAGATCAGTGCTTCTCAAAGTGGTGGTCCGCGGACTAAGTTTTTGTGACGACGCGTGACGAGGGGGGGGGGTGTCAAAAATCGGCAAAAATCGCGTGACGTCATTTATGGACATTTGAAAGTCATCCCATGCACGTTCCTGTCCACATATTTGGTGCTGTAGTGCATGGTGCCCTAGTAAGTGAGCACTACTTACATGTACGTTTGTGTCCACATGTTTGGTGCTATAGTGCATGGTGCCCTAGTAAGTGAGCACTACTTACATGTACGTTTGTGTCCACATGTTTGGCGCTGTAGTGTATGGTGCCCCAGACGTTGTGGTTGGTCCTGGCCTGTGTCAGCTGGATCTGATGGAGTATCTCATTGGGGCTCCAGTTATTGGCCAGGATTCTGGGGGAAGGGAACACATGGCAAACTTGGAACAATCTCTTACAGCAATATGTATATTAAAGGACACTTTCCTTCTATATTCCATCTACCTAAAGCCAAAAATATATCAACTACATTACAACCACTTACTACAGTACAACGTTTACTACAAGACAACCACCTACTGTGATAAATCTTCCGATTACAATACATCTAGGTACTGAAATACAGCTACCTACTACAACACATCTAAACCTGCACTAACTACAATACATCTACACTTGATACGATACAGCTACTTACTACAATACATCTACACCTAATACGATACAGCTACCTACTACAATACATCTAGACCTGATACGATACAGCTACCTACTACAATACATCTACACTTGATACGATACAGCTACCTACTACAATACATCTACACCCGATGTACGATACAGCTACCTACTACAATACATCTACACCTGATATACGATACAGCTACCTACTACAATACATCTACACTTGATACGATACAGCTACCTACTACAATACATCTACACCTGATATACGATACAGCTACCTACTGCAATACATCTACACTTGATACGATACAGCTACCTACTACAATACATCTACACTTGATACGATACAGCTACCTACTACAATACATCTACACCTGATATACGATACAGCTACCTACTACGATACATCTACACCTGATATACGATACAGCTACCTACTGCAATACATCTACACTTGATACGATAAAGCTACCTACTACAATACATCTACACTTGATACGATACAGCTACCTACTACAATACATCTACACTTTATACGATACAGCTACCTACTGCAATACATCTACAACTGATATACGATACAGCTACCTACTACAATACATCTTCACCTGATGTACGATACAGCTACCTACTACAATACATCTACACTGGATACGATACAGCTACCTACTACAATACATCTACACCTGATACGATACAGCTACCTACTACAATAAATCTTCACCTGATATACGATACAGCTAACTACTTCAATACATCTTCACCTGATGTACGATACAGCTACCTACTACAATACATCTACACTTGATACGATACAGCTACCTACTACAATACATCTACACCTGATACGATACAGCTACCTACTACAATACATCGTCACCTGATATACGATACAGCTACCTACTGCAATAATCTACACTTGATACGATACAGCTACCTACTACAATACATCTACACCTGATACGATACAGCTACCTACTACAATACATCTAGACCTGATACGATACAGCTACCTACTACAATACATCTAGACCTGATACGATACAGCTACCTACTACAATACATCTACACTTGATACTATACAGCTACCTACTACAATACATCTACACCTGATACGATACAGCTACCTACTATAATACATCTACACCTGATATACGATACAGCTACCTACTATAATACATCTACACCTGATATACGATACAGCTACCTACTACAATACATCTACACTTGATACGATACAGCTACCTACTACAATGCATCTACACCTGATGTACGATACAGCTACCTACTACAATACATCTACACTTGATACGATACAGCTACCTACTACAATACATCTAGACCTGATACGATACAGCTACCTACTACAATACATCTAGACCTGATACGATACAGCTACCTACTACAATACATCTAGACCTGATACGATAAAGCTACCTACTACAATACATCTACACTTGATACGATAAAGCTACCTACTACAATACATCTACACTTGATACGATACAGCTACCTACTACAATACATCTACACCTGATACGATACAGCTACCTACTACAATACATCTACACCTGATGTACGATACAGCTACCTACTACAATACATCTACACCTGATACCATACAGCTACCTACTACAATACATCTACACCTGATACGATACAGCTACCTACTACAATACATCTACAACTGATACGATACAGCTACCTACTACAATACATCTAGACCTGATACGATACAGCTACCTACTACAATACATCTAGACCTGATACGATACAGCTACCTACTACAATACATCTAGACCTGATACGATAAAGCTACCTACTACAATACATCTACACTTGATACGATACAGCTACCTACTACAATACATCTACACCTGATACGATAAAGCTACCTACTACAATACATCTACACTTGATACCATACAGCTACCTACTACGATACATCTACACCTGATACGATACAGCTACCTACTACAATACATCTACACCTGATACGATACAGCTACATACTACAATACATCTAGACCTGATACGATACAGCTACCTACTACAATACATCTACACTTGATACGATACAGCTACCTACTACGACACATCTACACCTGATACGATACAGCTACCTACTACGACACATCTAAACCTGATACGATACAGCTACCTACTACAATACATCTACACCTGATACGATACAGCTACCTACTACAATACATCTACACCTGATACGATACAGCTACCTACTACAATACATCTACACCTGATACGATACAGCTACATACTACAATACATCTAGACCTGATACGATACAGCTACCTACTACAATACATCTACACTTGATACGATACAGCTACCTACTACGACACATCTACACCTGATACGATACAGCTACCTACTACAAAACATGTACCTAGTACAATACACTTGCCTACTACAATAAATCTACCTACTACAATACATCTGCATACTTCATTTCATTTACCTATTACAATACACCAACACATAATATATTACTACTTTCCATAACTTTGTACAAACCTCAGTTTTTTTTTCTCTTCATATTTTACATTTTCTTTTAAAGACCTTTGAAAAATGAACAGTCAGGTTATTCATTTAAACGCACCCTCCCCCTCCCCACCTAAGAAAAACAAATCAACAGCTCCAAAATACACATGACGATGTCATTCAATATGCCAACCTGGCATACACATGACGATGTTATTTAAACATGTAATCTGCCAACATGGCATACACATGACGCTGTCATTTAAACCCAGTGCTTTTTTTCAGTGGGAACTCATGGGAACTAAGTACACATACCTTTTTTGGCCAGATTCGGTTTTTATTACAAATAAACTCTTTGAGTCTCTCATTTTCTTATAAAAACGTTTATTTCTTTAAATATCTGTACAATAAAATTTGTGTTCAGTGGAAAATTCAATTATAGACTATTATAGTATTTTCTGACATAAGTTAAAAAACAGATGTGAAATGAGTTCCCAAACATTTTTGCGCTACAAAAAAAGCACTGAATTTAAACATGTAATCTGCCAACCCAGTATACACATGACGATGTCATTCAATATGCCAACCTGGCATACACATGACTATGTCATTCAACATGCCAACCTGGCATACAAATGAAGATTTCATTCAAACCTGTAATCTGCCAACCCGGCATACACATGACGATGTAACGGGTTCTGCGCCGGGTCGGACCACCAGTCTATGAGTTTGGTAAAGCTCTGCGGGCCGTCGATCACCCAGTATAGCTGCGGGGCGATGTAGTCAATCCAGCCCTTCTGTAGCCAGTGCCTGGAGTCAGCGTAGAGGGCGTCCACACTCGAGGTACCTACACAACAAAACATGAGATCACTTGATGGTTTAGATCTCATTATTCAGACCTGGGAAAATCTCATGTGTCAAGTGAAGTGTGTGTCTTGTTTGTGCGTATATGTGTGTGTGCTCTGTGTCGTAATATGTATCAAACTTTTTGTAAATCGGTTGTTATGTCTGGTAAGACAGACACAAGTATTTACAATTTATCATTCTAATGTCAGTTCGATTAAGTCTATTCACCGTGTTTACAGATTGGTTATATCTCTCAAAACGCTGCCATGTACCTGACCTATTTAGGAGTCGGAGAGTTGTCCAAAGGTTTTCCAAATGGCCCATAAATATACAAGCGTAATTCGAAACCACTTTGGTTCCCTTTGCAGCTCCAATAATCGGATAAAAAATGTGTCCTTAATTCAAAGGAGTTTAAATTGAGGAAAAGCTCAGTCAAACATAATATGAACCTTGTGGGATCTTGAGATTAGAAGTATTGTGAAGAAAAATAAATAGAAGTAAAAAAAAGATTAAAAAAAAACAACACGTTTTTATAAGCGGACTAAAAAGAAGAAAATAATTAAAAACTTATAAGTTCAAGTACTTTTATTTAATACGAGCAACAAATGGCAACAAAGCCCGTCCAAGGACGTTCCGCCACCGTTCGGTGGCATTTTGTAACTCCCCTCCAACAGCCGTCTCGACCGGCATTACATGTGCATCGCTGCAAAAATACTATTCATTATAGTTAAAATAAATAACTCGTAAAAACAGAGCTTTTTGCTATAAATCCCAACGCGCATAACTCAAAATATAGTCTTGGAAGAAATACTGCACCAAAAATAACTCGTTTTGAACGTCCACGTAAATGGCGTAAACGTGTTCAATATGATTGTCTGTGGGAGTCATATGTGTTTGAGGGACCAATCGCTATAGATGACCGGACAGAACGGACAGAATGGACAGAAACTTGCCTTTTATTATATAGGATGACTAAAAACGTGGGGCGGGCGCTTATGAGGTTTAATATATGCAGTTCATTCATTCTCTCACTTATATATATAGATCTCTCTTTTGCCTTCTAGATTATAAATCTTTAATTTTTATACCAAGCACCCGCCCCACGTTTTTAGTCATATTAAATGACAGTACTTGAACTTATAAGTTTAAAATTATTTTCTTCTTTTTAGTCAGCTTATAAAAACGTGGTTTTTAAAAATCTTTTTTTTTAACTTCTATTTATTTTATTCTTTTTAGTCTAAGTGTATGCTATAGTGAGTTTTGAAGTATTTATTATGTTCAAATATAATACGCATTGCCCGACAAGCATTTACAGACTGGAAATGACTGATCTCCATTTTAAACATGGTTGATGTGGTCGGGGTTGGTGTGAACGCCGCACGTGAATGTAATGTAAACAAGGGCAGACGGATAATACATAGGCTTATATAGATAAACTAAAAAGTTCAATAATTTAATAACGGTACATTCGATCGATCTGAAATTTTGATACAGTGCATTGTCAACAAAGATCTATCTGTGGTAAACTTTTGAGATCTCTAGGACCATCAGAAGTGGTTTAATTTTACGTTGGCAGATTTGAAAAATTGTGGACAAACAAACCAACAAACAGGAACGAAAATGAGTTAATAAAAACGTGGTAAAAAGTAATTGCAGAAAGTCCATCGGTATGAAGAATGGAAATATACAAGGAAGAAAAGTCCATAGTAAATAGTAAATGTTCATCCGGTAAAACCAAAGACTCAGGAGATTTGATTATATGGCTTCTGTCCTTAATGTAAGATGGTAGCTTAGCAACGATTGGTTGAAAAAATGTCCATAAAAAGTCTGAAATTGAAGTCAGACAAGAGCATAGCAGAACGAATTCGGTGTGTTACGTCACAAAATTTGGGAGCCATGGAATTACCCGCGACTTAAAAGAGTTCGCGAATTAAAGAATCACGACTTAACGGGATCTATATAAGCGTTATAAAATATAATTAATCGAAAATTAATCGATTAATCGATTTTTATAAACAATTCCCATTAATTGAACACACTTTTTTTTAATCAGTAACAGCCCTTTCAAAAATATATACATTAGTTGAATACGATGGTACTTAGCCATACCATGTAATGTAATGTAATGGTAATTGATGTCATGTAATATTTCTCACCAACAACGCCAGCTGGCTGCCCAGATTTCCAGATACCAAATGGACTGACTCCAAACTTAATCCAAGGCTTAGAATGATGCATGCTGGGTAGAAAAATAAATACGTCGTTTAGAATATAAACTTGACTGTTTTGTTAAAAGACATGGAAATATATTTTGCTAAAACGATTTATTTTCTATAAGTTATTTTTTACCATATCAAGATTTGAAATAAAAGTAAATCTTAATCATTAGGACGGTAGTAAAAAGAATCCTTTAAAAAAATGAAATTTCTACTAATCTGAATCTCTGCTTCCTAAAATATCCTACAATATTATGTAGAAGTTAATGATCACGTATTTTTATAAATAAGAGTTAATGGCCGATATTTAAATACACTAGAACGTTGTGTAGGCCTAACCGTTTTTAGATTTGACAACTCATGTTCCTGGACTATTTGCTTATTTATTATCAAATTTCGAATGTTAGAGATTTGAAGTAAAGATTGGAACTAGAGATTTAAACGAGAGAATTGAACTAGATATTTGATTTAGAGATTTCAACTAAAAATTACAATTAGAGATTTCTATTAGAGATTTCAATTAGAGATTTCAACTAGAGATTTCAACTAGAGATTTCGATTAGAGATTTCAATTAGAGGTTTCAACTAGAGATTTCAACTAGAGATTTCAACTGGAGATTAATATTAGAGATTTCAATTAGAGATTTCAATTAGAGATTTCGATTAGCGATTTCAATTAGAGATTTCAATTAGAGATTTCAATTAGAAATTACAACTAGAGACTTCGATTAGAGATTTCAATTATAGATTTCAATTAGAGATTTTAATTAGAGATTTCAATTAGAGATTTCAATTAGAGATTTCAATTAGAGATTTCGATTAGAGATTTCAATTAGAGATTTCAATTAGATATTTCAATTAGAGATTTCAAGTAGAGATTTCAATTAGAGATTTCAATTAGAGATTTCAATTAGAGATTTCAACTAGAGATTTCAATTAGAGATTTCAACTAGAGATTTCGATTAGAGATTTCAATTAGAGATTTCAATTAGAGATTTCAACTGGAGATTAGAACAATTATGACACAAACACCCCAACAAAGGTTATAGGTAATAAAACTTGTGAAATTAATTCGTTTTACCACTTACTTTGTTGACAGCCTGTCAATGAGTTTATTGACATTGTCACGTCTCCAATCTGCATGTGACAGTTGACCTCCAGCGTTCTATAAAATATAACAGGAAATGGCGTCAGAGGTAAGATCAATGTTAGTTTGAACATATGAACGTATGTCACACAATATTATGTTTAAAAAACTGAGTATTATTAAAAGTCGATCTGGACTGCCTAACCGAGACAGAAGAGAGTCACGGGTTCTATTCTCGGTGCTGGCAAGCCCCCGAGGCATTGTGCTAGCCATACAATCCCTTGCTCGTTTGTGGTGGCTAAATAAAACTTGTGAACGCTACTTCACATTTTCCATGGTCCGTCATGGACTGGAAAGGGGGTTATTATTATATATATTTCTTTTAAAATATCGAACTCCATAACTACATCAGGCTAACGAGATGAAATAATGTGTTTGAGTTTAAACATTAATATCCAACAATACATTTCATTCTTTACCCTTTAACTCGTTGAAGAAAAAAAGGGAACACTAATTAAATCAGAGTTTTGGGCTTACAAATTTAAGCTCAGTCTTATGCAGACCGACCTTAAGAATATGAAGTGCCCAAACTAGCAAGTGGAGAAATGTTCTACGTCACATGTGACAGCCTTGTTCCAAAATCAGACAGTAATATAACTTTCCGTTTGAATAGCAATAAGTAAATGCTTTGAAATTCGACCTGTATCAGCTTTAAAGTAGAGGTATAAAACTAGCGAATGAGATGGTTGACTCCGATCCGTGTGGACATCATATACTTCATGGTCACTGACATTGCAAGTGTTCCACCTTGTGTTGTCATTAGCGACCTCGTTGTCAATCACCTCGTAAGTGTTTTACCTGGTGTTGTCATTTGAGACCTTGTCTGTCACTCACCTTGTAGGTGTTCCACGTGGTGTTGTCATTAGAGACCTTGTTTGTCACTCACCTTGTAGGCGTTCCACGTGGTGGTATCCGGGAATGGATCAGCTGTTGGGTATGGATAAAAATAGTCATCCATATGGACACCATCGATGTCGTATCTCGTGACAACATCCATGATCACGGCGTTCACCCTGTCCTGGAGAGGAGGGTGAAGACAAAGTGTTTAACAGATTACGTAACAATGTCATAGATTGGTCACGGGTTCGAATCCGTGTGAAGGCAAGGGTTTGTTCCCGGGGCCTAGGGCGTCCCTGAGTCACCCCGCTCCGAATGGGTACCTAACACTACATGTAGTTAGGCGGCTGGGTAATGCGTGGAACCCACAAAGCCGTGGCCTGTGAGCGCTGCATCACTTGCCAACAGATCATCTGTCATGGTCTGTGGACGCAACTATCTTCTGCATAGAAGGAGCGTCTGTATAGATAAGATAAGATTGTATTCAACGTGTAAATTGTAATCTTTTAGAGTGGTCGTACGATGAAAAATTCACCCAATTGTCATGATTTGACACAATCTCTACATATTATTTTCCAGCACTGGGTAACGCCCATCAGTTGTTCAATGATTCCTCTGTAGCATCCATACCTGAACTTCTTTGCTTCCAGGATCCATCCATAGATTTCCGCCGTAGGGATGCGCATGCGCTGGGATAGCCCTAGCCATGTGATTGGCCGCTAGTCCAGTGGTTGATGTAGATCCAGATCTGGCCCTGAGGGATTTAGAGGATATATCGGCAAGACTGATGAACAACGAGAAGAACATGGAGGAATTCATTGAATCTGACGATTGTGATATAGATGAATTACTGTGTGACAATACTGATCAGTGATAGACGAAACATGTGCTTGTTAGAGCTATTATTGAGACCTTTGCCGGTATGAATTAATGAGCCTTGACTCTATGAATATCTGTTTTAATTAGTGGGTCATAAATAAATTAAGAAGTGGTACACTGATTAGATTAATGAGACGTTATTATATTATGGATATCTGATACTTATTTATTATATATAAGTGATTCCCATTCCTATAATATGAATTAGCGATTCTTACCTATAATAGCCAGTTGTAATATTTACCTTTATAAAGTGGATAATAAACGTATATTTATGAATGTTGAGTCCCACCTGTATGGATTAAACCAAGCGTGAACTTCAATGTTTTTAGCGTGTGCCTGGGTCACCAAGAAACGCAGTGGATCCCAGGCAGGATTGGGTGCCGTACCCTGGTGTCCAGTCAGCCAGGTGCTCCATGGCTCGATGGACGAGTTGTAAAAAGCGTCGCCCGCAGGTCGAACCTAAATGTTGAGAGTACGAATCTTTGTTCTTAACTAGCAGAAATTATCTGGTTCTGTATGTGTAATACTTTGGCTTTGACCAGTAAGTATCGATAAGACATAGTGACTTTTGAAAAACCATCTCCTCTATCGGCTGGGAATCACTGGACGTCACATTAGCATTGATGTCGTCGGTTCACAAAAACATCGGCATCTATAAATGCATCTTCATGTTTCCTATGGGGCCGTCCATAAAGTACGTCACGCTATTTTTGACCATTTTTAACCCACTCACTCCCCCCTGTCACAAATGTCGGACCCCCCCCCCTAAAGTACGTCATATTTTCGAACAAAAATTTATTTTTTATATACAAAATAATTAAAATTTAATAGCAAACACCGTGACGTCACACGTTGCCGGACACCCCCCCTCCCCCCTGTCACAAACTGTCACACTTTGTTACACCCCCTCCCCCCTCCTGGAGCGTGACATACTTTATGGACGACCCCTATCATAACTTACGTTTTTTTTAAAAACTGTTTTATTCATGGCTCTTAAATTCCCATCTTGATACAAATATTTCCAACCAGTTATGTGAAATTAAATAAAGTGTGTGATATGTTTTTATTGTAACTGCATCAAACGCATCCTTTTGAAATAACATTGTAACTTCTTTCATTTGGCTGCTAAATATGTGACATTCATTTAGGGGTCGAGTTAATTCAAACTCTTATGCTCTGGCTCATTATTTTACTGGCAAGCATCATCAAGCGGGCATCGTCATATAGATATTATCTTGTCGGAACTGACCCGTCCGAATACCCAGTCGACGACGGGCATTGGGTCAACAAGTGCTCCACAACCTCCTCGGCGTCGCCACATAATCGGCAGCCAATTTCCCTTCTCGTGGCACACATACGCAAGTAACACCGTGTCGGACAATGCTCAATCCCAATCTGCTGCTAATTTATTTTATTTTGTTAAATTACTCAGATTCTTTTTCATTAATTTTTTTATTACTTACACATATTCTATCAAGAGTAAAATAATGTGATGTCGCAATGACTAATCAATCATACTCTGGGTAAAATAAAACGGATGTAACAAGACTTACTTGAAAGAAAACGGCATTAATAGTTTGAGAATGTAGCGAGTCTATCAATGCCCTGAGGTCAGCCTCATTCTGACTTGTCGTGCGGGTGCTGGACTTTGGCCAGTCAATGTTACTTACAGTGGCTATCCAGGCCCCCCTGAGTTCACGTTTGGTTCGGCCAGCACTGCATGCTGGGATACACACAAAAATTAAACATTCATGAACGCCCACAATCCTATTTTGTCATCATAGTATTTTCAGATCCATTGTATTTTAGTATAAATAATAGTTACAACTAAAGGCCGCTAGCTAAGTAAAGATAACGATGGTAGCCTCTCGAAATATTGGTGCAGTATGATCTTTTGTTCAGAGCAGTAGACTGCATGCCGCCCGGTGTGGCTCTTAAAAGTGTTCAACCCTAAAAGTTGTACCACCACCCATCAACGACACAGCCACTAAGTCCACTAAATACAATTTGTTAAATATATCAAATCGTTGACTACCTTAAATAAGATGAGTTCAAAGTACAGGAGAAATTTTCCTCTCACATTTGATTTGTTTTAGAACATTATCCCAAAAAGTTCAAAAGATCGACTTTAATTACTGGCTTTAGCTAATAAGATATTTTTTGTGTCAAGTTTTGTTTATAAAGATTTGGTTTTGAGTTATGTTAAATTGCTGGCAATATCAAAGGTTCAATGGCAAACTAAAAACTACGAACTTCTCTTTGGAAGGAATTTCATTTCACCATAATACATCTTTCAAACGACCTGACAGCCTAATATCACGAACTCTCTTATGATATGGGCCAAGACTCACCCGACTGGACGTTGACCACAAGACTGACTTCTCTAAGAGAGGGGTCAAGACTCACCCAACTGGACGTTGGTCACAAGACTGACTTCTCTAAGAGAGGGGTCAAGACTCACCAGACTGGACGTTGGCCTCAAGACTGACCACTCTATGACAAGGGTCAAGACTCACCCGACTGGACGTTGGCCACAAGACTGACCTCTCTAAGAGAGGGGTCAAGACTCACCCGACTGGACGTTGGCCACTAGACTGACCTCTCTAAGAAAGGGGTCAAGACTCACCCAACTGGACGTTGGCCACAAGACTGACCACTCTAAGAGAGGGGTCAAGACTCACCCGACTGGACGTTGGCCACAAGACTGACCACTCTATGACAAGGGTCAAGACTCACCCGACTGGACGTTGGCCACAATCCCAGTGAAAACTAAAACAATCGCAAGAAACATGGCACCGCTACGAAATAAACAATTAGATTTAACTAGCTTGACAAGTTACATATTCTATAAATAGTTGCGTGTTTTTTTAAGTCGTGCTCCCAAGTGGTAAGGATTTGTTTTTCGATCACAATAAAAAATACCAAGCGGTGAAAACAGTTGGGGATAGCAAATTCTGATGTATGTTTTGAGCTTCTGATCTCTAATATCTATTTTCATTTTTTTAATTCAAAGATGTATTCATATGGTCTGTCTTGTATCCGTTCGTGGTTCTATAAGAGTTTTAGTAACTCAGGGCCTTTTGACACCATCTCGTATGTCACATTACTAGTATCCGTTCGTGGTGTACTATGATATAAGAAGTTTTTCTTGCTGTTTTATTGATCTACATCACGCCAGAAAGCAACTGCTGACATCTGTTTGATTTTTAATAATGCCCCCTTTTCATTACTTTTTTTACTCTTTGTTCAATCCTTGCACTAATTTGTGTTATATGTGCCGGTTGGTATTGATATGCCCGTTAATATTTGATGTGCCATTTGGTATTTGATGTGACATTTGGTATTTTATGTGCTGGTTGGTATTTGATGTGCTGGTTGGTATTTGATGTGCTGGTTGGTATTTGATGTGCCTGTTGTTGTTTGATGTGCCATTTGGTATTTGATGTGCCATTTGGTATTTGATGTGTCATTTGGTATATGATGTGCCATTTGGTATTTGATGTGCCATTTGGTATTTGATGTGCTGGTTGGTATTTGATGTGCCATTTGGTATTTGATGTGCTGGTTGGTATTTGATGTGCCATTTGGTATTTAATGTGCCATTATGTGTTTGATGTGCCATTTTGGTATTTGATGTGGCATTTGGTATTTGATGTGCCATTTGGTATTTGATGTGCCATTTGGTATTTGATGTGCCATTTGGTATTTGATGTGCCATTTGGTATTTGATGTGTCATTTGGTATTTGATGTGCCATTTGGTATTTGATGTGCCATTTGGTATTTGATGTGCCATTTGGTATTTGATGTGCACTTTGATATTTGATGTGCCATTTGGTATTTGATGTGCCATTTGGTATTTGATGTGCCATTTGGTATTTGATGTGCCATTTGGTATTTGATGTGCCATTTGGTATTTGATGTGCCATTTGGTAATTGATGTGCCATTTGGTATTTGATGTGCCATTTGGTATTTGATGTGCCATTAGGTATTTGATGTGCTGGTTGGTATTTGATGTGCCATTATATGTTTGATGTGCTGGTTGGTATTTGATGTTCCATTATGTGTTTGATGTGCCGGTTGGTAATTGATGTGCCATTTGATATTTGATGTGCTGGTTGGTATTTAATGTGCTATTTGCTATTTGATGTATCATTATGTGTTTTATGTGCCAATTTGGTATTTGATGTGCAATTTGGTATTTGATGGGCCATTTGGTATTTGATGTGCCATTTGGTATTTGATGTGCCATTTGGTATTTGATGTGCCATTTGGTATTTGATGTGTCATTTGGTATTTGATGTGCCATTTGGTATTTGATGTGCCATTTGGTATTTGATGTGCCATTTGGTATTTGATGTGCCATTTGATATTTGATATGCCATTTGGTATTTGATGTGCAATTTGGTATTTGATGTGCCATTTGGTATTTCATGTGCCATTTGGTATTTGATGTGCCATTTGGTATTTGATGTGCCATTTGGTATTTGATGTGCTGGTAGGTATTTGATGTGCCATTTGCTATTTGATGTGCCATTTGCTATTTGATGTGCCATTTGCTATTTGATGTGCCATTATTTGTTTGATGTGACGGTTGGTAATTGATGTGCCATTTGATATTTGATGTGCCATTTGGTATTTGATGTGCCATTATGTGTTTTATGTGCCGGTTGGTATTTGATTTGTCATTTGGTATTTGATGTGCCTGTTGGGATTTGATGTGCCGGTTGGGATTTGATGTGCCATTTGGTATTTGATATGACATTTGGTATTTGATGTGCCATTTGGTATTTGATGTGACATTTGGTATTTGATGTGCCATTTGGTATTTCATGTGCCGGTTGGTATTTGATTTGCCATTTGGTATTTGATTTGCCATTTGGTATTTGATGTGCCATTTGGTATTTGATCTGCCGGTTGGTATTTGATGTGCCATTGGGTATTTGATGTGCCATTATGTGTTTGATGTGCAATTTGGTATTTGATGTGCCGTTTGGTATCTGATGTGCCATTTGGTATTTGATGTGCCATTATGTGTTTGATGTGCCATTTGGTGATTGATGTGCCATTTGTATGGTGATTTGATGTGCCATTTGGTATTTGATGTGCCATTATATGTTTGATGTGCTGGTTGGTATTTGATGTGCCATTTGATATTTGATGTGCTGGTTGATATTTGATGTGCCATTTGCTATTTGATGTGCCATTATGTTTTTGATGTGACGGTTGGTAATTGATGTGCCATTTGATATTTGATGTGCAATTTGGTATTTGATGTGCCATTATGTGTTTTATGTGCCGGTTAGGATTTGATGTGCCGGTTGGTATTTGATGTACCATTTGGTATTTGATGTGCCATTTGGTATTTGATGTGCCGGTTGGTATTTGATTTGCCATTTGGTATTTGATGTGCCATTTGGCATTTGATGTGCCATTTGGTATTTGATATGCCGGTTAGTTTTGATTTGCCATTTGGTATTTGATGTGCCATTTGGTATTTGATGTGCCGGTTGGTATTTGATTTGCCATTTGGTATTTGATGTGACATTTGGTATTTGATGTGCCATTTGGTATTTGATGTGCTGGTTGGTATTTGATGATCCATTTGGTATTTTATGTGCCATTATGTGTTTGACGTGCCATTATGTGTTTGACGTGCCATTTTGGTATTTGATGTGCCGGTTGGGATTTGATGTGCCATTTGGTATTTGATGTGCCATTTGGTATTTGATGTGCCATTTGGTATTTGATGTGCCATTTGATATTTGATGTGACATTTGGTATTTGATGTGCAATTTGGTATTTAATGTGACATTTGGTATTTGATGTGCCATTTGGTATTTGATGTGACATTTGGTATTTGATGTGCAATTTGATATTTGATGTGCCATGTGGTATTTGATGTGCCATTTGGTATTTGATGTGCCAGTTGGTATTTGATGGACCAGTATGTGTTTGATGAAGTTGATGATTTATGTTCAATTTTTTTTAGATATCCAAATTTTAAAAACTGAATTGACAAACGTTATTGCTTAGTGGCCAACCATATATTATGTACGCAAGGAGTGTGGGGGGTCTTTACTTAACGGCATTTTGCGTATGTATGCATATGGGGAGGGGGGTCTCGACTGAATGTGTACGTACGTACAACAAATTTTATTTGCATAATACTGAGCCTAGTAACGTAAACCATTCAGTCTGCAAATGGCATTCGAGACCGACTGAGTCAAGACTGATATGCAATTTATGTTTTATAATTTTATGCAATCGAAATTTTCAGCTTTTAATTACTTGGAAGTAATAAACATTTGATTCAGACCAAACTTTCACATATTACTAAAATATATCCTTCCGATTTACATTTACATTTCTAGAAATTAGTAGAAGTTTCTCTTTCGCCGACTGGTGCCTCAGCTGTTGTATATACATAACGGGAGGGTAATTTCACTGCTTATATTGTTCTATTTTATCAGTTTTTTTATGCAGACGATACAATTTAAATGTTCTATTGTATTTCTTCGATAATTTCAACATGGAAAACACAATATTAAAGGGAACGTCCATAAATGACGTCACGCGATTTGATCCGATTTTAACCCCCCCCCTCCCATCACACTTCGTCACAAAAACATAGTCCTCCTCCAATATGGCGTCACAAAGCTTGACACACCCCTTAAAAGCTGTATTTTCTGATTGAAAATTAGCATGTTGCAAATTACTTTTTTTTACCATTTAAGTGTTTATTTAGTGTAAGACTTCACTCTAATAATCGTAACACGGAATAAGCCTTTGAAAACGTCATTAAATAAATTGCAAGTAATCAAATATTTTAGTAGAACTTTTATTTAAAGTTGCGCATTTTGATGTGACGTCCCATTTCTTAAACACCCCCCTCCACCTCGTTACAAATCGTCACAAATGCGTGCCCCCCCTTCCCTAGGCGCGTGACGTCATTTATGGACGGTCCCATAGAGTAAAATCAATATCTTTAGACTCTGGCTTAAAAAATAATTTTTCAAACGGGGGGGGGGTAGTAAATTAGTACGTACGCTTAGGGGAGGGGGTTACGAAAACGTACAGGGTGCAACAGGGGGGAAGGGGGTACGAAAATACGACTTTTGTGCGTACTGTAACGTCTTCGTGATGTTTTACTTATTAATATATCTTGTAGGCGTTCTCTCAATACATAACCTTGCACACAATAATCCTCAGAAGAACTGGTTTCAATAAAACAACTTTAATATCTACACTATGCACAGCACATATATAATTTGAGGTTATACAACGTGGAGTCCTCAAACACACGTCCGCGATTTACACCAGAATTCTGACAACCCTTCATCATACTCTCGAACCGTGTCTACCTTTGTTTTCAAAATGACCTTGTCTTGATTTTTCTTCTGTTTTCTTTCTTAAAGGACAACCCTATTTGGTTGTCCTTTAGTGTGGTAACACTGCCTCGCCATATGTCCTGGCTTGTTACAGTACCAGCAAATAGTTTGTCTGTTGCCTTGGTTTGGCAGACTCTGGTTTCTCATTCCTTGTATTTTTTCTTGGTTTTTAATTTGTATTGCTGCAAAGATATCTTGTCTCTTATCCATTTCACATTTGGATGAGAGTATTTGAATGTGCGTAATGCATTTGTTAGCTCTGCTTGAGTACGAACTTTCTTATCAGTTAAATATGTGAATAGAGCTGGTGTTGCATTTTCTAAGAACTTGTCAATTAACACCATGTCTAGTATGGCCTTTGGATTGCTCGTATCTATTGCTGTCAGTTCCAGCCATTTTGTTAATTTAACTTGTGCTTCATGTACTATGATCTGTGGATCTTTGTCCATCTTGATTCTCATTTCATGAAATTCTTTTCTATAATCATTTTCTGACTTTCCGAAATGACATAGAAGTGCCTTTTTGACATTTTTATATATGTTTTTGTCTTCATTGACTAAACTGTTGTAAGCTTCAAATGCTTCTCAAGTTAGTTGAGTCATCAGTTGTGCTGGCCAATCTTCTTCATCATAACCTTTCATGGCCATTATGGATTCAAAATAATCCAGATAAACATCCATTTTTTCTTTCTGGCTATCATATTTTCTAACTTGATAGTATCCTTTGGTGCTGACCTTCTATTGTGTCATTACCAGGATTGTGGCCTCTACTCTCTAAATCAATTTGTAGTTTTAACTTTTCATTTTTAAGTTGTTCAAGTTCTCTTCTTGCAGCTCTTTCTTCTCTCTCAATTATTCGCTTTTGCCTCTCTTTTTCTTCAGCAATTTTTTTGCATTGCTCTTTCTTCAGCTATTCTTTGCTTTTCTTCTTCTTTAGCTTCTTTAACTTTCTCTTCAATGAAATCTTTCATTTCTTTTCCACTTAATCCGATCTTTTCTGCTATGGCAGTGAATTTTTCACAGTAATCCATGTTTAGTTTTATGGAATAATATGACTCAAGCAATTCAGTATTGAATGTAAGTATTTTATTTATTAAGGTATGAATCCTCCAAATAGAACATCTTGATTTAAAAAATGTTAAGTCCAAACAAGTGTCACATCTAAACCATTAAATTTGATTTTGACAAAATGAGGCAACAAAGCATCCTCACACGGGATCTTAAGTATACTTTATATATACGCTCCCTCAGATTGACAAAACACAAAGTTTTGAATAAAATAAGTCACTTAGTCAAATTTTCCAATTTCCGAACTTTAGAGTAGTTTTTAGACACTTAAGTTCAATCCATTAATCCAAATTGCAATTATCACACTTTTCAAACAATGAATGAATACAAATTCCGTTCCATGATTTATAATTCACACTGACACAGTTGTTAATAGTCCATAGCTTCTCAAGTTCCAGGTTTATTTACATTTCTTTTTTGGAATTATTAGTAATGGCCTGTGTCACGTTGAAACACTAGAGGATAGAAGAACCAAGAGCAAAGTAGTAATCATACATAAAGCAATTAATTCTAATTTAGAAATACAACACAAAGATAACTTAATACAACCCTCAGATAGACATATGGATAAAAACACCTTTCTTATTCCGTATGCAAGAACAAACACATACAAGTTTTCCTTCTTCCCGTCCGGAATTCGGGCGTGGAATGGGTTGCCTGAAGAATCCAGGAAAACCAACACTTTATCAACATTTAAATCTCTAATAAAAATGCAGGACTAAACACAAACCATAGATAAGCGTAGGACGCAATAATCTTCTGTATAGAAGGAGCGTCTATAAACAGATAAGATAAGATAAGATAAGATAAGATAAGTGTGCCTTGCACTTGACTCAGATTCGGTGCGTCTAGCTGCAATGTGGGAAGTCAAGCCGCCATTTTGAAAAATTCTTGTATCAAATATTTCATTGAACCACAAAAGTTTATTCACATCTGCTTACGAACTTGAATATTCATAAATTACGATGGCTCACAATATTTCTGCCTTCAATTAATACTTCCCTCTTTTGAATACACAAAATAATTGTCACTTCCACGAATACCTCCTTCCTGTACTTTGTTCACTTAGGACTAATGGTAATCTTAATCACTTTTACTTTGACACCAATGTAACATCTTCGTGATGTTTTACTTATTACTATATCGTGTAGGCGTTCTCTCAATACATAACCTTGCATACAATAATTCTCATAAGAACTGGTTTCAATAAAAACAACTTTAATATCTACACTATGCACAGTACATATATAATTTGAGGTTAAACAACGTGGAGTCCTCAAACACACATCCGCCATTTACACCAGAATTCTGACAACCCTTCATCATACTCTCGAACCTTCAACCCCATTTCTTCCCGCGCTTTCACTCACGTGCCCTCTCCGTCATCCAAATCGTGGTTCACACGTGACACGTACGTAATATATGGATGGCCCCTAAATAGTTGAAAACGTTTGTAATGTTAAAAATTAAAAATTTTAAACCTCAGTTTTATATTTATCTTCCCTCCTCCCCCCCCCACGTATCTTATTTGGTGTGTTATGGGAGGGGGTGGGATCCACTATAGTACACCGAAGCCATAGACATGGGCACCAATTCATAGGATGGAAAAACGTGTGGGTGTGGTTGATGGGGCCTCTTCGTAGATTAAATACAGTATTATATAGTGGTACAGTATTATATAGTAGTGGTACAGTATTATATAGTGGTACAGTATTATATAGTGGTACAGTATTATATAGTAGTGGTACAGTATTATATAGTAGTGGTACAGTGTTATATAGTAATACAGTATTATATAGTAGTGGTACAGTATTATATAGTTGTACAGTATTATATAGTGGTACAGTATTATATAGTGGTACAGTATTATATAGTGGTACAGTATTATATAGTGGTACAGTATTATATAGTGGTACAGTATTATATAGTGGTACAGTATTATATAGTGGCACAGTATTATATAGTGGCACGGTATTATATAGTGGCACGGTATTATATAGTGGCACGGTATTATATAGTGGTACGGTATTATATAGTGGTACTGTATTATATAGTGTTACAGTATTATATAGTGGTACAGTATTATATAGTGGTACAGTATTATATAGTGGTACAGTATTATATAGTGGTACAGTATTATATAGTGGTACTTTCAATCGAACACACGTTGTAACATAAGAATTTTACCGTATTTAACCTTGAACCTTTTCCCTACTAATAATCTGCAAGTGAACCAGTGACATAATTTTATATTCAAATTTCAATAAATTTTAACATTATAGAGTTGATAAGCAAAAATAATTATAAGTTACTTCTTAGGTAAAATATCATGTACCTACAAGTTTAAAAGACAAATATGTCAGCGTCGATATTAACTCGTTGACATGATTATGAGCTGACTCAATCAACAGCCAAAAATGTTCGTCATTCCTCTATTGAGTTACTCTGTTAGGGGCCGTGCATAAATGACGGCACGCGATTTTTGCCTATTTTTACCCCCTCCCCCCCTTGTCACGCGTCGTCACAAAAACTTAGACCCCCCCCCTCTAAAAATACGTCACAAATCTTTGACACCCCCCCCCCAAAAAAAAACAACACAAAAAAAAACTCAACTTTATTTTCTATTTGAATATAATTATGTTTCAAATCACGTTTATTGTCATTTAAGTATTTATTATTTATTTAGTGAAGATCTACATTGTAATATCGTAACCCGTGTGAAGCATTTTAAAAAAACCTTTAACCGGCCTTCAGAAAACGAACTGTGTTAACATCCTTAGATTATATTTTATTTTAATGCATACAAATTAAACATTGACTATTAATCATCACGGTTAACGTCTTGTTAAGAAAAAAAATATTTAAAAATAACATTTTTAAAATGTATTTTAAAAAATCCCTCAATTGACTGACGGGCAACCCGTAAGAAAGAGGTCGGCGGACAGACGTTAATATCCTAATCTGGGGTCAAAAGGAGAATTCTTGGGGGTAATGCAGACTCATTTGGGACATATAACATCCACTACAATCCACTAGATATATTAAAATACGTCATGTGCCCGTGTACGCTTGGAACATATGCCCATTATTGAACCGGTTCCTTCCAGAAAATGCATTTTTTAAAAATTTGACAACTATGTTGATTTCTAACCTACGTACTATACGAAGACAACTAATTCTACCCTACTTTCATTTATATTGACACGAGTGACAATAATCTTAATCCACATGACTTGTCTGTATCCCGTATCCTTTCTGTGATATTTAAAATTAATGCCTTAAAAACTGAGCTAAGAAGAAAAGTTGTTTTGTGCTCCTCTCGAATTGCGATGTCAAGAATTTAATGCATTCAATCAATAAAGTTAATTTTAAATGGGCTCATTTACCATTATATCTAAATCTAGAAGACTAGAATGGCCAGGGGCGTTTGACCAAAAACTAATCAAACAATTATATCAAACTTAAAACGTTTTTAATTCTTTCAAATAGATCCCCCCTCCACTTTTAAAGAAAAAGGATATTCCGTGTCGTTTTGACTTAAAATATCTACACATAATCCTATTCAGATCATTTTTAGACACTTGTCATGCTTGTAAAACTCCCCAGTAGCATTTTAGGGGGTGGGGGGGGGGCTAACGACGCTCCACCAAATCCCCGAGTCACGTGAGCAGGACCTAGAATCTGGGGGTTGGGGGGAGGGGGTAACGCACACATAAACTTGTATATTTTGGGGTAACGGGCAAAAAAGTTTGACTCTTGCCATGAGAGAACCAAACGGAGCCGCGGTTACATCACAAATGCTTTGATGTCAACATCAAACGACGCAGTGTAACAATTTCATACGTTATCTTGTGGATTCTCAACTTAAGGATTATAATTAGATTTAATTTTCGTGTCTTGATAGCTTACGCCAACCAGCGTCTGATGGCCTGCCGACCGGCACATTGAGAAGCACTTATTTAAAAAAAAAGTAACAAAAAAGAAGCAAAAAGTCATTAAATAAATTGTAAGCGACCAAATATTTCAGTGGAAGTTTTATTTAAAGTTACCCTTTTGATGTGACGTCACATTTCTTCAACCCTCCTCCCTCCCCCTCGTCACGCATCGTCACAAAAGTTTGACCCCCCTCCCCCCTTAGGTGCGTGACGTCATTTATGGACGGCCCCTTATTCAAATTAGTGAGGTAATTAAATGATGTTTTCCTTTGTAAAAATTTGTAACACTTTGGCGCCATAGTAAAATTAAATAATATTATGCTTATTAAAAAAATTTCACTAAAATGTTGCTTTTATTCTTGGTAGGCTTAGAAGCAAGATGCGACTACGATAATGGGTCGAAACTTTCGAATAGCTAACCGAAATATCAAGATTGTAATAATATAGGCCAAGCTTTCTGTTGGTGAGAACAGACATATTGACGTCCCTTATCGGGTTACTTGACGCGCGAACTATTTCTACATGGGTTCTCAATGCAAATTCCCAGTAATTAAAAAAACTTAATCAATATTTGTGAAGATCGCTTTTCGTGTTATCCTTCTTTCAAGAAATTGTGTTTATGTCGAAGTTTATGGAAAATTGATCAAACTTTAGGATTTTACCTGGCTAAAGAGTTCATCACGAGTTCCATTCAACTGACACCCAAGTCCAGCAGTCTGGGAGCCCCTGGCATAGATTGTTTTGTTAATGAGAAGACGAGAATTAACTCCCACTATTTTTCAAACTATATATTTTTTTTTGGCAGCTCCGTTGTTTGGTTCGTAAATAAACAGGTTTGTTTGAAAAGATATTTATTTATGTTATACAAATCATTCAACTCGTACGTCGCATAAGCATATGGTTTAGTTACTCTTATCATATTATTGTACGTAGAATGTATTCCTTATAAATGTAATTTTCATGTTTGTATAATTCAAAAGAAAATTGCAGATCGCTTCAGTCGATGGCGCCGTTAATACTCATCGCAATGTTGATGTCACAGTTCACCGGAAGTGTTGCCGTGACGTCACGTATAATCCCCCCAATGACAACCGAGGGAGATGAGGCGGCTGTTATATTTATACCAGGGGCGAACATCAAGGGGGAGGCTTACTTAGACACAGGTAATCAAGCGTTGGGTCGAGGTTACGGTTTATTGTGAAGATAAATGTAATATTGAAATGTTAAAATTGTGTTGTTTTTTTTGTTTTACGCTTCAAGTGAACTCCCCTAAAACACAATATAAACATTTGCTAAATTTTTTTTCGAAATGTCTTAACAATCCTTTACAATTTTAACACACGCACTTCATGTGCAGAGTACAAAAAGTCAATAAAAAACAATAATAAGGCACTATTTCACGGTTATACAGAAAAAGTGTGATTGAAACAACCATCACCCTCATCTGACAACACCTAAAATTTTGCTAACGGTTCCAAATCGTTACCAAAAGGTGTAATTTAAAAAAAAGATAATTAATATATTTAACGCTTTTATTATTTTAAAAAAAAATACATTTCTATTATTAAATATCAATATAAATGATACCAAAAATTTCGTCGCTATTTTCCCCATAAACACGGTTGGGGGAGGGGGTCGGGATCAACAATTAGGTTAGAGGAATATGAAGCTATTTGCAGGGTTGTTAAAAATACTAAAAAAAAATTTTTGGCAATACCAATACCAATACTGCCTGTAAAATCTATTGGCAATACCAATACCAATACAATTTTAAAACCAGTATTGCAATACCAATACCAATATTTATTTATTATTGTCTTACCAATACCAATATTTGGGTCATTCGACGAATAAAACGCAAATACGTAATTCCTCGCTCTATATCACTTACATCGATAAACGATAACAACATTTTTGGCAAATTTAGACAATGTATTTTTAACCAAATTTTGTTCAATAGTTAACACTTGCTTCATCAGTTTTCCTCAAAGCATTCAAAAGTCTTTGACAACATATTAAATAAGTCGGCACACCTTAACGTCCTTAAGCAACAAGATTTTTAATATGTATACTGTACACATATTGTGAATGAATGAATGGATGGATGGATGAATGAATGGATGAATGAAGCAAATGACTGTCATAGAAAAGCAAATGATACATAAACGGTTAAACATCATACTATAGTAAAAACAGTCAGACCGAGTCAGTGGATTGCATCACAAGTAACCATTTCAAAATGCGCACTGCTCAGTCGTGAACGAAGAGGGGAAAATACTCGTCCTCTTAATGAAAACAACCTTTCAACAGCAGCGCTTGAAGGAAGTCCTGTATTCAGGTCTATGTATATTTTACGGATATGTGGATAGGCATCCAATGATGCAATACTGTCTGAAGTGTCTGCCAAGTAATTATTAATTTCTTGATTCACATCAGGTGAATCATTCACACGATGTCGTTTGGCTGACAATCCAGCGAAGATGTCTGGCTGATTATCTGTACCATCAGCAGCAGCCGATGTTGCTTTCTGATCATCAGTAGGAGCAACCAACAGTGATTGTGAAACGCGTCTCTTCAGTGCTTCAATAAGATGCGAACGCTGTAAATCATCATCTATCCAGTCCAACTTGAATTTGGGATGTACAACGGATGCCAGCTGAGCATCAAAGCTGTCAAACATGTTTGAAAATCTTCTATCGATGGCATTCAAAAGACATGAAGCTAATGGAGAACAAATTACGAGCCGATCATTCTTTCCTTGATCAAGAAACACTTTTAACCGAGCCTTCATCACAAGTTTTGGTAGAAGGAAACCAAGTCCAATGTCTTTTTTAGTTTCACCCTGCAAAATATCTAGTCCACAGCAAACAGGCTTCATAACAGCAACATACTCTTTAACAAATGTTTTCTGTACAGGCTGTAGTCTTTTGATATCAAGTTCATAACAAAGTTTGTCAAACTTAACTTCCATGTCACTTACACAGAGAATGTTGTAAACTCTGGTGACAGCATCATACATTGAATTCCACCGGGTTTCACCAGGTGTTACCAAAAGCATACCAAGTGAATCCTTGATCTTTTCAGAAGCTACAACTGATCGGTTTCATTCAAAAATTGTTTGGCAATGTCACTCGCAAGATGGCGACACCAAAGAAAAAATTATTATATTCAGCTTTATTCACAACCAATGTTGTAGAGAATTTATTGAATATTGCTTTTAGTATTGGTTAAAAATCAATACCAATATCAAAAATAATTATTGGCAATACCAATACCAATATCAAATTTCAAGAAGTATTGCAATATCGTCCCAATACTTAAAAAAGTATTGGCAATACTACCAATACCAATACAATATTGCAATATTAAAAACCCTGGCTATTTGTTTGCTGCCTTGTTGCGTCTCTTTCAGGTTCACCCGTGCTTTGTTCAACAACTTTCTATATAACAAAATTTCCTTTGCGCTACTTTTTTTTTAAAATAAAAAATAAGCTAAGCTATAATATAGCTTAGTTTCTTTTTATTTCGTTATAAATAAAAAGTTTACGCTTTTTTTCTATGTATGTCATATAATAACATCCTTGGGAAAAAAAGCGTAAACTTTTGACTTCTAATCATTATAGTCAATTTCTTATGGTTGGTTGTGACATAAAATGTATTCAATTTATGCAGCTGTTGCAATACAGAAGGCCAGCCAGCTACGCCTATGGGTGGCCTTGACAGGGAATTACACACTGAACACGCCCAATCCGATAGAGCTGCCCGCTGCTGTCAAGGGCGCTATATCAGCTTTACAGACGGCAGGAATGAAGGGGGACAACTATTCTGGTGTAGCCCATAGTCTTGGCGGTAAGTCTTTTGATTCTATAAAAATAACCGATTCCGGAAGTTTTTAGCCGCCATTAATAAATCAAGAATGGGCGTGACATTTTATGCATTATTTACAGTGTAATTCTACATCCGTTCAAAGTCTGCCAAGCCATTAAGTACTCCCCACTCCTAGCCTCCACTCACGGAAAGCGCCCTTACCGTTGCAGGTGGTTACCCCTCAGCTGGAGGGAAGGCGCCTGCTGATACAGGAGAAGACTCACACCATAAGGGGACACCAAACTTAGTGGCGTCTCTGGTCTCATTAATTTCCTTTCGTTTTTTATTATAATACCTTCAATTTCCATCTCGTTTTTAACGCGATTTCCCATGGGAAAAATTGCGTTTATATATTAGAAATGTCTGTAACGCTTGATCCTGCAACTCCTCCTGAACCATACCAGATAGAGGGTTCGGAACTTTTGCAAATATGTTAAGGAGGTCTCAAGGATGTGCAAGGGCCAAAAAAAAATAAAGAAAAGGTTAACTGGATTTCCTGAAAAATAAAAAATAAACCGAAAAAATATCAGTATTTTGTCAATTTCTCGCCAACCATAACAGCTATCGGTTGAAACTAGACCCCTAATCCGTCGCCGCGCGCCGAATACGCCGCAAAATTTTCGTCCGCCGGAAAATATTCGGCGCGCCGCATTAGCCGCCGTATTTTGTCCGCCGTAAATCCGCCGAAAAATGAACGAGCCGCCGTAACGTAAATTTTGTATTCTTAAGATTAATTGCGTTCCGTTTTAAGATCGAATGAATTTTTAGAATAACCGTCGCCGAAAGTGTGACAAAAATTAGTTATTTGTTCTGTTTTTTTAAACCTAAATAATCATTAAAATCATTGATACAGTTCTTGCAAGTTATCTTTTTCTTACAATCTTAATTTATAAAATATTAATTAAAATACAAATAAATTAATTAATTAATTTAAGTTATCTTTAAGTTTTGTCATAAATAGGCGATTTATTATTACTTAATTATAGCGCAACGATCTTCTACTAGCAGATATGTAAGCCTAAATTAATTGTTTCAATTAACTAGTTACTACTTTAGTCAATAACTGATGATTTTTAAGAGTTATCCTGAAATTTTAACACGTAATTTTTATTTTATTTTTGCTGCGCATTTTAATTTTCTCCGGAGAACTTTCATTTTTAATTTATTAAATGCATTTATATATGTTCTATTTTAGTTATTATAGCACTAATTTGTTTGGCTTTTAAATTTATAAGGCTTTTTCGGCCCTTGACGCCACATAATCGGAGTAGGAGACATCATTTTTGTTTATCTAACACCCTGCTAGCTAGATTTTTTTTTACCTGGAATGACCCATGCTAAAATAAATTTACTGACTGAAGATGTCTTTAAAATAAGTTTCATTAATCTATTTTAAGATTCTTAGAAGATCAATAAATATTTTAATGAAAATTTCATTTTTTATTTCCTTACTAGATGTTTGATTCTTTTTTGTTTGTAAGTGAGAAAATTTGCTTGGCCTCTTGCTGTGACAACCCAGCAAGTAGGGTGCTAGATAAACAAAATGGATGTATCCTACTCTACTCTGATTATGTAGCGTCAAGGGCCGAAAACAGACTTATAAATTAAAAAGCCTTAGAAATTAGCGCTATAATAGCTAAAATATAACATATATAAATGAATTTAATAAATTAAAAACGAAAGTTCTCACGACAAAATTAAAATTCGCAGTGAAATAATATACGTGCTAAGACTGCAGGATTACCTTTTTACGTTACACCATTTCTGATGTAACAATTCTTTATGACTATATGATAATTTTAGGTGAACTCAAATGTCAGCAAATGTCATCTAAACCGGGAAAAGAGGCAGTTCATTAAAAACCTACAAGTAAAACCTAAACCGCCTAGCCTACATGGAAATTCTAAAGCACAATGCTGGAAATATTTTGGTGGCCTGTTCTCTGCTGATGGGAGAAATGTAGACGAAGATCGAGTTTATTGTCAGCTGTGTCTCACTGCTCAGCAGTCATTGGGTGACAAGTAGGGTCACATTTCAAAAGTAACCAATTTTGCCGCAATTACATCAAGTGGCAATATGAATCTTCACTTAAGTGTCAAGCATAATGTGTCAGTACAAAGTCAAGAAAAGTCAATACAATTTTGGGATATTTCCATAAGTATGGAGAAGGCAACAGTCAATGTCAGGCAACATCAAGTCATGAACTGACAAGAGATATCGTTATCTGGTTCTTTAGAGACTTGCTTGCCTTTGAAAATGTGGCTAAAGATGGTGTTGTTGACTTCTTCAAAATTAATTGCCCATTTCTCAACATACCGGCACCTGTAACACTTGCTGGAACATCCCTGGATGATGTTTACGAATATTTTGCTGCAAATGTCAATTTACGGAGAAATCCGGCTAATCCGGATATCAGCCGAAAAATTATGTCAGCCAGCCGAAATTTTAAAATCCGGCTAATCCGGATATCAGCCGAAAAATTGTGTCACCCAGCCGAATTAAAAAAAAATCGGCTGGCAAGTCTAGTTGAAACAAACGCCAAACGATAGCTAATAATATTTAGAACAATGTTGGACAAGGAATTTTTGAAAAATCTATTTTCGTTCGACTCCCGTAATTTTAGAAGCAATTTTTTTAATCAATTGTTTCAAAATTATTGATTTGAAATGACTTTTAATGTAATCTAGAACAGTGCTTCTCAAAGTGGTGGCCCGCGGACCTGTGCCTGTCCGTGGGCCATCCGCCGCCGGTCCGCAGAAGATATCAAAAAAGGACAGAAACAAATTGTCAGGGCAGGGTAAAGAGTGCACCGGTCCCTGGTGCAATGGAAAAATTCCTGCCGGTCCGCCATACTAAAACGTTTGAGAAGCACTGATCTAGAATGATAGTTAATGGGGTTTTCCCGCTTTGTGAATGCTAATGGTAGATTGGTGCGCGGTGTGCATTATATTGACACATTAGTGATGTGATGTAGCGTGAGCGGATATGAGTAATATGACGTCATTTTTGTTTACTTTCAGAATTACTGATTTGAAATGACTTTAAATGTAATCTAGAACTGTCCAAATTAATAGATTAGTAAAAGTCTTCCGTGGCCAAGGAATTTTCTTAGTTGTTGGTAATATTTTCTTTTCGTTACAGAAAGAAAAATGAATTGAAATAAACAAGTTGACCATACAATTAACATTTCCAGGTGTGTTCCTGGCTCCCTCCGCCGCCTCTTTAAAGTTAAAGGCGGTCATTCTACTTGGTTCTTATCTGTCCAGGAGTACACCTCTGAGTAGCTACCCCTTACCGATCCTCACCCTATCTGGGGAGTTAGATGGACAGGCTCGCATCACGAGGATCGCTGTGGAATATGAGTAGGTCATTGTGTTCAAAATGAGTAGGTTATTGTGTTCAATATGAGTAGGTCATGTTAATAAACTGTGATGAAGAGCAACAAAAAAAGGTTATTTTTAACGCCGTTGTCCGTGCTTAAAAGTTGTGAAACTAGGCTTAAATTGTGTAACCTAAGCTATTACTATTAGGCCCCAACTCAGTGTGTGCAAATTGGTCCCAACACAATGGTGAATATTGGTCCCAACACAATGGTGAATATTGGTCCCAACACAATGGTGAATATTGGTCCCAACACAATGGTGAATATTGGTCCCAACACAATGGTGAATATTGTTCCCAACACAATGGTGAATATTGTTCCCAACACAATGGTGAATATTGGTCCCAACACAATGGTGAATATTGGTCCCAACTCAATGGTGAATATTGGTCCCAACACAATGGTGAATATTGGTCCCAACACAATGGTGAATATTGGTCCCAACACAATGGTGATTATTGGTCCCAACACAATGGTGAATATTGTTCCCAACACAATGGTGAATATTGGTCCCAACACAATGGTGAATATTGGTCCCAACACAATGGTGAATATTGTTCCCAACACAATTGTGAATATTGGTCCCAACACAATGGTGAATATTGGTCCCAACACAATGGTGAATATTGGTCCCAACACAATGGTGAATTTTGCATTGTTATAGGAAATAGGAGCTAATGAACTTCTTATGGATCACATATTTTACACGTTATCGGTTTTATGGACCACACATTATTTGGATTACAATATTAGGCTGCACACAATTTCATTTCTTTTTATTTATTAAAATTCATACTGAGGTATTATTTAATTTTTTTTAAATGGTGTGAACATATATACTTTTTTGTTATTTGCATTTAACTGCTGAAAAGAACAGGTTACCACCTTCAATAGTTTTTGCTGATTTAGAGCACTGGAAATCTTTTTAGCACACTAATTGGCAAACAGTGCCGGATTTACTTATAAGCTACAAAAGCTATAGCTTAGGACCTCAATTTTCAATTTGGTAACCCTCAAAAACTTGTCTGAGTGATGATATTGTCATATTTATCACTGAAACTTAAAAGGAATATCTGGACTTATAAAGGGCCCCATATCACAAATAGCTTAGGGCCTTAACAAGTCTAAATCCGGCACTGCTGGCAAGGTTAAAAGATTATTTTTTTTACAGGGGCGTTAATTTAAATGTTCTATGTTTGAGTTGTTCAGTATTTGCTTGTTAAATATTCCCTATTTATTAATGTTATGAAATTATGTCCTTTTACTTGGATCAAATCAAAGAATCTTAACTCATCTAGACAGCTTCAAAGTGAGGTCAAAAAGTCACCGGAAGCTGTGTACCGAACCCCTGTCATCAATATACCAGGGCTGTGTCATGCGCAGTTCGCGTCCGGTCCCATGCCCCCAGCTGTTGTCAAGTACGACTTGAAACCGGAAGTGTCCGACGAGGAGGCCCACACCTTGATAGGAGCACACGTCAGCAACTTCTTGACTTTGACCTTCAACGGCCCAACAGCCGCAGCCGTCAGTGACGCCAAGCAGGCACTCGCCGCAAGTTTCGTTGATTCTGGGAAGCGGTTTCAGGTTGGAGAAAGGTCATGGCCTAGTTTTGGTGGAGTTAATTAAAGGGAGTTTGGGGACCACTGCAGTTAGCGGTTTCAATGTTTTAGGAAGGTGGGGTTCAAGGGTTTACACGATCATTGATAGGGTTGAAGAGTTCAGATTTGCCGAGGACCATACAAAGTGAATCCCCATTACGTCATACTTCAAAAAACATATCCTGGAATGTTTGAAAATTACTCCATGAAAGCTTTGGCTGACGCCAGGGCTACCTGTACGTTCTGCTGGGCAGTGCCATATACCACCCCCCCATTTAGAAACCAAGACTATAACCGATACGGACCATAAAGTCAACAGATGATCTACTGTGTCAGCGGCTAGGTTGCAATGCCAGCAGTTCGGGACCCTGTTGTAGTCTAACCTGTTAAAGTATGAGTAGGATGGTCAGTGCTCCGTTCTTATTTGAGTCACCAAACTTTGGTGTTTGCGACTCAATTTCCACCATTGGGCTGTTTGGTTTGGGCATGTTAGCGCATATATATTATATACTTTAAAGCTAAACAGAACCATGATAATGTGGATAAGAAAAAAATTAAAATTATTGTTACAATCCTTATTTATTACATGAGGCACCCCAAAAATCATTTCCAACAGAGATATAATTATGATTTATATGCGTAGCTTGTGTTTTACATAAATCATTTCTATGCATGAGATAATATCTGTGCAAAAATACATCTGACAACTGTCACAAGCATTGGGTGAACTGTCATCTCTTTTTGTGATCAGGAATTCTCTGCCGTTACTCATTCGAAACATTCCTGCTATTGAGGCTTTCAAAACTGCACGCAAAATACATCATTTAAAACTATACTTTCGAAATAGCAATCATCATTAATATTATTATGTGTTATTATTACATTATTGCACTTAATTCTTAGCCACTTATAGACGTTAAGTGGCTGGACTCAAGTAACGAGTCTTCGCCATGGGCCATTTCATCTCAGGAATACATTGCTGGCGATTTGGTGGGGAGAACTACGGTAAGGGACGTGATTTGTATTAAAGTTTTTTGTAATTTGTACAGCAGGAGTAGCAGTTCCTGAATATGATTCAGAGTAAAAGCCTACAACGTAGATAAACAATCTTTATTAAAATTTACTGTATATTTAATTTTTAAATGGCATAGAAATGGTGCCCAAAATCAGCTGTTAACACTTAAACACTGAACTCAGACAGGAGACAAAATTGTGTCCGGACCCATGTTCCTAGCGGCCAAACCAACAGTAGAGAAATCTGGCAATACCGCCATCATCAAGACAGTCACAGACATCAAGTACGAGACCAACACACTGGACATCTCCACCATACCAGAGAGCCCCGAGGAGGTGGACATGAAATTCAAATCTTACGACGCCATCAAGGAGGCCCTGGGGCTGGGCCCGAAGGACGCCCCAATGCTGGGCCCAAAGGAGGCCTCGAGGCTGGGCCCCCTGGAATATGTCGGCAATGCCACATCTTGCAGATTGCTGAATGAGGTCAGAAGACAAAACAAATACATACATTTATTTGTATTTCAAACTCATTTCAGATTGTTGATACATTATTCCTGTCAAAAACTTCAGCCAATGTTTATTCATTTTACTTTTAGTGACCAACTGCTGTTATGTTGCTCGATTGTATATGAGTATTATTTGGGGAGATTACGTTACAGGCCAAATAGGTGAGAGAATGTGATATATTAAATAGGTGAGAGAATGTGATATATTAAATAGGTGAGAGAATGTGATATATTAAATAGGTGAGAGAATGTGATATATTAAATAGGTGAGAGAATGTGATATATTAAATAGGTGAGAGAATGTGATATATTAAATAGGTGAGAGAATGTGATATATTAAATAGGTGAGAGAATGTGATATATTAAATAGGTGAGAGAATGTGATATATTAAATAGGTGAGAGAATGTGATATATTAAATAGGTGAGAGAATGTGATATATTAAATAGGTGAGAGAATGTGATATATTAAATAGGTGAGAGAATGTGATATATTAAATAGGTGAGAGAATGTGATATATTAAATAGGTGAGAGAATGTGATCTATTAAATAGGTGAGAGAATGTGATATATTAAATAGGTGAGAGAATGTGATATATTAAATAGGTGAGAGAATGTGATCTATTAAATAGGTGAGAGAATGTGATCTATTAAATAGGTGAGAGAATGTGATATATTAAATAGGTGAGAGAATGTGATATATTAAATAGGTGAGAGAATGTGATATATTAAATAGGTGAGAGAATGTGATATATTAAATAGGTGAGAGAATGTGATCTATTAAATAGGTGAGATTATGCACCTAACTAAATAGTTGGGATGGTGTGCTTGATTAAATAGTTGGGATGGTGTGCTTGACTAAATAGTTGGGATGGTGTGCTTTACTAAATAGTTGGGATGGTGTGCTTGATTAAATAGTTGGGATGGTGTGCTTGACTAAATTTGTTATTTCTATACTACCTAACAAGGGAGGTTATTTTACTAAAAAGATCATGCATTTACTAAATAATTAAAGAGGTTGGACACTGAAAATATCTTGGAAAATATTTCTTTAAGCCTGAAACTAAACTTTGATAGCAAGAAAACCATTAAGCAAAATATTTTTAAAAATCATAATTGTCGAACTTGTGTATAGAAGTATATATAGATTTATAATGTATTTAATATGTTAAATGTCAGAATTAAATCAAACTCAACTAATGTGTTAAATTTCATCTCAATTATTGAAAATATATCAATTGTTTTAAAAATTAAACAACTAACAAATAAGTTCAGTTGGGATAACTGAAGGGCAGACACCATGACATGGTAGGGGCTGGTTGGTAATCTTCGTTATATCCAGCCCTGGCCTTTTCTCTTAACTTTATTTTAATGGCTTATGTCTTGATTTTTTATTAAAAGTGTAAATATTTTTAAAAAATTATTGGCAATTTGAAATTTTAACATTATAATAGCCAATGAAAAATAATCTAATTACTTTTTTTTAAAACACATGCTTTCAAAGCCATAATATTAAAAAAATATTTTAAATTATAAAATGTCTTAATGTCTAATAAATGTGCACATCCTTTCCGCAGCTGGCATTTGGTGCAGCACTCAGCAACAGCACCAGACAAGCTCAGGCCAGATACCTGGCACACGGGCGACCCATCCTCTTCGAGGATGATGTGGTTTACAACAACGGCTTACCATGGAGCAGCACCCCCCTGAAGATGACCGAAGACGACGCTGGTCTCCACGTGCAGTCCATTGCCCTAAGTATCCCCTTGCATAGCGTCCTGTACGCAGGCGACTTCTACTGCAAGCTGTTGTCTCCATACAGAGCCATGGAGTGGATCAACGTAGACTCACTCAGGGCTCACAAGCCTTCAAAGTCTTTCTGGTCAATGCTGGGTTGTGGGCTCATGGGGGCCAAGTGTAGCGGGTAACATGATGGGGTTGATGTTAAACGTCATTATCTAGGTGGGGAAAGCAATGTCTGCTGTCATAGAGTTGATGGTGTCTTGGGATTATGATCAGTTCAATAGGGAGAAAGATAAATAACTGTCAACTGCACTGAGGGAGATTATGTCCAATAGTGCCACTGATTGTGTCTGTGGTGCCACTGATTGTGTCTGTGGTGCTAAATATCTTTTTTTTCTTTCAAGATATAGTCTCCATTTCAATATGATTTAATACATTTTTGGTACGAAAAACGATGTGAAATGAGAATGTTAATAACGTTTAGAGGAATGAAACTTGTTCAAAATAATAACCTTGGAGAAATTATATTTTAAATAAAATGGTAGAAATCCCACCAACACACACAAATACTAAGTCTGTTTCTTTTAAATATAAAAATTTAATTTTGAAATATGTCATTATTTTATAATGTATAATCCATGAAAATTTTTTAGTTTTCACATTGTTAATTGTCATTAACATCAAAATGAGAATGCTCATATATTAATAACATACAGGCAAACCAAAGTTTTAAAAAAGCAATTATATAAAACAACAACAAAACAAACAGCTATACTAATGGCACAAAAGCCAAATTACAAGTTATCTTTACACAATAACTACACACACACACACACATACACACACACACACACCAGCCATTTATAATAAAACAATTACACCTGGAATGTAAAGAGAAAAAAATAAAAACTTGAACTTTTAAAAAAGCTGAACTGCATAGTCTTAATTCTGAAATGAATGAATGATAATTGGCTGATACAGATACTTATTCTGGGGAAATCAACTGCCAATAAAGACCTGTGACAATGCACATTTAAGGATGACGTAATGAAACTCGACCAATTCTGACATTGACAATCAACTAGGTTTGACTTTTACTAATAATCTTAATCTCCCAAGACAATCACTGCATACTGATCACATGACCTCACTAGTTTGATAGGAGCTTGTTGATTGGCCGCCAAGTTATAATTGATTAATTAGTAAAGTAATACTTAGGAAATGATTTTTAGACATCTAAGTGTGAAAGGCCGTGGTCATATTTCATAACTAATAATTCTTGAGCTAATATTGGTAACATTAGGATAATAGGAATTAGAGGATACTGTTTCAATAGATAAATGTTCATCATCAAACCAGCCATAGTAACAATGTTATAGGGGGTAACATGAAATTCAAAGACTATTTTTTTGGAGAGTATTGAAAATTCATGGACCAGTTGCTCAAAATTGATGGCATGCTGCCTGGCGATATACAAAATAGTAACCATGATTTTTTGTACCCCACCTTTAGTAAAAATTAAAATTCAGGACAAGCAGTTTGTCCAGGAGCTTTCTGTTATAATTATATCATGGAGTTTCTGGATGTTGTAGAAAGCCAGCTGTACAAAGTGATTAGATAGCAGATCTTCTTTAATATATTCTGTCAACTTTTGATTCCTGATTTGTGTCACAAAATGTGATTAAAATAAAGGATGTCACTGACCAACAGCTGGTGATTGACCTGAAGTAGTCCACAACAAATTAAGTTGGGCATATCCAAGTGGTGAAGTAATAATTCCCTTTAAAGATGGACAGCACCTGTGAATCTCTGCTTTTAAATAGCACCTGTGAATCTCTGCTTTTAAATGGCATGTTTACACTAGTTTTAAATATTAACATTGTAATCTGTGTGCCAAGCTGTTTATAAAGAAAGAATCCCTATGAAAAAGGCCTTGAATATTCATTTGTCAGCCCCAGAACATTGACCGAGTAGCCATTAGTCTGGAGGTTATCACAGGAGAAGCCCAGGTTATAATGACATTGCACGATTTGCTCTCTCCAAGTTAGTTGTTGGACAAAACTCAATGCATATTTTCTAGTGAATCTCCCTGTATAAGTGAAGTGATTTGACAGCCAACAATTTGTTAGCCCAAGTTAAATATTCCATCTGTTAACGCTGAAGTCAGTTGTTCTCTCACAGATGTTGTGGTGTCTGCTGTTATCTGACAGATGATGTCATATCAGCTGCCCAGTGTCCAGTTCTTTGACCTTTAGATCTGAATGGTTTTATCCTTGATAAACAGATTCAATGTTTTCTGGCTCACTGACCTGGGTGAAAAGAACAGAAAAATTCCTGATAGGTCATTTATTATTAGCCTTATTATTTTTTAACAAGATCAACAACCAGTTACAGGTAAGTATTAATAGATCAACAACCAGTTACAGGTAAGTATTAATTCCATGCAAGAGTTTTTTTAATTTGATATAAATATCAGCCTTCAATGGTGTGTATACTGTGTTCTCTCATTATTTTTTCAAACATTACAGAATCTGTGCAGAAGATTCTTGCGTCCCACATTCTTATAAAAATGCACAGACCGTGCTGGCCTTTTGGCAAGTGATGCAGCCGGCTTTGTTTCACTAACTAGTGTCAGGTATGGGTGGACTCAGGGACACAGTTAGCCCTAAGTGAGGCAGCCGGCTTTGTTTCACTAACTAGTGTCAGGTCCATTTGGAGCTGGGTGGACTCAGGGAGGGACACAGTTAGCTCTAAGTGAGGCAGCCGGTTTTGTTTCACTAACTAGTGTCAGGTCCATTTGGAGCTGGGTGGACTCAGGGAGGGACACAGTTAGCTCTAAGTGAGGCAGCCGGTTTTGTTTCACTAACTAGTGTCAGGTCCATTTGGAGCTGGGTGGACTCAGGGAGGGACACAGTTAGCCCTGGGTACAAACCCATGTCGCTTGATCACTGTGCCTTAATGATGTGTTAATTGTATTCCATATAATACGCAGTAGATACATCCCCGATTAGTTCATGCAAAGATTTATTACAGTATTAGAGGTTTGTGTAAAATTCTTGTGTTTATGAAAAATCAAATAAAATTGAAAAAAATGGAAATAAAATATTTTTATAGCAGCAACAGATTACAAATATTTCAATAAACTAAAAAAACATTTTGACAATAAATTGACCTAATTTTTGCATATTTTCATGCGGCATAAACAGATGTATGACAGCTATGCCAGAGATAAATTATGTCTCCTGGACATTGAGAGAAAGCGATCAAGTGTAAAGATACAATGATTCTGTCAGATATAAATTAATAACAAATCCTGGTGGCAGATAGTCAGTTACCTCATGGCAAACGTTGGAGTTTTGGCAGCAAACATGATAAATATTTGATGATTTCCAGACATAAGAGCATAGCATTTGTGATCTGGACATACAATGTACGTATCAGTGGCCTGGTGGGTGAATTCCGCTGGTCCTTGAATACAATACAATAATATTTAAAATAGTAAATCTATGTCTTAAAATAATGTCTCTTCAATAAAATAAAAAAAATTTCTGGAAGAAAATAATATTTGTACACTTTGATTAAAATCACAATGCTGAGAAAAATAAAATAAAATGTTTATATTTTAAAACACCCACATTCGTTTGGTAGCATTCATGAAATAATTTATTAGCTGTTTTAAATTCATCTTAAGACACATAAAAGCTAATGCATAAATAAAACTATCAGAATTTCATACAAGAATATTACAGTCCACCAGTGTTGAAATAAGTGTTGTCCCAGTCATGTAAAATAAAACATCACTGCACCTCTATGAACAAAACCTTTGATTTCTTATACAACTGATGTTTGTGATTCTCTGACTCTCATCATTGTTACATGAACATACACTAATATGTATTTCTTCTTCTAATATTTATTACAATTTATTGTATTTCCAATAGTGTTACATCACCCCTGTATGAATGGCTACTCTCTTCTCTCCCTCTGTATGAAAGGCTACCCACCTTTCTCTTTCTGTAGGAATGACTACCCACCTTTCTCTCCCTCCTGAATGAAAGGCTACCCACCTTTCTCTCCCTCTGTATGAAAGGCTACCCACCTTTCTCTCCCTCTGTATGAAAGGCTACCCACCTTTCTCTTTCTGTAGGAATGACTACCCACCTTTCTCTCCCTCTGTATGAAAGGCTACCCACCTTTCTCTCCCTCTGTATGAAAGGCTACCCACCTTTCTCTTTCTGTAGGAATGACTACCCACCTTTCTCTCCCTCCTGAATGAAAGGCTACCCACCTTTCTCTCCCTCTATATGAAAGGCTACCCACCTTTCTCTCCCTCTGTATGAAAGGCTACCCACCTTTCTCTCCCTCTATATGAAAGGCTACCCACCTTTCTCTCCCTCTGTATGAAAGGCTACCCACCTTTCTCTCCCTCTGTATGAAAGGCTACCCACCTTTCTCTCCCTCTGTATGAAATGCTACCCACCTTTCTCTTTCTGTAGGAATGACTACCCACCTTTCTCTCCCTCCTGAATGAAAGGCTACCCACCTTTCTCTCCCTCTGTATGAAAGGCTACCCACCTTTCTCTCCCTCTGTATGAAAGGCTACCCACCTTTCTCTTTCTGTAGGAATGACTACCCACCTTTCTCTCCCTCCTGAATGAAAGGCTACCCACCTTTCTCTCCCTCTGTATGAAAGGCTACCCACCTTTCTCTCCCTCTGTATGAAAGGCTACCCACCTTTCTCTCCCTCCTGAATGAAAGGCTACCCACCTTTCTCTCCCTCTGTATGAAAGGCTACCCACCTTTCTCTCCCTCTGTATGACAGGCTACCCACCTTTCTCTTTCTGTAGGAATGACTACCCACCTTTCTCTCCCTCCTGAATGAAAGGCTACCCACCTTTCTCTCCCTCTGTATGAAAGGCTACCCACTTTTCTCTCCCTCTGTATGACAGGCTACCCACCTTTCTCTTTCTGTAGGAATGACTACCCACCTTTCTCTCCCTCCTGAATGAAAGGCTACCCACCTTTCTCCCTCTGAATGAAAGGCTACCAAACTTTCTCCCTCCTGTATGAATTGCTACCCATCTTTCTCTCCCTCCTGAATGAATGGCTACCCACCTTTCTCTGTCCCCTTGATGCTGCTAGTAAAGTAAGTACCAACAACATATTTGAAGAATGACCTCAGCACTGCCCTTCTCTTCTCATGCTTGACCGGCTCATCACGCTCCCTCATCAGATTGACAGAACTCAGACACCTGTTAGAGGCCTTGTTGACCAGCAGGAACCTGAAGTGGGAAGTCATCTAATTATTGGTCAGCCTCACTATGCAATATTTGACTTCAACTTTAACAGTCAGCAGAATAAGTTTACACTGTCATTTTTTTATTGTGGTACATTAGTTAAACTTTTGCTGTAAAACATTTACTTTTCAATTCATATCATGCATATTAAATTTCTGCAGCTATATCACATACATTTCCCAAGTACAATGGTTCTCATAAAGTAACTAAATGACCTCTTGGGTTGTTAAAGACCCAGAAATTAATTTCTGCATTTGATAATTCAAGTTAAAGCTGTCATTAAAAAAAACACTTTATTTATGCATTCTAATCAGATGTAGAAGATAATATTTTTGGTGTGACTTTTTTGTTGCTGATTAAATAAAGAAATAAAACTACACCAACTAAAGTATTATTTTTATTACTTTAATTTTAAAATGTGTACTATAACATAATTCATTTAGTGTGGAGTGATTGTTCATAGTGTTTAAACATTGAAAGGTTAAAGATCCCTGACTAAAGGTTCATGATCCCTGACTAAAACATTTACAGATACCACCACCTGCCACCACCCACCTTACCAGTATGTTTGTGCTGCTCCACTTTACCTGGTGCATGATCTGTGCATTGAAGTCATATTGGCTAAAAGTTTAATGTAGCATAATACGCCCATAGCTTTTCAAATCTATATCTTACACTGGTCTACAGCTTTGCTGGCCTATATCCTACACCAGTGGTTCCCAAAGTGGTCCCTACGGACCCCCAGGGGTCCCTGGAACCGTTCAGGGGGTCCGTGGAAAATTTAAATTGGGGGTCCTTGAACAACGTCAGGGGTCCGCGCAAGGTTTAACATAAAGTATTAAAATTGTGATCAATTTATTACATGTATTATGAAAATTTAAATAAATAACAATAAACAAAATAGTATCAGAATGCTTTTCTACTATTTTAATGCAGATCTTATGTGTTATCAGTCAGGGAATACAATGTTGTTTTACCTAGAAAAGAAAGTATAACTAGTGCAATTTCCATAGCTATAACAAATCAAAATAGTTGGTTTTTTTGAAAGTTGAAGTTTGCTGCGTAAGAAATGCTATAAGTAGGTCAGAAAATATAATTTTTTAATGTGAATCAATAATTTTCAATGTGTTGGGAAATAATATGTTTCTAAACTTTATCCAATCATCAAATATTTTCTTTCCAAAAGGGCTTTACTGTAGCATTCCTTTAAAAAATTAATAATCATTAACAGTGGTTTGTTACAACAGATATGAGAGTGAGTGAGCCAAAGAAAAAATGCAGACAAGACAGTGTTAAATATTTGAATTATGGCTAAATGTTGGGAAAGAGATACGATAGGTGAAACGCTGTTTACTGTATTTAAAGACTTTTTAAATTTAAAGCTATACCCTTGACTTTATGACATATTCAAAACAAGCTGTAGGGCACTGTAGGGAATGTTTTTTCAGTACATTGTGTCTTTCATCGACATTATTTATTCGCAAAAAATCTTAATATAAGGTTGCATGGATCACTTCATTAGGTCATTAGAGCAGTTAATAAAATCAAAATGAATGCCTTCAATGAGAGATTAATTGCTCAACATTGTTTGGAAAATGATGAAGACTATAATCTTTTACTTATTAACAGAGAAGTGCGTTGGTTATCACAAGGTGCATATTTAAATCGATTTTTATTCTCTCTTTGATTCAGTGTTGAAATACCTTGAAAGCAAAGACAACGATTTATTACACAATTAACTAACAAAAGAAATATCCCTCTATGATTGATTTATTCGCCCAATTAGACATAACTCATTTGAACTAAGAGGAGAATGTTCTGCTTCAAAATGTTTCGAAATTGCAAAGCAGAAATGAAGACTTGCTTGCTTACAGTCAACAATTAACGGCCCTCGATGCAGTCTCAACCAAAGATTTGAGGGCATTCTTCACTTAGATATTTCTGACTGGTTGTTGAACCCTTTTGCTCGTTGACAAAATCAGATCCCATACACAGATGAATCCATACTAATACAGGAGCAGCTTATTGAAATATCTACATATGAGGAACTTAAACCAATATTTGATCAAGGATCCCAATTTTATTCTCTACATTATAGGTTATTGTACAGAAGTTGACTGCTAAATTCCCGTCTTCCTATTTGTAGAGCAAGGATTCAATGCCACTATAAACATCATCCCGCACACGTGCACACACACAAAAGGTAATTAGTGATCGTGGGGATTTGTGGTTGCTACTCACAAACATTGAGTAAGACATAAAGACACTTATAAATTCTAATCACGTTCATCCAAGTCATTAATTGTTTTAAATTTTAATTTAAAGTTATAATTTCAATAAATACTTCTTCATCAAAATGTTGCTTTTTTGGATTAGTATTTTTTGTACTATGCATTTATGCAGTTTATTTACGTGGGCAAGTTTTGACTATAAAAAGGGTCCATGGATCAAAAAAGTTTGGGAACCACTGTCCTACACCAATCTCTTTGCTTGACTACATCTATAGCTTTGCTGACCCACATCCATAAGTTTTCTAACCTACATCTATATCATCAGCACACTACATCTATAGCTTTGCTGACCCACATCCATAAGTTTTCTAACCTACATCTATATCATCAGCACACTACATCTATAGCTTTGCTTGCCTATATCCTACACCAATTCTTTTGCTTGCCTACATCCATAAGTTTTCTATCCTACATCTATAGCATTATACACAAAATCTATAGCTTTGCTGGCCACTTTACCCGAGAATGTTGCTGTCAACATCCATAGAGAGAGGAAAGTTTCGAGGAAAAGTCTGACTTGCTGACTTGAGAGTTTCCACTGCTGCCTGCCAGAACCTGGGCACCTGGGGGAGAATGATGTTTAGAGATCAATGGGTCAGTTGGGTAGAATGTCTTTACTGGTCAGTTGGGTAGAATGTCTTTAATGGTCATTTGGGTAGAATGTCTTTACTGGTCAGTTGGGTAGAATGTCTTTACTGGTCAGTTGGGTAGAATGTCTTTACTGGTCAGTTGGGTAGAATGTCTTTACTGGACATTTGGGTATAATGTCTTTACTTGTCATTTGGGTAGAATGTCTTTACAGGTCATTTGCAAAGAAAGTCTTCACTGGTCAGATGAGAAGAATGTCTTTACTGGTCATTTGGGTAGAATATCTTTACTGGTCAGATTGGAATAATGTTTTTACTGGTCAGTTGGGAAGAATGTTTTTACTAGTTAGTACGGTAAAGAATAATATTTATTTTGATAAATTGACTGGCCCGTGATGTTTTACTTGCAGTTAAGAAATTATAATTAACTAATTCTTTTTTCGAGCCCTTTTTCCTTAACAAAGTGCAAAAAAGCTCTAAGATTTACAATTATCAGGTTAAGAACTATTACCTATATTTATGATATATATATTTATATATATCTATATTAGTCAGTGGAGAAAAAGGCATTATCTATAAATTATAAATTCATCAGTTTTGTAAAATGTAGTAAGTTGGATAAAATAAAAATGTTCAAGTTAAATAAAAATCAAGTCTACAATTCATATTAACAATTTTTTAAGTTATTTCTGTGATACAAGCAATATGTTTGGTGAAATCAGGTGTCCTAACTCTACAAGTCCGCCTCCCCTTAACCCATATAATTAAGCTGAAATACAATATTAAGAAATTCATCTATACAACGAAGTGATTCAGGATTATTTGTTACAATATAAAGGAGCTAACATTTTACAGTTTAAACAACACCTGATATATTTTTATGTCATGAAGTTAGACTAAAACTAGTTATTTTTTTAAGCCTTAAGAAATGTATTATATACTTTGAAAATCAATAAATCTCGCCTAAAAAAAGTATAAAAAATAATTATTTTAATGTCGTATATATAGTGCATCATTATCATATTCTAGTTCCATTACTTATTATGATACAATATAATTACTATAAAATTGAAATTGGCACTTCAATACAAAAATTCAGAGTCTCAGATATTATTATACTATTAACTTGTCTTATTAACTACCGCACTCTATCCAATAAATGCCAGGATTAAGAAAACTGTTTGGCAATGCTTTCATTTATTACCTCTCTCTCCAGCTCTGCTAAAGTTGGGGTTGGTCCACATATAACACACAGTTCCACCTGCCGTAAAAGTTCAAAGGTCAGGAGACGATGTGGAACCTAAGCATATAAATAAATTGAAATTGATTAAGTTAAGTTATTCATGGCTTTTACCATTTTTCCAAAATAACACAATACAAAATGAAAAAAAGAATAATTGAACAATATAAAAATTATGAAATAAAATTATATAAGACCATATGAAACAATAAATGGTCAAGAAAGAGAATTCCAATGATTAAAATGAGATTGTATCTGATATAAAAATTACTACGCAGCACGGGGGTCAACTTGTACTAAAATAATAGGATGCAGTCGATAAACAAAAATTGTAAAACGTCATCTAACCATTGACAGTTAACCCTAGCGTTCTTTATAATATAAGCTCCCGTAAGAGCCGTAAAAAATTGCACTGGCCGACCTGTTAGCAGGGTTGCCAGATTGTAATTTGGGTAAAAGGCCAAACTGATTGCCAAAAAAGGCCAAAAAAGGCCAAACTTATTTTATATGAAAAATGTCAACAAAAATGACGTCACGCACCTAGGGGGCGGGAGGGGGTCACAGATTTATGGCGAGGGGAGGGTGCTTTTAAGAACTGTGACGTCATATTGGAAAGGGTCTAGCTCTTGATTACGTGTGACGAGTGGTGGGGGGGGGATGAAAATACATTGAAAATCTGCCAAAATCGCGTGAAGTCATTTATGGACGGCTCATAACGGCTGAAAATTATTTAACTATTTAAAATGAAGGTAGAATCAGGGGAAAAGGGATAATAAATGTGTAAATGCCAATGTTCGTATGTATGGTTGTACTCACAAAATAAATAGACTATGATAATAACATAAAATTTGAAAGAAAAGCTTCAGGTCATCATTTTTCTCTAGACTGCTATTTGCATTATTATTATAAACTTTATCAGATGTCAAGTCATCAAGCACTCTTGGTGACATGACAAAGTCCTTACTGCATTTATTTGTAAACAAAAGCTCAGCCTGGACTCTAACAATAGTGTCTAAAAGTGTGAGCTGCATTCTATATCTGGCTTTGTCTTAATAGCCTTTTCGTTAAAATTTTTAATGTCTAAAATACACGTAAGCTATTCAAAAATAGCTAATAATTAATAAGGTTATTGACTAATTGGCAAATTTTGAATCTTTTTTTTTGTTGTGATAAACATTATTTTTATATATATTATATATATTTATTATTTTTTAAAGAAAAAGGCCAAAAAAAGGCCAAAAGGCCAACAAAAAGTTTTGTGGCCAAACCCTCTTAAAAAAGGCCAAATTTTGAGAATTTGGCCTTAAAAAGGCCAATATGGCAACCCTGCCTGTTAGGGTCGTCCGTGCGGGGTATTGGGAATAGTTTTCAACTAGCAATAACCACGTCTCGGTAAAACCTCATCGACTATGGTACCGCCACTGCGCAAAGCTAACGTGAAATGAGCTTGTCATTGTAGCCTTCAAAGCGACATTGAAGATATATCATGGTTTCAGAAAAATAATTTTTTGAAGAAATATACAATTCATGTTCAAAATAATGCTAAAGTTAGAGTTCAAATTATTCAAAATTATTTTAGCTACATTTACACAAGAATAAATAAATAAATGTATAAATATACAATTTAAAAGAATTTTTTTTATAAATATAATAATTTTGAACTAAGGGGCAGCACTCTTTGAAATAAAATTGTAAAATAATTTTGCGAAAAAATATATACTTTTAAAATATACAATTAAAATAAATAACTTCGTCAATGATTATTAAAAGAAATATTAACAACTGAACTATAAAAAAAAAGGACCATTACATAAATTGTCTACTCACTGTAGGACTACCATGTGGTAAATAAATAGGTACATCCCTGGAAGAACAGTGAGGGAATGAGTAGATTAAAAGGGAGAGCAGCACTAATTCGGTTGCTTTCAGCTCCCACCACTTGTTTGTTGCTACAATAATCCTGCCGTGAGCCATAAGGCAGCCATATGGACTATCAGCTGCCTCGACGAATGTATCTAGAAAATTCTATCACAGGAATTGAGCATAATGCTAATATCATCAAGTAAATATATTTTTAAAAATTACACAAAAAAAATTGTTTCAATAATTAATCGGATTCATATGTACCTTTAAAATGGAATGTTACAAGGTTAATTGTGACGTCAAAGTATATATTTATGAGTGATATCCCTTATATAAAAATTATTTTCGTTTAAAACACGAGTAATATCCCTTTGACCTTGTTTAACCGTAACATTTAGAATTGACTTAATTTCTCATCCTAAAGTCTCTTTTTTAATTTGTATTAATCAAAGATGAATTTTAAAGAGTAAAATATGGAATGTCTGGATATTAATTGAACGCATTTTTTATACTCTATATATACATTTTTCGTTACAGCTGGTATATTAGGTAGCCTACAGCTTTAAATGAAAAAATAAGCATTCTGAACGGCTAAAGAAAAGGGGAGTAGGTGTATTCGTTAATTCACTACTATTTTTTGAAGATCGCTGATAGTTTAAACTTTGCCAAATATAAATTTAATTAATTAAACACACGCACACACAGACACACACTTACTATATACTTAATTATGCATGATATATGGAGTTAGGTCCATAGGATGAACAATGAGCTATAACTGGATTTATAGCTATGCATAGAATGCAGAATTGTGGACGTCAACATTTAACTTTTTTAACAGAGGCGGCGGAGGGGAGTGTGGTGGTTAGTGTGGCCAGTGGCAGTTTTTTGACCGGCTGCACCCCCCCCCCAGCTCTTATTAAATTGAACGCCCCTGTTAAAAATTGGTTAAAGAATAAACAAGTATGATACTGTGTAACGCTAAATGTTAAATTATTATTAGTGGTAGGTATCTTTTACAAGGAATGCAACACAAGCCACCAGATCTACAACCATACCTGTAAAATGGATGCTTCTGATGCGACCATTATGTCCACGGCATGTGTGACGTCAGAAAATGTGGTCAGCGCCGACTGCTGAATTAGTGTGTCGACCAACTGGAAGCACAGCTGTAATCATACAAGTAGACACGGGGTAACATACGGAGCAGCATAACGTATGCAGATAATTGTTTAAGACACATAGTAACAAATAGTAACCCATACAAAAACGTGAACTGTAGGGTGAAAACTGTAAAAAGACATATTAAGCAGATGTAAGTACTTAAAGATAATTAGAGGTTCTCACATATGTATTCAACGTCTCCCCTTTCCGCTAAGTTACACACCATAAAGCACGACTTTGAGACACGCTCTTTGTAAGGGTGAGTGTAAAAGAAGGTCACAGAGATAGAGTCACAGGGAAGAAAAGTCACATAATTCCAAAGAAATGCAAAAGCTATAATTATTATTTTAATTTTATTTAGGGGCCCCGTTTAAGGCCCTCTGTATACATCGAAAGAAACTTGCCCCTGGGGTATGGGCCCATTCAATCAAGTTACGTTGTGTCTAGTCTTGAAATTGTCTGACCTCAAAATCGGTTGGAAAGTGAGAGAGTGATACAAAATTAAATCACATCATTTAGACGACACATTAGATCACCCAAAAGTAGTGAATAATGAGATTACTTTTAAATGAAACAATATTTAAATACTGGTATATTTCACAAAGGGTATAGCTGGCAGCGTTTCTCTTATTCCAGTTCACGTGTAAACCAATAGTGTTATTAAATTCATGTGTGGTTTTAAATAGCTTGCATAAGACATTTTAGGATATATGGGGCCCCACACTAAATAGGGGATTGAACTCCCTTCAATATTTGAGTGTGGATAATAAAATGAATTCTAAGTAAGATTTGTCAAAATTCATCCATCCATGCTATAACTATAAGTAAATTTATATTAAAAAGCTCATAAAAGATTTTAAAAATTAAGTTAGTGGCACCCCCCCCCCACCCCCGGTCGAACCAAACCGAAAGTTTGTCATTTCAAAACATCTTTGGTTTTTTCTTCTTCTGGACAATGAAGACTTTGTGTGTCGAGTTTTGTAACGAGACAACAATCTGTGTATAAATCATATGTGGTAAATGGACGGAAAATTGTAAGCAAAAATGAATTCGGGGCTCCGAGGGTGTGGGTATTGTGAGCTATGAGTTCAATTCCATATAGTGTTATAACTGGAGGCCAAATGTTTTGTGTACACTTGACAATTGTATTTATTAGCCGTGGAAAGAAAAACAAACATGGGCAAACCAGGCCCCAAACACAAACATGGGCAAACCAGGCCCCAAACACAAACATGGGCAAACCAGGCCCCAAACACAAACAGTGGCAAACCAGGCCCCAAACACAAACATGGGCAAACCAGGCCCCAAACACAAACAGTGGCAAACCAGGCCCCAAACACAAACATGGGCAAACCAGGCCCCAAACACAAACATGGGCAAACCAGGCCCCAAACACAAACATGGGCAAACCAGGCCCCAAACGGCGAATTATGTAAAGTTCAAAACCCTTCTAGATTTCATAATGGATCATGATGTACGTGTGTGTGCCAAGTTTGGTCAATAGTCTCCAATCAATGTAGAAACATTGGCGGAACATATACAAAACAGAAAAAACAACAAAAAACAAAAACAACAACAACCGAACAAACAAACCTAAATTCCCTTGTCTTTAATACTAATGATTGGTTGTGGCATTTTCTCTAAATTTTTATTCCGTGACTTTTTTCCTGTGGCTTTTTTCCCCGTGTGAATATTTCCCTACAACTGTTTGTAATTCCCAACCACAGATTTTTAGCCACTATTTTTTCCCACAGACCCCATACCTCGCCTAAACACTCCCAAGTCTCCTTAGTAAATCCCACTAGGTATGACACAGTGCGTCAGTCTCATGCAGTGGGTAAGAAACAATACATTAGTCCCAGTACGTAAAACACAGTACGCCTGTCCCACTACGTAAGTCACAATCTGTATGATCCATTAGGTAAACCCACTGTATAAATCCCAAGATGTAAATATCACCACTTAGACAAACCCATTAAATTTCATCCCCACTAAGTCCCTACTGTCCTGAGTCTGACCACTATGACCAACCTCAAAGTCCCAACTGTCCTGAGTCTTGTCTTATCTATACAGACGCTCCTTCTATGCAGAAGATAGTTGCGTCCACAGACCATGACAGATGATCTGTTTGGCAAGTGACGCAGCGTTCACATGCCACGGCTTTGTGGGTTCCACGCATTACCCAGCCGCCTAACTAGTTAGGTACCCATTCGGAGCGGGGTGACTCGGGGACGCCCTAGGCCCCGGGAACAAACCCTTGCCTTCACACGGATTCGAACCCGTGACCATCAGTACGACAGTCAAGTGCGCTGCCACTCGACCACCGCGTCTGACCACTTTGACCAACCACAAAGTACCAACGCATCCGTACCTCCCACCCACACATCGTCATTGTGATCTAGATGAACGCCTGACTTAGCGATGTAAAGAGATCAACAAATCTCCTCCAGGGACATCAGACAGTAAAACTAACCAAAGGGCTCAGTTATATGCCCACAACCCCCTCCCCTCATCATTGTCATTTTGTCTTCGAGGGCGTCAGTGATTCTTATTACCCACCCACCCCCACGTCATCCATCTCCACCTATGTGACAAGCCAGCCACAGGCACGCATCCCCATTGTCAGGTAACGCCCCTGCATCCTGGTCACCGAAGATCTGATTTCCAATCCACAGTGTAACCAACCCAACGCCGAGCCTGCCTCTTACAGACATAATTTATGAAACCATTTTAATTACGCCACGCAATGTTTGTGTACGGGGCTTAAAACCTATTGATCGGACTAGGCACGGCTGTATGGCGGTAATAATTACCTTTATTAATGGGATAACATGCCTACTTCGGTGTGTGGAAGTGTGTGTGGGTGAGCGTGTGGTAGGTATGCCGTGGTGCGGTGGGGGTGGTGCTGGGG